>OY744529.1:89621776-89681776 GCA_963556195.1 Sepiola atlantica | reverse complement strand
AATGGTAAGACGAGTGTGTCCAAAACTGGTCTGATAATGCTTATAAGTCACCTTATAAAAGAGAGTTACTTTCAAATAGGGAATAAATTATTGCTCCAAACAATAGGTATTCCAATGGGTTTGGATCCGTCTCCATTTTGGGCAAATCTATATTTACATAGACTGGAATATATATATATATGTCATCATTAATAAAAAATGATATATCTAGAGCGTATAGTTATCATGGATGTAGGCGATATATTGACGACCTTGTTTGCATTAATGATAGCGAAGAGTTTGCAAATACTAAACATTTAATATATCCTAAAGAGTTAAAATTAAACTGTGAACATAAGGGAACACAAGCTACTTTTCTTGATTTGGATATAAAAATTGAAGATAAAATATTTATCTATAAACTGTTTGATAAAAGAAATTCATTCCCTTTTCATATCGTGCGAATGCCATATAAAAATAGTACTAGCCCTGTGTATATATTTTACGGGAGTATTATGTCTGAATTTCTGAGGATTGCTTGTGTTACCTTAAAATTAGTAGATTTCATGCCCCCAATTTCTAATCTAATAATAAGAATGATTAACCAAGGTGGCGATCAAAATAAAATATTTGGACAATTGAATAAGGCAATTACTCGCCATCCTGATGCTTTTAAATCTTATCAAATTAATCAAAATAAACTGATAGAACAAATCATAGGATATATAAATAAAAATAATGTAGAATATGTATAAACGTATATATAACACATCTACTAATTATAATGAGAAAAAGAAAAACAATAAAAATACAGTAGAAAGAAAGAAAGAAATGTTAAAGAAGAAGAAGAAGAAGAAGAAAAAGAAGAAGAAGAAGAAGAAGAAGAAGAAGAAAAAAAAGAAAAAAATCGACAGTTATGAACGCCGATTTTAAACACCAGGAGTAGGCAAAGAAGAAGAAGAAAAAGAAAGAAAAAGAGAACAAATTAACGGTTAACTTATAGACGCCGATTTGAAACACTGAGAAAAGGAAAAAAATCGACAGTTGTGAACGCAGATTAGAAAAACTGTAAGTGAACAAGGAAGATTAATATTTATTTGAGGTTGACGACAACGGGGAGATGGACAACAAAGGAGGAGGAGGAGGGAGAGAAGGAGGAAATAAAGGTATATATATGTATGTATATATATATATATATATATATATATATATATATATATATATATACATATTTATTTATTTTTTTATTTTTATTTTTTGATGTGTTGATGTTTTTTATATTTATAATATAAAACTAAAAATAATACATTAATCACCTAAATAATAGTGTAATGGATTCGTCCAAACACTTTAAAATGCAGCAACATTTTTGTAAGTAACGGATAATTTTATTAGACAGACGAACAGCACAGGTAAATAAATTTTTTTTTTGTGTGTCTTAAATAACTAATATAAGTTAAAAAAAACATTTATATGGAACAAAACGTAGATTTAGTATAAGGAACGTTTATGTTTTTGTTTTTAAGGGAAGTGGGGTTTGATCAACTCTGCTGGGAAGCCATGAAATTAAATACTGTCTTGTTTTTAAATTCCCGAAACAGTTTTTCATGGTAAACAACTGATGATCTCTTAAAATAGTGTTAGAAACAAACTAATATAATAACTGTAAAAAATAAATTGACTTACATGAGTGATTTTCCACTGAAAAACTTGGGACCATAAGTTTTTTTTAGTTTTTTTTTAATATAGTTTTAATGGTTGAGAAACTTCCGAGACTATATATATAAAATAAAATTGCAAAAATTGAAGATATTTTCAGTAGGATGGCCTCTAGAGTAAATGTGGTATTATAGTGACTGCTAATGAGTCCCTATTTACTAGCCTCCCCACGAGGGCAGAGTTAGACACTAGGTCGGTTTTTAATGTGGGGAAAATCGAACTCCCCAAAAAGAGGCACTCTGAATTGGAACAAAAATTTAAATTGATCAGTCTAGAAGGATTTTTTATTCACTGACAGAGGACAGAAAAGATGAAGTATAGTATCAGAACAAATACTGAAATGTAGTATCAGAATTGCCTGGCCCAAGGGGTTTCTGGATGGCTGAGGGCCCGACCCGTGGATAGAAATGATGGTTCTATTTTGAGAAGAGGGATTGGTTTTTACCGGTCACCCTACAGGAGAATTCCAACGGATCTGATCACGGCAAATTTTGCACTTGTCCAGTATGGTTGAGGGAGTTAAATCCTCCCTCCCACATTGAACTAACTTAATGTTTGATCTTGCGGCAAAGAGGGAAGCGGATAAATAAATTGAACAAGAGTACAGAAAATTAATAGACACTTTCAAAATTAGGAGCTCATTGTGGAATCTAAGCCACATGACTAAAATTTAGGGTATATTGAAACAGCTCCCAAAATTTAGGGTATATTGAAACAGCTCCCAAAATTTAGGGTATATTGAAAAAGCTCCCTAAATTTAGGGTATATTGAAACAGCTCCCAAAATTTAGGGTATATTGAAACAGCTTCCAAAATTTAGGGTATATTGAAACAGCTCCCAAAATTTAGGGTATATTGAAACAGCTCCCAAAATTTAGGGTATATTGAAACAGCTCCTAAAATTTAGGGTATATTGAAAAAGCTCCTAAAATTTAGGGTATATTGAAACAACTCCCAAAATTTAGGGTATATTGTAAAAGCTCCCAAAATTTAGGGTATATTGAAAAAGCTCCTAAAATTTAGGGTATATTGAAACAGCTCCCAAAATTTAGGGTATATTGAAACAACTCCCAAAATGACTGCCAAATTTTATCGACTGGTTTTGTCTGTTTTTGGCAACAGTGACAGAGTAAATTAATCCACCTATTAATTTGTTGTCTGATTTTTTTGCGGATTTCTTTTTTGTTAATTTCTATTTTGCAAATATTAATTTGTTTTCTAATTTTAAAAATCTAAATAGTCACCTTCAGAAATTCATCTGTCGCCATCGTATAAAAGACAATTTCTTCAACAATATTCTATATTGGATACAATGACACCAGTATTATGATCTTTAATTTGTAATAAATTTCAATTCCATTTTTAATAAACAATGTTTGTTTTTATTATTTGTTTCTTACAAAACAATGCATAGCCCCATTAACCCTACCGCTAACCCTAAGATCAGTGGCAACAAATTAATATTTGTGAAAACAAATTAATATTTATTTGAAAATAATCAGCAAAAGTCAGAAAATAAATTAATATTTGCAAAATAAAAGGGTGCTTCTCCAGATTAGGACCTGAATTAAAATCGACTTGGCGTCGATAGGGTTAGAGTAAGGGCATGTCCCTCGTAATAACCCAGGCCTGTCAACTGAGTCGAGTTTTTCTGGTGACGTCATTGATAGTGGGAGTAAGAACCACTATCAATGAGGACCGGAAGTGTTCAAAATGTTTAATGCGCATGCATCCATCTGTAATCAGAGAAAGTAATCAGAGCAAGCAGACTAAGGCCCATAGGATTATTCATTCGTTTAGAAATCATTGTTAACTTGTTATTTTTTTCAAACGTATTTTCTTTTTTTATAGATGTCAAGCGCAAAAGAAAATCAGAGGAAATTACAAGATGGCCTCCAACGATTAAGGCATCGCATTGAAGTTCGAATTTCAAGTCTTAAAAAAATAAATTAGAATTTTATTTCGGGATAAAAAATACAATTTTAGACTAATTAATAAGTTTCATGAGCCCCCCCCCCAAAAAAATAGGTGTTTTAATTCATTACAAATTTTTACTATATAATAAATAAACTGCTCGTTTTGAAAAAATAAAATAAACAAACAACAAAACACATGTTAATTTATTTTAATAGATGTTCTATTAATTAATTATTTTGAATTATTGATTTTGTTATTTTACTGAATTCGAAATCTTTCAAGTTTAATTTACTTTCTTGTTTGATTTACAAAAAAAATTTTTTTTTAATCAAGAAACATTTATTTTTTCGGAAATGAGAGCAACTCTTATCAAATTATTCAAAAGCAAAACAAAATTCAGCTAAAACTAATGATAATGAAATGTTCATATTAAGAATAAAACTGCCTAAAAATAGGGTTTTTCTTCTTTTTGTGTTTATAAACCAAGAGATATTTCCATGCAGTATAACTGATACTAGTCTTTTCATTCGATGTAGACCGGAAAAAAATGAACTTATTTAAAGAATGAATATTAAATCAGACAAATTATTTTTCAAAGAAAACTTTTCATGTTTTAAAAATTCAAAAATTATGACAACACCATTTTATTATTAAGTATTCATTTAATGTTTGCTGTCTAGCCTACGCAAATTACACAAAATAATACATTTGCATTAAGATTTCAGTACTTTGTTACATTAGGACCCACGCTAACTTAGACCATGACCCTAACCTTAACTCTAACCCCCCACTTTGACCCGTCCCCTAACGACGGGGTCAAAGTTAGCTCGGGTCATAATGTAACAAAGCACCAAGATTTCTAATAAAGTAATGGGTTAATTATATTCCATGATCATTAATTAATAAATACTGAAAATGTCATTAAAATTGGTTGATTTCCTGAATTTTGATGATTTTTTAAGTGAAGGGAGGGGTCAAAATGGCCATAGTCTGACTGTTCGACAGATCTTGTTTGTTACTTTATAGCATTACGTCATTTTCCAACGCTCTGGCCCCCTTCACGTCGGTCGTGGTCAGGCTTGGTTAGTGTTAGCGTCAGAGTTAGCTCGGGTCCTAATCTGAAGGCGTAGTAATAAAAGAAATCCGCAAAAATCAGACAGCAAATTAATAGGTAGATTAATTTGCTACCAAAAAAACAAGAAAACTAGTCGATAAAATTTGGCAGTCATTTTGGGAGCCAACCGCTTCAATATACCCAAAAGTTATTTACAAAAAGTATAAAAGAGATGTTTACACATTATGCACAACTTCCTTAGTCTGAGATAGATGGTTACTTTGTGAGAAGTATTATTAACGTTAAGTCAATGAATAAGGGACTCTGGAAGCGGTCTAAAGTCATTAGTTTCGCTGTTGTTAGCAGGTACTTATGGAGGAGGCCACGAAGAGGCTGACTTTATCTCCTTCAAACAGACAGTAGACCACATCATCGAGTCATGCCTTAAACATCGACCACCCAAGGGCGAAGCCGGCATAGCTGTACAAGACAACAAAACATTAGCATGGCTTTCCTCAAACGAGCTGGTGGTCTAAGAACGAGCTGCTGTGAAGTAAACGAAATAAGAAGTATGAATAAGGGGAAATAACTCTCATTTAGTATTTTTAGTAATCCAACAGGTGGCGCTTCTCTTACATCGAACTTCCTGTGTAAAACCGGAAGTTGCCTTACGATTACATCACATCAGATTTTTTTTAGTCTGGTGATTTTTCTCTTACATTAAAATGGTGTGTATTCCATGCATTGTGATTCCCTTTTGTCTGTGGGTATTCCACCGCTTCATCCGTCCGGTTTTGCTCAAAATTTGGAATCCTTGGGCCACTCAAAATAAGATTTCCGTTGGAATTCCAGCAGGTAAAAAATCATCCTCGTCTCCCGAAGCGAAAGTCGGAAACGGAAAAATAAGTAATACAGACACAAATAATCCGATCGGCGGATCTGAAAAGATTTCTACTTCAAAGTCTGTCAACGGCACAAAGGTACGTCGTTGGCACTGTTCTATTGATCTTTAAAAGCGAAAAGAATGAAACCTGTGTAACAGAAACGACAAAAACCAAACACGTACTGCTTTATTTACATTGCATTTTTTTTTTTTACTGATATGCAATGCAACAATAGTAAACATTTGCTTTTGTTTCTTTTGTAATTATTGATTCCTAGTGTTAATTTGGGTGCTTCTGCATATCAACCCTGACATTGAAATATTTAAAGAATATATAAACTTTATTATGTACTTACGTGTTAGCTGAAAATAAGATTGTGCAGAAAGAAATTACGCAAATTCATCCAGTAGTTATTAAATTATAAGAAAAAGAAAAAAAATGATTTTACGTACATTTTGACATTTTTGTAAACAATGGAGACCCCAAACCCCGAAATCGTGAAAATGAGTTATCGTCCTTGACCACTGGAAAATCTAAGATACAAAATGGTGGAAATATCTACCAAGTGATAAAATCGTTTTTTATTTATAATTAAATAAATACTGGATGAATTTGCATAATGTTTGGTGTACAGTCTTTTTTTCATCTACCACGTAAGTACATAACAAAGTTTATACATTTCTTTAGCTATTTTATTTTTAAGAGCGGTCTAACATGTCAGGGTTGATATGCAGGAGCATCTTAATTTGGTATTATTGGAGTAGCCCCTAGTTAGTTAAAATGTGTCGAAAAAAAAAATCATAGGTAACCAAGAGTGAAGCTAGCTGAAGAGCGAGGTTGCGAAAAAAATAAAAACTTCCTCCGCGAGGTCTATTAACTACTGTAGTGTGGTGACAAATTGACGAGTCCTATTTATCTACTTCCCACGGAGTAAAATGTGACACAAGGTCGGAAAGTGGGAGTTGAGAAGTCAGCACTCTAGAGGAAGAGTACTTAGGACCTTTAAAAATTGCCTGGGCAGTCCCGTCAGCATTCCCCGGTAGGTGCGCCTCATACGATTAGCAATAAACTAACCCCTT
The DNA here is from genome assembly GCA_963556195.1 of Sepiola atlantica. Taxonomy (NCBI): domain Eukaryota; kingdom Metazoa; phylum Mollusca; class Cephalopoda; order Sepiida; family Sepiolidae; genus Sepiola; species Sepiola atlantica. The sequence goes on along the minus strand of OY744529.1, from coordinate 89,675,145 downwards.
CTCAAAGGGTGAGAAGACAAAGCCTGGGAGGGTACGAGTAACGCTCTTCAGTAGTGAGGAAGGTTTATATAACAACTAAACGCCATCCCCTACTGATATAAATTCTCTGCGACAACCGTCCTTCGTCTTAGATGTTGGAAGAACAGAACATCCTCAGTCGCCAGCAGCCACACTCTGGTAAGTCACCGCCCCCCCCCTATTTTCCACAAATGAACAGAAATATTAGACAAAACAATAAGCCATACCCCCCCCCCTCCGTATTCGAAAACTAATTTCGGTGCATATGAAAATCGCAGTTAAATTAACCGGAAAATTATTTGATATACTTTTATGTATCAAGCAAAAATAGATTTGTACACGAAAAATTAGCAAAAACTATCGAGTAGAATTGTAATAAAAAATAAAAATCCATTTAATCGGGTCGGCCATTGATTCGAGCGAAAAACACGAAATTCAGGAAGAGGTAACCCAATCTGTCATATTAACACGTAATAAATCAATGGCAGTAATCAAAATACGATGAAACTGATTTTTAATTAAAATTCTACTCGATCATTTTTCCTACTTTTTGGTGAGAATACTTATTTAAATCTGCTGCATAAATACTGTTTTTTTTTTGTGGTATTGATAATTTAATCCGCACGTTTCTCTGTACAAGCACCCCAATTTCTACTTTAAGTAAAACAATGACTACTCTGGGTATTAGTTAAGTAAACTAGGAATACGTTTAACACGTAAGAACTCCAGTAAATTGCTTTTCTTGGCCTTTTGGCTAAGATCAAAGTGTAGTATCTGTTCCGATGGATACTGCACCCTATAGACCGGTATTGTCTTGGCCTTCGGGGCTTGATTTACGCCGGTCTATGGGATTGTCCTGTGCAGTTCTAGGAGGTCCACCCTCCCAGACTTTGCCTCCCCTCTTTGGGGAGGAGTAAGTTAATTGCTTACTGCTTGAGGCGCCCCTACCGGGGAATGCCGACGGGGCTGCCCAGGCAATTGTTGATGGTCAGAGTGCTCACCTCGCGAGCGCTGGCTTTTCAACCCCCACTTTCCGACCCGACCTTGGGTCACATCTTACTTGTGGGAGTAGGATAAAACTGGCCTTGTGCCTAACTCCTGGAGAGGAGTAAATAATACTCCAGTAAATTGCTAGAAACAAAACATGGAAAAGTTAGTAGCAAAACACTGCGAGTAAATTCAAGTCAGAAATGTTCGTGAAGGTAGAATTATTAGTCCAGTAAAATTTGTGAAAAAAGGTCAAAATAATTGCAACAAGGTTTTTCTGCATTATGTGTACGACGGATTTTATTTGCCAGAAGTTGACATTGAGGGGGCGGGGGCGATGGAATTGTGTGTGGCGTCTGTGGGGGAGGAACAGACATGAAATCTGTTACTGTGTTGATTTTACTTTGGATTCTTCCCATTTTGATTGGATGAGGCTGCATTAGGAAAGTGGTTAAAGCGTAGTTTAGAGGTCTGAACATAATGCGATAAAAATTGTGTTTAGGCGATAGATATTGTTCTCTGCTGTTATTTTTGTTAAATATTAGTAAATGAGGAACCATTTCGAGCTAAAATCTAATTAATTTCACGCATGTAATCTTGAGAAAAACCCGTTTGAAATGTGTAGAAAAAAAAATGGAGTCTTCAAACCATTAATTCTGTTATTATGAAGACTCCATTTTTTTTTCTTCCCCTAGCATTTTACACATTTCAAGCGTTTTCTTAAGATTACTTGCGTAAAACTAATTTTTCAACAAAAACAGGAAACAATATTTATCGCCTATACACAATTTTTATTGCATTCGCCAGGATTTGTCTCACGTGACTCAAATGAACCAATCAATCGCAATCATTTGAAAATAGAGAATCGTCTTCATTCTAAAAAATTAGCACCGAATTCTCATTTTATTGCCCCTTCCCTGAATACAATATTTTTATTTTCGGTTTATTTTTATTTTGTTACTTTTCAAAATAGAATGAACGTTGATGGATTTTACCCACATTACTAAGTCTGCTGTCGACTTAAATAATTGAAATTAAGGAAAGTTATATAAAAAAGGCAAATAAATGTTACCAAAGGCAAGATAAATTATTATTTTACCTACCTGTATAAGTTCATTTATAAAAAAAATATATAAAATAAATAATCTTTTTATTTATTTAGGGTAAACTGGAGTATTAAGCACCACCCTTTTCACTGACTGTTTCATCTGCATAAAAGATGGTTTTCAAAGTTTCGTTGCACTATCATGGGCAAAATATATTTGTGATGTCTTTGTTTAAACAAATACCAGTTAACATGTGTTCATCAGAGAAGAAAATATATTTATTGAATTGTGTAAAAACTCAGGTTAGCTTTCCACAAATTTCAGTCACCCGGGCCAATAGGTACCATCTCCCGGGGCATTAAGCACTGGTGTTACTGTGTGCAAAAATCACATACAAATTCTCATTTTGGAGGTCTTCCAGAGAAATGTTGATGCTCGTGCACTGTATGTGATACCAGGAATCACAGATGTCACACTGAACCCAGTTGATACCATTCCCTCTACCACATCTGCAACATTCCTCAGTGTAAAAATCCCCCCAGTTTAGACAGTTGGTTTCTTGATGTGGTGGTTATGTTGTTTCCTGTACTGGTGTTCTTTTATCCTTGCATTTCCCATTTCCTTTCTCTCTGCCACGTCTTCTGGATGCTTTAGCAGCCTTCTTAGCAGCAGATGTCCCCATGAGTCTTGTTATACTTTCATCTGCTGTGAGGCTCTCCACATATCGGAATCGCTGATTTCCCTCTTGCTGCAGATTGAAAGTGGGGAGTCATTTCAATGAATCAGATGAACATGAAGTTAGCAAAGAAACAGGCATGTCTGAGGATGAGGGTCCTGGCACCTTGATAATTTTATAATATTTCGCTGCTTGATTGGCAGACATCTGCTTCTTCATGACAGCCTCATATGCAGCAACCATCTCCTATGATTGGCTCAGATTCCTCCTTCCACCCACAGTCTTCTTTTGATAGTTACGAACCATTTGTGAACAAACAATTTTTTAATGGGGCATTAGGCACCTGTATGCCCAAGTATTAGTATCAGTAAATGTTGACTTGTTATTACAAATCTTTAGTTTTATTTAACTTCCTCAATAATAAAAACAGGTCAAACTTAACTAATATAATCATGTTTCTTATTAATTAAATCACTTTAAGTGATTTTCAACTCTTTTCCTTAAGAAAAATACAGACATGGGGAATTAAGCACCACCTTTTTTTTTATCAAAGATCAAGATAGTTTTTAAACAAATAAATTACACAAAATGATATGAATTATGCTTAAATGAGAACCAGTACAAAAGCAAGTAACTTATTAAAAACATGGCAAGTTGAATTTGTGCAGTTTTTAAAATTGGTGTGGAAATCATGATGACATTTGATAGGCTGTGGATGCAGACCACCATAACACACTTTCCAGCTCTGAAAAATCAAAATCTGAATTAAATCAAGCGTAAAAATGTTTTGGTACTTATCTCTGATATATCTCAGTGCTTCAGCAGCAAAGGAACAGTTTGTAGGATCATGGTTTCGCAGAGAAACAAAGTTTTGTTCAGTTGCCCTTCTGGAGCATAAAGTTTTGAAGTCTGTTTCAAAATGGCTGCAGATGTGGAAAAAAAACAGCTTCTCAACTTGGCACAAAAAGACTATTTTTGTTTGACTCAGTAAATGCTACTCGTGAGAAAAAAGGCCTGTGATTGTTCAGTGATCAGACAAACTTGGTGCTTATTACCCTACAAGTGCCATAATAATGCTATCGAGAGGTTTGTGAAGTTTACCTAGTTGCTGGTGCCCCATGATGCTTAATAACCCAGGTTATCTTATTTATTACACTAAAAATTAAGGGATCAAGAGAAGAATAGGGACCCCAGATCATTAACACAAGACGCGGGACATATTTTAGAATCACCGGTTGACCTCGCAATACACGTGGTCTCTATTTACAAAACACTTGTAAATAGATCTTTTAGTTATGTTAATAAATGCAGTATATTTCGGAATTTTTTTTTCTTTTAACATGTTAATATTTATTTTAAGGCAGAGAGTTCATAAATAAAACAAATAAATATTAACATGTTTTCTTTTAAAACATGTTTTTGTGTCACTATTTACAAAACAACTCGGGTTTTTTTTCTTTTAACATGTATACGCTTTTTTAAAAATCGGCTGACTTGTAATCTGTCGTTTTGCAATAAACAAAACAATTTATCATTTTTTTTTTTACTTTTATTTACTAAATAAAAAACAAATTTTAAACGCAATTCTATATTTCGTGTTGTGTATTTTAAGAAAAAGTGGATACTTTTTTTTCTTTTCGTAGGGAGGCGAGTAACTAGCGAAGTTTTATTTATTTGTTTATAATTGTTGCTTACAGAAAAAAAAGGAAAAAACTTCACGAGGGCAGAAATGGGGGGGGGTAAAATCAAGCTTCCCAAAAAGGGCACTCTGGATCTTACCTCAGTTTAGAAGGATTTTTCCATACTACACATTGCTCCTAGCCTGAGGAGGCAAAACGGATGATTACGCAAGTTATTTTAATAAATAAACGAAATATATACGCTTTTTAAAAAATCGGCTGACTTGTAATCTTTCGTTTTGCCTCCCCACGAGGGCGGAGTTAGACTTCAAAAATCAGTTTCTAAACGGAAGCAATTTAAAATTTATGAAGTTTTTTCCTTTTTTTTTCTGTAAGCAACAATTATAAACAAATAAATAAAACTTCGCTAGTTACTCGCCTCCCTACGAAAAGAAAAAAAAGTATCCACTTTTTCTTAAAATACACAACACGAAATATAGAATTGCGTTTAAAATTTGTTTTTTATTTAGTAAATAAAAGTTAAAAAAAAATGATAAATTGTTTTGTTTATTGCAAAACGACAGATTACAAGTCAGCCGATTTTTAAAAAAGCGTATACATGTTAAAAGAAAAAAAACCCGAGTTGTTTTGTAAATAGTGACACAAAAACATGTTTTAAAAGAAAACATGTTAATATTTATTTGTTTTATTTATGAACTCTCTGCCTTAAAATAAATATTAACATGTTAAAAGAAAAAAAAATTCCGAAATATACTGCATTTATTAACATAACTAAAAGATCTATTTACAAGTGTTTTGTAAATAGAGACCACGTGTATTGCGAGGTCAACCGGTGATTCTAAAATATGTCCCGCGTCTTGTGTTAATGATCTGGGGTCCCTATTCTTCTCTTGATCCAAATTAAGAATCTATCATTTCTTTTTTTATCGTTTTAAGGTGTTTAAATTCAAGGATCCCTTTTTAAAATTTTTTTCGTAGCTTTTTCTTTTAGGTAAAATTATTCCCTTTCAAAAAATTATATATTTTTTAATTACCGATGTTTACAAATTCTTTTTTTCATTATTTATTTTTATTTTGTATAGTTAAGCATTTTGTAAACAAAACGGATGGAATAATAATTCGTTTTGTAAAATATTTTTTGATAACAAAACAATAATCCAAAATACCGTCTGACGGTAAGTGGCGGCGATAAAAAGTGCGGCCGCAAATAACTGGTCACTTGTCGCTTAACTGGAGAGCGGCTTAATTCCTGAAAAGTTGTAAAAAGAAATTACTTATCCTATCACTAACCCTAAGTTCGAGTTGCAAGCCACCCAGTGTTAGTGGTAGGATAAGTCATTTTTATGACTTTTCAGGAATTAAGCGACGAGTGACTAGTTATATACGGCAGCACTTTTTATTGCCGCCACTTACAATTGCTTACCGCCAGACGGTATTTTATAGTTTTTAATCACTGGCGACCATATTGTTTTTTAATACACCAAAACGTTATTACACACAAAAAATAAACTTTTTAATGCAAAATAAACTTTGAACATTCTTGTTTAAACGAGATGAATAGATTAAAACTAAGACATTGGTCGATATTTAAAGAATTCTTTTGAATATTCTTTTGAATTCTTTTGAATATATCAGTCAAATGGATGGAATAATTTACTGAAAAAAGTTCTAGTCTATTATACGCAGCTGGTTTTTATTGTCAATTTCGTAATATCTTGTTTTGAGTAATGACACTTGTTTGGGATCAGGGATTTATGGTGATATCAACTATTATTACGAGGGCTATGGGCATTTGTCATACAAGCCTCAGGCAGTATTGTCAAGGATATGTTGAGAAGTGAGACTTGCTGGTCCTCACTATTTGGGTAGCAGATTGGGAAGGTGACGATTTGTGTAAAGGAGTTGGCAATCGAGAAGCTACGCATGCTATTACCAGCTAGGTCTGTGCAACTAGAGAAATCGAGCCAATCGCTGTGATTGACATTAAAAGGCCCAAAATACATGGATTTTGGTGCTTCGATTCAAGCAAAGTACTGTGTCAATACTATTGAAGACGTATATTAGGGTACAGCCCTGAATCGAGGGGGATGGTAAATGAAATATAGGTAACTAACACTGCACTGTAAACTTAAATGAAAGCACATGTAGGCCTGATGTTCAAATTCTAGACCTAGTTATGGGGAGGGTGTTACGAATATAAACTCAGAGTCTGTACATATATTTCAACTCTCTGGAGCACACCAAACAATAGGTATCTTTTTTTTTTTTCCTGTTCAGCCATCATCTGATGATCTTCCTGACTTGGCAGTGCACGTATCAGACAGAAGTGAATTTTCTCAGACTTGGGTGGCTTTCAGGTGGTAAACAGTTTCAGTTCTTTCTCATTCCCGCAGCTTGAGATGAATTTGTATGATACGAATTGATGAAAAATACTTTAGGTTTTTTAACTTGGTAAAATTTGCAAATTCTTATGTTTGCAAAATGCAAACCAGAAAAAAAAAAAGGGTAAAAAATTGCAAATGAAAATTGAAGCTGTGTAGTCATAAATTCTAAAAATGCGAATTAGAAAAAGTCGTACAGATAGTCAACATTTGTATACAGATGAGATTTTAATTTAATGCCCGTTTCAAGTGATGGTAGGATTTGGAATGTTCCAGAGGCGTTTATTATAGTGGAAGCCGAAAAAATAAACTTGTGACTGCAAATCACTAAAGAGAGTAACTACAGAAGGAGAATTAAATCTGCCTACAAAATATATTCTTTACATTGAGATAAAAATATTTTTACTCATTTAAAATTTTTCAGTTTAAAGTTTGACATTGTTTACAAGTATTTGCTATTTATTTGTCGCAAATTTATCATTTACAAGTATTTGCTATTTATTTGTCGCAAATTTATCATATACAAGTATTTGCTATTTATTTGTCGCAAATTTATCATTTACAAGTATTTGCTATTTATTTGTCGCAAATTTATCATTTACAAGTATTTGCTATTTATTTGTCGCAAATTTATCATTTACAAGTATTTGCTATTTATTTGTCGCAAATTTATCATTTACAAGTATTTGCTATTTATTTGTCGCAAATTTATCATCTACAAGTATTTGCTATTTATTTGTCGCAAATTTATCATCTACAAGTATTTGCTATTTATTTGTCGCAAATTTATCATCTACAAGTATTTGCTATTTATTTGTCGCAAATTTATCATCTACAAGTATTTGCTATTTATTTGTCGCAAATTTATCATCTACAAGTATTTGCTATTTATTTGTCGCAAATTTATCATCTACAAGTATTTGCTATTTATTTGTCGCAAATTTATCATCTACAAGTATTTGGTATTTATTTGTCGCAAATTTATCATCTATAAGTATTTGCTATTTATTTGTCGCAAATTTATCATCTACAAGTATTTGCTATTTATTTGTCGCAAATTTATCATCTACAAGTATTTGCTATTTATTTGTCGCAAATTTATCATCTACAAGTATTTGCTATTTATTTGTCGCAAATTTATCATCTACAAGTATTTGCTATTTATTTGTCGCAAATTTATCATCTACAAGTATTTGCTATTTATTTGTCGCAAATTTATCATCTACAAGTATTTGCTATTTATTTGTCGAAAATTTATCATCTACAAGTATTTGCTATTTATTTGTCGCAAATTTATCATCTACAAGTATTTGCTATTTATTTGTCGCAAATTTATCATTTACAAGTAATGACTGAAAGTATGGTACCATGGAAACAGAACAGATACTACACTACCCCTCCCCAAAAAGGGGAAAATGTAGTCACTGGGAAGATGGTCTCATTACACCAGAACAGATATTATATTACCCCCCCCCCCCCCTTACCTAGATGTATTATCTGGGAGGATTACCCCACCACCTTAAAAAGGAGGAGGTAATTTATGGAAGAACGGTCTGAACCGATACTACACTACCCACCCCTATTAAAATATAATACAATAAGAGATTAAATCTTTTTAAATTCATTTTAAAAAGGCCTAGCCATAAAAAAAAAACATTTTCATGGCTACTTGGCCTTTTGGCTAAGATCAAAGTGTAGTATCTGTTCTCAATATCTGTTCTCAGCATTGCAGCGACTTTAGACGTTTTACTATAGACGAAAATATTGCGTATATATAAGAAAATATGACAATGCAAAATTACAGCAGTATATTACAGAATATTAATTTATTAGAAGCTGTTTATGTAATAAATATGCAAATTAAGAAGACCTAAATATGTTTGAGGGTATTTTCAGTTTCCTATATATACAGTATTTAAAACTACTATATTGTATCATAGAATTAAATATGCACAACCTGTTTTGATGTTGGTATAGTTAGCATTGATGAAAAAATCTTTCACATTTATTCATTTAGATATATATATGTGTGTGTGTGTGTATATATATATATAATCACTGATGCTGAAAACTTTTTAATTTAACGAGTCCTGTGACGAATTTGATTTTAATGGGTCCCTGTTTGGATTCCAAATGAGTCTCCATTTGTGTTATGACCTCCTAATGGGTTTATGGGACGATACATAAATGATTAAAGATGAGAAGCGAATTTGAAAATATAATAAAATAGCTCTTATTAAATTTATTTAAGAGAAATCCTAAAAATATGACAGTATAAATTTGAATTATCTTCCCCCTCCCGGAAGAGATCATGTGATCAGAATTCAAGAATGTGCCTTCCAAAGAGGAAAATGGTGAAGAAAGACATATAAATGGGGCGTAGGGATTTCGTCTAACAAAGTATTTAACCTCTGGATGACATTCTGCACTTTGAGACAGTGAAATTGACCAACCCAGATTCTATATTTAGCAGTTTGGCCATACTTCATGGCACCTCCAGGGATTTATTCGTTTTGATTGATGTAACTTTTTGGATCTGGTCACACTTAACCATCTCAAGTTTCTTCAAATTTAAGAAACTTGTTCAAGTTAAATGGTAGTTTTCAACTTCAGAGTAAGCGATGGTGTGTGTGTGTGTGCATGCGTGTTCGTTTTGTTTGTTTGTTTGTTTTTTAACTTACATTACAATGCTTTGTATATTTTTGTTTCTTGGTAGTTTAATTTAAATTACCTCCCCTGAAAATTGACCAGCAAACATTTTAAGAAAGGGTTTTCGTAACTTATCCCTTTTTTTATTAAATCAATTTAATTAATTACTGGTAATATCGACAAAACTATTGCATATATATGGAAAAAATAGAGCAATAAAATTACGAAAGTATAACACTAAACATTAATTTATTATAAACTTTAAAAAAATAGTTATGCAAATTAGGCAGGCAAAGTTCTCTCTTTGGGCCTTTCGTCTCACTCACTCACTATCCAGATTTCTCGGCCTTTTGGCTAAGATCAAAGTGTAGTATCTGTTCCGATGGATACTGCACGCCTGTCCTGTGCAGTTCTAGGAGGTCCACCCTCCTAGGCTTCGCCTCCCTCTTTGGGGAGGAGTAAGTTTATTGCTTACTGTCTGAGGCGCCCCTACCGGGGAATGCCGACGGGGCTGCCCAGGCAATTTTTAAATGGCCAGAGTGTTCACCTCTCGAGCGCTGGCTTTTAACCCCACTTGCTCGACCCGAGCTTGGGTCACATCTTACTTGTGGGAGTAAGATAAAAACTGGCCTTGTGCCTAACTCCTAGCGAAGGAGTAAATAAATATGTTCCTTTAACAAGAGGTTCGACATTGTCTGGCTGTCATTATGCTAAGTCTCCAGTGATCACGATTGTGAGGATTGACTGTCAATTTGCCACTGTTTACGGTTTTACCTGATAGTTTCTTTTCATGTCTTCCTAGGACGCCCAGCTTTCTTTTTGCTGTCCAGCCTTAGATCTCTTCATGCGCTGATATACCCCTTGCTTGTTTCAACATGCCGAACCAGCATTTTTTCTCTCTCTCCACTGAATTCGTATGTGTGGTGTTAAGAAATAAGGCATCTTTTTCTCACTATAATTATTGTTTTTACTGTCAATATTTTTTCCAGTTTCTCGTAAATAAAAAGATGCCTTTTTATTTTTTGAAGATTATCTTGTAGATACAGCATGAATTTGGATCATTACATATGTCTGTTTTAGATTTTTTGGAGAATTTTGGGCAGCGCCGGTTATCCTATATATATATATATTTGTATTCAGAATACAAGCATGCTACTGGAAACAAAGTAAAAACTTCAAAACAAAGAAGTATACAAAAAAGGTTTATTGTTCGATTACCCGACTGGGTTCTCTATGAAATTGTGTCCCCGATTATGTGTATAAAAAAAGTCTGAGTAGAATGTGTGCGTAAGTAGGGAGGAAAAATCTTACACACCGTGTGAAGTGTGTTTGTTAGTGCACGTATGGTGTGTGGGATGAGGAGTAGAGAGCGGTGGTCTGTGCATCCCTTTTTATGATACGGATCGTAGCACCCTCTACGATCACGAAAAAGGAAGATTACTCGGGTCTGAAATCGCCCCCTAGTGTGAGTCTGTGTAATTTTGTTGAACAGGGGTAAGTAATGCTACAGATTTTTTGTTCATTTTACTTCAGTGAAAGTTCTCAGAAATCAAGGGCCTCCTTTATTGTGGTATTTTCTTGGTCTTGCTGGATTCTAGGACAATAATTCATCTTGTCTGGTGGAGTATACAGCTAAATGCTATTACTTGAGGTAACACCGCTAGAAGGTACACTATTCCTTGTATGAGCCGGGGAGAGGGGGGGGGTCTTATTTGCGATTAGAATGCTGTGTTATCTTGAATATTTGGTCAGAGTTTACTTGTACTAGGGTGAAGTATCCTAATGTCAGGACAACCTGACAAAGCCCTGTACAGAGAGACGGAAGACACTCGAGGATGACGTCTAGTAGACATTAGAAACTATTGGTGTTTTAGTGTATCCATAATTTATTTTTTATCAAAATCAATGTTAAATTAAAAACAAAACAGAAACGATTCATTTGTACAATGATGGCGCAGTGGAAAAGTACCATTTTTTCCTTGGTTTACTAACACACCTAAATGGTCTTTTATTTGGTAATTTCCTAGTTTGAAAGCATACAAACGAGGCCTCGTTTGTATGCTGCTGACATTTTATTAACTAAGGAGAGTAGAAAGTGGACCTTGTGTTTACTTTCGAAAGCCTCGTAACTCTCGCTTTCCTTATTTTGTCCTTTAGTCCTCACATTTCATGAGCAATGTTTCTGACAAAGGGGGAACAATTACTGTTTTCTGCGTTGGAATCTGTTCATCTAATGCTTAATGTTGACTAGTTTTTGATCTTGAAGTAGTATTTTTTTTTTTTTTTTAGCTCCTTACGTCAAGTGGCTTTGTATGGAGTGATTTCCATAAAAAGAATTTAAAAAATAACTACAAGAAAAAAAAGTTTTAATCTGCTTGAAAAAAATTAAACAAAAAGAATCTTGAACGAGTGGCACTGTCGCTCTGCTGTTTAATGCCTGTTTACACTACAACTAAATGTAATTTTTTTTTTCTGCAAAAAATTAATTTCCAAAGTTTAAGTCGAGATTACCTCTTAAGTAAATACTGTCTTTATTTGAATTCCATGATAAATGCCAGTATACTGAAATCATATGTCCTTAATAGGGTTAAGATGAAAATTCATATACACTAAATGTACAAAAGCAAGGAAATTCCCAAATTTTTACACTTTTATTGTCATTAATTAAGTGTATGACTACATATCAACCAAACCATTTCATTATCGCATCACTACAGTATAAATCTCTATGCATGAGTGAATGAAGTGTGTGAGGTGCGCTGAAGAAAAATTCCCACCAGTAAAATACATAGCTCTGTTGTGCTCGCATACCCTTAATGACAATAAGTGTAAAAATTTGGGAATTTCCTTGTTTTTGTACATTTAGTGTATATGAATTTTCATCTTAACCCTATTAAGGGCATATGATTTTAGTATACTGGCATTTTTCATGGAATGTCACTACTTTTGTAAAGGCTATGCCTCAATACAATGATCATTTTTAAGGTTTTTTGGAATTTTCTGGAAAACTAAGGTATATGGTAAACTGAAATTAAAATGCCATCAACTAGACCCTAGAACCTCTATCTCTGCCAAAAATCAGCTGAATCCATCAAATAGTTGATGAGATACAGGGTGGCACATATGTACGTACATACACACAGATAACATGATTGAACTTTCTGGATCTCTGGGTTGCCTTGACTAATGCTGAAATTCTACACACGTATAGAACCTATCAAATAAAAATTTTTTGCAAAGTTTTAACTAATTTGGTTTATTGTTTTTTGAGTTATGATTAATCAAAGAAATGAGATTTCTAGCATAGGCCGTTTTTGAAGTCTATTAAGGGATAGAGCGCTCTCGCGCCTCCCTTGATTAAAGAAGGGTTAGGGTTTCCATAAAAGAAACTTTAGGTGTTATGCATATTTTATCTCCAACCCCTGTCCCATCGCCACAATGTTACATCCTTGTGCTTGTTTTATAACTACTTCAATGGAATGTGCTCCGATGAACTTGCTGCTCTGGTGCCCCCCCCCCCCTCGACATAAATGCACTAGACCAACTCGACAATCAGCTAAATCTCATCCATTCATTGTGGAGGTCTCCAGATGTCGGAGAGCCTTCTACTCCGATAGCTTCTTTCCTCAAGCTGCCGGCCTTTGGAACTCCCTCCCTGCTCCCTATTTCTTCAACTGTACCAACATTGCATCATGTTTTGGTTTTCAAATTTTAATACAAAATATTTATATACATGGATGCTTCAAAGATGTGATCAATTTCCTTAATCATAATGCGCCAAGCCAGCGTAGCAGATCGATCGGACTTTACTTCACTTTAAACTGCCGTCTTTAACAACTTGACGTACATTTATTTGACTCTACGGTGAATTTGCTCCGCTCCCCCCCCCCCCCAACAAAAAGAAGAAAAAGAAAAGTCTTGCTCTGAGAATGATGTATTCATCGAAAGTCTTAGCCTAAAAAAAAATAAATGATTTTATTCATTTAAAAATTGCGTCATATTTTGGTTTTTAAATTTAAATATAAAATATTTATATTTATGTGTCTATTTATTATTTTTTCTGAATGCACACCAGCGAGACAAGTACCTGTTTTATTACCTAGTGATAGGAAAAGAAAAAGAGTTACGGTTATTAGAACATCTTAAAATACAACAAACTACTTTTTTGTTTTCCCTAAAAGTTTAATTATTTTTAAAACCCAATAACAAATCTGCATGAGATGAAATAAGAACTGTATTTACAGTAATTCCCTGGTTTTCTTTTATTTCTTTTATTTCACCTTTGTTTATTTTTTACAAGACATTACTATTTTTTTTGTAAACTTGAGAGTCGATATTAAAAAAAAATACTGGTTAAACTTTTAAAAAAGGAAATGTTTCAAGTCAGAACGAAAAAAGTTTGTTTATTTTTTTTTGTTTCTCGATTTAATTTTTTAAATAGTAAATATTTACCTTTTTCTGAGATACGATCGAAGAAAAAAAAAAAGAAGCAATGTAAATAAAATGATAATGAAAAGTAAATATATCAACAAATTATTTAATCCTGAAAAAAGTCAAAAATTACAAAAGGAAAAGTCAGAACCCCAAGCTTAAATATTTTAGCAAATTTTTTAAGGTGCATATTTGGATTCAGTATAATCTTTGGCCGGAAGTTGTGACTAAATCAGTTTTATTTATTTATTTTTACCTTTTTATTCAGTTATATTTATGTATCCATTGTTTGAAAAATACTTGTTTTATTACCTAGCAAGACATCAAATATATAGTATTAAAATGTTAATGCAAACTAAAAGTATATATAGCAAGTTAATTTCAAGTAATGCAGCAATACATCTTTAAGATACGTGAATACAAGTGGGCAATCGAACAAAGACAACAAAATGACGCCGAAAAAGTAAAAGGATCCATGACTGCAATCGGCAAAAGTTGCAGAATCATCAGCATTTGATGGACATAAAACGTAAAACCTTTCAACTTTCAGTTTGATGGGATGGGAACTTTGATACTTGGGTCGGGGAGTCAATGTTCAGTACAGTTAATTCATCAAAGCCAACAAGACCCTAAATAAAATGAAATTTAATTTACTGTGTGTGGCCAGCAAGCCCTAACTAGGGGGTTGGGCAGGGGCTTTCTTGGTGTGCTGACACTCCTATTTGAACTTGTCATTAACCTTTCCCAGAAGAGTGGGGTTAACCTGAGGTTAAGTTGACCTTCAGGAATTATCTCCTCCAGCACAATACTACTATATTTTCTTTTCTTTTTCTTTTTCTGGTATTTTAGAATAGAGAATTTCTTTTTGTATACAATTCACAAACATCTATTATATACTCAACATCTTTACCAGCTTTGATCTGTAGAGAAGGGTGGGTGGGTGTGTATATATAAATATATATATATGTGTATATATTATTATAAGTATGTGTATATATTATTATAATTATGTGTGTATATTATTATTATTATTATAATTATGTGTGTATATTATTATTATTATTATAATTATGTGTGTATATTATTATTATTATTATTATAATTATGTGTGTATATTATTATTATAATTATGTGTGTATATTATTATTATAATTATGTGTGTATATTATTATTATAATTATGTATGTATATATTATTATTATTATTATAGTTATGTATATGTATATATTATTATTATAGTTATGTATATGTATATATTATTATTATTATAGTTATGTATATATTATTATTATTATAGTTATGTATATGTATATATTATTATTATTATAGTTATGTATATGTATATATTATTATTATTATAGTTATGTATATGTATATATTATTATTATTATAGTTATGTATATGTATATATTATTATTATTATAGTTATGTATATGTATATATTATTATTATAGTTATGTATATGTATATATTATTATTATAGTTATGTATATATATATATTATTATTATTATAGTTATGTATATGTATATATTATTATTATTATAGTTATGTATATGTATATATTATTATTATTATAGTTATGTATATGTATATATTATTATTATTATAGTTATGTATATGTATATATTATTATTATAGTTATGTATATGTATATATTATTATTATAGTTATGTATGTGTATATATTATTATTATAATTATGTATGTATATTATTATTATAATTGTGTATGTATATTATTATTATAATTATGTATGTGTATGTATATTATTATTATAATTATGTATATATATTATTATAATAATTATGTATGTGTGCATATATATATTATCTAAATGAATAAATGTGAAAGTTTTTTGTATTTTTCACTCATATATTACTATTAAAACAGATTGATGTTGTTTTAATCAATAATACAACAGTATTGATTTACTATTCTCCATGAGTTAGGCACAAGGCCAGTTTTTATCTTACTCCCACAAGTAAGATGTGACCCAAGGTCGGGTCGGGAAAGTGGGGTCTGAAAAGCCATCGCCCAAGAGGTCAGCACTCTGGCCATTAAAAATTGCCTAGGCAGCCCCGTCGGCATTCCCCGGTAGGGGCGCCTCAGGCAGTAAACAATAAACTTACTCCTCCCCAAAGAGGGGAGGCGAAGCCTGGGAGGGTGGACATCCTAGAACTGCACAGGACGGACCCATAGAACGGCGTAAATCAAGCCTCGAAGGCCAAGGCAATACCAGTCTATGGAGTGCAGTATCCATCGGAACAGATACTACACTTTGATCTTGGCCAACGGTATATATCGTACTAAAGAAATAGATATAGACATTCAAATATCTGTCTAATTTGCATAACTTCTTTTTTAACTGGCTATAATTAATTAATCTTTGTTGTTATTCATTTATGATTATATAATTTTTTTTCCCTGTTTATCTATAATAGTTTTGTGTAAATTAACAGTTATTAATGTAAGTAATTCAATTAAAGAAATTAAATTACGAAAAAAACTTTCTTAAAATATCAAGGGAGATAATTTAGATGGAGCTAGCTAGAAAGATATACTGAATTCATAGAAAAGGGGAAGTGATTGGTTTCTATCTCTTTCTTTCTCTCTATCTCTTTCTCTATCTCTCTCTCTCCCCCCCCCCTTTAAAAAAAAAAATTTTGGTCTCGTCATCACTACCTTTCTCTCTTACCCTCCCATTTTCTAGCGACGATAGATTTTCTTTTTTTTTTTTTTTAATTTTTTTTATTGTTTTATGATTTATTTACGAAATAAAAGAGCAAAATACAGGGTGTTTCAAAAGTCTTGGGAACATAACGATTTTTAATAACTCAAAAACTATTAGGAGTTGAAAAATGAAATTGGTACCGTTGGAAAGGTTAAAGTTTCAAGTTTTGTGGGGAATCTTCAAAGTTGCTCAATATGAGCACCATTCGTCACACGGCAGACATCTAGTCGATAGTCCATTTCCTGCCAAACGCGTTCCAGCATCTTGACGTCAATGGTTCCCACAACTGCCGTTACTCGAGCCTTTAGTTCGTCAATATCTCTTGGAAGGGGCGGCACATAGACTTGTTGCTTGACAAAGCCCCAAAGGAAAAAGTCACACGGGGTAAGATCTGGAGACCTAGGAGGCCAGGGCATGAGAACGTCATCACCTCGCCCAGATCTCCCAATCCATCTACCAGGCAGCCTTGTGTTAAGAAACTGCCTTACTCTAAGACTCCAGTGTGGTGGTGCACCATCTTGTTGAAAAATGAAGTCATCAGATTCTGCTTGTTCCAACTGAGCCAGTCTTCCAGTATGTTGAGATAGGATTCACCAGTGATAGTTGCCTCTTCAAAGAAGAACGGTCCATAGACACCTTTCTTGGAAATTGCACAAAACACGTTCACTTTTGGTGAATCTCGCTCGTGCTCAAGAAGTTCATGAGGATTCTCAGTACCCCATATGCGAGTGTTATGCTTGTTAACTTTGCCATTCAGATGGAAGGTCGCCTCATCGCTAAAAACAAGCCGGTCATCAAAGTCGTTATCTTCCAACTTCTCTTGCAATGCAAAAGTCACGGCGAAGTGGCTTATCAGTGTCCTTCAACTTTTGGACCAACTTGAGCTTGTAAGGTACCATTTGCAGTCGTTTCCTTAAGACACGCCAGACAGTTGCTGGAGCAAGCTGAAGTTCCCTGCTGGCTCTTCTCACTGATTTATGGGGGCTCCGCTGAAAGGCTGTCCGAACTTGCTCAACTGCATCTTCTGAAGTTGAAGGGCGACCTGTTCGCTTACTTGGGCACAAACACCCATCTTTCACAAATTTAGCATGCCATCTGACAATGGATTTCCTTTCAGGGGCTTCTTTTTTAAATTTCCTGCGAAATGCACGCTGAACACATGTCCATGATTCAGTCTTTGCAAATTGGAGGACGCAAAATGCCTTGTCTTGTTTAGAGAACGCCATTACTGCACCTGGAAAGATAACACGAAAATCATTAGTATGACCAAAAACTTGATTAAGCAAGCTTTAAAATGGCACCAGTTTCATTTTTCTACCTGGAATAGTTCATGAGATATACGCATTTGTAATGTTCCCAAGACTTTTGAAACACCCTGTATATAAATATAAAATCTGAGATAAAAACGTCTTTTACTTAAAATACAAACCAATAAAATTGGACTTTCTGTTTAAATTGTAAGTTTTTTTAATTTAAAGTTTTCTTTCACTTAATAAAGTTCTCGCCCCCTCCCCCGCCCAATATTTAATCATTAAAAAACAGGCATGCTGACTATTTTAATTAATCCATACTCTTTAGGAAAAAAGGGGTATTTTCCCTTTCATTTGGCGTTAATTTCTCTTTTAGTCACGTAAACAATTAAAAATGAAATAAGTTTCGGCATTACTCATGATGACCGTATTTTTTTTTTACTTAAACTATGTTTTAGTAAAAACAAAACAAAAAAAAAACGAAAACATTAAAAACCCTAAATTATATCAATTTTCATCGTACACGTGAAACGCCAAAATAAAAATTAGATCGGAAAAATATAGTCGCTATCTAAAGAAGTCAAGTAAGAAGCTAGCTAAGGAAGAACGATTACTCACAGTTATAAACATGTCTCAATTAAAAAAAATTATGAAAGGAAGTTATCGTTCTTCATTAACTTGCATACTTCACTTTCTTTATAAAGATGGCGACTGTATTTTTCAGCACACTTTACATTTCGGCATTTTATGTGTACAACAAAACTTGCCATACCATACTCGCAGGCATTACCTTCTCCTTTTATGGAGTGATACTCCTAGATAATACCTCGTCTATCTTGGAGGGGGTATTTCCGATCAGGCATAACCACATCCTTTTTTTTTTTTTGGTGTGGGTGTACTCCGACGCTTTACCTTCTCCTTTTAGGGTTTGTTGTAGTATATTTTAATTCCTCATAATACATTCTTCCCGGGCATTACCTTCTCTTTTGGGGGGGAAGGGGACAGTATAATATATGATCGTTGCTCACGATATCATTGTCCTAGGATGACTTTCTCCCCTTTTTTACGGGGTCGGTGTAGTTTACTATCTATTGTTTCATGATATCATTCTCCCAGGCATTAACTCTTTTTTTTTGGGGGGGGGGGGAATAGTGTTGTTATAGTTGTAATACTATGAACACTGACGTTACAAATACGTAACTAAGCCACGAATGTTGAGAATGTGTAAAGGTTGGAAACCCGGTGAAAGGGAGACAATCCAATAAATTCATCAAAAGAAAAACGACACATTTGTATTACAAATTATAAACATAAAGAAAATAATTCACTTGCAAAAATCAACAAAAGACAACTTAAGCAAACATAACAAGTGTTTATTTACCAAATGATCAACTAATAGTTCCTTCCGCTCAAGCGGAGTTCTTAATAAGAGGCTGGTTTTGGTTAAATCCGAGAAAGTTGATCAGTCAGGATATAGAATTAAAAGTCTAAATTTAGCAATTATGAAGGCTCCTAGTTTTAGGATAGACGAAATATGAAATTCCATTTCCTTACGTATTTCGAGGAAACAAATGAGAAGTGGGGAGTTCGTAATAGGAGGGTGGATGGGTTAAAACTGTGGTGGACAGTTGCAGGGGATCATTTAAACGACAATATAGAAACAATATGAAAGTTCAATTTTAGGATGAATTAATATGGAATTCTTTTTTTCTATGTCGAAAACACATATCTTTTCAGTTTGACGGCTGAATTTTTGATTCTGTGGTCCGACCGTACTAAGCTGTTTTTAGGGTCCCGAGATATACATAATCTCAACTTCGGAGAGGTAATATGATTGACTGGTCTGTCATAGTCAATTTCGTTGGACCAGGTTTTTTCTTTTGGTGTCAGGTAGACAGCGATATTAAACGTTGCTGTATTTCTTAGCCGTTAATTTTCGAATTCCACTTTTCCTATTTTTGATTTTGTGTGCGGGGATAAATTGTTCGATACGACAGCTGGGTGAGATGCCACTCTCCTAGACGCCTGCTCTCAACGCTGCTCGACGATCTTCTCCTTGAGTTCCTTCTAGCCTCGATTTTCACACTCTCCTGGCCTCTCCTCTGCATAGCAACACTCGTTCCCCCATCTCATTGACTGAATCATCCGCCCCTGCAAAATGTGTGGACTGATTTTGAATGTGTCATATTTTATCTTGTTTGGACAACATCCTGTCCGACCTTTTGACATGTGTGTTCATCTGAACCCTGTTTTCTTTGTGCCTAGAGGAACATGTGCCAACAGGTCCCCTGTTCTTTTTTTATGTTTTATGGGGCAAATGTGGATATAACAGTGTTCGTTCGTCATAATATAATCCCCTTAGTCATTACCTCTTCCTGGGGAGGGGAGAGTTAATGTATGCAGTTTGTTCATTATGATATCATGCTCCCCAAAAAAAACGACCGGAGGGAGCATATATTTGCTAGTGTATATATATATATATATATATATATTATTATACATAGTTATTCAGACAATTTTACTGTACCACAGCTCTTTAGTGTGTCTAGATAGGCAGGCCAGTGCTTCAGGCTGAGATCTATCTGTGTTTATCTCTGCATGTGTATCTATCTATCTATTTATCTGTGTGTATATGTATTTGTGTGTATATATATCTGTGTGTGTATATATTTGCGTGTATATGTATCTATCTGTTTGTCTGCGTGTATATGTATCTATCTATTTATGTGTGTGTATCTATCTGTGTGCATGTCCGTTATACTTCATGTTTTATATATTTTCAAAGCAACATTTTTTACTCGCAGTGATGTCATTGTGGTATAGTCCTCCTCCGAGGAGATTTTCTTTGAAAATCCATGGGTTAAGGACTTTACAGTACTTTTTTTTTCTTGAACTTTGATATGTAATAAAGTTTAATTAATTTCTCATTTTATTCTCTCATTCAATCCATTATTATCAATGCTCTATCCAATATATTGAGCTTTCTCTTTATCCTGATAGTTCACTAATTAAAGATATTAGATATTATTTATATCTTTGAAGTATCATTTTAATAAATATATATATATATATATGCTAAGATTTATCTTAGTTTTGGGAATTGAGTTATGCTTAAAAATAATTCTTTTTTTATTGTTCTAATTTGTTATAATTTATAATTAGTTGAACAAGTCACCCATATCTCTCTTAGCTATTTCTCTTGTCCTTTCTTACTCTCTAGATTCAACCATTTGCTAATGTTTTATGTCTCTAGTGGTATTAGAGAAAGAGACATTGGCATTGTCATCTAATTTATAAACGTATGTCTTTACACACCACCAAATAATAATACTTCTATATAAGGATAATAATAAAAAAATAATAATACTTCTATATAAGGATAATAATAAAAAATAATAATACTTCTATATAAGGATTATAACAAAAGATAATAATACTTCTATATAAGGATTATAACAAAAGATAATAATACTTCTATATAAGGATAATAATAAAAAAATAATAATACTTCTATATAAGGATTATAACAAAAGATAATAATACTTCTATATAAGGATTATAACAAAAGATAATAATACTTCTATATAAGGATAATAATAAAAAATAATAACACTTCTATATAAAGATAATAATAAAAAATAATAATACTTCTATATAAGGATAATAATAAAAAATAATAATACTTCTATATAAGGATAATAATAAAAAATAATAATACTTCTATATAAGGATAATAATAAAAAATAATAACACTTCTATATAAGGATAATAATAAAAAATAATAACACTTCTATATAAGGATAATAATAAAAAATAATAATACTTCTATATAAGGATAATAATAAAAAATAATAATACTTCTATATAAGGATAATAATAAAAAATAATAATACTTCTATATAAGGATAATAATAATAAAAAATAATAATACTTCTATATAAGGATTATAACAAAAGATAATAATACTTCTATATAAGGATTATAACAAAAGATAATAATACTTCTATATAAGGATAATAATAAAAAATAATAATACTTCTATATAAGGATAATAATAAAAAATAATAACACTTCTATATAAGGATAATAATAAAAAATAATAATACTTCTATATAAGGATAATAATAAAAAATAATAATACTTCTATATAAGGATAATAATAAAAAATAATAATACTTCTATATAAGGATAATAATAAAAAATAATAATACTTCTATATAAGGATAATAATAAAAAATAATAACACTTCTATATAAGGATAATAATAAAAAATAATAACACTTCTATATAAGGATAATAATAAAAAATAATAATACTTCTATATAAGGATAATAATAAAAAATAATAATACTTCTATATAAGGATAATAATAAAAAATAATAATACTTCTATATAAGGATAATAATAATAAAAAATAATAATACTTCTATATAAGGATTATAACAAAAGATAATAATACTTCTATATAAGGATTATAACAAAAGATAATAATACTTCTATATAAGGATAATAATAAAAAATAATAATACTTCTATATAAGGATAATAATAAAAAATAATAACACTTCTATATAAGGATAATAATAAAAAATAATAATACTTCTATATAAGGATAATAATAAAAAATAATAATACTTCTATATAAGGATAATAATAAAAAATAATAATACTTCTATATAAGGATAATAATAATAAAAAATAATAATACTTCTATATAAGGATAATAATAATAAAAAATAATAATACTTCTATATAAGGATAATAATAAAAAAAATAATAATACTTCTATATAAGGATAATAATAATAAAAAATAATAATACTTCTATATAAGGATAATAATAAAAAATAATAATACTTCTATATAAGGATAATAATAAAAAATAATAATACTTCTATATAAGGATAATAATAAAAAATAATAATACTTCTATATAAGGATAATAATAAAAAAAAATAATACTTCTATATAAGGATAATAATAATAAAAAATAATAATACTTCTATATAAGGATAATAATAATAAAAAATAATACTTCTATATAAGGATAATAATAAAAAAAATAATACTTCTATATAAGGATAATAATAATAAAAAATAATAATACTTCTATATAAGGATAATAATAATAAAAAATAATAATACTTCTATATAAGGATAATAATAATAAAAAATAATACTTCTATATAAGGATAATAATAAAAAAAAAATAATACTTCTATATAAGGATAATAATAAAAAATAATACTTCTATATAAGGATAATAATAAAAAATAATAATACTTCTATATAAGGATAATAATAATAAAAAATAATAATACTTCTATATGATAATATAGAATTAAGAAACTTATTTTTAGTTCTTCAAAAATGTCTTAACAGATATACTACAGTTTATGAATTATCGAATGAAATCAAAGTAAGATAGTGGTTGTAGTTGTGAATCAACCGATGTTCTACTACCACAACACTTTCCTGCAGGCTCCCTCTGCATCTCTCCAACACTAGCTCAATTTGCCAACCCCTAAAAAAACATGACTGCCCTCCTTTTCAGTATAGACACATTTTAGTTAACAATACACCACAATACCAACATAAAAAGATTTAAAATTCTTCAAGCCATTTGCATTAAAACTAGACATCTCACAATTAATAATATTAATTACAAAACTAGTCACAAAATTTTTAAGTGTCTAGCGTAGTAATTAACATTAACAAATTCTTAGTCGTTAAACAAAATGCTCGCATTCAACATCTCATTACTACAGTCACTCATTTTTAAGTCGTAAATCACTAACCATTAAAAATAGTTAACAGTAAAAGACATAGTTGTGAACACACCAAGACTAAGCCTGCCTGATGATTTGATGAATCAAATCAAAAGTACTCGCGGAAAAAGAAAGAAAAATGGAACAAGAAATCCACAGAACTTATATACACCAATTTGACCGAAATACAAGATGTACTGTTAGAAAAAACTGAAAAAAAAGTCTCAAACAAAAACACTGTTATTTAATAACATTAGCCTGAATGAAAACATGCTACCTAAATACACACACACACACACACACACACACACACACACACACACACACACACACATATATGTTTGTTTTTAAATTCCCGAAACAGTTTTTCATGGTAAACAACTTATGATCCCTTAAATAATGTTAAGACTAGCGTAAATTCTTGGAAGCAAACTAATATAGTGACTGCAAAAAGTAAATTGACTTACAAGGAAGTGATTTTCCACCGAACGACTTGGGACTAAAATGTTTTGTTTTTTTTTGGGGTTTTTTTTTTCTTAATATAGTTTTGATGGTTGGGAAACTTCCGAGACTATATATATATATATATATATATATATATATATATAAAATAAACTTTTGTTCAACAATTGTTATAAACTTATTATATTTTTTACTTTTTCTCATGTTTTAATTGACGTATAAATTTTTGACCGCAAAATGAGACTGGATCCTTTAAAATTTTCACCCTACAAAACCTCTTGACGTTTGTCTGATGATCAAGGTTCTTAATCCATCTGGTTACTCTACTGTAATCAACCACCGACCACACGCTCGCCTCTCGTACAATGAATGGGTTTGGTTGCTCCTGTAATTTCATGGACCTGTTTGAACTCTTAATGATGAAGTTCCTGAATTAGACTAAGTCGTAAGCTTATCTGCACGGTTTCCAAATCGCATGCAACGAAGCAATGCATGTGTCGGTGCACCCACTTTTAGCTTAGTTGTTTTGTTTTACAGCATATCAACTCTTTTCGGGTTAATTAATGCAGAGTACGGTCATTTTGGTAAAAGTTTTTATGCTTCAAGTTCTATATATCTTCAAATATTTATTCATGGTTTGTTTGTTTTGTATAAAAAAAATGCTTTTGCTTTGAAAAACATGATTGAGCTTTGCAAAGGGAAAGGAAAAAAACCAATAGCATCAATGTTTGGTGCATTTTTTGGTCAGGAAGCCGGTATCTTCAGACAGCCTGATCTGGTAGCACCATGGCCGTTCACGGCACCCACTATTACAAACGATACTACTTACCAGAGCAAGTACATTTCACTGCTGCAGTCATGTGATATACACACCACACCATCGTTGTAAAAATAATAATCAATGAAACCATTTTTATTTATGGTGATATAAAATTGCCCCCCCCCCTCTTTATTTTTTCAATTTTTATATTTATATTTTCTAAATTTTTATATTTTTATTATATATATATATATATATATATATACATTTTAGAATAATGTATCAATGATCAAAAAACTGAAAAATATTTCCTTTGTGTTACGGCTGAGTATTTATACGTTTGTTATCGGTTTAATTACAGCTCAAGAATGAAGGAAGGACGAAGTAGAACCCTTAACAAATTTATTTAACAAAGACACTGATTAAATGAAATGTAGAAAACCCACTGAAAGCGAGATGCTTGTTTGATCGTGAGAGCCATTCTGTTTACTTTTCAACTGTCATGGCAGACGACTTCTGTTGATTCAAGGGAAATAACTCGATTCTATTTTGTTCGGTTGCCCTAACATTTTGGCTAAAATTTATATAAAAAAAAGCATCACCTCAACAATGTTCTAAATTCTATTAAATTTTTTTCACATCACAATTTATATTTGACATTTGTTTTATGAAAGAGAAATTATAGCAAACATTAAAAAAAATGAGTTATTACGAATATATAATTCAACATTAATAAAAAAAAAATTTTTTTAATTATATAAAAAGAATTACAAATTTACTGTAACTTTATTTTATTTTTATTTATTTCAGGTGTGCGAAGACAGTGCATTACAACACCTCAAAGAAGAATGTGTGACGGATAAAAAACGAGACTAACCACTTGGAGAAAAGAGCTGTGATGATCGGCAAAGTGTTACTTATTTTAGAACGTATCCATCATGAAGATCCACCTGCAGCGAGTCCTTCCATCATACATGCCCCCCCCCCCCCCCCCCCCCCGTATTCTTCAATCTGATCACCTTTGTACTTGAAAGATATTTTTTGTTTTATTTTAGTTTTTCTCTTCCGAAAACTATGGAAAATTAAACGTGGCTCAATTTTAAATTAACTGAACGAAAATTACAAAATAAAATGTTTTGATGAGGTTCTCACATGATTTAGAATCTCTCCGTAGGCAAGTTAAATATGGTAACTGTTAGTTTCATGCTCTTGTGATTACTAGTTTTGATCATACAAACCGGTGTCCATTGATTTGACTTAATTTATAATATATTCCTATCTCTGAAATTAATCACTCTCCTTTCACAAATAATTTATATAATCTCTCACACATACGTATACATATATTTCAGGTATAGTTTTCGTAAAGATTGTACAAACAATCCTATGAACCTTACAGTATTTATATAAAAGTGCTCAATAACAAATAGAGCCACATTAATTTAATAGAATTTGTTTTTATTTATACAAACATATTTTGCGACGTATGTGCAAACACATTTCGATTTGAGCCAAACTTAGCTGAGGCTCTTCGGGCAAAAATTTGGATAAAATGACACAGAATGAAGAATTCAAATCTCCTGGAAGAAAGACATCACGTGATCATGACAGGTTAAAAAATAAACAAAAAAGAAAACACTCCGCTACAACTTTTCTCGTGTTGTTTGTACAACTTTTATGGACAAAAACATACCTGAAATATAAGCTATTAGGGACTATAAGAAAAACTTTATACATGACAAACTAGACTAATCCCCCCCCCCCCCCCCAACTAAAACAGAGTTAGGCAATGTCTCTAAAACAGTAATACGAAATATAGTTAGCCACATAACCTTATTTTACCTAGATAATGCGGATACTATTGTGGATAAAAAGGGGGTATATATCTTCAGGATGCACAAAACTCCATGTGGAAACAAGTCGTTGGAACCGTTCGAAACGGACCTCCTGAACCTAACGAAAAGAATTGAATTCAAAAGTCACAATAGCGCTTACCAATCGACACTGGATAAGGATATCAGGCACATCACCAAATCTAGTAGTATGTGGATCCAGATCGATAAATCTATAAACATATACAATCTCTGCCCGTCAGAATACCATAAAATACTCACAAAGTTTCTAGCACATAAATATATATAGTTAAAATATATGTATATCTAGGCAGCATCTTCTCTTGCAGGCAAGTATTGTTGAATATAACAGACAACTTATGTCTGGATAACCTTTAGTAGATCCTTTCAATACTTTGAATCAGAATCTTAGTTTCGGGGGAGAATCGGCCAATTCCCCCCGAAACTAAGATTCTGATTCGGAGTATTGAAAGGATCTACTAAAGGTTATCCAGACATAAGTTGTCTGTTATATTCAACAATAGTTAAAATATATATAGTTAAAATATGTATAGTAAAGATACGAAACAATAATTAATAACAACATTTGCCACTAAACTAGAAATGGATGTAAGATGGATTTTTTTTTTTATCCATCTTCCATTTCGTGGCTTATATCCTAATTAAAGACCACAAGAAAAACTTTATGAACAGCAAACAAACAAGATTAATCAACCACACTTTAAACAAAGTTAGGCCATACCTCTAAAAAAAAGATAATACAAAATGTCCACATATAGCGACTTTTTGAAAGACTTCTGATACTATGTAATGGTTCCGTAAGATAGAGAATAAACATGGAGCCTCCTTCATTCAATTTGACACAATTAAAAAAAGAAATTATTAAAAGAATTTTTAAAATGGTGATTGCCAGTTGGAGGGTAAGTATAACCCCCGTAACATATGATACGGCAACTATTTTCCCCAAAAGAGGATAGCAGTAACAGAAAAATATATATCTAGATTTCCCTCAGTAACGGGAAACAATGTTACTGTAAGGACAGACATTTTTTTTCTAACACGCACATGTACACACCTACTAAACACTATTCTCGAGTGTCTTCAGTCTCTCTGTACAAAGGTTTGTCAGGACAACCTGATATGAGGATACTTCACCATACAAGTTTACCCGGACTAAGTATTCAAAATAACATAGTATTCGCAGCACAAATAAGATCACCTCGACATGGCTATACACTGGCTCATACGAGGAATGGTGTATCTTCTCCAAGTCATGTTACCTCAACTAACAACACTTTGCTGGTTACTCCACCAAACAAGATAGATTTTTGTCCTGGAATCCGGTATGGCCAATAGACCACAAGAAAGATATACTATAACATAATTAACTGGTCAATTGGGGAGAGGAAAATTAATTTTCTTAACTTGTTTACTAACTCAACATTTGACATGTAAAGGAGAACTTTAATGGAATATCTATGTATCTCATATAGATATCAAGTGTTAGCCCCAGGAAGGGGCCCCCTTGATTTCTGAGAACTTCAACTGAAGTAAAAAGAAACATATACAGAAAAACTGATAGATGTGTGCATACATTGACAGAAAACTTGACAAGAAATTTATTTACATTCCTTATACTCGTCCCATTTCCTCAATTTCAAATTTATTTTATTTTCAAAGTCAAATTAGAGAAAATAATCATTAAATTTTACGTTTTTGTGTGCGTGAGAGATTTTTCTTTAAAAAAAAAGATGCATGTACTGGTTTTAATTTAATTAATTTTTCTTTTAAATTTTTACTTTAACTCCCGTAGAAAAGAAAGTATTTCTAATAAAAGAAATTGTTATTTTTATTTCTGGTTCTTTAATAAACAGTGTAAATAATTGTTAATTTCTCTTTCTCTTGTTTTTTTATTGCTTTTTTTTATCCTAAACTTCAAGTGGAAATTATATATTAATATTTTTATTTATGCAAACACTTGCAAAAGCGACTGCCATGGCTATGTTGTGATTGGTAGCCATTAAAACTACGATCTCCTAGGGCAAAGTTTAGTTGTTCATATTGAAAAAAGATAAATATATATTATAAGAAATATTGGCACTTTTTTTTATAAGTATCGTTTCGTATTTGAATATTAAATTGTGAGAAAGCCAAAAACAATATCTGTTTTTTTTTTCTTTAAAATAAACATTTATTTATATTAAAGTATTAAAGTATTCATGCAAGCGTCCAGTCAACACCTCAACGGACATTCATGAGAGATTTCTACATCTCCAAGGAAAAAAACCAAAAAAAAACAAAAAC
This sequence comes from Sepiola atlantica, assembly GCA_963556195.1. NCBI lineage: Eukaryota > Metazoa > Mollusca > Cephalopoda > Sepiida > Sepiolidae > Sepiola > Sepiola atlantica. The sequence continues at coordinate 89,646,190 of OY744529.1, read as the reverse complement.
AATGATTTATAAAAAAAAGATATTGTTTGAAAATGGTTTTTAAAACCGAAAGCTTGCATGAATACTTTAAGGTAAATAAATGTTTATTTAAAAAAAAAAAAAAAAAAAGCATCGTTTTTGGCTTTTTCAAAATTTAATATAAATATATATATTATATATGAATTACGAAAAAAAATTTCTAATGCATTTTGCATCTATGAGAGAGTTTGTCCAATTGTGTCGTTTTACCACATGAATCAAACCTGTTAACTGTTTGATACAGGTGTCGTACGTAAGGGTGACAACTCAACTTGTCTGTTCAGATCCCGTTGGTGCAAGAGTTGCTTCCCTTGATATAAAATGAGCAAGACGGTTCTTTTATTTATTTATTTTTTTTGTTGTAAAAAGAATGCTTTTTATTTCTGAATTAAATGAATTTACAAATGAACAAACAGATCTCTGACCTGTGCAGTTGTGTTATACAAACTCTTTCCTTCTCATCTGACGTCAACTCAGTCATAAACGGTTGTGATACCATTATTTTGTTGATCTTGCTTTTGACCTACTTACGTCATGGACAAGAAATGTTTTTGCTTTGTTCATTTCTTTCCAAAATATTTTCTGTTTTTACCTCCAATCTGTCAGCAGATAACCTGGGCTCAAAATCCGTGTACTGCCTAATAACATTATAGTTGGTCATGCTTCTATTTGTTACAGTATGGCCTAGGCTTCGCATTTGCTATCTATTTGGATATATTAATAAAATATATAAAATCTATTTGGATATATTAATAAAATATATAAAATCTATTTGGATATATTATTAAAATCTATAAAATCTATTTGGATATATTATTAAAATATATAAAATCTATAAAATCTATTTGGATATATTACTAAAATATATAAAATCTATTTGGATATATTACTAAAATATATCAAATCTATTTGGATATATTACTAAAATATACATATAAAATCATAGAATTACGTCAATAATTTAATTTTCCATAAATAAATTATTTCTGATGACCTTAAAATATATTAGTGAACATTTATCAAATATTCTCTTCAAAACAAACAATACATCAAATACGTGTGATGATTTGACGTAAAAAGTATAAACGATTTGTACGTAAAGCGTTTCAAAATCAATAAAAAGGGTTTTGTTAATTGTTCTCTTAATGATTTTATACTTTACCTTGGCGTATTTATTTTTTAGTGAAAAGGTTAAGATTTTTATAAGTATGTTGTTCGGTCGGCTAATAATAAAAAAAATATTAAATTGGAAAGGGAACGCTTAAAAAATCTGGAACATTTGTTTCGAATTTGTTTTTATGTACTTTAATTTTGAATAATGAGTTTTAAAAAAAGTTAAAAAACTTCTGACATCGATCAATTCTAAATCTGCATTTAGTTCTGCTCTTACATCAACCGTTTAACTGTGATACAGACAACTTTACTTAATATATATATGTATATATATATATATATATACATACATACATACAGGGTGATTGGAAAGTAACTCCCTATTATTAAGTGCTCGTAATTTATTACTGAAATATTATTTTTACTAGAAATGAATATAAGAAAATGTATAGCATGGGGTTTTATTCGATATGGGTACCAGCAATCTCCACCAGCTTCTAAAGCTGCCTGGAAACCACATCAACTGATTTCACAAGGAACTTCTTTTTTTTTCATTTTACTAATGAGTCAACACTTATCAAGGCTAAAAACCCACTCGAAGATTAGGGGGTCAACAAGAGGGATATAGATTGACAGATGAATGGTTATGAATACAGCAGCCAACCCAGAAAACAGCATTTTTTCCCCCCATTGTCGAAAACATCGCTCATGGAATGTGAGAACTAAAGGAAAAAATAATGCATTATTCATACCTCTTGCTCCCCCCCCCCCCAATTCATTTCTTGTAAGAATTATATTTCAGTAATAACTTACAAGTATAGGGTGTTACTTTCCAACCACCCTGTACAAATAAATACAGATTGGTTTTTATTATAGATATATGGTTGGATAATATTCTTTGGGTTTTTTTTTGTTGGTTTTTATCTGCAAAATTTTTATATAATTACAATTTGTAATTTATTTTAGATATGTTTGTAGATTTCAAGATGTTTTTCTTTCCTTTTTCTTTTCAGTACTCATGTTTTTAAAGTCGAACTCACTGAGTCCGGTTATACTCATTTGAGAGGAAGATATTTCTACTCCATGTGTTACTTTAATGAAATTTCTGTGGAACAAATCAACATAGATTTTTTTTTATTATTATTACTTATTATTGTGCTTCAGAATTTTTGAGATGAGGATTGATCATTTGGATTATTCAGAATACTGTTGTGAGAGTAACATCCAAGATGAGAACAGTAGTCCAAATAATACAATTTTTTTTTTTTTTTTTAAACAAAGTTTCTTTGGTCATAAATACACCTCCTTCGTTTTTTAACTTTAAGTAAAAAATAGAAAAGGCTAAACTCCAAATTAAAAAAAGTTACATTAGAAATTGATAAGCTGAATTTAAAATTAAATTTATCTTTTTAAAATTTTAAAAAAAAAAAAAATCTATCTAGACTATATATATATATATATATATATGGTAAGTCAATGAAAATTGATAAGACCTGCAAATGGAAGCAAATCGATATCTTCAGTTGTTCAAAACAAGGAGCAGTTTAGTTAATAAAAAACATTTATTTTTCTTCTCTTTCATTCCTTAAACCACGTTTTTTTGGATTTCGTTATTGGTGATTCCCATGCCTGTTTGAACTTTAAAATATTTTTTAAAAACTCTTTCAAATTTGAAACTTTGACAGTCGTATCCTGTCAACTTATCAATCATAAATTTTCCTCTGATGATAAGATTTTAATCTTTGAAAAGCCTGGTTTAAGGAATGAAAGAGAAGAAAAATAAATGTTTTTTATTAACTAAACTGCTCCTTGTTTTGAACAACTGAAGATATCGATTTGCTTCCATTTGCAGGTCTTATCAATTTTCATTGACTTACCATATTTTTGCTCTATCCAGTATATTGAGCTTTCCTTATTTCACAATAGGTCCAACTCTCTAAAAGTTTACCTTTTAGTTATAATTTACATATATATATATATATATATTTTTCTTCTTCTTCATCCTATTTATTTTTGAACAGGTCTTTGATTAGTCCTCTGTCAGTCTTGATCGAAGTTTTCCACCCCAGGCTCAGCTGCAAAGATCTAAGTTTGTAATCCCCAGAGCTGCACGGTCACATTTACACAGCTCACCCCAAGAAACGTCAGTCTTTCAGCCGACTTGATGCAATGAACATGTTTCTGACCCAGGATATATAGATATATAGATATATATATATATATTTTTTATTTTAAAAAATTTTTATTCACTCCCTCCCCTATGTTAGAATGTTAGACCAAGGAGATTGCCATGGCTGACAACATCCTTCCCAGGAGTCCAACGTTCAAACTCCTTGGTCTAAGAACGTTGGACTCCTGGGAAGGATGCTGTCAGCCATGGCAATCGGTGGTTGGTAAGGTTTCTTATAATTTTTAAAGAAAAGGAACTTTATATTTTGGTAGCATTGAATGTAACCATTTATTTATGCCCCTATTTTACTACAGACTGGAGGTCATTTTCTAAGGATTCAGCCATTACCTTGGATATGTGTGTTTGATTTGCCCGTGTATCTAGAATACAGTTGTCATCAGCAAATATACCCATCTCGCATGTAATTGAATCGGGGAGGTCGTTTATGTAGATCATGAATAATAAAGGTCCAAGTATCAACCCTTTAGGCACATCTGCATTAATGGGATGTTGTTTAGATGTACAGTCATCGAGAACGACCTGGATCTTTATTTTAGCTAAGAAGGATCTGATTATGTTAAATATTCGTCCAGTAATATGGTACAAATTAATTTTCCTGGGAGGACCTTTATGTCAAACATTTTCAAAGGCTTTAGATGTATCAAGCGCTACTGCTCTGGCTTCACCTGCCTTGTCCAGTGTATGATATATGCACTCAAAGATGACCATTAGGATATCTGCACTAGAGTGGCATTGCCCAAATCTGTACTTTTTGTCAGAAAAAAGTTTAGCATTTTCGAAGTGACAGACTATCGCAGGATTGATTAATGATTCAAAGAATGGGAGGGGCAATAATTTTGTGGGGCAGTTCTTTCACCAGAGTTCTTTAAAACTGGTATCACAGAGGCAATTTTTTAGCTATCAGGGAAGCAAGATTCGGTATGCCATTTGTTGTAGAGTTTGGAGAGGACAGGGGCCAGATCAGCAAAGCATGTTTTTATTACCATAGCAGGCATAAGATCAGGTCAACATGCTCTGGAGGTGTCAAGGTTTTTTATGATATCCAGGACATGGGAAGGGTGATGATCACATCATCAAGTGTAGTTTCTATCTGCAATGGAAAATTTGTGAGAAAATGGTTTGTGGAGTTTAAGGTGAACCGCTGGGCAAGAAGTTCAGCCCTATCCGTTGCTGTGCAAGCAACATCATGATGGTTGGATAGTGGGGAAATTATTGATTGCCCATTGTTCACCACACTATTATAGATTTTCCAGAAATCACAAGTTCCTAATTTCTGCAACTCCATACATTTTCTGGTAATCTTGGTATACCTACATTTAATTGCAGCTGTTCCACTCTTGACTCGGTCTAGAAGGATTTCTCCTTCACTGAACGAGTATAGAAAATATGAAGTGTAGTATCGGAATAAATACTATTCTTTACTCCTAACTAAAAAGCCAAAGGTTCAACACACTTAAAACTTTCAATCAAAGGCGCAACTAATGTTTGGAGGAAAAATAAGAATTATACGATACAAATATAGTAACAGATTGAATCAGCAGAGTGAATTAATTTTGTGATGTTGACACAGAAATAAATTTAAGATAACATAGATGTTCCTATACCAGGCTTTTCCATCGAAATAAGACTTTTATAATTTAAGATTAATTTCAGTTATGAATCAAAATATAGGAGACTTTTAGACTTCAGTATTTTGTAATGTGTCTGTGCCTATGTTCATGAGGACAATCAAATTATCATAGTACCCGCCCCCCTAAAAAAAAATAGCAGAATGGCATCGCTACTTAAGCTATTTAAGCTACTTTTTTTACTTAATTTTATTTTGAATGTTATTTCTTTATAATATCTTTCTTTCATTTATATATATATGTGTGTGTGTGTAATTTAGTGTTATAGGAGAAATAACCAGAGTGCTCAATTACTTGTGTAAGAGCATATATATATTTTTTAAATTTCGATCGATACTATACATTAGTTTGAGCTTCCATACAATACCTTTTGTTCCACGGAAACACTTAAAACTCAGTCCGATTCTTCACGATGTTTTTGTAATGTTAAACTATCAAAATATCCACTAAAGAATCGGTTACATTCGTTATCCGTAGCCCTGCGAACTGAGTGTCCAGTGTTTCCATGAAGCCGAAAGTATCGATGGAAGATTAGAGTAATATATAGTGTCAATTGAAATATATATATATATATATATATATATATAAGAATCTTTTTTCGCTAATTTTTAATGAAATTTATAGAAAAGTCCTTTTGCAATTGTTTCAAGGTCAATTTATTCCAGAAACTCATAAACACAGGATTCAAATTTATCATTATTTTCTTTTCTTATGAAATTCCAAAAACAATTTAACCGAATCGACAACAACCCCTGGATATGCAGCAGTGTCAGCAGAGAACCGCAAGCAATCAAAATATGCCAGTCTTCTTGACAGATTTGTGTTCCAACCGATCGCCGTGGAGCGATATGCCCTGTCACGGGCAACTTCCTCAACAGCCCTGGTCTGTTAATGATGCGCCACACCGGGAACCATCATAAATTGACTAAGCTTTACGAGCGTCTCTCTATTGCCACTATTTGTGGAAACACCTTGAGCCTGCTCTCAGCCTGCCAAGCTTCCATACAATACCTTTTGTTTCACAGAAACACTTAAAACTCAGTCCGATTCTTCACGATGTTTTTGTAATGTTAAACATCTGATGAAACTTCCTGATACTTACATATTAGTTTTGAAAAAGAACATTCACTTAATTAACTATGTGTTGTCATTTATCGAATGAATATTTTGCTGTTATGTATTCTTTAAAAAAAAAAAAAATGTGAAAACACTAAAATTTGTAAATATTTGTAGTCAATAAACATGTTTTATAATTTAGAAACTAAAATGACCTTTCTTCAGGAAAAACATTCATAAAAAAAATCTACACTTGGACAAGAAATAAATTGTCACATTTTCGTTTTAAAAATTATTCTTTTGAAGTCTCCTTTATTGGCAAAATCTTCAGAATCTACCGCAAATGTAGCAGCCATCATGCAGGTTCACAGGGAAAACGAGTGAGGGTTGCGTCGTGTATTGTCCATCGGGGATTGACCCCAGAGTGTTCAGGTTGTAAAATGGAAACTTGTAACTTTTGTGACGCAATGGGAGTTCACGTATGCAAACGAGCATGGGCGAATTCTCGTTGTCATAAAAAGAGTAGAGACTTTGCTCTGGGGATGAGAAGAGAAAAGTTGACGTTGGGACCGCGTCGAGTGCTGAGAGAGAAAAAAGAAAGTAAATTTTCACGACTACAGCAAATACGGTTAATATTGAAAAAGAAAAAAGGAAAAGTTTCTCTGATTTATACTTCAACTATTCTTGTCATTAAAAGGAGATAATTATATTCTTATTTATTTGCTGTTATTGAGAATTAAATTTCGGTCAAAGGAAGATAAGTCTCAATTTACTAGCAGTGGAATAAGTCCCTTGTATTTCAACAGATAGGTAAGAACAATTTTAAAACTAAAAATCAAATCAAATGATTTCCTGCGGGAATGAAACATAGACACTTGTATAGCATACTTAACATAGATATATTTCATACTACTACTACTACTACTACCAAGCGCTACTCACGTATTGAGCACTATTGAAGTAAATACTAAAAATATATATACACAATATATTATAATTATGTGTATATACATGTAACTGTATATGTATATACACACATTGTTTTATGAAAGTCTGACTTATATATATATATATATATATATATATATATAGACATGCACAGTTAGGTATGTGTATATATTTATATATTTCTATGTACAGGATTCACTTATAAACTAATTAACCGATCATTATGAATTTTGGAACACAGCTGCCAGACATAAGAGGTCGTAATGTGGGCTATATTTAGTTTTATGCAAAGGGAATAAAAAAAAAAAGGGGTGGAAGCTCTTCATGAAAATTCAGATACCTCCGATTTTTGTGAAGTTTAAACAATAGGTATTAGACATCAATTAAATACTCCCCAAATTTCAGTTTCTTTGGCGCGTTTGAAAGGGATTTTAGGGCTCATAATATGGACACAACCTCCCATTTGAAAATGCAAATATTTCAAATTTACATTGAATTTGATCCATAGTCATTAGACACAAATTAAGGAAGATTCCCTAAATTTCAATTTCTTCTTAAGACCCTTAAGCTTAAGCCATACATTTTGGACATATTGTATAAATCAAAATCATGTAATAAAGTTTGATCAAAATTGGAATAAAAATTATATCTATAAGATTTAGTATTATATCTTGATTTTAATTTTCGTATAGGGACATAAAAGTGGTGCAAAACTGTTCTGTTCAGGAAATTTATTATACTCGTTCTGGGACGGATATCTTTTTAGTGTTTTATTTGTTTTAGCTATATTATACTCTTAGATTAGACAATATTCTGGTTGTCTTTATTCAGTGTGTTTTGTTTTTCCCCTTTTTTAAAAATAATTTATTTCGCATCAATGCAAGAAAAACGGTTACAGTTCAAACTCAAGGGTCTGCTGATTTGGTTTCTTCTTTTTTTATTTTATTTTTATTTATTTATTTTTTTTGGTTTTTTTTTTATGGAATTCGCTCCAGACAAGACATGAAGCCACTTGATGTAAGAAGCTAAAAAAAAAATACTACTTCAAGGTCACAAACTAGCCAACAATAAGTGTTAGATGGATAGATTCTGACACAGAAAACAGTCATTCTTCTCCTTTTTGTCAGAAACATCGCTCATGGAATGCGAGGACTAAAGGACAAAATACGGGAAGTGAGAGTTACGAGGCTGTCGAAAGTAAACCCAAAGTCAACTTTCTACTCTCTATATAATAATAATATAATAATTCCAGAGGTGGGTCTATAAATGGGTTTTCATCAATCTCTTGGGAAGCATTCATCATTCTCATCTACTCTTCATCTCCGATTTCATGCATCACCATGGTGTCAATTCTACACTTGATTGCTAATATTAAAATTATTCTTATAGACAAAGAGTTTCATCTCCCCGGGTCGGTTTTTAAATCAGCCTCATATTTTTATCTGAGCCTCGGATTAAGGTCAAAGTATAGTATCTTTTCAGTTCTCAGGGGGCCATCTTCTCAGACAGAGGGGGATGGATTTATTGCCTGATGGGCCCAACCAGGCAAGTTTTATAGGTAACTATCTATAGCTACCTGGCGTCGCGCGGGATTTATTAATGGCATATATTTTTTTAATTAAACAAAAGAGAATAAAAGGTTTTAAAAAATGCTCAGTAATAACTCAAATATTGCAAGGGAGATAATTCGTATTTAAACCTGCAAATATCTGTCTCCCTTACATTATTTGATTCATTATTAAAAATTTTTGCTATCTTAACAATTGTCCTAACCGGAGTAATTTATTTTCTTCGAACAAACTGAAGTTAAAGACATTTTGGCATTGTAAAAGATATGCTGAAATTAATAAAAGACGAAATAGCTGGGCAGAATTAAATATCGATGTGTTAGCTTAAAAATGCTATTTGGGGCTAAATTCTAAATTCCGACAAGATAACTTTATAGATTAGATTTGTTACCGGCCATGAGTATCCTAGTCGTGTTCAGAAATGGCACAACTCACCCCAAGCTCTACCTTGTGGCACATTCAGTCCTCACGAGAAGGCAGATATAGCAACAAAAATGATTCCCATAATGGGAGGGTCTCTCTTATATCCCTTTGGGTTTTTCACTCTCATTCCATAGAGACTATATAACTAATTGATCTTTTCTTTCTCGTGCAACAGCTCACATTCCACACATCTTCTTGGATTCCAAACATAACTTCCCTCAATTAAACCATTTCCAAACTTTTCAGAATCTCAATCTCCACCACTTTCCCAGCAGGGAGCACCTCACTCTCTCACGGCATACTTGGTAGAATTCTCTAAAAAAATTTTTACCATTTCACATTTTTTAAAGGGTCATAACCTCCACCGCCTTTCCTGATGAGAGCGTCTCATATATTTACTGGATATATAACGCGTCTTCCTCAAAACCTCTCTATAATCTACTCCTTTTAATAACCTCTTCAGAGACCATAGCAAAACACTCACATACCCCTTTCTCCTCAGGCGAAACTCAAATCTTTTCCATCATCCGATCTCTTAAATAACCATATGCCAGCATGTAAAACAGAGGTTAAACCGAATATGGCGGTGAAGATGATGGTGAATGCAACAGTCTAGAAATGTGTTCTCATCGAATGCTAAAGCTGAGACACATGAATGTCGACGTTGCCGACATCGCACACTGCTCAGTGGTGGTAGCGGCCAGATGCAAAGACGTCACCGGACCGTTAAATCAGTAATAGTAACAGGGTGTATGTACAGAGAGTAGGGATGTGATCGACGTGGGCTGTTGATCCACACCTACTGGGAATTCGTCATTCATTGGGTTGGTTACAGGCCCCAATCCCTATCACAAGATGTAGTTAGGAGGTTTCCCTACTCTTTTGGACCAGGCAAAGCCCCCGCGGATACCTTCAGTGTAATGCATGTGTGGCCCTGGACATCTAATGGCATCATAGACCTATTATCGCTCCGCCTCATGTGGTTTTGTGCCACCCGTCCCTCTAGGAAGGGCAGGGAACTAGGGTGTTTATCACAATAATATCTTCATAAAACAACATTGTCCTTTAATTTTTTTGATCACCTTTCGTAACTCCCACACATAATCTACGTTAACTATTTACTTAAATGGGAGTATTTGGCCGGACAACCAATCAAAAACAATCTCGCTCTTGAGTTAGGCATTATGTAAGGGTGACAGTTGCGTGATCGATCCGGAACGCTACATTGTTTATTTGAAATAAGCAGCAGCCATGACTGCTGGATGCTGATAGCATAACAGCCATCGCTGTTGTTGGTTTTAGAATAACAGAAAAGAAGGAGAGAAAAAATTACTTCCTAACAACTAATTTTTACTTCAAACCATGTTTTAGTAAAACAAAATGACATTAAATTAAGTTATAGCAATGTTAATTGTTCACACAAAATGCGTAAAAACAAGACGGTCGGGATAAACAAATCAAACAGGGAGATAACTCTAAGCTTCATCATTTTTTATATGGTACATTAATATTTTTCTTTGTTTTTAAGCGACCATATATTAGGAAATTACCCATTTATACATTTGGTGTATGTATTTATTTTGTTGTCTGATTTTGAATACTAGTTTGTTTTGTTTTTTTAGTGTTTTTGTTTTTCAATCACCCAAATTATTTTCAGCAAAATGGGTTTCATCATTATACCCAAACAACTTATTATTCTGAAAAATCATGTTTTAGTAAAAAACAAAGTTAGTTATAGCAAGTTGACTGATACATGTCAAACAGTGCATACGCAACTGATCATATTAAAAAAATCTAACATAGAGACGTGCCATTTTGGAGAAGATTGATAGGGAGATAAGTATAAAAACATAATATCTAACAAAGGGAGGTAACCAAACACTATCCACACACTCTTTTATTATTATTTTTTTTAAGTAAAGGGGTGGGATTGGGTACCTCTTTTTGTCAACTATTATGATTTCATGATTCTGGATGCCATATCGGATTTTTCGAATATGACCAGTTTTTATTCACCGTTTTGAATGTACCAATCAATTTGCTATAACTAACTTAGTCAATGTTACTTGTTACTAAAACGGGGTTGAAGTAAAAATAAGTTGCTTGGGATTAATACTTAATAAAGCGAACATATATTAAGAAATTACCCAATGTTTTCTTTCAGACTTAAGGGGAAATATTTTTTTTTAATTTCTAATTTACATTTCCGAGACGTCAAATCAATCATATTAAAACTACAATGTATTATGTCAAATTCATAGCATTTAAAATAAAGCTACAATATTTAAGATGATTTAGTAACAAATCACTTAATAAGTTCCGGACCTAACTAATAAAACAGCAACTTTTAGGCAAATTCGACTTTATTCATCAACATAGTCTCTTTCTTAGGTGATACATGGATTCCAACGTTTCTCTAACTATACGATGCCTTTTTTGTAGAACGATTTGTCTTTGACCTCAAAATATGCCTAAGTTTCTGATATCACTTCTTCATTGGAACCAAATCTTTCTCTCTGGGGTATTCTTTTGAGCCATTAGTCACTGGGGCCAGATCTGGAGAATAGGGTGGGTGCAGAAGCTATTCACAATGTCTTTCATGTAGTTTAGTTATCGTTGCGATCGACTTGTGATACGGTCTTGAGGACAGAGCACTTTTCTTCTTCATTTGTGGCTTTTTGGGCGATTTCTTCCACCAAACGCACCAATAATTCTATATATAGAATCGTTTTTTTACTCATCTCACTTCCGATAACTTTTTCTTTTTCTAGTGAATCATTTCCTCATATGGTCCGGGCTCTTGGAGACAGTCCATAGTAACACATTAATCCCATTCCCTACTTGTCATTTATTACATAAATTACAAAACAAAAATAATACAATCATATTACATAAATTATACACAATTCATACATTTATATTACGTAAGTTACAAAACAGCAGAGACATGGCAGTCAACCAAAAACAAGAACAAGAAAACAAAAACTTACTGGGTGATTTCCGAACCAGAATCACAAGGATGCATTTAACCCTCTCGCCAGCCAAAGGGTATTTGAGTACCCATTAAAAAATACAAAAAGTAATTCCTTTTTGGACAGGCTCCTGCCCACTGGTACATACTTCCCATATAGAGAGAAGAAACCAATCCTGCTCCTCCATCGAGGTAGAAAAGAAAACAACTGGGAGGACCTTTCACTCACCTTTTACAGAAGGACTTTTAACACATCTTCTATCAAAAGGACTTTCAAATCACCTCTCATATTACCAGTCATTCTGCTATTTTAATTTCCCCACTCAAAAAAAATCAGGAGGAATTTTATTTTCACCTACTACCAACAGGGCTTTTAAATAACCTCCCATATAAACAGGCATTCTGCCATTTTGCTTTCTCCTCTCCCCCCCAAAAAAAATCAGGAAGAATTTTTTCACCTCCTACCAAGAAGACGTTATCAACCTCTCAACTTGTCATGCATTCCCCCATTTCTTTTTTTAAAAAATAATAAAAACGTCTTTATACAATTTTACGCAAACAAAACATGAAACAGTGTCTCTTAATGACAACAAATAACATTTTTGACATAAAAATACAATATCTCCGCAGTTTCTATTTTGAACAACACATAAAAAACAATGTTGTCAAGATAATCAGACCCAACCCTGAAGCAAATAACCTAACCTTAACCCTAATTAATACCCCCGAAGCAAATACAACTATCTTTTCTTTTTCATTCTAATTTTGTAAAGTGAAGAGGGTTCTCTCTTCACCTCCTTTGCACAAATCATCGGCTTCCCTCCCTTATTTTTACGTTTCCCACTACATGTATCGTGGACCACCCTTTGATTAAAAAATCACAACATTAAAGATTCCCGACTTATCCCAGCTAACAGCTACCACAATCACCAATTGAGTTAACTTTATTCCTAACCAACCACATGGTCTCCACTATAAAACTCCCCCCCCATTCTACTATGCATTCATCCGCTTTTTAGATGCTGCCTCATACATCCTTCTCTAAACACATAATTCTTGATCATTCTCTGCCTGCCATTGGATCGTAGAATCGATTGCGCATCCCGTGCGAGGTGGAGGGCATAGTTCACAGGGTTTCACTGTATCATATCGCTATCTAATATTTGAGTTTGTGATGCTTCTTTTCCCAGCATCCCACATCAATACATGTTTCGTGTTCTGCCAAATACTCTGACCAAGTCAATCAGCATGACTTCACCCACTGCATTATTCATACTCTCTCCGTTCAGTGTTCCTTAACTACTGCTCCTATACCAATACACGCGCCCGCTCAACAGTCGGAGACCTCGTGAGATTCCTTAACAAGTCACACATCACGTGATACTTCCCTCATATAACCTGCTATTCTCCTAGCAAACCAACTCTGTCCTGCTCTACCTGTCAACCGTGGATGAGGGGGGACGAACAAGTGCCGTGCCTCCGTAATTATGGAAGACCTCTATATGGATAAATATTGCGAATTTTTCATCAATCTCCCTTCTAGGCTTACATTCTCACAAAGTAACCAAATAGTGCACTGCCCTCGTGGGGGGAGGGAGGTTCGGCACTGCCCTGTGGCACCCTATCCATGCTCGAATCTCAACCCGTTGGGGAGTCGCCTCACAAAGGTACATTATACTCAGAGAAAGTGGGGAAAAATCGATCCGTAAACGAGATGAAAAAAAATCAACAACAACAACAAAAAATAACATACATCAAAAACGGTATTGCTTCTCTTTTTTTAAATGTATTTTCCCATTAAACATACGGTAAAATACAAACAAAAACACTGTTTTTATGTTCCTCTCGTTTTTTTTTTCTTTTTAAACCTAACATCAATTTAAAACATTCAGGAAAAATTGTAATAAACCTTTAATCAAGAGAAGAAAAAAACTCAAGTTCTCTTTTAGTTTATTTAGATGTGCCGCGAGTACCCCTCCCCCCAAATAGTTAGCAGCTGTTGTTGGCATTTGCTTTCCTCTTCTCTTTCACTCTTTTCTCAAACCCCGAAGTCACATGCCTTCAAAGGGGTACGCTGTATAACGTTGCCTCTTCCCTCTTTACAGCCCACCTTTATTTAAACCGTTAAATCTAATCATCTACTACTACTACTACGACTACGACTATTACTATTACAACCGTCGACTCTGTTCATTCCCTCTTGTCTCCATATTTCCTTTAGTGTGTCACTTTTTTCTAGGGTCTTTTTCGCGACCAGCAAATTCAAAAAACAAGAAATAGTTAAATGAATAGTTACAAATAGCCGATTTTTTTTAAGTTCTTTTTCTCCCTTCTCCTTTCCGTGTTTTTGTTTGTTTGTTTCTTCCTATTCCTTTTTTGTTCTGTCTTTCCATATATTTTTCTTTTTTATGCGAGTTTGTGCGTTTTCTTTTTCTTTGTATATTTCATTCCATTTTTTTCTTTGCTTGTAAGGGTGGATCCTTGGTCAAACAGCACCATTTGTAGAACTGTGCCAGTCCCCTTAACAATCGCCGACACCAACGCTTGTGTACCGTGGTTTTTTTCTTTCTTCATCTTCTGTTCTGGCTTACAAGTATACAAAAACAAAACATGCCGACTCACAAGAAAGAACACAAACTCCGATACAGTGTGTATAAATAAGTTGTGCTCTGCGTGTGTGTGATACCGTCAGCGTAGAAAAGAATCCCAAACGTTGTCTGTTGATAGCTGTCTATCGAGTCACCATTATCGTTCAGTGGATCAGCTCATCTCATCGCTTGCTCGGCTTGATCTGTTCCGATCTCCACGAGCAGCCAAATTGTCTCGAACTGCCGCAAACAACTATGACTACTCAATATATTAACTTCGACCGGAAATCATAAGTGCCTAGTCTTTGTCCCAGAGTGAATGATAAGCGGAAAATAACTTGCCCTCTCAAAAAATTGACCAGCAACTGTTAGGCGTCCCCCTGTCTCGAGAGTTCAAAGAGGTTTCGGCAGGCCCCCTCCATCGTCTTTTTACTCATCTCAATTCCGATAACTTTTTCTTTTTCTAGTGAATCATTTCCTCACACTGTCCGGGGTCTTGATTCGGGGGGGGGGGGGGCCATAGTAACACAAAACCAACTGGGTTAATAAGTCCATAGTATCACAAAACCAACTGGGTTAATAAGTCCATAGTATCACAAAACCAACTGGGTTAATAAGTCCATAGTATCACAAAACCAACTGGGTTAATAATTGCTTTTGGTTCTATTATCAATTAAAAACGTCATCAAACAGGACTTAGGTTGCACACCAGCTGAAGTAGTTTTCGGGACAATATTTTAACAACAAAAATGATGTACATCCTACAACTATATATGTACAGCAAGAATGTAAAAAACTACACTTCACCCCTACACGACAAGCATCGAGATAAGTCCACATACCCAAGACACTTTTTGATAGTGAATACGTATTTGTTCGCGACGATGGTGTCAAAAAGTCATTACAACCACACTACCAAGGTCATTAGAAAGTAATCGAAAGGGTATAAAAATGTTTCACTATCACAAAAAATGGCAAAAATGACACTGTTTCCATTGACAGACTAAAATCTACTTTAGTGGAAAAATCACAGTTTAAGTCAACAGACACATGACGCCTACACTGATTCCGACACCACGAAGGAATTCAATGCTCCATGTGAATATACCCCACAAGAACAAAATACAAGGATCCTGACATGATTTGGTAGAAAAGTCGCATTCCCACACAACTTTAAAACCTACATTTATTATTAAATACATGAAAATAGATTTCTAAAATACCCTTTTCTCAATCGGGGGGGTACTTAGAGAATTAACTCCCTTCTCGAACACAATTACACACACATACCACCAGATGACGCCAAAGTCGATTTATCTCCCCTTGTGACACCAGGAGGCGCCCTGAACTGCTTTATAAAAAGGGATTCACAGAATCGCTCTCCCCCTTTCTCTCTCACAACCTGCTACAGATAACATCAACCAGAACGTCTCTTTCTCCCTATTCAGACTGACGGCTGCTATCACCATGTGCTCACAGACACACGAGGACACTAACCTGATATGTAAGAACTTTTCTCCACTTACAAACATACGTAGACAATACTCAGACTCTCTACTATAGATATTCCCAATGGACACTTTGTCTCAACGTACATGTGTGACAAAGTGTCCGGGGTCCCATAGGGATCGGGTACCCTGGTTACGCACTAGTATGCATCTTAGTGGTGATGCTAGGCCCTGCGTAGAGACGAAGTGGAGATATAAAACTAGTATATATTTGACGTGGAAACGAACTTATTCAAACGACAGGAACAAGGCGCCGGTTTGTCTGGTGGAGTCGTGTTTGGTAGTCAACACCGACGCCACCACAAAAAGAGACAGTTGCCAGATGAGAAGTTAAAGATTAAGAAAATCCATGATCTTAGCATTAATTCTAATAAATATCAACAAAGAGATATGGTTTTGAGTAAGGATATGCTTTGGATTTGCGATTCTGGGGGTCTGCTTTGATTTAGCGGATAAGCAATTGGGCCTGTCATCGTTAATCGCGAACTCGGTGAGAGATCGTCACCAGCTGTGTGACAGAATGAAAAGGCAATTGTTTTAGCGATAACACCAGGCCAGAAAGAAAATTCCATTTATTTTATAGACAGGGGAGGGAGGCGCCCGTCCTAACTTCTCCTGAGAGAGGAAGAGACGCAGAGAGAAATATAGCAGAGAAAAGGGGTGTATGACGATAGACATCTTCAATAAGAGAAGGTGCGTTTTTTACGCACGACAGGACAGAACGAGTAGAGACGGCGAGAGAGCCAGTCAGTGTTGGACGTTCGTCTGACGCGCGCCGATGAAGGCGTGCATGGCGAAGTAGAAAACGAGTACACAGGAGACAGAGTTGAATCGTCGAGGGAGTCGGACGTTCGCTCGGCGCGCGCCAAGATGGCATGCGTCGAAGACAAGAAAACCGGACGAAATCCCCCACCGTCGCTTTCGCCTGTTAATTTGTGACTAAACAACCACTTGTGAACGAATTTACACACACACACACAGAACTAACGAGATAACTTAGAGAAAACAGCTTTTACGAGTACAGTAGACATTAATCTAATGTAAAATCAATTCTTTCATTTTAATAATAATTACTCTTCCATACAAAAAAAAACCCGACTGAGTTGTTGAACATTGTTCTTTTCTTTTTGTTCTGCTTTGAATAATCTTTCGCCCTCACAGAGCCAACCGATTGCTGTTCGCCCAGTGATCGTTCGCTGATATAAACAGTCTCAACGTGGGAGTTGGATGAGATAACAAGATCGGCAACATCATCATCGTCGTCGTCGCCATCTCGGCCGAGAGGAATTTCGATCGATATATTTTTTATTGCCACTACGACTATCGGCTGAAGTGTGTTCACGGTCTGGCAAGACTGTGCGCGCGAGTGGGGTTCACACACACACACACACACACACACATATATATATAAATATATATATATATATCCTCCACCTACACTTACTTTGAATACGTTTTAATGAACACTATTTCATGATCGGTTCCACATACAATAAATGTTTTATTGAATTATATTTTCTTCGACTTGTTACTTTGCTCTCATTTGTACATGCTTGTATTGTGAACACAAATATATACGGGAATACCCAGTGCTGTGCTAGCGTCGATGTAGAATCCCGTCACCTCATTGTAATATAGCTTCCTATTCCAGTAGCTTCTTTCCAATAAATGCAGGCTTGTGAAACTCTCTTCCTGCTGACTATTTTCCTCCCACCTATAGCCTTGGAATTTTCAAGACTAAGACCAATAGGCATCTCCTAACTTTGCGATAATCATATTTCGGTCTTGTTAGCTCCTTACATCAAGTGGCTTCATGCCGTGTCTGGGGCGATTTCCATAGAAAATAAATGAAAAGAAAAGCAAAACGAATACAAACTCCTTGGTAGATATAATTTTCATCTTTCAACACACAAATTCACCCTAAAACAAACAACGTATTTACAATCGCAAAATTTACTTAAAATAAAAATAAAAAAGTATTTTAAGCTGATCATGGTGAAGGTTTATCTGTTGGCACATATTTTACAAAACCTCATTTTTATTTTTATTTTCTCATTAAAATCTCTTTTGTCCGGAAAATGCCTAAAGGAATTTGTACAAGCTCCTTCAATACATTGTCGCTTTATATTCTAAGTTGCAAATCATTTTCAATTAAAATGAAGAAAAAAATGTTAATAAATACGTAAACCTTTTCCATTTGAGAAAAATACCGTTAAAGGCATTTTGATTTTGATTTTGATAGGGAGATGTAATGTATACCCCCTTCCCTCGACCAACGTGACCCCATCAAAGATAAAAAGTTCAAAATAGGGAATAGGAATACCATTACCTTTTCTTTTTTAACCTAAAAACCTCATCCCTCTTAATAACTTCCACTCATGTGATAAGATGTGAAACCCCGTTTTCCTTGTTTTCATATCTTGTTTTCATACCCTGGTTTTAAAAATAAATATTTATTTAAAAATTGTTCCGTCTTGTATCTGTTTTTCGTTGATTCTCTGGTGCCCCTGATCTCTTTGAGTGAATTTTGCAAAAAAAATGGATCTATGCTTTCTTTTCTTTCTTTCTGATATAATTTTACCAAGTAGAATTTAATAACAAAACTTTATTACCCTGCCCCTCCCAAATCCCAGTTATCTGACAACCATCACCCTCTCAGGTAGGGGGGGGGGGGGAATACGCGTGAATAAATTAATTCTTTAGTTTTGTAAAGACAGCCGGCAAAGGATAATAATACTGAAAAGAAAACATCCTGATGAGTGATATATAATTCCAGCCGAGAAGAAAAGATATTGATATTTCAATATGCCTCAGTGGACAAGAAATGATATATAATTTCCGCTAAGAAGAAAAGTCGAAGAAGATGAATGTTTATTTATCAAAGATATTGATAATTTCAATATGCCTCAGTGGACAAGAAGAAGACAGGACAAGACCCACCAATGAGCAAAACACAACTAGAAAATGATGTTACAATATGCCTCTGCAGACGAGGAGACACTACAGAATTTAATCACCAACGAGCAGAACTTAACTAGAAAACCCGTCACCTTGAAAATAAAAACATTGTCGAAAACTATTGCCGAAGAATCAGTATATAATATGAACTTTGCTTTCCTCGAATTCTTACATCATGTTAATACCTGCTGTGGAAAAAGTTAAGTACATCTATATTTGATTGTCACATGTTTTGTTGCATTTCATAGCCATAAACACCCTATCAATTAATTTTTTAATTTTACATTTTTATTGTTTTGATACCCTGGTTTTAAAAATAAATATTTATTTAAAAATTGTTCCGTGTTGTGTCTGTTTTTCGTTGATTCTCTTGTGTCTCTGATCTGTTTGAGTGAATTTTGAAAAAAGGATCCATGTTTTCTTTTATTGTTTAACTTTCTCAACCTGTGGTTCGTTTATATGTTACAAGTTAGTAACATCTAAAATTGAGGGGCTCCTGTCCGTAATCCCACTCATCGTTATCAAAATATACATATTTTTGATATCCATAGACATGTACGTTTCGTGTTTTCTACACTCGTCAGTATGGAATTATTTAACCGTACCACCGGTCGGACGATTCGAACCCCAGATCCAAGTATTATTAACCCTATCCTCATAACCTCTCGGCCACTGTGACTATCACGCTTTTAAATGCGAGAGAAAAACGCCTTGTATCTTTCAATGTAAACACAAGTACTAATATTCTAAAGAGAATTACGATTTCTTAAGGAAGAGAACCTTACGACGTGGCTAATTGTTGAATCGTCAATTTATTATCTAGCGAATGGACTCAACTTTATATGAGCTTTAAGCATTTCCTTTTATCGCATCCAAAAACAAAGGGATATTTAATACTGCAATTGCACAACGTTTTAGGCTAAACACATAAATGAGCACTTAATACAACAACAATTAATACGTATACATTATTGTATAAACTTATATATAAAATTTATACAATGATATATAAATATTCATTGTTGTGTAGGCTAGAAAGTTGTGTGATTCCAGTAGTAAATATCCCTTTGTTTTTGAATGCAATAAAAAGAAATACTGTGTACAGACCAATATGTGTCCGTATCTAAAGTTCATGCTATTGTTCTGATCTGGTCTGTTGTGATGTTTGGTTGTGATGAATGCCCTTATCCAGCGTCTGATATTCCCAAATTGGTGACAAGGAAATAAGCAATTCCGTTAAATTAGCACCATATTGATGCTATCGGTCAATTCAGCAGCAATCACTCTCTTCGTACATGATTTCAGACAAGAAGTAATTCAAGGCTTTATTACCCCCCCCCCCCCCCCCCAAAAAAAAGAACAAAGAGTGAATGGTCAGCTTTTGCTCTCCAAAGATGACATAAACTGAGTCGGATTTAGCCATGAAGAAGCTACTGGGATTTTTTTTTAATTGGGAGGTCCCCGTTAATTATATATGCCTCCTTCCTGTGTCTAAATAAAGATATATTTTTTTAACGTTGTATATTTGGTGTAAAACGTGTAACTATTTTGTCTAATTTGTGTCTGCAACAGCTTCCGTGTAATGATCATATCTTCATCAGATGGATGTGCAGCCGCAAACTGGAGGAAAGGATACCTTCAACTTCATTAGAAACTTGGTATTGGTGAAATTACAGATGCATCTCGGGTAGTTTGGTCATGTATAGCATGCCACCTCTTGCATTAACTCTATAAAGCGACTGGACATCTCAGCTAGTAGCTATCGGTAATTCTCTGTCGCATTTTGACTACTATTTTGATGGCACTGCTGTTCTATTTATTTTGAGAATGACTGGCTCCCAGAGTTGTTGTGTCATATTAGGCGGGAATGCCCCTGATTGGTTCAGCAGCATGAACCCCTATTAATATTGTTGATGGACAGGCAATATTGAAAAGAATGACAACATCTATCCATACAAAATAATTTACTTTTATTAACAACTCAAGACTCAATAAAATATAAAGAGTTCATAGAATACAAAAGTTCAGAGAGTTCCAAGAGCGTTCTGGTGAAAAAAGAGTTGCTTTGTGTGTAAGGAGAAATTGAGTACACATGGCACCGCGTACATTTACGTGTGTGTAAATATGATAGGCATGTAAGATGTGTGTGTATATTAGCGTGCTTGTTTTGTTAGTGAGAGAGAGCATGAACTGTGTTTATCCGTTTAGTAAGTGGCGTGTGTATTTGCAGTCGTTATGTTTAGCATCTTGTGAAATTCTCTTGTTATGTGTGTGTTGTTTGCCGAGGAGCCCTTCGCATCAAGATTATGTCGTGCGCACGTTTGTTGTCTTTGGAAAAAAGAGGAAAGGGAAAGAGAGGGCTATGTGTTTAGTTTTTTATAGTACGCGCGAGATTTCAGCCCTGAATATTTCTTGCATTGTCATTGGTCGAAAAAACTGTTGATGTGAGATTTTTTCCAATCGAGAATCGTTGTCTCTGGAAGAAAAGAGGAAAGAGAAAGAGAGCTATGTGTTTAGGTTTTTATAATATGCGCGAGATTTCAGCCCTGAATATTTCTTGCACTGTCATTGGTCGAAAAAAAAACTGCTGGTTGGAGATTTTGTCCAATCGAGAATCAACATGTAAAACCAACATTCGCTGCAGCTTCAAACAACCCAACCGATTGCATTTGGGGGCAGACAGTAGAATAAACAATACCAAGAAAGCCTAAAAATATCGAGCGAATGCAAATCAGTCCTGTTTGTATGCATTCTCCATCCTGTTAATATATCGACTCGTATATATGGGATCTCCTAAAAAGTGGGGGGGGGGCGGTTAAACACATGCATATATAATTTCATTATTGATGACCGTAAAGTGGGGGGGGGCCAAGTCAAAAAGTGGGGGTGGGGGGGATTGAGCCCCCCCCCCTGCCCCGGTGCCGACGTCTATATATATATATATATATATATATATATATATATATATATATATATGAAGAGACAAAATGGTGCCACACCACAAAATAAATAATGAATTGTATGGGGAACATACTATATAAAATGAAATAGAAAAGAAAAATATATATATATATATATAAAAAACCGTTACGTATGATGTCGAAATTCACGAATAAAAAAATTCACGAATAAAAACTAAAGTTCACACATTCGCAATTAAAAAAAAAAACAGCTTAAAGTTCCCAAGGCGCCTTTCGCCCGACTCTCGTCAGGGGAATCGTCGGTAGAATAAATAAAATACACGAAAACCATGAATTGGTGTAAAATCCAGTTGAAAACAGGTGGTTAAGGTGATCTACGTGCGAAATTGTATATATAAATAAATAAAAAACCCAAGTAAAATAGAACAATTTTAAATCAACCTGCGGACGATCACGAATCGCCAAATATCTGTAGAGAATGCTTTAATTGTCTTTGTCTACAGAGAGAAGGACGTCGTGAATTTATGATGATAGCTTCCAATATGTCCAGATGGAAGCGTTGTCGTGCTCTGTGCACAATGGAGAATGTATTATCAGAATAATGATCACGACAGCTTCTTTTGTCCAGAAGGTTGTCGCCTATAGCAGACTCCTGAGCTTGTGAACACCCGGATAACGGGACCGGTTCATGTCGGCGAACACATCCGGGAACATGTTGAACCACTCTAACCGACAATCGCTGAATGGTCTTGCCTACATAGTCAGCGTCACACTGACATTGAAAATGATAAATAACGTAACTTTGCTCATTGGTAGGCAAGACGTCCTTGCGAAAGGAGGGGAAAGCGGATCGAGTGGAAAAAATAATAAAATTCAATTCAATTCATTGTATTCCTGACTCTTTCCATTTTGCTTCTTTCATGCCCGTCCATTGATACTGAATTTTTCGTTTCCTTTGATGTATCTAGTTTATACACAAATGTCCCTCTGGACGAAACGATAGGCATTTGTGCCGATTTTTTGTATCGAGGTCCTACAGAGACCCCTACATTTCACGAGAATGTTTTCGTCGAATTGATGGAGTTGGCCACTAAGTCTGTCGCCTTCAGCTTTGATGATTTGATGATTTGGTGTATTGACGGTGTCTCGATGGGTAGTCCTCTTGATCCGAGCATCGCAAACATTTGCGTTGGTTTCTATGAACTTCTACTGTTTGAGAATGTGTCTAAGCCGTGCTGTTATGTACAGTATGTGGACGACACTTTTGCTTCCTTTCGATCTCGGATGCGGCTTGTTCCCCATACAATTCAATATATATATATATATATATATATATATATATATATATATATATATATATATATATATATATATATATATATATATATATATATGTTGCCACATCTGAGCTGGTGCATCATCCGCTAATCTCTCCCTCTTAGACAAGGTCCAAAAAAGAGTTGCCAACTTGATAGGTCCTTCACTATCCACCAAGCTCCAGCCTCTGTCCCATCGCCGAAATGTTGCACCCTTGTGCCTGTTTTACAAGTACTTCAATGGATTGTCCTCTGATGAGTTTGCTGCTCTGGTACCCCCACGACGTAAATTCACTAGACCAACCCGACAATCTGCCAAATCCCATCCATACACTGTGGAGGTCCCCAGATGCCGAAGAGCTTTCTACTCCAAAAGCTTATTTCCTCGTGCTGCTGGACTCTGGAACTCCCTCCCTGCTCCCTGTTTTCCTGAATGTACTGACATGCAGAAATTTAAAACTAATGTAAACAGACATCTCGCTGCGCAGCTCCTAATTTAGATTGACCCCCCCCCCCCCCCCAACAAAAAAAACCATCACCCTTTTTTCTCAGTAGCCCCTTACGTCTACAGTGGCGGCCTGAATTGTTTGGAGTGAACTATGATAATATATATATTCTTATTTATTTCTCTTGTATAATCATTAAGATGAAAAGAGTTATTCTATTAATTCATCGCAGACTGTTTTCGTGAAAGCTTATATAAGTAAGTGAAAAATAAATAAAATAAAAACACTGTTCTCTCTAGCTTAAGTAGGCTTAACAAGCCGTTCAAGTAATTGCTATTTAATTCATTTATAAACATGCTTAGTATGTGCGCTCAATGATTAGTTTAGCATCTGAGAAGAATTATCGAAAAAAAAAAAAGTTTCGCAAAGATACTTGAAATTATTGATTCCATACATCTTCGACAACTCACAACACAGCCAGTCACACATAGACACACAATCTGTTTATATATATATATATATATATATATATATATATATATATATATATATATATATATATATATATATATATATATATATATACAGACCTGTTCCTGCAAAATAGTTTATCAAAGCTAATGACGTCACAAAAATATTTCCAATCAAATAACTAAACAGTTATTCTTAGAACAACGATTGTGACAATTGGAGACGAAAGGTCTCCTTCCATTGTTCAAACACATACACACTCACACACACAAAATATTAAGTGGTTATAA
>OY744529.1:89551776-89616776 GCA_963556195.1 Sepiola atlantica | reverse complement strand
TTCGTTAGGGATTTGTCATGTCTGGTTGAATCGCTGAGGAGAAAAGATTGCTTATTTTTTAGCTCTGCGACGGGGATTCGGTCTTGTTTTCCTCAGTTCGGATTTAACGGGTTTTCTAATTAAACAACGAACTTTGATTTGACTTGGGTTGCACATGTCGGGATTTTGGAACTTTGATTGGACTTTCTGTATTATTTGATTTATTTATCATTAACATTGAATATTGGCACATTTCGCGACTGGACAACTTTGCCGGCCCCTTCAATTTCACGTATATGGACTGCTATTTGTAACTTGGAATAATGTCTTTCCCGATTATGCTTCTCAATTTGTATGACTTGGATGGACTGTATGGATTCAACAAAAAGTATGTTTTTGGGTTGATATGTTTGATGTTATGTATTTTTATGTATTTGTGTATATAATTTTATATATTTTCAAAGCGTAATTTTATTACCTGTAGTAGTATAACTGCGGTAATGGTCCTCTGAAGAGAAGAATTATCTTTGAAAACTCATGAGCTAAGGACTTTAAGATACTTTGCTTAAACTTTGAATTCTAATAAAATTTGATTGACACCTTATTTTATTACTTCATTTTATACTATAATATTAATGCTCTATCCAGTATATTGAGCTTCAGTTTTTATCCGGATGTTTCACTAATTATAAGTTGACGCTTATATCTTTTGTTGGATTGCTTCATATATATATATATATATATATATATATATATATATATATATATATATATATATATATATATATATATATATAAATCCAGGAGAAGAAAAACGGTTTTCATCCCTCTAGATTTCATGTGTGTATACACGTATTATATTATAAGATGATATAATATATTGTGTATAGATTTTCAGTATGAAACATGGACGCCTCTATGTAGCTTATTTGTCATTAATATATTTTCATATTACTATATACATATAATTTACTATATACACATCTAATGATATGAGGTAATATAATATATTCCGTATATATTTTTTCAGTATTTACTTGAACAGTTCTCAATGCGTGAGTAGAGCTTAGTATGAAAATATATTTATGGTAAGTAAGCTACACAGAAACGTTCTTGTTTCATTCGTTTCGAGAAGGAAATACACAGACACACACGCACACACACACAGACACACACACACACACACACACATATATATATATATATATATATATATATATATATGTAGGTTTTTATAAGGAATATATATTTTATACGCCTTATGATATCCGAAAATTTACAATTGCAAGCGTCATGAAGTTGTATTACCAGATTAAGAGCGTATATATTACATTGATTTATTCTAATGACCATGCAGTAAGCATTCTAAAGTCATAATTTTCATGAGATCCCACAATTTTTAAATTTTATTTGT
Organism: Sepiola atlantica; assembly: GCA_963556195.1. Lineage (NCBI taxonomy): Eukaryota > Metazoa > Mollusca > Cephalopoda > Sepiida > Sepiolidae > Sepiola > Sepiola atlantica. The sequence goes on along the minus strand of OY744529.1, from coordinate 89,615,383 downwards.
CTTCCGATTTATAAAATCGGGGGACCTATGTTTTGAGGCATTCCCGTCCGTCCGTCTGTCCGTCCGTCCGGATTTTTTCTCCGCAACCATCCATTGAATTTCTCTGAAATTTTGCATGAAGTTGTAACTTTGGTCAGGTTAGAAAGTAACATTATCCGATTTTTGAAACAAAATCTGGTTAGCCCCCTAGGGGGTCCAAAGATCCCGAAATGGCAAAAAAATGACATTTTTTGCCCCATAACTTTTCATCCATCCATTCAATTTCTCTGAAACTCGGCCAAAATGTGGAGGCAATTGTTCCTAATAGAAAATAAGTATCGCTGACCTTGGAAAAAATCTAGTTCGCGCTCCCAGGGAGTCAAAAAACCCCAAATGGCAAAAAATGACCCTTTTCTCCCATAACGTTTGATCCATTCATTCAATTTTTCTGAAACTTGGCCAAAATGTAGAGGCAATTGTTCTGGATATAAAATGAGCATCCTTGACCTCAGAAAAATTCTGGTTCGCACCCCCAGGGGGTACAATGCGGGTCAAAAATGCCCCAAATTGCCCAAATTTATTGCATTTTACACTCGCCACATCGAGTCACATACAGAGGGGGACCACGCTTGCGCGGCTTGTTATATTTTATTTTACAACTCACTCAACATCTTATATATATAAAAAAAAAATGTTTTCAATCTTACACGTGTTTCTTGGCAGATAGGTACAAACATTACAGTTCAATGACGTTTCTGTCAATTTTCAGAGAATATTAGAATGTGTATTGAAATTGTAACAACATCTTATAACGTCTAAAACCAGGAGAAGAAACTGAAGGAAAAAGAGGAGGATATTTAAATGAGTGTTCCAATAAAGGCACAGTATTTTGGAATACATGGAATAAAACTCACGTGAAAAAATGGCATAACAACAAATGGATCCCTCCATTTTGTCGAAAATAAATTCATATATATATATATATATATATATATATATATATATATATATATATATATATATATATAAGAAAATAAATTCTGTGAAATATGGCAATCTGTCTTTCAAAACATTGGATATGATATATAATCGAATAAAAAATACATAACATAGCATTGGCCGTACACTATGTAGCTATAACAATTCCTTTATGTTATAAAATTTATATTTGAACATAAAAAATAAATATAAATATAAATGCATATATATATATATATATATATATTTATATATATATAGTAATATGGGTTGGTCGTTCATTTAAAGCATTGCTGGATTTGTTAATAAAATTGAAAATATAAGCCATTAACAATGCAAGATTAATTAATTTTTTTACGTTAATCTTATTAATTTCGGCACAAAATTTCATCTTCAGAGGTGACCAGTATTGAGTCATTTTTTTTTCATCAAAAAACAAGAATAACTTCTGAAGATGGAATTTTATTCCGAAATTAATAAGATTAACGTAAAAAAAAATTATATAATCTTGCATTGTTAATGGCTTATATTTTACATTTTATTATATATATATATATATATATATATATATATATATATATATATATAATTTTTTATGAAGACGTTCGTTGATCCGAACGAAACCGGTAAAACCGTTTTTTATGATTTTTTCCGCTATTTGATTTTTTTCATTTTGTCTTTTTCACACACACACACACACACACACACACACACATATATATATATATACATATATATATATATATATATATATATATATATATATATATATATATATATATATATATATATATATAGGTGAGAATTCGGAGGCAGGAGCAATGCAATCTTGTAAACCTAAAGGTGGAAGATGGGATTAACAAAAATAAATGACAGGAGACGGTATAAGTGTATAAATCTCAGATCAATTTATTTAGATTTTTTTTAAATTAATACAAAGAAAATTTGTAAAATTGGAGACTTACTACTAAATATTTAAAAGTCCGGAATGGTAAAAACTTTAATCATTTCAAGAGTAACAACCTCTCTTTTTCAAAAATAAAACAAAAATTGGACCGGACCGTGGATGTCATAATAGTAAACCAAGCTGGGAACTGACGTCATGCTTTGCAGTGACAAACAGGATCTGAATCTCCAAAATAAAGAATCGTTTTGTTTTCACTTAAAAATTCATCAAACTTCAGGAAATCAACCAATTGTAATGAAATTTTCAGTATTTTTTAATTAACGATCACTGAATATGATTAACCCATTACTTTATTAGAAATCCCAGTGCAAATGTATTATTTTGTGTAAACAAAAAAAACACTTTTACTAAAGTTATATAACAGGGTACTAAAAAACTCATGAATGTATTTTTTAAATGAAAATAAAGCATCGTAGATGTTAACAATAACAACAGCAAAATATATTACGAAAAAAGCCCCTAAAATCCGTATTAATAAAATCAACTTAACTCGAAGAAAAATTAAATTCTCGAATTAAATAACATTGCAGAAATAATACGGCGCGGTTTTCTAATATTTGCACATATCTAATGAATGTTAGCTTAAAAAAAAGCATGAGAAAACTTTTTATATTGCATTTTAAAAGACGAAAAAGAAAGGAACCCGATTCGATTTATACTGAAACTGATCTTTATTCAATATATATTGTTTTTAAATTCACAATACATAGTTAATTGTTTATGAATTTAGGGAACACACAATTAAATAAACGAATTATGAATAATTTTTTAAATGTAAACAAACAATAAATAAATGTAAATAAAAACAAACGATAAGTTAGTTTAAAAATGATTACAAAAAAATAAAACAAATTAAATTAAACCAAATAATTTCAATACAAAGAAATATAGTTACTAGTGCAGAATAATGTTTTTAATCAAACTTCTGTAAAAATCTGTTCGCTATTTTGATTAAATGTTTGAAATTTTCTTTAATCCATGTTATCAATTAAGATCATAAAATTACAAAATCTAGAATTCAAAATATTTAATTAATAGAACATTTATTGAAATAAATAAAAATGTGTTTTTCTTTTTGCAAAGCGAACAGTTTATTTACAATATAGTAAAGTTTTCACACACATTTTGGATTAAATTTATTAATTAGTTTTACATTGTATTTTTACCCCGAAATACAATTCTAATTTATTTTTCTAAGCCTTAGAAATCGAACTTTTATGCAATGTCTTAATCGCTGGCGGCCACGTTGTAACTACCTATTATTTTCTTTCGCTTCTTTTCGGTGAAAAATCGAAAAATAAACAAAATAGTGTTGTAAACACATTCAATAAATGTCACCAATAATGGGAAACTGTAATGTTCTATCAGTATTTTGCTTAATTTTCATTTTTTGAGCGATTATCGAAACTCTGCAATTTCAGCCATTTTATCCGTTCTGAACAGGTGGACATCAGGTTTGTTTTGAACAAAATATCTTTAAAATAAGTTAAAACATAAATAAACTTATGCAGTTTAATAGAAGTATCACTTATCTTGCCTTTGGTAACATTTATTTGTTGACTATTTGTTTTGTTTCTTTACCCCTTTTTTGTTCAGTTGGCTGTCGTTAAATGCCCGGTTTTACTTTATTTTATTCATAAAATATTGCGGTGTCTTCATTCGCGCTTGACACCCATAAATAAAGTTATTTTAGTTTCATTATATTTTAAAAAAAAACTTTTTGAAAAATTATTTTATAAATACAGATTTTTTCCTGTCCGTCTGTCACATTTTTTTTAAAACTGGTTACTCTTTTGCGATTTCGATTGGTTAACCAACAGACAAAGCTTCTTAAAGAGATGTGAGGAGACATCTAAGAAAAATCTAATATTAATTTTAAAACTCGTTTCCTTTGACATTTCATGTTTGTCTGTTGTGTCCGTCTTTAGGAAATTCAAATTGCCTTCGGCTGTTTTCATTTTCTCCAGAATGTGTCTGCAACGATGGTGAGAGAGGGGGTGCAGTGAAAGAATAAGGTCAGGATTGTCGAAAAATGAAAGTTGATTTGAAACAATACATCTCCCCTTTTCTCTCTCTCTCTCTCTCTCTCTCTCTCTCTCTCTCTCTCTCTCTCTCTCTCTCTCTCTCTCTCTCCCTTTCTCATTTAACGTCTTTACTCTTTTGTTTATTCATCCTTGATTTCTTTGTGTTTAACCATCAGAAAACCAAGTCAAATTAACGGTTGCTCCAGATTTTCAGGATATCATGAAAGCCCAAAGGCCATGAAGAAAAGATAAACATTCGACGAAAAAGACCAATTTTAGAACCAGAAATGATCCAAGCTAATTCATTATAGAACATACGAGGGGCGTTCAATAAGTAATGCCCCTTACCCATTTCCTATAGCAGTAGATTAATGAAACTTGGCACAGTTATTATTCTTTCTCTAAATACGAACCACGCAGAGTTATGCATTTCTCCCATCGTTTGATGCAGCTCTGGACACCGTTTTTGTAGAACACCCCAGGTTGGTCCCCCAACCACGTCGTAACTTCAGAAATCAATGCTGCATCATCTGGGAAACGATTTCCTTTCAAAAACAACTTCATGGCTGGGAAGAAATGAAAGTCAGAGGGTGCAAGGTCAGGAGAGTAAGGGGATGGGGAAGGATTTCATATCCACACGCCCGTGCTTCTGATCTGGCGACATGCGAGTTGTGGACCGGAACGTTGTCCTGCAGGAGGAGGATACCTTTGCTGATCTTGCCCTGCCTCTTGATTTTGATAGCTTCTCTTAATTTCATCAAAAGTGAAGCGTAATAGGCTCCTGTAATTGTGGTACCCTTGGCCAGGAAATCTGTCATCACAACTCCGTCCTGGTCCCAGAAGACTGTGAGCATGATTTTGCCAGCGGAGGGCTGCACCCTTGCCTTCTTTGGAGGTGGTGAGTCCAAGTGCTTCCACTGCATTGACTGGACTTTGGTCTCTGAATCATAGTGATGGACCCAAGTTTCATCCTGTGCAATTAGTCTTTTGAAAAAAGACTAATTTTCTTGGCACATCTCCAAATTTATCCTCGAGCACTCGACGCGTTCTTGCTTCTGGAAAGGTGTGAGCAACCTGAGAATCCATCTGGCAGACACCTTATGCATATGCAACTGGTCATGAATGATAGTTTCCATAGTTAAATATATATATATATATATATATATATATATATATATATATATATATATATATATATATATATATACATAAAGTAAACTTTTAGGAAAGGTAATATTTATATATATATATTAATATACATATATATATATATATATATATATATATATATATATATATATATGTATATATATATATATATATATATATATATATATATATATATATATATATATATATATATATATATTAATATATATATATATATATTTATATTCCCAAGTAATTTTTATACAGTGCAACAGTTCGCTTTGACTCCATTGAGATTTTGTCATTGTTTTTGCCTTGGAATACGCTTAACTGAAAACAGGAATAATATTGTTTTCCTTAACATGGCCAATCTTATTTGATCCCTTCTCCGAGGACAACAGACCTGGGTGGAATCGCCGTCATTGGATTTTTATACAGATTCCTCTGGATTTACCAATATTTCTGAGCCCCACGCTTTTTTGGATTTCAATATTGGTGATTCTCATACCCGTTTGAACTTTAACTTTTTTTAAAAACTCTTTCAAATTTAGAACTTTGACAATCCTATCCTGTCAACTTATCAATCATAATTTTTCCTCTGATGATAAGATTTTAATCTTTGAAAAGCCTGGTTTAAGGAATAAAAGAGAAGAAAAATAAAGTTTTTTATTAACTAAACTGCTCCTTGTTTTGAACAACTGAAGATATCGATTTGCTTCCATTTGCAGGTCTAATCAATTTTCATTGACTTACCATATTTTTGCTCTATCCAGTATATTGAGCTTTCCTTATTTGACAATAGGTCCAACTCTCTAAAAGTTTACCTTTTAGTTATAATCTACATATATTTATATATATATATATATTAATATATATATATTTATATATATATATATATATTTATATATACAGGGTGGGCCAAAATAAGGGTCCTATCTTTAAATTTGAATAACTTGAATTTGAATAACTTCCACAAAATAAAAGTTAAACTCACCAAACTTTATGTGTGTGTAGACTGACTCTTCCGAGATTTTTTGAAATAAACAAAACAAATTTTAGCCGAAAAACACTTCTTAAAACTTACAAAAACTAAAGTATTGTTTTTACACTGTTTTGAGTTTTTTAAGCAAAAATAATGTTTTCTAAATGAGGGTACGTTCCTTAGGGCTAATACGGCTCATGTTTGCTTCGGAAGGGGTCCTTTACTTATTCTAAAAAAAAAAAAATTAAAAAAATCAATAAATAAAAAAGTTATGAATTTTTAAAAATAGGACCCTTATTTTTGCCCACCCTGTATATTAATATATATATATATATTTATATATATATATTTATATATATATTAATATATATATATATATATATATATATATATATATATATATATATATATATATATATATAAAGTAAACTTTTAGGAAAGGTAAAACCTATTGTGAAAAGTATACAGCTCAATATACCGGATAGAGCAGATATATTCCGCAAAAAAGCGGAATATACCTTGCATTGAGCAACTGAATTGAAAAAAGATTTGCCTCCGTCACTTTTCTAATTCCTTTTCATTATTATACATATATATATATATATATATATATATATATATATATATATATATATATATATATATATCATTCTATGATTTTATGAAAACTTCGGAACAAATTCATTAAATCATAGAATGATATAACCTTGATTTAATACTTTATTTATTTATTTATTGATAGCTATATCGAAAATTCAGTTTTTAAATATTGACCTTCATCTTTGCTTTGGAAATTGATTCCTATTCTAATCTATCTGAACTATATAAATTTAGTAGGAAAAATCCCAGCAGAGTGCTCGATTAATTAAGAATTAAAGTAACTACACTCACATCTGATTAAAAATGGCCGATCTAGACATTCTCCTGATGTTTCTCTCATTTTCATTAACGTCATAAGGACTCTGTTCTTGATGAGATTTTAATTCCTCTCATTCAATTATTTCACTTTCTTTTATTTGTTCTACTAAAAGAAAAAACATAATCTAAATTAAATTATTATTAAGTTCGTTTTTCTTTGTTTGTCTTAAAAATTACCCCAGAGTTTGTCGAGGGGCAAAGTGGGGGTATAGAATTCAAACTAGAAAGAAACCGGTGCGACCATTGTCAGTCCCCTTAACCCCCCCCCCCCCCACCGTGAGAAGTAGGGTTAAGATGCATCTCACAGAGACCAGCCTTTACATACAATCACTACTTAGCTTTTAAATCATAACAGCCGGTTTGATTATTTTTCTGATCGAGTTACTCGACTCTCATACTATGGTCAATTAACTAAGTTACATGGGCGTAAATTATTACTATGCATAACAAATTAAAACATTGTTGATGCTGCTAATTTAGGTTTGATCCCTCCCTAGACGAAGAAAGAGACCTGAAACTTCCAATGAGATCGCTGACGGTGAATGTTTTGCGCACCGAACTGGTCTATGAATCATAGGGGGTGGCACGGCGGCTAAGTGGTTAACGACGCGGACTGGGTGTGCCGGGTTCGAATCCAGTTCGTTCCACAAAAAACACTTTCATCAAAACCCACACCTGACATTGAAATAAGGTAAATAAAATACTCACGTTTGAAGAGTCAGCCATAGAATACACTCCACTCGAGGTAATGTGGTAAAAGAGCAATCGCTCATGGATTCTTCATAATTTATTTTATAGGTCAAAGAGTATTTTGGGGATTTTGTCGCCAAGTTTTCACTTTTTTTCCTAATTCTTGTCGAAATCTCTATATACAGTTAGATATGTGTATGTGTTTATATATTTGTATGTACAGGATTCACTCCTAAATTAATTAACCGATGATTATAAATTTGGGAACACAGCTTCTATGCGTAGTGGGGCGTAATGTGTGCTACATTAAGTTTAATTTAATTTATGCAAAGGGGCAACGAGGAGGTTAAAATTAAAATACCTCCGATTTTTGTGGAATTTTAACAATAGTTATAATACTTCAATTAATAAATATTCCCCGATCTTAGTTTCTTTGGAGTATTTTAAAGTTTTATTAGGAGAAAATCTCTTATTTGAAAATTCGAATATTTCAGATTTGCATTGAATTGGATCCATAGTTATTAGACATCAATTAAGCAAGATTCCTTGAATATTCATTTCTTCTTAAGACTCCTTAAGTTTACGCCTGAGATTGGAGATATTTATTAGACTCAAAATCATGTAATCGATTTTGATCAAAATTGGGATAAGGATTCTAGACATAATGTTTAGTAGTATTATATCTTGATTTTAATCTTCATAAGGGGACATAAAAGTGGTGCAAAACTGTTCTATTCATGGAATTAGGTTACCCTTCCTTCTTGGATGAGTACTCTTTTAGTTTTTTATAAATTATTTACATATGTGCAAAAATTCACAACGAGTCTCTCTCTCTCTCTTTCTCTCTCTCTCTCTCTCTCTCTCACTTTTCTGGCTAGTCCCTCAAAGCCGTTGGATGTGGTCCGACCGGCTACCATCTTTGTGTGGCCTACATAAACTCTGACACAAGACGCATTAACCTCTCTTTTCTGACTCACAGAACACTACAACCAACAAATGTAAATGATATTTACTTATACATTGTAACCTATCTTCTCTATTTACGACCCTGGCGACACACGTGTTTCTCTTGTTGTATTGGGGCGATGATGTATTCTTTCTTTAGCAATTATGTCTAGGGTTCTACCCCATTTGTATATCGTAGTAAGTGTCACTTTATAGTTTCGTACCCCCTTTTTACGTTTGTTTTCTACAAACTGTTTATGTGAGAATATATATATATATATGGGAAAATGAAAAAGGAAAACCAAAAAATGGATGTTTTTTATGTGTACATCAACGTTTCGTCTTTATTTATAAGACTTCATCAGAATGATAAAATAGAGAAAAAATGTCATGCAAGCACAGATACATGTAGGGTAGACATATTGGGAAAAATAGAATGAAATAGTGGCCAACTACTGGGTGGACGCCTCCACCACCATCAAGCAACGTAATGGTTTCTTTAACCTATCACCCTTAATAAGCAAGATCATCCTCACAGAACAAAGACTCTTGCCTGATCATGGTTAAACTTTTTTCATCTCCAACCTCTATAACACTCTCCCATTTACTTTTCCCTTTCTTTTTCTCATTGAATCTTCATTTTCTCCTTACCTTTTCCTCACACTTTTAATACTGCAGTCCAAATAAACTTTCTCATGTTCCAAATATCTCAAATATTCCATACCCACCCTTTCAATCACCGCCCTCCTCCACCCCCCCTCCAATCCCTCACTCATTGCTATCATTTTCCAAATATTTCAAATATTTCACACCCTATCACAACAAATCCTCCCTCTCCCCCACTCAACTATTTTCTCCCATACCCCTTCTCAAATTCCCTCATTTTCTCAAAACGCTCTCTAAGACCATAACTTTCGCCCATCCACCAAAATCACAGCCCCCCTTCCTCTCTACCCATCCTCCTTTCCCTGCATACACCCCCCACACACAAACATTCCAACCTACTTTTTCCCCTTCAATCTTGAACCGCAGCCATCTGGTCAAACACCCCCCCCCCCTCTTCCCCACCTCCCTCTCTGCCATCCACTTTACCCTTGCTCATCCCCCACCTCTTTCTCTTACCACCAGCTACAGTAGTCCTGGCTCACCCCATCCTTCCATTTTTTCCCCACTCATTCTTCTCTACATTCATTTCTATTTCTCCAACAAATACGGACGTCCACCCAGTAGTTGGCCACTATTTCATTCTATTTTTCCCAATATGTCTACCCTACATGTATCTGTGCTTGCATGACATTTTTTCTCTATTTTATCATCCTGATGAAGTCTTATAAATAAAGACGAAACGTTGATGTACACATAAAAAACATCCATTTTTTGGTTTTCCTTTTTCATTTTCCCATCACGTCGGATTACTTTCATCCTTCTCTTCCCATATATATATATATATATATATATATATATATATATATATATATATATATATATATATATATATATATGTGTGTGTGTGTGTGTGGGTGTGTGTGTGTATGTGTGTGTGCGCGCGTGTGTGTGTGTGTGTGTGTGTGTGAATCCAACTGTTTCTTCACTATTGTTCTTTCCTCTTTCTTCCGACCTTCGTGTGTGCTTACCACAATAAGATAACACACAAAACGGGAAAGATATAAGCAAACACGTGGTCGCTGAAAACGTAAAAGTTAGGCTATAAATATTTGTTATCATCGATAATATAAGACATCCAGTTTAATATCACCAGAAAAGGAAGGCAATTGAAACGTCTCTTTATTATTTGTATGATTTCCGCGCTTCTGATTGGCTGAAAAAAAAAATTGTAATTTTTTAAAAATTTTGATTTGAATAAATAAAATATCTGATCCCAAAGCTATTCATAAATGAAAATGAGGCTCCTAGAGTTATGGATGACCAAAAATAACCTATAATGTTTCTCTGTATCTCTTCTGAAAAGTAGCACAATACTAAACCAGCAGTGACAGTAGGGATATAGACGTAGAATATAAAATAAATATTTAGATAAATGATACTAATGTGTTAGGAAAGTAAACATAAAAACAATGAGTATCGAGAAGAAGCCAGCAGAAAAAAGAACGAAGATAAAAAAAAATCAGTGCGAAATGGAACGAGTAAAAAATACTAAAATTCCGAAGAAAGTCGCTGCCTGGTGTCTGCAGTGGCGGGGTAAACAAATATGAAATGAATGACAAAACAATTCATACAAAAATATATTCAGTTTTATCGACAAGATAAAAACTTTTTAAAATGATAGAAAATAAAGTTCAGTTGCGAGAAACGAGTAAGTTGGAGTTTCGTGTGAAATCTGAAAGGAAAAGGAAAGATATGAGGGTAGGAGTAGTTTGCGTTGCGCTCATTCGTTTAGTCATTAGTGTCTTTTCTTTTGTTTTAACATTTGCTTGTCTCGTGTGACTAAGTATTAAGAGACTGTTAAGTTGTGTTCTGTGTTTTGTAGAACGTTCATAGTGAGAAAAATAAATTAGTTTGTGTAAGACAAGCGGTGTACATATGTTTGTCTTCTGTTACTGTGTGACTCTGTGTGTACGTTCATAGTAATCATTGATAGCTGCGTATTTCTTTTTTGACAGGTATGTCTGTCTGTCTGTCTGTCTGTCTGTCTGAACTGAGAGAGACTGATTTCGGGAGCTGAGGCATCTTGTTTAAATATGTATCGGACCGGCTCCCAGCAATAGACAAGAATAATTGAAACGTCTTTTTTATTTTTAATATTGCTGAGGAATATGATTTCCGCACTTCTTATTGGTTGAAATAAAAAAATATATATATTTAGAAGTAATTTTCTTTTTCAATCATTAACAAAATATTAAAATGGCTGATTTGTTTACGATATGGTGCCCCTTGTAAATTCAATAGTACTTTTGAAGTGTTTAAACTGACAGAAAGAAAGTAATTTCTAATTAAGGTTTAAAAACAAGAATCAAATATATGGCTCCTTTGTGCTTTTAAACCAAGGAAACACCTTAAGGAAACACCTTAAGACGAGGTGCATTATGGGAACGATTGTTGTAAAAAACAATCGTTCCCATAATGCACCTCGTATTCAGGAATGTGATATTAAAAGTTAAATTTGTTTATTAACAATATTCTTTTGTAAATTAAATTTCGGGAACGAAATAGAGGAAAAAGTTATTCGCCAGTCGTCTCCCTTTATTAAATAGTCAAACAAGAGTTATGGTTACTTGAGGATCTTAACATACAAAAGAGTAATTTTGTTAAGGTAACATTGTTTTAATCTTTGTTTATAAAATTATTGAATGTAAATAGCTTCCAATACTTTCAATCTTTTAATACACGCAGATTTGCAAAGAATTTTAAAGCCAGTTTAAATGACTTTCTATTCGACAGTTTAAATGTTTCCAAATTTTGAAAATGTCACGAAGTGATTCATTTTTTAAACATTTAACAAAAAAATAAAAATAAATAAATAGCATGGCTGACGATATCCTGACACTTCGAAATTCGATAGTACTTTTTAAATAGACGGAGATGGAGTAATTTCTTGCTTGAATTAACGTTTAAAGGCAAAAATCAAATATATGGTTTTCAAGGAAACACGTTAATTTTTACAATAATATTTCCCATAATGCATCTCGTATTCAGGAATGTGATACTAAAAGTTTAATCATTTTCATTTAATTTTCTTTTTGGAGAGATGTTTTAAATTATTAATTTGAAATATAATCAAACGAAGAATATATATATATATATATATATATATATATATATATATATATATATATATATATATATATATATATATATATATATATATATATATATATATATATATATATATATATATATAAGCGGTTTTGCAATAAAAAATCATAAGATGTCTTACGAAATGTTGAAAGTGAAATCACATAAATACTTTCAAGTGTTTTTAACTTGTTTGAAGTAGCTGCGGCAGTGAATGATGTTCATACGTATCGACTCTCGATTGGACAAAAACTCAAATCAGCAGTTTCTTTCAACCAATCACAGTGCAAGAAATATTCATTACGTAGTATAATATTCATTGCGTAGTATAACCCCCAAATACACAGCTTTCTTTCTTTTTCTTCCTTTTCTTCCAGAGACAACACGCAAGCGTACAACAGATTCTGGCCAAGCCCCATGGACCGAACGGCCCTAAACAACGAGCACGTGCATGACGAGATATTTTCACGAACTATTAAACGTAGAGCATATACACTTTGCTAAAAGAACGTGTCTACAGTTCAAATGCGCACTCTCTCACTAACAAAAATAGTACGCTAATATACACACGGAATTATGTGATCTATGCCCTGCTTCTATTGTTCCAGCTCGTTTGATTCGTTGGTCTAGTGGTCTTCATCAATTCGCTGTTTTATACCTCATTGTAATACAGCTTCTTATTCCAGTAGCTTCTTTCCAAGAACTGCAGGCTTGTGGAACTCTCTTCTTGCTTTTTTCCCCACCTACCTATAGCCTTGATCTTTTCAAGACTAAGACCAATAGGCATCTTCTGCCTTTGCGACAATCATCTTTTATTCTTGTTGGCTCCTTACATCAAGTGGCTTCATGCTTTGTCTGGAGCGATTTCCATTAAAAAATATATATCTACATGCCTATCCCATTTACACACATATAAACGCACATAGCCAAAATAAACATGTGTACTAAATTTCTCCTTAAGATAAAACAACTCTTCTTTCACCTAGAACGTTCCTTGAACTCTTTGAACCCTCATTCATTGCCGAACTCTTTATCTTTCATTGTCTTAAAAAGTTTTCAATAAAAATTAATCATTTTGTGTGGATAGACTTTGTCGTTCTTTTATTTGATATTGCCTTTCCCCCTACAATCTCTTAAATTTATAAATAAAAATAAGAAAATAAAAGGAAAATGCATGCTGGTCGATTTTTCCCAACCTATTTTTTTTTTAATAGTGTTTCTAAACTGAAATTTAGTCGTTACATTTTTTTTTTAATTAACTATTTTAAATAGATTATTATTACAACATTTACTAATTTCCCAACTGTATTTCCTTAAAAATAATTTATGTCGGTAAAAGTAATGTTTACCATTATTAATTAATCGATTTTAATTTAATTTTACAGAGCACGCTTATTCGTATTTACACGCATACACACGCACGATAGTTGATAAGATAATTTCATTAATAGAAAAACATGTCAAATAATACATAATGTTTTTGAATATAACTAGCTGGGCCCGTCGCCTGGCGTTGCCCGGGAGAAATATAAAAGAATGAATCAGAATTTGTCAACATCCGATAGAACGCAAATAGGTCACATCGGACAATTTTCATGTTTAGAATAATTGTCGGTTTGGAATTGTGGAGGGGGAAAGAAGGAAGAAAGGAATGAAAGAAGGATAGAAGGAAACGCGATTATAGGAGTCTTCATGCCCATCCCATGGTACCGGTATTTCCCCAGAAATGTTCTTTTTGATTTTCTATGATAATAGGTACTTTTAAAAGTAAAGAGGCTGACAGAGCTCTATTAAAACCAATCCCCGTTATCTTTGTATAGAAATTTCTCTTTTTTGTGAGGAAAGCAAAAATGCTTATGTCTCCTGAGCACTACTGAAACACAGAAATATAATTATGGACGCATGCAGAGCACTAATAAAGCATGTGTGTTCGAAGAGAAATAATAATATTCACAATAGTTAAAGTATTACATATTACATATTACATTGGTTTCTTTTCAAAGTACTACATAATAACATTGAACAAAAAGGGCCCATACGTAGGCAAAAGTTTAATAATGAAAAAACGATTGTTTGAGTCGACTGGGATCGAACGCTAAACCTCTTGGTCTTGGATGTAAGTCGATAACCGCCTGGCCACAAAAGTAAGTAGAAATCTTTTGAAAAATAGTTAACTTAAACGAAGCCTGTTATTGCCATGCGTTTTATTTTATGATCCGCCAGAAGGCGACTAAATGTAAGGTCGACCAGTCACACGTTTTGGGTCATTTATATACGAAGTAATCGATGTTTTTTCCAATTTTTGGATATTATGCGTGTGAAAGGTGTAGGTTTCAGAAAATGTCAACTTTATGGTCCTGTCGAGTATCTTGGCTATATTGACTTAATTCGGAAGTCGAGTTGCTGAAGAAATTGTAGCCGCCATATGAATAATGAAGCACTGTAAGGAACTATGTTCGTTAATTGCATTCTCTAAAAACCGGAATTGCTATAACTGTATACGTAATAGGTAGAACTAACGTAATCCGATATTCTCGATAATCAGCGGAGTTAGAAGAAGCGTCCAGTAAATATGTGCGTAATTATGCAGTAAATTAATAGCAGACGAATAGTAAATAATAAGAGTCACTTTTTAAAAAGTAGACGTTGTTTATTAGTTCCCAATGTCGTTGGGAGAGTGTTAGTACTAAAGTGTTATCGGGAAAAGTTGTTGCTACCACCTATATGGAGTATGGTTTATATAGAATAAGATTAGTATTATAGTAAAGCTAAGTTAATCAACGTTTGTTTCCCTTAGGCTTTTTTCTCTATATTTTAATCATGCAAAATGCATGTTAAAGAATTCCTTGGTTTTGGGACAAAAGAATTTATTCATTACCTTTTTCATTTTTAATTAACTATTTTAAATAAATTATTAAGTTAACTATTATTACATTTACTAATTTCCCAACCGTATTTCCGTTAAAATAATTTATGTCGGTAAAGATAATGTTAAAAAAAATCGATTAATTAATAAATTAATCGATTTTTTTAAATTTTACAAATCACACTTATTCGTATACACACACGCGATATCTGATCAGATAACCCTCCACTTTTATAATAACGAGCAATGTATATTTATTTGCAAATAAATATATATCCGTCCCGTCACACAAAAGTTTGCATGACGACTGAGGGAAGGGAAGACACACATCTATTTCCATAATGTTTTCATTCTTTGTTTCCCTTTCTTCTTTCTATACCGATTTATACGTTTTTTTTTTTCAATTTTTCTTTTTTAAACTTTCCAGTTTGGGACCTTTTCTTTCTTTCCTTCTTTCTTTCTCATTTATTCATGTGAGCCACGATTGTTCTCTTTGAATTTCATTTTTAGCCGCTAAAGTTTTAAGTCGTTTTCAACATGTTTTGGTACTTATGCAGTTTACGGACCGGGCTGAAATAATAACGTCATCATTTAGACACCCATTCTTAACATGGGGAGGTGGGGGTAATTAACTATATTGTACTTTCACCTAACAATTTAATAAACAAAAGATACCGTAAAAAATGAATTTAACTCGAAAATCCTATCTAAAAAATAACCCGGTCCGTAAACGTCATTAACGCCCATGTTTTTAACATCGGCGTCATTTTTTTTTTAATATCTAGCTTCACCCCTTACCTGCTCATAATCAAAGGAATAAAAAAAATTTACAAAGTCAATGGTTGGTGTATTTACAAGACTAACATTGGAAGACAAATAGCAAGTCAGACAACCCCCGCTGTCTAAAATAAATTCGAAAAGAAATCCTTCACTCTAAATAAAAAGTCAACGGTAGGTGATTTTTCTCGAGGTTATCAGAAACGACAATAATAATTTATATACGAAAATTTTAATTACGAACGTAATTCTATGATTTTATAGAGATATTAGTGTGAACACTGTCGAAGCATAATTTTTTCCCGTCTGTTTGTGACGGAGAGTTTTTTTTTAATTAGAGACGTATTGTATTTTTTTCTTCTCTCGTTCTCGCCACGCCCTATCCGCTTAATATCTTTTTGTTGATTCAATTATTAACTCGTTGTGATTATTAGCTGACTCGCCAAAAGCTTGACACAGAATCTTAATCCTATTTACCGTTTATAATTAAGTTGTGTTACTTATTGTTAAACTGGAGTCGAAGCGAACAGCACCCCATACTAACCCTAATCCCAAAAGTACTAATTCAGATGTTTTTTGTGTATGTTTTGTTATTTTAGCGTTTTATACAAACTAATTGGTGAACCGTAATTGTTTTCATATCTAATAATGCTATGCCATTATGAAAGTTAAGTTGTTATCAATGTGTGGTAGTCAAGTGTTGCCAATTTAAACTAGTAACAGGCGCCATGAACGTCATAATGTTGCATACGGAAAGAAGTGTTGGTGGGGGGGGGGGGTAGAGATATCAGAGCCTCTGATTAGCTGGGCTAGATCACGTGTTAGAAGATGCTTTAAATCGTTTGAAATTCTGAGAAAAAATATTTTAAACGAGATGCTTTGGCTGAAAGCATCATTGTATGCTCCTATTCCCCCCCCCCTCCTGCGAAGGCAGAGTTATACACAAGTTCGGCTTTTAATGTGGGGGAAATCAGACTCCCCAATAAGGGTCACTCTGGATTGCGACAATAAGCCTATTTATCGTTTCTTTGTAATCGATAGCTTTCTTTCTACAAAATCTAGATTCTGGTTGGTCAGTTTTTCTCGTGTATTTTTGCATCATGTTGTTTAGAATAAAATGTCATTTGATTTAATCTAATATATAAAGTAGTGCAAGCCTTTTTTCTTTTCTTTATCATCGGTAGCTTTCTTCCTACAAAATCAATATTCGATTGTGATTCTTCAGTTTTTCTTGTAAATCGTTGAAGCATGTTGTTTAGAATAAAATGTCATTTGATTTAATTTAATATATAAAGTAATGGCAGACTTTTCCCCCTTTCTTGTTACGGATAGCTTTTTTCCTACAAAATCAATATTATATCCTGGTTCGTCAGTTTTACTTGGCGATCGTTTTCAGTATGTTAAGAATAATAATATGCAATTCGATCTAATCTAATATATAAAGTAATTGAATACTTTTTCCTTTCTTGGTCATCAATTTGTTTTCTTCCTACAAAATCAATATGAGATTCTGGATCATTAGTTTTTCTTGTAAATCATTGAAGCATATTGTTTATGATTAAAGGTCATTTGTTTGAATCTAATATATAAAGTACTGTCAGCCTCTTCATCGTTTCTTTGTAATCGATAAATTTATTCCTACAAAATCAATATTAGATTCTTGTTCGCCAGTTTTTCTTGTGGATCGTTGAAGCATGTTATTATAAAAAATAAAATGTCATTAGATTTAATCGAACATATAAAGTAAAGTCAGCCTCTTCATCGTTTCTTTGTAATCGATAAATTTATTCCTACAAAATCAATATTAGGTTCTTGTTCGCCAGTTTTTCTTGTGGATAGTTGAAGCATGTTATTATAAAAAATAAAATGTCATTAGATTTAATCGAACATATAAAGTAAAGTCAGCCTCTTCATCGTTTCTTTGTAATCGATAAATTTATTCTTACAAAATCAATATTAGATTCTTGTTCGCCAGTTTTTCTTGTGGATCGTTGAAGCATGTTATTTAAAAGAATAAAATGTCATTAGATTTAATCGAACATATAAAGTAAAGTCAGCCTCTTCATCGTTTCTTTGTAATCGATAAATTTATTCCTACAAAATCAATATTAGATACTTGTTCGCCAGTTTTTCTTGTGGATCGTTGAAGCATGTTATTATAAAGAATAAAATGTCATTAGATTTAATCGAACATATAAAGTAAAGTCAGCCTCTTCATCGTTTCTTTGTAATCGATAAATTTATTCCTACAAAATCAATATTAGATTCTTGTTCGCCAATTTTTCTTGTGAATCGTTGAAGCATGTTATTATAAAAAATAAAATGTCATTAGATTTAATCGAACATATAAAGTAAAGTCAGCCTCTTCATCGTTTCTTTGTAATCGATAAATTTATTCCTACAAAACTAATATTAGATTCTTGTTCGCCAGTTTGTCTTGTGGATCGTTGAAGCATGTTATTATAAAAAATAAAATGTCATTAGATTTAATCGAACATATAAAGTAAAGTCAGCATCTTCATCGTTTCTTTGTAATCGATAAATTTATTCCTACAAAATCAATATTAGGTTCTTGTTCGCCAGGTTTTCTTGTGAATCGTTGAAGCATGTTATTATAAAAAATAAAATGTCATTAGATTTAATCGAACATATAAAGTAAAGTCAGCCTCTTCATCGTTTCTTTGTAATCGATAAATTTATTCCTACAAAATCAATATTAGATTCTTGTTCGCCAGTTTTTCTTGTGGATCGTTGAAGCATGTTATTATAAAGAATAAAATGTCATTAGATTTAATCGAACATATAAAGTAAAGTCAGCCTCTTCATCGTTTCTTTGTAATCGATAAATTTATGCCTACAAAATCAATATTAGATTCTTGTTCGCCAGTTTTTCTTGTGAATCGTTGAAGCATGTTATTATAAAAAATAAAATGTCATTAGATTTAATCGAACATATAAAGTAAAGTCAGCCTCTTCATCGTTTCTTTGTAATCGATAAATTTATTCCTACAAAATCAATATTAGATTCTTGTTCGCCAGTTTTTCTTGTGGATCGTTGAAGCATGTTATTATAAAGAATAAGATGTCATTAGATTTAATCGAACATATAAAGTAAAGTCAGCCTCTTCATCGTTTCTTTGTAATCGATAAATTTATTCCTACAAAATCAATATTAGATTCTTGTTCGCCAGTTTTTCTTGTGGATCGTTGAAGCATGTTATTATAAAGAATAAAATGTCATTAGATTTAATCGAACATATAAAGTAAAGTCAGCCTCTTCATCGTTTCTTTGTAATCGATAAATTTATTCCTACAAAATCAATATTAGATTCTTGTTCGCCAGTTTTTCTTGTGAATCGTTGAAGCATGTTATTATAAAAAATAAAATGTCATTAGATTTAATCGAACATATAAAGTAAAGTCAGCCTCTTCATCGTTTCTTTGTAATCGATAAATTTATTCCTACAAAATCAATATTAGATTCTTGTTCGCCAGTTTTTCTTGTGGATAGTTGAAGCATGTTATTATAAAAAATAAAATGTCATTAGATTTAATCGAACATATAAAGTAAAGTCAGCCTCTTCATCGTTTCTTTGTAATCGATAAATTTATTCTTACAAAATCAATATTAGATTCTTGTTCGCCAGTTTTTCTTGTGGATCGTTGAAGCATGTTATTTAAAAGAATAAAATGTCATTAGATTAAATCGAACATATAAAGTAAAGTCAGCCTCTTCATCGTTTCTTTGTAATCGATAAATTTATTTCTACAAAATCAATATTAGATTCTTGTTCGCCAGTTTTTCTTGTGGATCGTTGAAGCATGTTATTATAAAGAATAAAATGTCATTAGATTTAATCGAACATATAAAGTAAAGTCAGCCTCTTCATCGTTTCTTTGTAATCGATAAATTTATTCCTACAAAATCAATATTAGATTCTTGTTCGCCAGTTTTTCTTGTGGATCGTTGAAGCATGTTATTATAAAAAATAAAATGTCATTAGATTTAATCGAACATATAAAGTAAAGTCAGCCTCTTCATCGTTTCTTTGTAATCGATAAATTTATTCCTACAAAATCAATATTAGATTCTTGTTCGCCAGTTTTTCTTGTGGATCGTTGAAGCATGTTATTATAAAGAATAAGATGTCATTAGATTTAATCGAACATATAAAGTAAAGTCAGCCTCTTCATCGTTTCTTTGTAATCGATAAATTTATTCCTACAAAATCAATATTAGATTCTTGTTCGCCAGTTTTTCTTGTGAATCGTTGAAGCATGTTATTATAAAAAATAAAATGTCATTAGATTTAATCGAACATATAAAGTAAAGTCAGCCTCTTCATCGTTTCTTTGTAATCGATAAATTTATTCCTACAAAATCAATATTAGATTCTTGTTCGCCAGTTTTTCTTGTGGATCGTTGAAGCATGTTATTATACAGAATAAAATGTCATTAGATTTAATCGAACATATAAAGTAAAGTCAGCCTCTTCATCGTTTCTTTGTAATCGATAAATTTATTCCTACAAAATCAATATTAGATTCTTGTTCGCCAGTTTTTCTTGTGAATCGTTGAAGCATGTTATTATAAAAAATAAAATGTCATTAGATTTAATCGAACATATAAAGTAAAGTCAGCCTCTTCATCGTTTCTTTGTAATCGATAAATTTATTCCTACAAAATCAATATTAGATTCTTGTTCGCCAGTTTTTCTTGTGGATAGTTGAAGCATGTTATTATAAAAAATAAAATGTCATTAGATTTAATCGAACATATCAAGTAAAGTCAGCCTCTTCATCGTTTCTTTGTAATCGATAAATTTATTCTTACAAAATCAATATTAGATTCTTGTTCGCCAGTTTTTCTTGTGAATCGTTGAAGCATGTTATTATAAAAAATAAAATGTCATTAGATTTAATCGAACATATAAAGTAAAGTCAGCCTCTTCATCGTTTCTTTGTAATCGATAAATTTATTCCTACAAAATCAATATTAGATTCTTGTTCGCCAGTTTTTCTTGTGGATCGTTGAAGCATGTTATTATAAAGAATAAGATGTCATTAGATTTAATCGAACATATAAAGTAAAGTCAGCCTCTTCATCGTTTCTTTGTAATCGATAAATTTATTCCTACAAAATCAATATTAGATTCTTGTTCGCCAGTTTTTCTTGTGAATCGTTGAAGCATGTTATTATAAAAAATAAAATGTCATTAGATTTAATCGAACATATAAAGTAAAGTCAGCCTCTTCATCGTTTCTTTGTAATCGATAAATTTATTCCTACAAAATCAATATTAGATTCTTGTTCGCCAGTTTGTCTTGTGGATCGTTGAAGCATGTTATTATAAAAAATAAAATGTCATTAGATTTAATCGAACATATAAAGTAAAGTCAGCCTCTTCATCGTTTCTTTGTAATAGATAAATTTATTCCTACAAAATCAATATTAGGTTCTTGTTCGCCAGGTTTTCTTGTGAATCGTTGAAGCATGTTGTTATAAAAAATAAAATGTCATTAGATTTAATCGAACATATAAAGTAAAGTCAGCCTCTTCATCGTTTCTTTGTAATCGATAAATTTATTCCTACAAAATCAATATTAGATTCTTGTTCGCCAGTTTTTCTTGTGGATCGTTGAAGCATGTTATTATAAAGAATAAAATGTCATTAGATTTAATCGAACATATAAAGTAAAGTCAGCCTCTTCATCGTTTCTTTGTAATCGATAAATTTATTCCTACAAAATCAATATTAGATTCTTGTTCGCCAGTTTTTCTTGTGAATCGTTGAAGCATGTTATTATAAAAAATAAAATGTCATTAGATTTAATCGAACATATAAAGTAAAGTCAGCCTCTTCATCGTTTCTTTGTAATCGATAAATTTATTCCTACAAAATCAATATTAGATTCTTGTTCGCCAGTTTTTCTTGTGGATCGTTGAAACATGTTATTATAAAGAATAAGATGTCATTAGATTTAATCGAACATATAAAGTAAAGTCAGCCTCTTCATCGTTTCTTTGTAATCGATAAATTTATTCCTACAAAATCAATATTAGATTCTTGTTCGCCAGTTTTTCTTGTGGATCGTTGAAGCATGTTATTATAAAGAATAAGATGTCATTAAATTTAATCGAACATATAAAGTAAAGTCAGCCTGTTCATCGTTTCTTTGTAATCGATAAATTTATTCCTACAAAATCAATATTAGATTCTTGTTCGCCAGTTTTTCTTGTGAATCGTTGAAGCATGTTATTATAAAAAATAAAATGTCATTAGATTTAATCGAACATATAAAGTAAAGTCAGCCTCTTCATCGTTTCTTTGTAATCGATAAATTTATTCCTATAAAATCAATATTAGATTCTTGTTCGCCAGTTTTTCTTGTGGATCGTTGAAGCATGTTATTATACAGAATAAAATGTCATTAGATTTAATCGAACATATAAAGTAAAGTCAGCCTGTTCATCGTTTCTTTGTAATCGATAAATTTATTCCTACAAAATCAATATTAGATTCTTGTTCGCCAGTTTTTCTTGTGAATCGTTGAAGCATGTTATTATAAAAAATAAAATGTCATTAGATTTAATCGAACATATAAAGTAAAGTCAGCCTCTTCATCGTTTCTTTGTAATCGATAAATTTATTCCTACAAAATCAATATTAGATTCTTGTTCGCCAGTTTTTCTTGTGAATCGTTGAAGCATGTTATTATAAAAAATAAAATGTCATTAGATTTAATCGAACATATAAAGTAAAGTCAGCCTCTTCATCGTTTCTTTGTAATCGATAAATTTATTCCTACAAAATCAATATTAGATTCTTGTTCGCCAGTTTTTCTTGTGAATCGTTGAAGCATGTTATTATAAAAAATAAAATGTCATTAGATTTAATCGAACATATAAAGTAAAGTCAGCCTCTTCATCGTTTCTTTGTAATCGATAAATTTATTCCTACAAAATAAATATTAGATTCTTGTTCGCCAGTTTTTCTTGTGGATAGTTGAAGCATGTTATTATAAAAAATAAAATGTCATTAGATTTAATCGAACATATAAAGTAAAGTCAGCCTCTTCATCGTTTCTTTGTAATCGATAAATTTATTCTTACAAAATCAATATTAGATTCTTGTTCGCCAGTTTTTCTTGTGGATCGTTGAAGCTTGTTATTTAAAAGAATAAAATGTCATTAGATTTAATCGAACATATAAAGTAAAGTCAGCCTCTTCATCGTTTCTTTGTAATCGATAAATTTATTCCTACAAAATCAATATTAGATTCTTGTTCGACAGTTTTTCTTGTGGATCGTTGAAGCATGTTATTATAAAGAATAAAATGTCATTAGATTTAATCGAACATATAAAGTAAAGTCAGCCTCTTCATCGTTTCTTTGTAATCGATAAATTTATTCCTACAAAATCAATATTAGATTCTTGTTCGCCAGTTTTTCTTGTGAATCGTTGAAGCATGTTATTATAAAAAATAAAATGTCATTAGATTTAATCGAACATATAAAGTAAAGTCAGCCTCTTCATCGTTTCTTTGTAATCGATAAATTTATTCCTACAAAATCAATATTAGATTCTTGTTCGCCAGTTTTTCTTGTGGATAGTTGAAGCATGTTATTATAAAAAATAAAATGTCATTAGATTTAATCGAACATATAAAGTAAAGTCAGCCTCTTCATCGTTTCTTTGTAATCGATAAATTTATTCCTACAAAATCAATATTAGATTCTTGTTCGCCAGTTTTTCTTGTGGATCGTTGAAGCATGTTATTATACAGAATAAAATGTCATTAGATTTAATCGAACATATAAAGTAAAGTCAGCCTCTTCATCGTTTCTTTGTAATCGATAAATTTATTCCTACAAAATCAATATTAGATTCTTGTTCGCCAGTTTTTCTTGTGAATCGTTGAAGCATGTTATTATAAAAAATAAAATGTCATTAGATTTAATCGAACATATAAAGTAAAGTCAGCCTCTTCATCGTTTCTTTGTAATCGATAAATTTATTCCTACAAAATCAATATTAGATTCTTGTTCGCCAGTTTTTCTTGTGGATAGTTGAAGCATGTTATTATAAAAAATAAAATGTCATTAGATTTAATCGAACATATAAAGTAAAGTCAGCCTCTTCATCGTTTCTTTGTAATCGATAAATTTATTCTTACAAAATCAATATTAGATTCTTGTTCGCCAGTTTTTCTTGTGGATCGTTGAAGCTTGTTATTTAAAAGAATAAAATGTCATTAGATTTAATCGAACATATAAAGTAAAGTCAGCCTCTTCATCGTTTCTTTGTAATCGATAAATTTATTCCTACAAAATCAATATTAGATTCTTGTTCGCCAGTTTTTCTTGTGGATCGTTGAAGCATGTTATTATAAAGAATAAAATGTCATTAGATTTAATCGAACATATAAAGTAAAGTCAGCCTCTTCATCGTTTCTTTGTAATCGATAAATTTATTCCTACAAAATCAATATTAGATTCTTGTTCGCCAGTTTTTCTTGTGAATCGTTGAAGCATGTTATTATAAAAAATAAAATGTCATTAGATTTAATCGAACATATAAAGTAAAGTCAGCCTCTTCATCGTTTCTTTGTAATCGATAAATTTATTCCTACAAAATCAATATTAGATTCTTGTTCGCCAGTTTTTCTTGTGGATAGTTGAAGCATGTTATTATAAAAAATAAAATGTCATTAGATTTAATCGAACATATAAAGTAAAGTCAGCCTCTTCATCGTTTCTTTGTAATCGATAAATTTATTCTTACAAAATCAATATTAGATTCTTGTTCGCCAGTTTTTCTTGTGGATCGTTGAAGCATGTTATTTAAAAGAATAAAATGTCATTAGATTAAATCGAACATATAAAGTAAAGTCAGCCTCTTCATCGTTTCTTTGTAATCGATAAATTTATTTCTACAAAATCAATATTAGATTCTTGTTCGCCAGTTTTTCTTGTGGATCGTTGAAGCATGTTATTATAAAGAATAAAATGTCATTAGATTTAATCGAACATATAAAGTAAAGTCAGCCTCTTCATCGTTTCTTTGTAATCGATAAATTTATTCCTACAAAATCAATATTAGATTCTTGTTCGCCAGTTTTTCTTGTGGATCGTTGAAGCATGTTATTATAAAAAATAAAATGTCATTAGATTTAATCGAACATATAAAGTAAAGTCAGCCTCTTCATCGTTTCTTTGTAATCGATAAATTTATTCCTACAAAATCAATATTAGATTCTTGTTCGCCAGTTTTTCTTGTGGATCGTTGAAGCATGTTATTATAAAGAATAAGATGTCATTAGATTTAATCGAACATATAAAGTAAAGTCAGCCTCTTCATCGTTTCTTTGTAATCGATAAATTTATTCCTACAAAATCAATATTAGATTCTTGTTCGCCAGTTTTTCTTGTGAATCGTTGAAGCATGTTATTATAAAAAATAAAATGTCATTAGATTTAATCGAACATATAAAGTAAAGTCAGCCTCTTCATCGTTTCTTTGTAATCGATAAATTTATTCCTACAAAATCAATATTAGATTCTTGTTCGCCAGTTTTTCTTGTGGATCGTTGAAGCATGTTATTATACAGAATAAAATGTCATTAGATTTAATCGAACATATAAAGTAAAGTCAGCCTCTTCATCGTTTCTTTGTAATCGATAAATTTATTCCTACAAAATCAATATTAGATTCTTGTTCGCCAGTTTTTCTTGTGAATCGTTGAAGCATGTTATTATAAAGAATAAGATGTCATTAGATTTAATCGAACATATAAAGTAAAGTCAGCCTCTTCATCGTTTCTTTGTAATCGATAAATTTATTCCTACAAAATCAATATTAGATTCTTGTTCGCCAGTTTTTCTTGTGGATAGTTGAAGCATGTTATTATAAAAAATAAAATGTCATTAGATTAAATCGAACATATAAAGTAAAGTCAGCCTCTTCATCGTTTCTTTGTAATCGATAAATTTATTTCTACAAAATCAATATTAGATTCTTGTTCGCCAGTTTTTCTTGTGGATCGTTGAAGCATGTCATTATAAAGAATAAAATGTCATTAGA
Organism: Sepiola atlantica; assembly: GCA_963556195.1. NCBI lineage: Eukaryota > Metazoa > Mollusca > Cephalopoda > Sepiida > Sepiolidae > Sepiola > Sepiola atlantica. The sequence goes on along the minus strand of OY744529.1, from coordinate 89,589,270 downwards.
TTTAATCGAACATATAAAGTAAAGTCAGCCTCTTCATCGTTTCTTTGTAATCGATAAATTTATTCCTACAAAATCAATATTAGATTCTTGTTCGCCAGTTTTTCTTGTGGATCGTTGAAGCATGTTATTATAAAAAATAAAATGTCATTAGATTTAATCGAACATATAAAGTAAAGTCAGCCTCTTCATCGTTTCTTTGTAATCGATAAATTTATTCCTACAAAATCAATATTAGATTCTTGTTCGCCAGTTTTTCTTGTGGATCGTTGAAGCATGTTATTATAAAGAATAAGATGTCATTAGATTTAATCGAACATATAAAGTAAAGTCAGCCTCTTCATCGTTTCTTTGTAATCGATAAATTTATTCCTACAAAATCAATATTAGATTCTTGTTCGCCAGTTTTTCTTGTGAATCGTTGAAGCATGTTATTATAAAAAATAAAATGTCATTAGATTTAATCGAACATATAAAGTAAAGTCAGCCTCTTCATCGTTTCTTTGTAATCGATAAATTTATTCCTACAAAATCAATATTAGATTCTTGTTCGCCAGTTTTTCTTGTGGATCGTTGAAGCATGTTATTATACAGAATAAAATGTCATTAGATTTAATCGAACATATAAAGTAAAGTCAGCCTCTTCATCGTTTCTTTGTAATCGATAAATTTATTCCTACAAAATCAATATTAGATTCTTGTTCGCCAGTTTTTCTTGTGAATCGTTGAAGCATGTTATTATAAAAAATAAAATGTCATTAGATTTAATCGAACATATAAAGTAAAGTCAGCCTCTTCATCGTTTCTTTGTAATCGATAAATTTATTCCTACAAAATCAATATTAGATTCTTGTTCGCCAGTTTTTCTTGTGGATAGTTGAAGCATGTTATTATAAAAAATAAAATGTCATTAGATTTAATCGAACATATAAAGTAAAGTCAGCCTCTTCATCGTTTCTTTGTAATCGATAAATTTATTCTTACAAAATCAATATTAGATTCTTGTTCGCCAGTTTTTCTTGTGGATCGTTGAAGCATGTTATTTAAAAGAATAAAATGTCATTAGATTTAATCGAACATATAAAGTAAAGTCAGCCTCTTCATCGTTTCTTTGTAATCGATAAATTTATTCCTACAAAATCAATATTAGATTCTTGTTCGCCAGTTTTTCTTGTGGATTGTTGAAGCATGTTATTATAAAGAATAAAATGTCATTAGATTTAATCGAACATATAAAGTAAAGTCAGCCTCTTCATCGTTTCTTTGTAATCGATAAATTTATTCCTACAAAATCAATATTAGATTCTTGTTCGCCAGTTTTTCTTGTGAATCGTTGAAGCATGTTATTATAAAAAATAAAATGTCATTAGATTTAATCGAACATATAAAGTAAAGTCAGCCTCTTCATCGTTTCTTTGTAATCGATAAATTTATTCCTACAAAATCAATATTAGATTCTTGTTCGCCAGTTTTTCTTGTGGATCGTTGAAGCATGTTATTATAAAGAATAAGATGTCATTAGATTTAATCGAACATATAAAGTAAAGTCAGCCTCTTCATCGTTTCTTTGTAATCGATAAATTTATTCCTACAAAATAAATATTAGATTCTTGTTCGCCAGTTTTTCTTGTGAATCGTTGAAGCATGTTATTATAAAAAATAAAATGTCATTAGATTTAATCGAACATATAAAGTAAAGTCAGCCTCTTCATCGTTTCTTTGTAATCGATAAATTTATTCCTACAAAATCAATATTAGATTCTTGTTCGCCAGTTTGTCTTGTGGATCGTTGAAGCATGTTATTATAAAAAATAAAATGTCATTAGATTTAATCGAACATATAAAGTAAAGTCAGCCTCTTCATCGTTTCTTTGTAATCGATAAATTTATTCCTACAAAATCAATATTAGGTTCTTGTTCGCCAGGTTTTCTTGTGAATCGTTGAAGCATGTTATTATAAAAAATAAAATGTCATTAGATTTAATCGAACATATAAAGTAAAGTCAGCCTCTTCATCGTTTCTTTGTAATCGATAAATTTATTCCTACAAAATCAATATTAGATTCTTGTTCGCCAGTTTTTCTTGTGGATCGTTGAAGCATGTTATTATAAAGAATAAAATGTCATTAGATTTAATCGAACATATAAAGTAAAGTCAGCCTCTTCATCGTTTCTTTGTAATCGATAAATTTATTCCTACAAAATCAATATTAGATTCTTGTTCGCCAGTTTTTCTTGTGAATCGTTGAAGCATGTTATTATAAAAAATAAAATGTCATTAGATTTAATCGAACATATAAAGTAAAGTCAGCCTCTTCATCGTTTCTTTGTAATCGATAAATTTATTTCTACAAAATCAATATTAGATTCTTGTTCGCCAGTTTTTCTTGTGGATTGTTGAAACATGTTATTATAAAGAATAAGATGTCATTAGATTTAATCGAACATATAAAGTAAAGTCAGCCTCTTCATCGTTTCTTTGTAATCGATAAATTTATTCCTACAAAATCAATATTAGATTCTTGTTCGCCAGTTTTTCTTGTGGATCGTTGAAGCATGTTATTATAAAGAATAAGATGTCATTAGATTTAATCGAACATATAAAGTAAAGTCAGCCTCTTCATCGTTTCTTTGTAATCGATAAATTTATTCCTACAAAATCAATATTAGATTCTTGTTCGCCAGTTTTTCTTGTGAATCGTTGAAGCATGTTATTATAAAAAATAAAATGTCATTAGATTTAATCGAACATATAAAGTAAAGTCAGCCTCTTCATCGTTTCTTTGTAATCGATAAATTTATTCCTACAAAATCAATATTAGATTCTTGTTCGCCAGTTTTTCTTGTGGATCGTTGAAGCATGTTATTATACAGAATAAAATGTCATTAGATTTAATCGAACATATAAAGTAAAGTCAGCCTCTTCATCGTTTCTTTGTAATCGATAAATTTATTCCTACAAAATCAATATTAGATTCTTGTTCGCCAGTTTTTCTTGTGAATCGTTGAAGCATGTTATTATAAAAAATAAAATGTCATTAGATTTAATCGAACATATAAAGTAAAGTCAGCCTCTTCATCGTTTCTTTGTAATCGATAAATTTATTCTTACAAAATCAATATTAGATTCTTGTTCGCCAGTTTTTCTTGTGGATCGTTGAAGCATGTTATTATAAAAAATAAAATGTCATTAGATTGAATCGAACATATAAAGTAAAGTCAGCCTCTTCATCGTTTCTTTGTAATCGATAAATTTATTCCTACAAAATCAATATTAGATTCTTGTTCGCCAGTTTTTCTTGTGGATCGTTGAAGCATGTTATTATAAAGAATAAGATGTCATTAGATTTAATCGAACATATAAAGTAAAGTCAGCCTCTTCATCGTTTCTTTGTAATCGATAAATTTATTCCTACAAAATCAATATTAGATTCTTGTTCGCCAGTTTTTCTTGTGAATCGTTGAAGCATGTTATTATAAAAAATAAAATGTCATTAGATTTAATCGAACATATAAAGTAAAGTCAGCCTCTTCATCGTTTCTTTGTAATCGATAAATTTATTCCTACAAAATCAATATTAGATTCTTGTTCGCCAGTTTTTCTTGTGGATCGTTGAAGCATGTTATTATACAGAATAAAATGTCATTAGATTTAATCGAACATATAAAGTAAAGTCAGCCTCTTCATCGTTTCTTTGTAATCGATAAATTTATTCCTACAAAATCAATATTAGATTCTTGTTCGCCAGTTTTTCTTGTGAATCGTTGAAGCATGTTATTATAAAAAATAAAATGTCATTAGATTTAATCGAACATATAAAGTAAAGTCAGCCTCTTCATCGTTTCTTTGTAATCGATAAATTTATTCCTACAAAATCAATATTAGATTCTTGTTCGCCAGTTTTTCTTGTGGATAGTTGAAGCATGTTATTATAAAAAATAAAATGTCATTAGATTTAATCGAACATATAAAGTAAAGTCAGCCTCTTCATCGTTTCTTTGTAATCGATAAATTTATTCTTACAAAATCAATATTAGATTCTTGTTCGCCAGTTTTTCTTGTGGATCGTTGAAGCATGTTATTTAAAAGAATAAAATGTCATTAGATTTAATCGAACATATAAAGTAAAGTCAGCCTCTTCATCGTTTCTTTGTAATCGATAAATTTATTCCTACAAAATCAATATTAGATTCTTGTTCGCCAGTTTTTCTTGTGGATTGTTGAAGCATGTTATTATAAAGAATTAAATGTCATTAGATTTAATCGAACATATAAAGTAAAGTCAGCCTCTTCATCGTTTCTTTGTAATCGATAAATTTATTCCTACAAAATCAATATTAGATTCTTGTTCGCCAGTTTTTCTTGTGAATCGTTGAAGCATGTTATTATAAAAAATAAAATGTCATTAGATTTAATCGAACATATAAAGTAAAGTCAGCCTCTTCATCGTTTCTTTGTAATCGATAAATTTATTCCTACAAAATCAATATTAGATTCTTGTTCGCCAGTTTTTCTTGTGGATCGTTGAAGCATGTTATTATAAAGAATAAAATGTCATTAGATTTAATCGAACATATAAAGTAAAGTCAGCCTCTTCATCGTTTCTTTGTAATCGATAAATTTATTCCTACAAAATAAATATTAGATTCTTGTTCGCCAGTTTTTCTTGTGAATCGTTGAAGCATGTTATTATAAAAAATAAAATGTCATTAGATTTAATCGAACATATAAAGTAAAGTCAGCCTCTTCATCGTTTCTTTGTAATCGATAAATTTATTCCTACAAAATCAATATTAGATTCTTGTTCGCCAGTTTGTCTTGTGGATCGTTGAAGCATGTTATTATAAAAAATAAAATGTCATTAGATTTAATCGAACATATAAAGTAAAGTCAGCCTCTTCATCGTTTCTTTGTAATCGATAAATTTATTCCTACAAAATCAATATTAGGTTCTTGTTCGCCAGGTTTTCTTGTGAATCGTTGAAGCATGTTATTATAAAAAATAAAATGTCATTAGATTTAATCGAACATATAAAGTAAAGTCAGCCTCTTCATCGTTTCTTTGTAATCGATAAATTTATTCCTACAAAATCAATATTAGATTCTTGTTCGCCAGTTTTTCTTGTGGATCGTTGAAGCATGTTATTATAAAGAATAAAATGTCATTAGATTTAATCGAACATATAAAGTAAAGTCAGCCTCTTCATCGTTTCTTTGTAATCGATAAATTTATTCCTACAAAATCAATATTAGATTCTTGTTCGCCAGTTTTTCTTGTGAATCGTTGAAGCATGTTATTATAAAAAATAAAATGTCATTAGATTTAATCGAACATATAAAGTAAAGTCAGCCTCTTCATCGTTTCTTTGTAATCGATAAATTTATTCCTACAAAATCAATATTAGATTCTTGTTCGCCAGTTTTTCTTGTGGATTGTTGAAACATGTTATTATAAAGAATAAGATGTCATTAGATTTAATCGAACATATAAAGTAAAGTCAGCCTCTTCATCGTTTCTTTGTAATCGATAAATTTATTCCTACAAAATCAATATTAGATTCTTGTTCGCCAGTTTTTCTTGTGGATCGTTGAAGCATGTTATTATAAAGAATAAGATGTCATTAGATTTAATCGAACATATAAAGTAAAGTCAGCCTCTTCATCGTTTCTTTGTAATCGATAAATTTATTCCTACAAAATCAATATTAGATTCTTGTTCGCCAGTTTCTCTTGTGAATCGTTGAAGCATGTTATTATAAAAAATAAAATGTCATTAGATTTAATCGAACATATAAAGTAAAGTCAGCCTCTTCATCGTTTCTTTGTAATCGATAAATTTATTCCTACAAAATCAATATTAGATTCTTGTTCGCCAGTTTTTCTTGTGGATCGTTGAAGCATGTTATTATACAGAATAAGATGTCATTAGATTTAATCGAACATATAAAGTAAAGTCAGCCTCTTCATCGTTTCTTTGTAATCGATAAATTTATTCCTACAAAATCAATATTAGATTCTTGTTCGCCAGTTTTTCTTGTGAATCGTTGAAGCATGTTATTATAAAAAATAAAATGTCATTAGATTTAATCGAACATATAAAGTAAAGTCAGCCTCTTCATCGTTTCTTTGTAATCGATAAATTTATTCTTACAAAATCAATATTAGATTCTTGTTCGCCAGTTTTTCTTGTGGATCGTTGAAGCATGTTATTATAAAAAATAAAATGTCATTAGATTGAATCGAACATATAAAGTAAAGTCAGCCTCTTCATCGTTTCTGGTAATCGATAAATTTATTCCTACAAAATCAATATTAGATTCTTGTTCGCCAGTTTTTCTTGTGGATCGTTGAAGCATGTTATTATACAGAATAAAATGTCATTAGATTTAATCGAACATATAAAGTAAAGTCAGCCTCTTCATCGTTTCTTTGTAATCGATAAATTTATTCCTACAAAATCAATATTAGATTCTTGTTCGCCAGTTTTTCTTGTGGATAGTTGAAGCATGTTATTATAAAAAATAAAATGTCATTAGATTTAATCGAACATATAAAGTAAAGTCAGCCTCTTCATCGTTTCTTTGTAATCGATAAATTTATTCTTACAAAATCAATATTAGATTCTTGTTCGCCAGTTTTTCTTGTGGATCGTTGAAGCATGTTATTTAAAAGAATAAGATGTCATTAGATTGAATCGAACATATAAAGTAAAGTCAGCCTCTTCATCGTTTCTTTGTAATCGATAAATTTATTCCTACAAAATCAATATTAGATTCTTGTTCGCCAGTTTTTCTTGTGAATCGTTGAAGCATGTTATTATAAAAAATAAAATGTCATTAGATTTAATCGAACATATAAAGTAAAGTCAGCCTCTTCATCGTTTCTTTGTAATCGATAAATTTATTCCTACAAAATCAATATTAGATTCTTGTTCGCCAGTTTTTCTTGTGAATCGTTGAAGCATGTTATTATAAAAAATAAAATGTCATTAGATTTAATCGAACATATAAAGTAAAGTCAGCCTCTTCATCGTTTCTTTGTAATCGATAAATTTATTCCTACAAAATCAATATTAGATTCTTGTTCGCCAGTTTTTCTTGTGGATCGTTGAAGCATGTTATTATAAAGAATAAGATGTCATTAGATTTAATCGAACATATAAAGTAAAGTCAGACTCTTCATCGTTTCTTTGTAATCGATAAATTTATTCCTACAAAATAAATATTAGATTCTTGTTCGCCAGTTTTTCTTGTGAATCGTTGAAGCATGTTATTATAAAAAATAAAATGTCATTAGATTTAATCGAACATATAAAGTAAAGTCAGCCTCTTCATCGTTTCTTTGTAATCGATAAATTTATTCCTACAAAATCAATATTAGATTCTTGTTCGCCAGTTTGTCTTGTGGATCGTTGAAGCATGTTATTATAAAAAATAAAATGTCATTAGATTTAATCGAACATATAAAGTAAAGTCAGCCTCTTCATCGTTTCTTTGTAATCGATAAATTTATTCCTACAAAATCAATATTAGGTTCTTGTTCGCCAGGTTTTCTTGTGAATCGTTGAAGCATGTTATTATAAAAAATAAAATGTCATTAGATTTAATCGAACACATAAAGTAAAGTCAGCCTCTTCATCGTTTCTTTGTAATCGATAAATTTATTCCTACAAAATCAATATTAGATTCTTGTTCGCCAGTTTTTCTTGTGGATCGTTGAAGCATGTTATTATAAAGAATAAAATGTCATTAGATTTAATCGAACATATAAAGTAAAGTCAGCCTCTTCATCGTTTCTTTGTAATCGATAAATTTATTCCTACAAAATCAATATTAGATTCTTGTTCGCCAGTTTTTCTTGTGAATCGTTGAAGCATGTTATTATAAAAAATAAAATGTCATTAGATTTAATCGAACATATAAAGTAAAGTCAGCCTCTTCATCGTTTCTTTGTAATCGATAAATTTATTCCTACAAAATCAATATTAGATTCTTGTTCGCCAGTTTTTCTTGTGGATTGTTGAAACATGTTATTATAAAGAATAAGATGTCATTAGATTTAATCGAACATATAAAGTAAAGTCAGCCTCTTCATCGTTTCTTTGTAATCGATAAATTTATTCCTACAAAATCAATATTAGATTCTTGTTCGCCAGTTTTTCTTGTGGATCGTTGAAGCATGTTATTATAAAGAATAAGATGTCATTAGATTTAATCGAACATATAAAGTAAAGTCAGCCTCTTCATCGTTTCTTTGTAATCGATAAATTTATTCCTACAAAATCAATATTAGATTCTTGTTCGCCAGTTTCTCTTGTGAATCGTTGAAGCATGTTATTATAAAAAATAAAATGTCATTAGATTTAATCGAACATATAAAGTAAAGTCAGCCTCTTCATCGTTTCTTTGTAATCGATAAATTTATTCCTACAAAATCAATATTAGATTCTTGTTCGCCAGTTTTTCTTGTGGATCGTTGAAGCATGTTATTATACAGAATAAAATGTCATTAGATTTAATCGAACATATAAAGTAAAGTCAGCCTCTTCATCGTTTCTTTGTAATCGATAAATTTATTCCTACAAAATCAATATTAGATTCTTGTTCGCCAGTTTTTCTTGTGAATCGTTGAAGCATGTTATTATAAAAAATAAAATGTCATTAGATTTAATCGAACATATAAAGTAAAGTCAGCCTCTTCATCGTTTCTTTGTAATCGATAAATTTATTCTTACAAAATCAATATTAGATTCTTGTTCGCCAGTTTTTCTTGTGGATCGTTGAAGCATGTTATTATAAAAAATAAAATGTCATTAGATTGAATCGAACATATAAAGTAAAGTCAGCCTCTTCATCGTTTCTTTGTAATCGATAAATTTATTCCTACAAAATCAATATTAGATTCTTGTTCGCCAGTTTTTCTTGTGGATCGTTGAAGCATGTTATTATACAGAATAAAATGTCATTAGATTTAATCGAACATATAAAGTAAAGTCAGCCTCTTCATCGTTTCTTTGTAATCGATAAATTTATTCCTACAAAATCAATATTAGATTCTTGTTCGCCAGTTTTTCTTGTGGATAGTTGAAGCATGTTATTATAAAAAATAAAATGTCATTAGATTTAATCGAACATATAAAGTAAAGTCAGCCTCTTCATCGTTTCTTTGTAATCGATAAATTTATTCTTACAAAATCAATATTAGATTCTTGTTCGCCAGTTTTTCTTGTGGATCGTTGAAGCATGTTATTTAAAAGAATAAAATGTCATTAGATTGAATCGAACATATAAAGTAAAGTCAGCCTCTTCATCGTTTCTTTGTAATCGATAAATTTATTCCTACAAAATCAATATTAGATTCTTGTTCGCCAGTTTTTCTTGTGGATCGTTGAAGCATGTTATTATAAAGAATAAAATGTCATTAGATTTAATCGAACATATAAAGTAAAGTCAGCCTCTTCATCGTTTCTTTGTAATCGATAAATTTATTCCTACAAAATCAATATTAGATTCTTGTTCGCCAGTTTTTCTTGTGAATCGTTGAAGCATGTTATTATAAAAAATAAAATGTCATTAGATTTAATCGAACATATAAAGTAAAGTCAGCCTCTTCATCGTTTCTTTGTAATCGATAAATTTATTCCTACAAAATCAATATTAGATTCTTGTTCGCCAGTTTGTCTTGTGGATCGTTGAAGCATGTTATTATAAAAAATAAAATGTCATTAGATTTAATCGAACATATAAAGTAAAGTCAGCCTCTTCATCGTTTCTTTGTAATCGATAAATTTATTCCTACAAAATCAATATTAGGTTCTTGTTCGCCAGGTTTTCTGATGAATCGTTGAAGCATGTTATTATAAAAAATAAAATGTCATTAGATTTAATCGAACATATAAAGTAAAGTCAGCCTCTTCATCGTTTCTTTGTAATCGATAAATTTATTCCTACAAAATCAATATTAGATTCTTGTTCGCCAGTTTTTCTTGTGGATCGTTGAAGCATGTTATTATAAAGAATAAAATGTCATTAGATTTAATCGAACATATAAAGTAAAGTCAGCCTCTTCATCGTTTCTTTGTAATCGATAAATTTATTCCTACAAAATCAATATTAGATTCTTGTTTGCCAGTTTTTCTTGTGAATCGTTGAAGCATGTTATTATAAAAAATAAAATGTCATTAGGTTTAATCGAACATATAAAGTAAAGTCAGCCTCTTCATCGTTTCTTTGTAATCGATAAATTTATTCCTACAAAATCAATATTAGATTCTTGTTCGCCAGTTTTTCTTGTGGCTCGTTGAAGCATGTTATTATAAAGAATAAAATGTCATTAGATTTAATCGAACATATAAAGTAAAGTCAGCCTCTTCATCGTTTCTTTGTAATCGATAAATTTATTCCTACAAAATCAATATTAGATTCTTGTTCGCCAGTTTTTCTTGTGGATCGTTGAAGCATGTTATTATAAAGAATAAAATGTCATTAGATTTAATCGAACATATAAAGTAAAGTCAGCCTCTTCATCGTTTCTTTGTAATCGATAAATTTATTCCTACAAAATCAATATTAGATTCTTGTTCGCCAGTTTTTCTTGTGAATTGTTGAAGCATGTTATTATAAAAAATAAAATGTCATTAGATTTAATCGAACATATAAAGTAAAGTCAGCCTCTTCATCGTTTCTTTGTAATCGATAAATTTATTCCTACAAAATCAATATTAGATTCTTGTTCGCCAGTTTGTCTTGTGGATCGTTGAAGCATGTTATTATAAAAAATAAAATGTCATTAGATTTAATCGAACATATAAAGTAAAGTCAGCCTCTTCATCGTTTCTTTGTAATCGATAAATTTATTCCTACAAAATCAATATAAGGTTCTTGTTCGCCAGGTTTTCTTATGAATCGTTGAAGCATGTTATTATAAAAAATAAAATGTCATTAGATTTAATCGAACATATAAAGTAAAGTCAGCCTCTTCATCGTTTCTTTGTAATCGATAAATTTATTCCTACAAAATCAATATTAGATTCTTGTTCGCCAGTTTTTCTTGTGGATCGTTGAAGCATGTTATTATAAAGAATAAAATGTCATTAGATTTAATCGAACATATAAAGTAAAGTCAGCCTCTTCATCGTTTCTTTGTAATCGATAAATTTATTCCTACAAAATCAATATTAGATTCTTGTTCGCCAGTTTTTCTTGTGAATCGTTGAAGCATGTTATTATAAAAAATAAAATGTCATTAGGTTTAATCGAACATATAAAGTAAAGTCAGCCTCTTCATCGTTTCTTTGTAATCGATAAATTTATTCCTACAAAATCAATATTAGATTCTCGTTCGCCAGTTTTTCTTGTGGCTCGTTGAAGCATGTTATTATAAAGAATAAAATGTCATTAGATTTAATCGAACATATAAAGTAAAGTCAGCCTCTTCATCGTTTCTTTGTAATCGATAAATTTATTCCTACAAAATCAATATTAGATTCTTGTTCGCCAGTTTTTCTTGTGGATCGTTGAAGCATGTTATTATAAAGAATAAAATGTCATTAGATTTAATCGAACATATAAAGTAAAGTCAGCCTCTTCATCGTTTCTTTGTAATCGATAAATTTATTCCTACAAAATCAATATTAGATTCTTGTTCGCCAGTTTTTCTTGTGAATCGTTGAAGCATGTTATTATAAAAAATAAAATGTCATTAGATTTAATCGAACATATAAAGTAAAGTCAGCCTCTTCATCGTTTCTTTGTAATCGATAAATTTATTCCTACAAAATCAATATTAGATTCTTGTTCGCCAGTTTTTCTTGTGGATCGTTGAAGCATGTTATTATAAAGAATAAAATGTCATTAGATTTAATCGAACATATAAAGTAAAGTCAGCCTTTTCATCGTTTCTTTGTAATCGATAAATTTATTCCTACAAAATCAATATTAGATTCTTGTTCGCCAGTTTTTCTTGTGAATCGTTGAAGCATGTTATTATAAAAAATAAAATGTCATTAGATTTAATCGAACATATAAAGTAAAGTCAGCCTCTTCATCGTTTCTTTGTAATCGATAAATTTATTCTTACAAAATCAATATTAGATTCTTGTTCGCAAGTTTGTCTTGTGGATCGTTGAAGCATGTTATTTAAAAGAATAAAATGTCATTAGATTTAATCGAACATATAAAGTAAAGTCAGCCTCTTCATCGTTTCTTTGTAATCGATAAATTTATTCCTACAAAATCAATATTAGATTCTTGTTCGCCAGTTTTTCTTGTGGATCGTTGAAGCATGTTATTATAAAAAATAAAATGTCATTAGATTTAATCGAACATATAAAGTAAAGTCAGCCTCTTCATCGTTTCTTTGTAATCGATAAATTTATTCCTACAAAATCAATATTAGATTCTTGTTCGCCAGTTTTTCTTGTGAATCGTTGAAGCATGTTATTATAAAAAATAAAATGTCATTAGATTTAATCGAACATATAAAGTAAAGTCAGCCTCTTCATCGTTTCTTTGTAATCGATAAATTTATTCCTACAAAATCAATATTAGATTCTTGTTCGCCAGTTTTTCTTGTGGATCGTTGAAGCATGTTATTATAAAGAATAAGATGTCATTAGATTTAATCGAACATATAAAGTAAAGTCAGCCTCTTCATCGTTTCTTTGTAATCGATAAATTTATTCCTACAAAATCAATATTAGATTCTTGTTCGCCAGTTTTTCTTGTGAATCGTTGAAGCATGTTATTATAAAAAATAAAATGTCATTAGATTTAATCGAACATATAAAGTAAAGTCAGCCTCTTCATCGTTTCTTTGTAATCGATAAATTTATTCCTACAAAATCAATATTAGATTCTTGTTCGCCAGTTTGTCTTGTGGATCGTTGAAGCATGTTATTATAAAAAATAAAATGTCATTAGATTTAATCGAACATATAAAGTAAAGTCAGCCTCTTCATCGTTTCTTTGTAATCGATAAATTTATTCCTACAATATCAATATTAGGTTCTTGTTCGCCAGGTTTTCTTGTGAATCGTTGAAGCATGTTATTATAAAAAATAAAATGTCATTAGATTTAATCGAACATATAAAGTAAAGTCAGCCTCTTCATCGTTTCTTTGTAATCGATAAATTTATTCCTACAAAATCAATATAAGATTCTTGTTCGCCAGTTTTTCTTGTGGATCGTTGAAGCATGTTATTATAAAGAATAAAATGTCATTAGATTTAATCGAACATATAAAGTAAAGTCAGCCTCTTCATCGTTTCTTTGTAATCGATAAATTTATTCCTACAAAATCAATATTAGATTCTTGTTCGCCAGTTTTTCTTGTGAATCGTTGAAGCATGTTATTATAAAAAATAAAATGTCATTAGATTTAATCGAACATATAAAGTAAAGTCAGCCTCTTCATCGTTTCTTTGTAATCGATAAATTTATTCCTACAAAATCAATATTAGATTCTTGTTCGCCAGTTTTTCTTGTGGATCGTTGAAGCATGTTATTATAAAGAATAAGATGTCATTAGATTTAATCGAACATATAAAGTAAAGTCAGCCTCTTCATCGTTTCTTTGTAATCGATAAATTTATTCCTACAAAATCAATATTAGATTCTTGTTCGCCAGTTTTTCTTGTGAATCGTTGAAGCATGTTATTATAAAAAATAAAATGTCATTACATTTAATCGAACATATAAACTAAAGTCAGCCTCTTCATCGTTTCTTTGTAATCGATAAATTTATTCCTACAAAATCAATATTAGATTCTTGTTCGCCAGTTTGTCTTGTGGATCGTTTAAGCATGTTATTATAAAAAATAAAATGTCATTAGATTTAATCGAACATATAAAGTAAAGTCAGCCTCTTCATCGTTTCTTTGTAATCGATAAATTTATTCCTACAAAATCAATATTAGGTTCTTGTTCGCCAGGTTTTCTTGTGAATCGTTGAAGCATGTTATTATAAAAAATAAAATGTCATTAGATTTAATCGAACATATAAAGTAAAGTCAGCCTCTTCATCGTTTCTTTGTAATCGATAAATTTATTCCTACAAAATCAATATTAGATTCTTGTTCGCCAGTTTTTCTTGTGGATCGTTGAAGCATGTTATTATAAAGAATAAAATGTCATTAGATTTAATCGAACATATAAAGTAAAGTCAGCCTCTTCATCGTTTCTTTGTAATCGATAAATTTATTCCTACAAAATCAATATTAGATTCTTGTTCGCCAGTTTTTCTTGTGAATCGTTGAAGCATGTTATTATAAAAAATAAAATGTCATTAGATTTAATCGAACATATAAAGTAAAGTCAGCCTCTTCATCGTTTCTTTGTAATCGATAAATTTATTCCTACAAAATCAATATTAGATTCTTGTTCGCCAGTTTTTCTTGTGGATCGTTGAAGCATGTTATTATAAAGAATAAAATGTCATTAGATTTCATCGAACATATAAAGTAAAGTCAGCCTTTTCATCGTTTCTTTGTAATCGATAAATTTATTCCTACAAAATCAATATTAGATTCTTGTTCGCCAGTTTTTCTTGTGAATCGTTGAAGCATGTTATTATAAAAAATAAAATGTCATTAGATTTAATCGAACATATAAAGTAAAGTCAGCCTCTTCATCGTTTCTTTGTAATCGATAAATTTATTCCTACAAAATCAATATTAGGTTCTTGTTCGCCAGGTTTTCTTGTGAATCGTTGAAGCATGTTATTATAAAAAATAAAATGTCATTAGATTTAATCGAACATATAAAGTAAAGTCAGCCTCTTCATCGTTTCTTTGTAATCGATAAATTTATTCCTACAAAATCAATATTAGATTCTTGTTCGCCAGTTTTTCTTGTGGATCGTTGAAGCATGTTATTATAAAGAATAAAATGTCATTAGATTTAATCGAACATATAAAGTAAAGTCAGCCTCTTCATCGTTTCTTTGTAATCGATAAATTTCTTCCTACAAAATCAATATTAGATTCTTGTTCGCCAGTTTTTCTTGTGAATCGTTGAAGCATGTTATTATAAAAAATAAAATGTCATTAGGTTTAATCGAACATATAAAGTAAAGTCAGCCTCTTCATCGTTTCTTTGTAATCGATAAATTTATTCCTACAAAATCAATATTAGATTCTTGTTCGCCAGTTTTTCTTGTGGCTCGTTGAAGCATGTTATTATAAAGAATAAAATGTCATTAGATTTAATCGAACATATAAAGTAAAGTCAGCCTCTTCATCGTTTCTTTGTAATCGATAAATTTATTCCTACAAAATCAATATTAGATTCTTGTTCGCCAGTTTTTCTTGTGGATCGTTGAAGCATGTTATTATAAAGAATAAAATGTCATTAGATTTAATCGAACATATAAAGTAAAGTCAGCCTCTTCATCGTTTCTTTGTAATCGATAAATTTATTCCTACAAAATCAATATTAGATTCTTGTTCGCCAGTTTTTCTTGTGAATCGTTGAAGCATGTTATTATAAAAAATAAAATGTCATTAGATTTAATCGAACATATAAAGTAAAGTCAGCCTCTTCATCGTTTCTTTGTAATCGATAAATTTATTCCTACAAAATCAATATTAGATTCTTGTTCGCCAGTTTTTCTTGTGGATCGTTGAAGCATGTTATTATAAAGAATAAAATGTCATTAGATTTAATCGAACATATAAAGTAAAGTCAGCCTTTTCATCGTTTCTTTGTAATCGATAAATTTATTCCTACAAAATCAATATTAGATTCTTGTTCGCCAGTTTTTCTTGTGAATCGTTGAAGCATGTTATTATAAAAAATAAAATGTCATTAGATTTAATCGAACATATAAAGTAAAGTCAGCCTCTTCATCGTTTCTTTGTAATCGATAAATTTATTCCTACAAAATCAATATTAAATTCTTGTTCGCCAGTTTTTCTTGTGGATCGTTGAAGTATGTTATTATAAAGAATAAAATGTCATTAGATTTAATCGAACATATAAAGTACTGTCAGCCTCTTCATCGTTTCTTTGTAATCGATAAATTTATTCCTACAAAATCAATATTAGATTCTTGTTCGCCAGTTTTTCTTGTGGATCGTTGAAGCATGTTATTATAAAGAATAAAATGTCATTAGATTTAATCGAACATATAAAGTAAAGTCAGCCTCTTCATCGTTTCTTTGTAATCGATAAATTTATTCCTACAAAATCAATATTAGATTCTTGTTCGCCAGTTTTTCTTGTGGATCGTTGAAGCATGTTATTATAAAGAATAAAATGTCATTAGATTTAATCGAACATATAAAGTAAAGTCAGCCTCTTCATCGTTTCTTTGTAATCGATAAATTTATTCCTACAAAATCAATATTAGATTCTTGTTCGCCAGTTTTTCTTGTGGATCGTTGAAGCATGTTATTATAAAGAATAAAATGTCATTAGATTTAATCGAACATATAAAGTAAAGTCAGCCTCTTCATCGTTTCTTTGTAATCGATAAATTTATTCCTACAAAATCAATATTAGATTCTTGTTCGCCAGTTTTTCTTGTGGATCGTTGAAGCATGTTATTATAAAGAATAAGATGTCATTAGATTTAATCGAACATATAAAGTAAAGTCAGCCCCTTCATCGTTTCTTTGTAATCGATAAATTTATTCCTACAAAATCAATATTAGATTCTTAATGTCATTAGATTTAATCGAACATATAAAGTAAAGTCAGCCTCTTCATCGTTATTATCGAATATGCTACTTATTTTTTGGTTGAAGCAGTTATTATAAAAAATAAAATGTCATTAGATTTTAATCGAAACATTAATAAAGTAAAGTCAGCCCTCTTCATCGTTTCTTGTGGATCGTTGAAGCATGTTATTATAAAAAATAAAATGTCATTAGATTTAATCGAACATATAAAGTAAAGTCAGCCTCTTCATCGTTTTTTTGTAATCGATAAATTTATTCCTACAAAATCAAGATTAGGTTCTTGTTCGCCAGGTTTTCTTGTGAATCGTTAAAGCATGTTATTATAAAAAATAAAATGTCATTAGATTTAATCGAACATATAAAGTAAAGTCAGCCTCTTCATCGTTTCTTTGTAATCGATAAATTTATTCCTACAAAATCAATATTAGATTCTTGTTCGCCAGTTTTTCTTGTGGATCGTTGAAGCATGTTATTATAAAGAATAAAATGTCATTAGATTTAATCGAACATATAAAGTAAAGTCAGCCTCTTCATCGTTTCTTTGTAATCGATAAATTTATTCCTACAAAATCAATATTAGATTCTTGTTCGCCAGTTTTTCTTATGAATCGTTGGAGCATGTTATTATAAAAAATAAAATGTCATTAGATTGGATCGAACATATAAAGTAAAGTCAGCCTCTTCATCGTTTCTTTGTAATCGATAAATTTATTCCTACAAAATCAATATTAGATTCTTGTTCGCCAGTTTTTCTTGTGGATCGTTGAAGCATGTTATTATAAAGAATAAAATGTCATTAGATTTAATCGAACATATAAAGTAAAGTCAGCCTCTTCATCGTTTCTTTGTAATCGATAAATTTATTCCTACAAAATCAATATTAGATTCTTGTTCGCCAGTTTTTCTTGTGAATCGTTGAAGCATGTTATTATAAAAAATAAAATGTCATTAGATTTAATCGAACATATAAAGTAAAGTCAGCCTCTTCATCGTTTCTTTGTAATCGATAAATTTATTCCTACAAAATCAATATTAGATTCTTGTTCGCCAGTTTTTCTTGTGGATCGTTGAAGCATGTTATTATAAAGAATAAAATGTCATTAGATTTAATCGAACATATAAAGTACTGTCAGCCTCTTCATCGTTTCTTTGTAATCGATAAATTTATTCCTACAAAATCAATATTAGATTCTTGTTCGCCAGTTTTTCTTGTGAATCGTTGAAGCATGTTATTATAAAGAATAAAATGTCATTAGATTTAATCGAACATATAAAGTAAAGTCAGCCTCTTCATCGTTTCTTTGTAATCGATAAATTTATTCCTACAAAATCAATATCAGATTCTTGTTCGCCAGTTTTTCTTGTGGATCGTTGAATCATGTTATTATAAAGAATAAAATGTCATTAGATTAAATCGAACATATAAAGTAAAGTCAGCCTCTTCATCGTTTCTTTGTAATCGATAAATTTATTCCTACAAAATCAATATTAGATTCTTGTTCGCCAGTTTTTCTTGTGGATCGTTGAAGCATGTTATTATAAAGAATAAAATGTCATTAGATTTAATCGAACATATAAAGTAAAGTCAGCCTCTTCATCGTTTCTTTGTAATCGATAAAGTTATTCCTACTAAATCAATATTAGATTCTTGTTCGCCAGTTTTTCTTGTGGATCGTTGAAGCATGTTATTATAAAGAATAAAATGTCATTAGATTAAATCGAACATATAAAGTACTGTCAGCCTCTTCATCGTTTCTTTGTAATCGATAAATTTATTTTTACAAAATCAATATTAGATTCTTGTTCGCCAGTTTTTCTTGTGGATCGTTAAAGCATGTTATTATAAAGAATAAAATGTCATTAGATTTAATCGAACATATAAAGTAAAGTCAGCCTCTTCATCGTTTCTTTGTAATTGATAAATTTATTCCTACAAAATCAATATTAGATTCTTGTTCGCCAGTTTTTTTGTGGATCGATGAAGCATGTTATTAAAAAGAATAAAATGTCAGTAGATTTAATCGAACATATAAAGTAAAGTCAGCCTCTTCATCGTTTCTTTGTAATCAATAAACTTATTCCTACAAAATCAATATTAGATTCTTGTTCGCCAGTTTTTCTTGTGGATCGTTGAAGCATGTTATTAAAAAGAATAAAATGTCATTAGATTTAATCGAACATATAAAGTAAAGTCAGCCTCTTCATCGTTTCTTTGTAATCGATAAATTTATTCCTACAAAATCAATATTAGATTCTTGTTCGCCAGTTTTTCTTGTGGATCGTTGAAGCATGTTATTATAAAAAATAAAATGTCATTAGATTTAATCGAACATATAAAGTACTGTCAGCCTCTTCATCGTTTCTTTGTAATCGATAAATTTATTCCTACAAAATCAATATTAGATTCTTGTTCGCCAGTTTTTCTTGTGAATCGTTGAAGCATGTTATTATAAAAAATAAAATGTCATTAGATTTAATCGAACATATAAAGTAAAGTCAGCCTCTTCATCGTTTCTTTGTAATCGATAAATTTATTCCTACAAAATCAATATTAGATTCTTGTTCGCCAGTTTTTCTTGTGGATCGTTGAAGCATGTTATTATAAAGAATAAAATGTCATTAGATTTAATCGAACATATAAAGTAAAGTCAGCCTCTTCATCGTTTCTTTGTAATCGATAAATTTATTCCTACAAAATCAATATTAGATTCTTGTTCGCCAGTTTTTCTTGTGAATCGTTGAAGCATGTTATTATAAAAAATAAAATGTCATTAGATTTAATCGAACATATAAAGTAAAGTCAGCCTCTTCATCGTTTCTTTGTAATCGATAAATTTATTCCTACAAAATCAATATTAGATTCTTGTTCGCCAGTTTTTCTTGTGGATCGTTGAAGCATGTTATTATAAAGAATAAAATGTCATTAGATTTAATCGAACATATAAAGTACTGTCAGCCTCTTCATCGTTTCTTTGTAATCGATAAATTTATTCCTACAAAATCAATATTAGATTCTTGTTCGCCAGTTTTTCTTGTGAATCGTTGAAGCATGTTATTATAAAGAATAAAATGTCATTAGATTTAATCGAACATATAAAGTAAAGTCAGCCTCTTCATCGTTTCTTTGTAATCGATAAATTTATTCCTACAAAATCAATATCAGATTCTTGTTCGCCAGTTTTTCTTGTGGATCGTTGAATCATGTTATTATAAAGAATAAAATGTCATTAGATTAAATCGAACATATAAATTAAAGTCAGCCTCTTCATCGTTTCTTTGTAATCGATAAATTTATTCCTACAAAATCAATATTAGATTCTTGTTCGCCAGTTTTTCTTGTGGATCGTTGAAGCATGTTATTATAAAGAATAAAATGTCATTAGATTTAATCGAACATATAAAGTAAAGTCAGCCTCTTCATCGTTTCTTTGTAATCGATAAAGTTATTCCTACTAAATCAATATTAGATTCTTGTTCGCCAGTTTTTCTTGTGGATCGTTGAAGCATGTTATTATAAAGAATAAAATGTCATTAGATTAAATCGAACATATAAAGTACTGTCAGCCTCTTCATCGTTTCTTTGTAATCGATAAATTTATTTTTACAAAATCAATATTAGATTCTTGTTCGCCAGTTTTTCTTGTGGATCGTTAAAGCATGTTATTATAAAGAATAAAATGTCATTAGATTTAATCGAACATATAAAGTAAAGTCAGCCTCTTCATCGTTTCTTTGTAATTGATAAATTTATTCCTACAAAATCAATATTAGATTCTTGTTCGCCAGTTTTTTTGTGGATCGATGAAGCATGTTATTAAAAAGAATAAAATGTCAGTAGATTTAATCGAACATATAAAGTAAAGTCAGCCTCTTCATCGTTTCTTTGTAATCAATAAACTTATTCCTACAAAATCAATATTAGATTCTTGTTCGCCAGTTTTTCTTGTGGATCGTTGAAGCATGTTATTAAAAAGAATAAAATGTCATTAGATTTAATCGAACATATAAAGTAAAGTCAGCCTCTTCATCGTTTCTTTGTAATCGATAAATTTATTCCTACAAAATCAATATTAGATTCTTGTTCGCCAGTTTTTCTTGTGGATCGTTGAAGCATGTTATTATAAAAAATAAAATGTCATTAGATTTAATCGAACATATAAAGTACTGTCAGCCTCTTCATCGTTTCTTTGTAATCGATAAATTTATTCCTACAAAATCAATATTAGATTCTTGTTCGCCAGTTTTTCTTGTGAATCGTTGAAGCATGTTATTATAAAAAATAAAATGTCATTAGATTTAATCGAACATATAAAGTAAAGTCAGCCTCTTCATCGTTTCTTTGTAATCGATAAATTTATTCTTACAAAATCAATATTAGATTCTTGTTCGCCAGTTTTTCTTGTGGATCGTTGAAGCATGTTATTAAAAAGAATAAAATGTCATTAGATTTAATCGAACATATAAAGTAAAGTCAGCCTCTTCATCGTTTCTTTGTAATCGATAAACTTATTCCTACAAAATCAATATTAGATTCTTGTTCGCCAGTTTTTTGTGGATCGTTGAAGCATGTTATTAAAAAGAATAAAATGTCATTAGATTTAATCGAACATATAAAGTAAAGTCAGCCTCTTCACTGTTTCTTTGTAATCGAAAAACTTATTCCTACAAAATCAATATTAGATTCTTGTTCGCCAGTTTTTTTGTGGATCGTTGAAGCATGTTATTAAAAAGAATAAAATGTCATTAGATTTAATCGAACATATAAAGTAAAGTCAGCCTCTTCATCGTTTCTTTGTAATCGATAAATTTATTCCTACAAAATCAATATTAGATTCTTGTTCACCAGTTTTTCTTGTGGATCGTTGAAGCATGTTATTAAAAAGAATAAAATGTCATTAGATTTAATCGAACATATAAAGTAAAGTCAGCCTCTTCATCGTTTCTTTGTAATCGATAAATTTATTCCTACAAAATCAATATTAGATTCTTGTTCGCCAGTTTTTCTTGTGGATCGTTGAAGCATGTTATTATAAAGAATAAAATGTCATTAGATTTAATCGAACATATAAAGTAAAGTCAGCCTCTTCATCGTTTCTTTGTAATCGATAAATTTATTCCTACAAAATCAATATTAGATTCTTGTTCGCCAGTTTTTCTTGTGGATCGTTGAAGCATGTTATTAAAAAGAATAAAATGTCATTAGATTTAATCGAACATATAAAGTAAAGTCAGCCTCTTCATCGTTTCTTTGTAATCGATAAACTTATTCCTACAAAATCAATATTAGATTCTTGTTCGCCAGTTTTTTTGTGGATCGTTGAAGCATGTTATTAAAAAGAATAAAATGTCATTAGATTTAATCGAACATATAAAGTAAAGTCAGCCTCTTCACTGTTTCTTTGTAATCGAAAAACTTATTCCTACAAAATCAATATTAGATTCTTGTTCGCCAGTTTTTTTGTGGATCGTTGAAGCATGTTATTAAAAAGAATAAAATGTCATTAGATTTAATCGAACATATAAAGTAAAGTCAGCCTCTTCATCGTTTCTTTGTAATCGATAAATTTCTTCCTACAAAATCAATATTAGATTCTTGTTCACCAGTTTTTCTTGTGGATCGTTGAAGCATGTTATTAAAAAGAATAAAATGTCATTAGATTTAATCGAACATATAAAGTAAAGTCAGCCTCTTCATCGTTTCTTTGTAATCGATAAATTTATTCCTACAAAATCAATATTAGATTCTTGTTCGCCAGGTTTTTTTGTGGATCGTTGAAGCATGTTATTAAAAAGAATAAAATGTCATTAGATTTAATCGAACATATAAAGTAAAGTCAGCCTCATCATCGTTTCTTTGTAATCGATAAATTTATTCCTACAAAATCAATATTAGATTCTGGATCATTAGTTTTTCTTGTAAATCATTGAAGCATATTGTTTATGATTAAATGTCATTAGATTTAATCGAACATATAAAGTAAAGTCAGCCTCTTCACTGTTTCTTTGTAATCGATAAACTTATTCCTACAAAATCAATATTAGATTCTTGTTCGCCAGTTTTTTGTGGATCGTTGAAGCATGTTATTAAAAAGAATAAAATGTCATTAGATTTAATCGAACATATAAAGTAAAGTCAGCCTCTTCATCGTTTCTTTGTAATCGATAAATTTATTCCTACAAAATCAATATTAGATTCTTGTTCGCCAGTTTTTCTTGTGGATCGTTGAAGCATGTTATTGTAAAAAATAAAATGTCATTAGATTTAACCGAACATATAAAGTAAAGTCAGCCTCTTCATCGTTTCTTTGTAATCGATAAATTTATTCCTACAAAATCAATATTAGATTCTGGATCATTAGTTTTTCTTGTAAATCATTGAAGCATATTGTTTATGATTAAAGGTCATTTGTTTGAATCTAATATATAAAGTAAAGTCAGCCTCTTTACAGTTTCTTTGTTATCGATAACTTTCTTTCTACAAAATCAATATTAGATTTTTGTTCGCCAGTTTTTCTTGTGGATCGTTGAAGCATGTTATTAAAAAGAATAAAATGTCATTATATTTAATCGAACATATAAAGTAAAGTCAGCCTCTTCATCGTTTCTTTGTAATCGATAAATTTCTTCCTACAAAATCAATATTAGATTCTTGTTCACCAGTTTTTCTTGTGGATCGTTGAAGCATGTTATTAAAAAGAATAAAATGTCATTAGATTTAATCGAACATATAAAGTAAAGTTAGCCTCTTCATCGTTTCTTTGTTATCGATTGTTTTATTATACGCTGCGTCATTGATCACATGAAGATGGGATAGTCTTTTATTGGGACGTGCAGCCAGTTCTTCCGTCCAGAACATCCCTGTTGAGTTGCTTTTTAGACCAAATCTATACAAAATATTGGTAATTACGCTTTGCATATATCCACGTATTCGGAAGTTTTGGTATGTGTGCATATTTTGTGTATTACATGTAAACGCAAATAAATCCTGTTAGAACGAATAGAAACCCGGTAAGACTTATAAAATAAAAACAAAATCTGAGGTGGTCTTCCCTTTTAGCAGCTAAAATAATTTACAAATAACAACATGGGCCAGCGAACGTTGTTTTACATATCGACACGCGATTGGACAAAATCTCCAATAAGCAGTTTCACATATCGACAGGCGATTGGACAAAATCTCCAATAAGCAGTTTCATATATCGACACGCGATTGGACAACATCTCCAATAAGCAGTTTCATATATCGACACGCGATTGGACAAAATCTCCAATAAGCAGTTTCACATATCGACACGCGATTGGACAAAATCTCCAATAAGCAGTTTCACATATCGACACGCGATTAGACAAAATCTCCAATAAGCAGTTTTACATATCGACACGCGATTGGACAAAATCTCCAATAAGCAGTTTTACATATCGACACGCGATTGGACAAAATCTCCAACAAGCAGTTTCTTTCAACCAACCAGAAAAGCAAGAATATTCATTCCTGAATATTTATGCGTACTATAAAAATTCAAAAACTTAACTTTCTCTTCCAGAGTAGACGCACGTGAGAAACGCCCCCCTGGGCCGACAGCAAGTTGAAGACGCAATAAGACACACTATTGTATAGATAGCGACAGCTTATATACTGCTCACCGAACTCACGTATACACAAGTTCATGCACACAAACAACACTGAGGAAAGCTAATATATGAATGCATCTACAATGCCCACCCAATTTACACACACTGCCACACAAAAACTCATACAGTCAAAACAAACATGGCTACTCAAATTTTCCTTACAAAGAAAACAACTCTTTCTTCACCCCGAACGTTATTGCGACAAAAGAAGTAACATCAAATGGTTTCCGTGAAAGCTGCAAAGAAAAAAACTGATTTAGAAGTCTGAAAGTAGTGCCATACATCAACTTAGCAGATGGACACTAGCTAGTCTGATTTATTGTAATACGGAGACCGAGACGTATCAAAGGTAACTTCTACTGTCAATTTGATTGTTAAGGGAACCGATTCTGGTTGTGCACTGGTTATAGGGAACCGCTGAGTATTTCCACTTGATTAGGTCAGAGAGTATTAAGAATCAACTGCTGTCAGACCTCTCCCATGGGGCTCCTTTGGTAAGCGATGCCCCCATCTGATGGGTAGAGTAAGAACTCAATGTCTATTGTTGTTTTGTATAATATACGTTGCTTGTCTTGCATAATTGTCAACTGTAAATAAATGTGTTAATCGTACTTTTGGTCTTAGTCTTTCGTTTTAATGATGGGTATCTTTGGAATATATGTTTAATACATGAACTGTGAAATAAAATAGCGTATATTCTAACAATCGGTTTAGAATGACTATCAAGGCTGACTTCAAGTTCCAGTAGAACATCTCGGCCAGCCGTTCGATTCAGGCAGTTGTTTTGA
Organism: Sepiola atlantica; assembly: GCA_963556195.1. Taxonomy (NCBI): domain Eukaryota; kingdom Metazoa; phylum Mollusca; class Cephalopoda; order Sepiida; family Sepiolidae; genus Sepiola; species Sepiola atlantica. Next base: position 89,564,173 of record OY744529.1, on the reverse strand, counting down.
ATATGCTTACTTCCAAAAACCTTTATCAACTCACAGAATAGATTAGACTCAAACTGGCGACTTCTATCTGAAATACTGAAACGGGACACCAATTTTTGAAGAAAAGTATTTGCTGGGCTCTGTGTATCAATGTTGGTCAGTGGAAGAGCTTCACACCAGCGAAGAAAAACGATGGACACGTGTCAACAGATGTGTATACCCGTCACGGGTGGGCAAATGACCAGTGATGTCATAGTTCACATGTTCAAATCGTTCATCTGGAGACGAATGCTGTTGGGAATGTTGATGATCACGTGATCCGATGCCACCATTGACGTCGCCAACCCATCGAGAGAACCGCCCGTTTTCTGCTGCTTTTTTTTCTTCATATATACGTTTCTCAACCGAATGACATTCAGTTTTAATCCTACCGTCATCAAGTGAGTTTCGCTGCAAGGCTTAGCCCCATATTCGACCCTTCTTTCATGTTCAATGAAAGAACATATAAAATGCTTAAAACTGTTTTTTTGTTTTGTTATTGAGAGATGCGCATATCGTTACTTCAAACGACCAATCAGATCGCTTAAGGGTTTTCCTTAAAATAACTTCAAAACAATCGAATGACTGAAAACAAACTGTCCTAGGTTATCCTAACAAAGATTTGAGTTGATTTCTTTTTCTTTCTTTCTGCTTAATCGTAATTATATCTGACATCATTATGTTTAATGGCACAGTGCTGATTGTATATTATATAGATTTCATTGCCGCTCTGTTTTATTAAGAAAGATTAATTTCGAACTGAATATTTCTTCTCTCGATTAAATGATGTATTTTGTGACGCCCGTCTTTGAGGTTAGAGTTGGGAGCACTTTCAATAAATTGCTATTTCTTTCTGTAATTGCTGATTGTTAAGCTGCTGCTGCTACTGCCCAAATTCTATTCTTTCTACGCAGGAATAAAAAGGGGGGGGGGCATTGATGGTTCTGAACATGAATTTTCAGGCATGTTTCTCCTCTTTTCAGGTGTCAATTGTTGTAAATAGGCCAGGCGTTGCATTTCTTCTTGGAGCAATACTTCTGAGTTCGATCCGAGTGCGCCAACAAGTGGCTTGTGGTCCGTAAAATGTAGAAACTTCTCCTTTCCAGACACAATTGGTTTTGAAAAGCGACATTTTATTAATTAATGATTATTTGTTATTTTTCTTTTTAAATTCAATGATTGTTTTGATTTTAATATAACAAATAATTCTGTTTCACAATGTTGGTTTATTTCCAGGACAAATATTTAGCATTTGTGTTCAAATGCTTCTTTCTTTAGAGGGACCGACTTGATTTTCAATAAGTTTCGATCTATTTCTAAATTGCAAGTGAAAAGGAAATTGAGTTCTTCTTTATCTTCCCTTCTTTGCGGTTACATTTGAAAGGTAAATAAATTTGTATCGAAATTACTAAAATGTTAATGTTTATCGATCTGTATGAATAAATGAGAAAAATTATTTGGTGTTTACAACAAAGATATGATTGAAATGTTTATTAGTTTAAATTAATATATCCAGTAGCGAACTTTGCGAAGCGATTGCGAGCCGGCAAAGCCAGCTAGTGTCTAATATATATATATATATATATATATATATATATATATATATATATATATATATATATATATATATATATATATATATATATATATATATATATTGAATGAAAATTTAAAGATAAGTATTGTATCTTTAAATAACGATCTATTGTAATAATAGAAATCTCAATATTCTGGATAGAGCAATAAATCTAGAAAATGAATGATGAAAATAAAAGTGGGGAAAATTAAAAATGTTAATAATTCATCAAAAGTTCAAAACAAGGAATAATTTCATGATCCTTAAAGGACATAAAAAACAGTAATGTATGTATTACTGGTAAATATAACTTTGAAAATGTATAAATATAAATTTTGTTAGCTAAAAGCAGTTTAATTAGGGCAAAAAACCCCAATAGAAATAATTTACCAGTAATACATACATTACTGTTTTTATGTCTTCTGATGAAAAGAATTTCTCTTTGAAAATCCATGGGTTAAGGATCATGAGATTATTCCTTGTTTTGAACGTTTGATGAATTAATAAAATTTTTTTTTGATTTTTTTTTAGAATAAGTAAAGGACCCCTTCCGAAGCAAGCATGAGCCGTATTAGCCCTAAGGAACGTACCCTCATTTAGAAAACATTATTTTTGCTTAAAAAACTCAAAACAGTGTAAAAAACAATACTTTAGTTTTTGTAAGTTTTAAGAAGTGTTTTTCGGCTAAAATTTGTTTTGTTTATTTCAAAAAATCTCGGAAGGGTCAGTCTACACACACATACAGTTTGGTGAGTTTAACTTTTATTTTGTGGATGTTATTCAAATTCAAGTTATTCAAATTTAAAGATAGGACCCTTATTTTGGCCCACCCTGTATATATATTCAATATTTTTTAATGTAATTTTATACCATTTCAATGTTATGAAAGATAGATTAACGTAATTTCATAAAACTTATTTTTTATTCAGCATACTATTGTTTCGGAAAACACCAATATATTTGTAAAATGCTCCTGTGCATTTATTTCTTGGTGTGGCTATCTTCAGTGCTAACTTTACAAAACAAAGCAAAAACGAAAAAAAAAAACATGAAAAACTAGGCTATCAAAGCCTTAATTACAATTAGTACTCATTATCAACATTATATATATATATATATATATATATATATATATATATATATATATATATATATATATATATATATATATAAAGCTATATTTTGATATTGAGCACTTTTTATAAACCCGGTTAAAATTCTCTGAATTACCACCTTGTGGATATTTTTTACCTGGATTATTACCATTATTATATATATATATATATATATATATATATATATATATATATATATATATATATATATATATATATATATATAAAGCTCTATTTTGATATTGAGCACTTTTTATAAACCCGGTTAAAATTCTCTGAATTACCACCTTGTGGATATTTTTTACCTGGATTATTACCATTATTATATATATATATATATATATATATATATATATATATATATATATATATATATATATATATATATATATATATATGTGTGTGTATTTCACATGGAACTATGGTCTTGTTATATGCATGCGGCAACATAAATGTATCTTATCCTTGTATCTATTTGTATTTCTAATCATTCATCATCCTCGATAATTATTAATCTAAATATTCCTGCATTAAAATATATATTTCCACTGATCGTCCTTTGTTGTTTCAACCATTTATTTCAATGGTTGAAATAACAAAGGACGATCAGTGGAAATATATATTTTAATGCAGGAATATTTAGATTAATAATTATCGAGGATGATGAATGATTAGAAATACAAATAGATAAAAGGATAAGATACATTTATGTTGCCGCATGCATATAACAAGACCATAGTTCCATGAGGAATATATATATATATATATATATATATATATATATATATATATATATATATATATATATATATATATATATATATATATATATATATGCACGCTTGAACTTAAGTTGAGCACGGTTCTGAAGAAGGAAAGAGTTCATGAAATATTATATCATACAGAGTTTCCACCAGACCATCTTGATACAGGTATTACATAACATTGTAACATTGTGTAGATAAACAGATATATGTGTGTTTGTGGAAAAAAAAATATATATAATGTTGATAATGAGTACTGATTGTAATTTAGGCTTTGATCGCATAGTTTTTCATGTGTTTTTGTGTTATAGAAATCTATGTTAACAGTAATGTACAGTCAAGTGGACTGACAACCTGGGTGAACCAAGTTCAAATTCAGTCGGTTCCATAACGCAACGTTCACTTATGGGTGTTGGCAACCTTCATTTGGTTCAACCTGTAAGTATTTTATTCTAGAAAGAATCGATGAAACCAATGTCAACAACAGAATAAAGTCGGCTATACTGATTCATACGAATGTACTTTACTTAAGCGGCATCTAGTTTCGTTTTCAGATGTGCCGTATATATGTTGGATAGTGTACAGCTTAGGGAGAAACACGGAACAGGTTTCCAAGAACCAGAAACGTTTTGTTGCAAAACTGTTCTAATTAGTACAGTACTGGCATTGACCGTCAAACCCTAACCCCACGCTAGGAAGGACATGCAATGATTCTGTAGTTTTTGTTAGTGCTGCCTTAATGTTACTAAATGCAGTCAGTTTAACACCAGACACCTTACAATATCACATTTCGGGTCACTTGTAGAAAAGAGCATGCTACTAGTGGAAAAAATAGTTTTGTCAATATATACATATATATATATATATATAAAATTACATAAACAATATTACAGTCTTACGTCAATCAACCAACATTTCGATGCTACATCTCTTCAAAGACTATTTTTCTGTGAAGAGATGTTGTAGTATCGAAACGTTTGTGGGTTGACGTAAGCCTGTAATATTGTTTATGTAATTTTATAAATGCTCTTCTTGGCATTGAGCACTTTTGAAAATATTGGTTTTATGTTCATTTTATTAACATATGGCCGGGGGTTGTTTCTTGGACAAAGTGTTAAACCCATGTGGGGTCCCCCGACCAAAGGTTGTGGGAGAGATGCCTTTATAGCAGCATGTCATTCCAACTGTGTGAAGTGGCCCGACCACGCGTGGATAAAATTAACAGAATAAAACAAACAAAGGGAAGAAAGAAAACATTATTATAATACCTGAAATTATATTAGAAATAAAGCGAAGGAATAATAAAGCTACACACAAGAATGGTATTTTGTAAAATCAATAATTAAGAGTAAAACATTTATATTAAAACAAAACAATTTATTTGACTAAGACTTTTTGTATGGCTATCAGTTACAGAGTTTATTTTTGAGGAGTGAAAAAGTTCCATTTGTACGAACGTGTACGGGTGAAATATTCGGTTTGTTTAAGCTCATGTTTGTATGCATGCGTATATGCGAGCGTGTTTGATGTAAAATGATTTTTTGTGGCAATTGTAATGTGTGTGTGTGTGCCTGACAGAATAGTTCGTTATTCGCGGTAGGAATTAAAAGAGATTACTTACTTTTTGACTTTTGCCTCCCCCACCTCCTCGGTCGAGCCGGGGAGTGTCGACGATCTCCTTTGTGTGCATTCGTCCGGAAAGCGGTAGAGATAAGAGAGAGAAAAGAGGGTGCGTGACTTGTTTTATAGGGAGTCAAATCACACGTGGTCAAGCTGATCTGTTGGTTCCTGATTGGCCGGAATCTTCGGGCAACGTGCTTTCACGAGATCACCCCTCTTCTCTACCCCAGAGACGAAGAAGGGCTGAGTAAACAAAGAAAGAAAAGAAGTCGCAACAAATATCCCCTGGCCGGTTGTGGCATCTGTCACAAATATATTTGAACTTGATCAATTAACAAATAGATAGATAGATAGATAGATAGATAGATCTTAAGTAAACTTAATTACGACATAATCATTTATTTACGCTCCAAGAATTCAATATAAACAACAGCGTGTGTACGATTGTTTCTGAGACAATATGGGTGTTTTATTAATATCGAGTCTCTTCATCAGCACAGGGTATAGACACTAACTTAGAAGCCAACATTTAGCATCAAGACCATAGAGTTGTTTACTCCCAGCAAATAACATAGGAAGAAGGGAATTAGGGAATTAGGGGTATGGATAAAACAAACCAGTTCATACAGTGTACAAAACAGTTGATACTGATATACAAATAGACACAAAGGAGAAAGAACGGTTGTTAGAGTTCAGGTAAGGAAAATCACACATCAAAGAAAATGAAAAGTTTTTTTCATACAATTAGAAAGAAGATTCATTTCCCATGAAAAAGTATGCAAACATATGATCATATACAGTGAAAAGGGTCGTTAATAGTTCAATTCGCTATCAAAGGTGCAGAGATTCAATTAATATAACGCTTGCAAGAAACATTATCAAAAAAACTATCATAATAGAAATTAAAAATTAAAGAATTAGAACATTTTCAAAATGAAAAGTTAAAAAGTTAAAAACAATTTACTAATTAAAAAAAGTATTTTAAAATGTAAAATAATTAAATATATATATATATATATATATATATATATATATATATAAACCCTACCAATCACATGCAGTACGCGTATACGATCTTGACTTACTTTTGTGTATCCGGTCTAGATGTGCGTCGGGTTAGGATTTGGCTGTACAAAATGCAGAATAAATGCCACTGTGGAATGCATCGCGGAATAGTGGACAGTTATCCGTTTATGAGTTTATGTGGAAGCGGACATTTAATGGAAACGATCTTGTTATGCAAATACTAAATGACATGAATGAGTTCCATCCTCTTGAGTAAGTAATAAAACTTCTTTTTTTGCTACAACTCGCATTTTATCTGTTTAGGGTGCGAGGTGTAATGTTATAAGGCAGGACGCCGGTTTTGAATGCGGATCGTCTGCAGACGGCTTTTAAGGAGGTAAAAAAAAGAACAAAGAATTATTTTGGAAAAAAATGAACTAAGCGAAAATATTCCTTGTCCATGGCGTCAGTAGATAAAAAAAGCACGACCAACTCAATGGAAGAATGGTATTGACTGAGAAAGCTGAAATCGGAAATCGGGTCGCAGCCGTTTACAAGCGAGCTGATGTGAGATGGCGTAACCAAAGGTTATTTAACAAATTCCCTGTTGGTGCTGAGGAAGAGGATAATCTGGCGGACAGACCGACGCGTGAAGAAGAAAACAGAGTTGGTGTGACAAAACTGTGTATTTAACTAAGAAATAAAAAGCATTGTTTTTATAATCAAGGGAAAAACTGTCTTACTCATTTTATATCAAAGAAAGTAACTTCTGTCACTTACGATTAACCAGACAAACAATAAAACTTGCGCTTCATATTATTTTTTGTCCCACGTTTTTTACATTAGTTATAAGACTGGTAAGAGGGTGAAAGACATTTACATGATTAGCTAAATTAGAAAACGGCAGTAAAAATTTACGATACCTCAAAATCTTTGTAAACTTTTCATATTTAAGGCACTGAACAATTTTGAATAGATTCAGTGTTAATAAGAGAAGTGGAAATTCTACCTATATCCATATGATGTTCCAGAAATGCAATTTCAGTTTTACCGAATTGGGTTAATTGATATCCCATATTCTCGAATCTCTTCAAAAACTAGTTTTAAGTATCTTATGTGTTCTTCCATTGAAGAACTTACTTAAAGGACATTATCGATATCAGCACATACAAAATCACAACTAAGCAAAATATGATCATGAAATCTGTGGAAATCTAATATCAGCACTGCGAATATAGTAGCATTTAACAGGTGCGATGTTTTCATAGCAACTGGGTCGCGCGTCTTTCTAATATTAGTTTATACAAGAAGATCGTTGTAGTAGCAGTACTTTGCATTGCATGCATTCATTATTCCGTCGCCACGCTGTGCTAGATAGTAGCAGTTTAACAGGTCTGATATCGCTATGGAAACTGGATTGAGGTGTGTTCATTCATCGCCCCGATGTGTGAGATAATAGCAGTTCAGCATATCAGATGTTGGCATGAAAATTGAGTCGATCCTGCCTACGCAGACAATATTTTGGCTAGCTTCATTTTGATAAAACTGTTGCATTTTCTTATATATTGTCGTGCTGACCCTGTTTACTACTCGGCACTCCTAATAAAACCGGACGTTTAATCCTTGAACACCTTAACCCGTGTATCAAAAACCAACCGAGTTTCTTTCTTTCTTTCTGCGCATATCGTCACTCCAGGCGACGTTTATACGGATCGGAGTTACTTGAGGGACCTCGTTATACCTAAAGGATATCCACAATTTCCATGTGACGTCATTCTACCAACCAAAGTTCCACAGCAGCTACGTCAATTGCAACAGATCCAAGTGAGGAAACCAGAGGACACTTCGGACAGAATCTATTATCACAGCAGCCATCAACCGATCTATGCATCAAGCATAATCACCCAAAGGCTTTTTCAGCCAGGATAGCGATCATCATCCTCCCACAGTAACAATCCATCCTTTCTTAACGACTTACCGAACTTTTCCTAACATTCACATATTTATTTCTTTGAAATAAATGCCATCTTTATATTTTGCTGCACACGAGTTTGTTTTTCCTTCTTTGCCATTCCGTATTTATGTCTGTGTCTCTTTTCGTAGTTGTAAGGCCGATCACCAGTGACCGGCCCCTACAACAATATCAATAGGAATAGATTGAAACTTTTTTCTTTCAAGCATTGTGGGGAGAGGGCGTATATTTTCCAAACTTCTGATTAGCTGATACAAACATTTTTATATTTTATTTATTATTCATTCCTGAGCCGGGTTTTGTACACAATATTCGCTCGCTTTTTTAGTGGTTTAAGAGAGAACCTATAACACCGATCGACGTGTCTTCTTTTAAAACACAAACTAATCGTTTATTTTATTATTTTTACACAAGAAATAACTTTCTATTGGACACTCCAAATGCTTCCAAATTCCTTGAAAATAGGAAGGGGTCACGAATTACTTCCATTTTATTTGTGTTTTAAAAGATTTGTAAATTTTATTTTCTTCTCCATTAAGCAGTGGTGGTGGTGGGGGTCAACATTTCTTGCTGATGTTTAAGCTCACTGTCCTTTGCACTCTACGACCTACTATCATTAGTTCTATGTATTTGTCTGCCCCTCTTTGTCCTTCATTTTTAGCAGCAGCAGCATCATCATTGTCGTCATCAGCTAACCCTTTTGCCTGCCCCTTCCTACCATGTCGGCATGGGCGACAGCGGTGGCATACAAGTTCAACAGAGAGGATGAGGGGAATTGGCTGTGTTGAGAATGTACCGAGATGACATTTGGAACATGTGTGGTCAAGGTCACCCCCTCCCCTCCTGACACAAACTCTCTTGGCGCCATTTTTCATCAGTTCCGGCCTGACGTTAATCCTTTACGATGGATCTCCGGCTAAAATGTCCGAATTAAAATTTAAAGAAATTCTTTCCTTTATTTTTTATTGTCACTTATTAAGATTAAGCCTCCTCTTCTTTGCTCATGAAAATTAAATTTGCATACGTAATTATTCTCTCCTTTCTTTATTATTATCAGTTATTATTAAGATTAAATTTAGCTTCCCTTTCTTTGCTTATAAAATAAATTTGCATAAGTGATTATTGAAGCGAGCCAGACACACGTACGTTCACTTTTATTATTTAGATGATAATATACAATAATATTTAGATTAGCCATTGATACCTGTGGTTTTAGGAGGTATGGTAAATCCTATCCGTTGAGTTAAAAATACCATATTTACTACATTCATCAATCAGGGGATTAATAGTATATATTAGAGACTATGGAACTCTTCACTGATTAGAAATCAAGAAAGGTCGTGATTTCAAAATAACACCAGATAAATTTAAAGTAATTAGATAAATTAATTAATTAATTAAACAAATATGATTAATAATAGAAAAAGTCATATATAAAAACAATTGACATTTATAGATAAAGATTACGTTATAATGTATTTAAACGGGACTAATTTCAATAAAACAATTATTTAAGGTAAGTTATGTTGATATATAGATGATATTCAAATACATAATATATAATTAATACATAAATCAATGTATAAATGAAATGAAATGTTAATTAACAGAAAACGATATAAGGAAGGAGAACTAATTCTACATATTTCAAGGGCAGTTAACCATCCAAAAAATGGCAGATTATTTACGTTCATTGATTAAGGACTTCAGAAGAAAAAATAAAACAAAAAGCAAATCTACATCTATCATTGAGTATGCAACAAACAGTAAAAAAAACTATCAGAAGTTTATTGTGTGGTTCAGATTTGGAAGCGAAGATGCCTGAATGTCAACAAAACGGTTTAGATAAATTGGCTTAGTGAAGTTCATGCTGAAAGAGAAGCAATCCGTGAATATTTAGTTCATCTTTAAAAACGCCCACAACGCATCCTTTAGACACATTAATAAGTGATCTACAACGGTACTTGCTGGAAGAGCATGGGATTTGAAAGACTACGAAATTCTCTATATAATCAAATGGAAAATATTAGAACACCAAGAATCATATACTCCAAATTCAAACAAATGCAACCTGTGCACCATTGAAAAACTGAAGATTTTACAGGTCATAACTACTTCACCAGCTATGAGCTTAAATGTAAAGTTTGAGATTTTTAGAATGTGTCCGTATAATAAGAAACATATACTTGCAAACAGAACAAGGAGGAACAACAGCCGATCAAACTAGCAGCTTGCCCGGTTTGAATCAAACAAAATTCTATTAGGATTATTGTTTAGAATAGAATCGTCACAAATACTCTATCTTTTAAGTTCACAGAATTAAACTTCAAATCACTACATTTTATTAAAACATCTTTTTAAAATAAAGGCATAAGCTTTCTGTTTAACTGTCCAGGTGTTTATTCTACTTTTGGGCATCTGTAATAAAAACAAGCAAACAAAAGAAAAATTGTTATGATCAAAGATGTAAAAATTAGAATTGGATAACCGAAATGTGTTTTTGTACGGATATTAAAACGTGATGTATTCGAGAAATCTGTGTGAAATTTGTTTAGTCTTTTTTTGTTCTCATTTGATTTGTTTTATATTTTCAGCTGGAAAACAATGCTGGTCCCTTTAATTGTTATTCTTCAACTTCTATGCGGTTGCGTCTGCTTGGATCTGATGTACAATGTGGAAGAAGGGAGACCTGCTGGTACCTACGTTGGAGACATTGAAACGGATTCCTCCGTTATGGACTCTGTTGCTAGCAAAGATCGCAATTTGATTCGCTTCAGCCAAATGCAACAAACGGCAATCAGTTTCTTTAAAATAACCGAAACAACAGGTAAATTGTACACAGCGCAAAAAATCGACGCTGAAGCCATCTGCATCCAAGACAAAGATTGTTACAAACTGATCGAAGTGGTTGTGCGAAGAAAGGAATTGTTTTTAAAATTATTAATCATCAAGATTAACATTGTAGATATTAACGATAACAAACCTGAATTTCCAAGCAAGCAAATAAAGATCGAGTTTTCCGAAAATGAATCTGACTTAAAAGCAAACTTACCCAATGCTGTCGATAAAGATATCAACCCGAAATATTCGGAAATCAGTTATTCTCTGAAAGACAACATGAAAGGTATTTTCCGAATCCAGACAAACCCGCTGAGCCTTTCTTTATCGAAAAAGCTCGACCGCGAACAACAACAGTCCTATAATCTTCAAGTCATCGCAAAAGATCAGAGCTTCCCGTATAAAGAAAGCGTTTTAAATGTTCACGTATCTGTTAGCGATGTAAATGATAATGCCCCAATTTTTAGCCGTCCCTTTTATAATGGTTCCACTGAGAACGAAGCCCAGGAACTGGTGCCGATCGTTACCGTCCAGGCCAAAGATTCTGATGAAGGAATTAACGGCGAAGTTTCATTTTATATAAGCGCCAAAACCTCAGATTTACATCGGGCGAATTTTATAATCGATAAAAAATCAGGAAATATTTATCTCCAAAAAAAAATCATGATGCCGCAAAGTTCGCCGATTCGGCTGATCATCGAGGCCAAAGACAGCGCCATAGCGTCTTTAAAATCAAACGCAACCGTACAAATTAATATTGTCCATACAAAAAATAACCCTCCACTGATTAGGATCAATTTTGTATCGAGCGCCTCGAAGGACTCTGCAGAGATTTTGGAAGGGGCTCATATCGGCAGCGTCGTTGCTTACTTGAAGGCTATCGACGTTGACAGGGGTCTGAATGGCGAAGTAACCTGCAGCCTTGAGAATGATGACATTCAACTGCATCAATTGGGGGAAAGGATCTACACCATTGTTGTGAAGGAGGAGATCGACCGTGAAAGGAATACGCTTTACAATATTATTGTAAGCTGCCAGGACAAGGGGAGTCCTCCGCTCACGAGCGAAAGGGCTATTGTGATTCGTGTTAAAGACGCTAACGACAACAGCCCTTATTTTCCACTCTCACACTACACCGTGTCCCTTCAAGAGAATAACGAGGTGGGACTACCCATTGCGCATGTGTCGGCCCTTGACGTCGATGTTGGTCCCAATGCGCAACTTAAATATTTTCTTGGACAGGAAGTTTCGTCAATGTTTACGATCGACGAGCAGACAGGGATCATCAGCGTTCAAAAAGTATTTGACCGAGAGAAAACAGCATCAGTCGAGTTTTATGTTTTTGCGAAAGATTTGGGGAAAACATCTTTGACCGGAAGCACACTGATGTCGGTAAAGATTCTGGATATTAACGACGTGTTCCCTTCTGTTTCTGTTGAACAGTTTCAGTTCAAAGTCAATGAGAATGTCCCGTCTAATTCCTCTGTGG
>OY744529.1:89486776-89544276 GCA_963556195.1 Sepiola atlantica | reverse complement strand
AATATTGCGACGATGAGACAGGGGCTGGAGCTTGGTGGATAGTGAAGGACCTATCAAGTTGGCGACTCTTTTTTGGACCTTGTCTAAGAGGGAGAGATAACATGATGGTGATAACAGGCAGTCATTAGCAATCTCTGGTACTTTCTCTAAATACATACTCTTGTTAACTCTACCTCCTTGTTGTCTTATTTGTTTCGGCTCTTTAAAGTTACGATTTGCAATGGGGAAGTCACTCTGCATTAACAGTTTGTCATTGTTTTGTTTTTTTCATTTTTCAGGATCGTCAGAATTCTGACGTCAAAATGAATTTGCTCGTCAATCCTGACCGTCGTCGAAGTCGTTTGAGTTCAAGAGGGTCGATTATTGATTATGGTAACGAATCACCGGCAGTGCAGATGCAGCAGTTGGCAGCTGCTCTGCAATTGGTTGCCCCGCTTGGGGAAGTGGTCCGAAGACTTTCAATGGTATCGTTCGGAAGTGAAGACCGTCGTGAAGAAGGAACACAGGGGACCGGGGAGAGAAAAGAATCTTTACTCCCCGGTAGATTATGAATTACAAAATGACCCTTAAAATGACGAAGAAAGAAAAAAGTCTATCCTCCTACATAAAGACATTTTTTCCCCTTGTGTAACTGTTTCTTTTTTTAATTTTGTTGCTTTTGTTGTTTTTTTATTTATTTGAGAAATAAATAATCATTGTTCCAATCTAATAATTGAGGAATAAAAAAAAATGCTTTGTTTTTATTACCTCGGAACTGACAATAGTAGAACAATGGTTATCCCTCTCAGCAGATCAATTCTGTAAACTGAGTTATCAGTATTAATATAGTGTAAGGCCCATAGCCGATTGTTTCTTTCCATAAAATGCTTTACGAATAAATCAAAGATAAAAAAAAAAACGCTAAAGAAATGACAGAAATCGAAGCAGGATTAGTCATTACAGTTTCCTGATGTACATGGGTTGCAGCGATAGTAGATCTGAGTGTGAGAGTTAAAACTCCTTCGACTTTCTGTATGTATTACCTATTTAAAAAACTATATCGAGCAGGACTAAATATTAAAATCAAAGAAAGCGAGCAAAACTAAAATTTTGTTTTTTAACATCGTGATTACTGCCACATATTGATCCAAAAAGATGTATGTATGTAGCTTCTTTTACTTTTGTTGATCCATATTGCAACTGAAAGCATACAGGGCTATAGGGGGAACCAGGGTGGGGAGTTGGGTAGCAAGATGTTTGTTCACAATACATTTAAATTTCTGCATGTTGGTACGGTCGGGTAAACAGTGAACAGGAAGGGAATCCCAAAGGCAAGCGGTCCAAGGAAACAAGCTATCAGAGTAGAAAATTTTCCGACATTCTAGGGACCTTTACAGTGAAAGGGTGGGATTTTGCTGCTATTCTGATGGGTCGGTATATTTTCGTTGAGAGAGTACAAGTTCAGTAAGTTCATGGGAACACATTCCATAGAAGTACTTGTAAAATAAGCACAGGGATGCAATACTGCGGTGATGCAACAGGGTCTGGAGCTAGGCAGACAGTGCGATACTTATTAGGTAAGAAATTCTTTTTTGAACCCTGTTTGAAAAGGAGAGGCTAATGGTTGGTGCACTAACATAGATGTGGCAACAATACTTCATGCATGAGTGAATGGTGGCTTTATAGATATATATGATACTGGCAGATGTGAGTTTTCTAGCGCAGTAGAGGGAGTCAACCTTCTTTACAGCAGACTTGGCAGCATCTTCTATGTACTTATTCCAACTAATGTTGCCTGAGAATGTCAGGTCGAGAAGTGTGAATGTTGATCTCTCGAGAAAGGTGCTATCAGCCATGACAATCAGTAGTTGGAAAAGTTTCTTACAGTTTTAAAGGAAAGCTTTGTTTTGGTAGCATTACATGTTACCAACCATTTTTGGCCCTATTCTACTACATACTCGAGGTCTCTGAGGATTCAGTCATTGATTTGTACATAGTGGCATTCAATTTGTTCTCATGTTGGTAATAGAGCATGGTGTTATCAGCAAATACACCTATCTGAGATGCGATTACATCGGGCAGGTCGTTTATGAAGATCAGAAATAATATAGCTCTACGTATTGACCCCTGAGGCCCACCTAAGTTGATGTCATGTTGTTTAGATGTACGGCCAGCGGGAAAGGCCTGGATCTTCCTTATAACTAAGAAAGATATAATATTAAATATTCGTCCAGTTATACCGTGAACCTGTGTGCGTATATTCACTGCACTTACCGTAATCGTCCTACACGTTGTGCCGGTCGAAAGTTGTCAATCCAACTCAGTCAGTGCTGCAACAAAGAATTCTCATCCCAAGTAAAATCACAACTCCAATTTATAAACAAGTAACAGATTTATTTGTTGGAGGTTACACATGAAACTCGTGCTCCCAGGTTGAATAGCAGACTTGCAAAATGAGATAGCTTATCCTGGACACACAAAATCTAAGTCCCATCAACACAACAACCCCTCTGTCCCCGAGGACCAGCAAAAACCAACTGCCACCTCAAACGTCCAACTAACTGCCCGTCCTCAGAAAGACCAACTAACTTTCATTCCTAGAGACCAGGCCTCCCCCTCCCATCTCTTGGAGCCCTTTCCTCCTCCCATCTCTTGTATTCTAGTCTTTTTCATTCATCACCATTCGACCACCCAAATGCTGACCGCTGGGGATATCCATTAGAGATAGTCTACTCTAGGGGGATTATCATGGAGACAATCTAAGAACATTACTTTCTGGGGTCAGCATGATTCTCTGTTTTTAAGAGGCACTTATTTCATTTCAAAGAGAATCTAGATTCTGGGTGGTCCAATATAAAATCAAAGACATTTTCAAATTCCTTTGTCCCCCACCCCGTTTTTTTGGCTGAGCATCTATCACTGTCTGCCATTCGCATGCACCATTAAAAAAATGCAGCCTACTGCATTTTTACAATGCCATAGGAGTAAATAACATTATCAAAGACTTTGGGGATATGTAGTGCTACTGACCTGGCTTCCCATACCTTATCCAGTGTGTGGTATGAGATGACCCTTAGAATATCCGCAGTAAAATGGGATGGCCTAAATCAATACTGTTGGTCAGAGAGAAGTTTAGCATTTTCAAGGTGATGGACTATGGCTAGATTTATTAAGTATACAATGATTTTCGCCAGAATTCTTGAAAACTAGTACCACAGAGGCAATTTTCTAGCTTGCAGGGAAACAAGATTCTGCAAGACATTTTTTCTAGAGTTTAGAGGGTACACGGGTCAGCTAAGCAGAGCCTTTCTTTATAACTATACCAGGGATAAGGTCTGGTTCACATGCTTTAGAGGTGTCAAGTTTTTTATGATAACCAGGACACAGAAAGGAGTGATGGTCAGATCATCTAGTGTGGTTTCCTTACATAGTAGAAAATTAGAAAGGGAGTGGTTAGATAGTGTGAGAATTGTTGATTGCCCATTGTTCATCACATTATCATAGATTTTCTCAAAATCACGAATTCCTAATTTCTGTGATGCAACCTGATTTCTATTCATCTCAATGTCCCTACTCTTAGCCGCGGCTATTATATTTTTACAGTGGTTTCTTGATGCTACAAATAATTGCCTATTAGTATGGCAAAACGGATCAAATGGATTTGAGGCACCCCAAAATGAACAACAAACAAAAAGACTCAATTTGTTTTAACACTGATTTTTACTTTTAATTTCCAGTTTTATCAGTTATAATAAATTAAAGATTTTTATAGCGAAAATCCAATATTAAACAAAAACATGTTTTTTATATAATCCAATATTTCTTTTTTTAATACCTTTTTCAAATTGTGTGACACCATCTCTGCATAATTTTTTTAATTTAAATATTCGTTTGTTTCATTTGTTTATACATTTTGCTTAAATAAAAATGGTGGATCGTTGCAGCATATTCTTAAGAACAATAAAATGCAATTCAATTTAATTTCTTTCAGACAATACTTTGACCAGATCGGAATTATTTTCATTCGGACGCCATTAAAAAAGGAACATAACTCGGAATTCATTAATACAGAGTTAATTCTCTTTGTTTGGAATAAAAAAATATTTACCGCTAGTTACATATATCTTCACAAAAGTTTATTCAGCAACTTCAAATCTATTCTGTGTCACAGGATTAAACTATCCAATCTGATCCACTTCACACATATAAGGCCACAGCTGACTCCAAGGACGAACCCTGTCACTTATTCCTATTTGTTATACTATGGAATGCCCCCCCCCCACCACAACCACAATTAGCTAGAAAAGGAATAACGATAAAAAGGCATTAAAAACGTCCATTGAGCTCCACATACTAGCGATGCCATGACAATTAACTGTTAACAGCATAGAGAATTTGGAAAGATGTTAAAAAAAAAGTGCATCTCCAGCAAAAATAAGCTTAAGAAAGAAACGGCAAAAAGTAAATATATTTTGGAGATGCTGGCTGTTAGAGGAGAACGGTCATGGCAAGGGACAGAGAACAGTGACAGAGCTCGACTGAGAAGGGGCGCAAACGACGGAGTTAGTCTTAGCCAAGATGAAAGATGTAGAGACACTAGTGACAAGTCCCTAATTACACACACACACACACTAGTGTTTAAAACATTGCTTGTAAACAATGTCTGCATCTGTATATTGTCTTTATTATGTATGTGTATGGACGACAGAGTAACCTCCCTTCAATGGGATTCCCCTTTTTTTTTATAGATTCAGAGCTGTGCTCCTTTGAGAAAAAGGGTCAGGTCACGTAATCTTGGAAGACACGTGAGCTGGGTCCGGTTTTCGTGAGATTCTGAGAAATCCCCCGATTTTCTTTCCCTTTTTGGCTGTCCTTCCTGGAGTGAAGTCACACAACTTCTTCATTTGAGTGAAGTCACACAACTTCTTCATTTGAGTAACAACTATGTGCATTCAATTGTTTTGGGACTTGTAGTAATTGTTTCTTTCTGTGTTTTTATCGTGCTGTTGTTTGTTAAGGCAAACGTTGAATAAACGCACATGAATTTAACTCACTTCTATGTGTTTTCCTGCTATTTATCTACGTCCCACACAGTAGAATGTGACACAAGGTCGGTAAGTGGGTATGCACTCCAGAGGAGGAGTGCTAGCGGCGTCTTAAAAAATTGCCTGGGCAGAGTGCCTCAGACATTAAGTATTAAACTTAATCCTCCCCAAAGAGGGGAGGCAAAGTCTGGGAGCGTTACTTCCCAGATCTGCACAGGACAGACCCATTGACTGGCATAAATCCAGGCCCGAAGACCCGGACAATACCAGTATGGAGTGCAGTATCCATCGGAACAGATACTACACTTTGATCTTAGCCAAAAGGCCAAGAACTCATTTGCCGACGCACGCGTGCGTTACTATAAGCACCAGGGAAAGGCTTGTGCCATCCCATGGCAACACTGTACCTATATTCTGTAGACTGAGAATATAAATGCACTCATCTTAACATATGTAAACTGAGGAGTATGGCCGACTAGACTAGAATCCTGACACGGCCCATAAGAAGAATGAGAAGAACCATGACACATGCATTTGGGATAAGGCAGTCAGTCGGTGCCAGGTGAAAAGCAGTCAAAAAAAGAGACTACAAAAACAAATAAAGTAAAACAGATACAACGGTACAAAAAAGAAGGTAAATGAAACGAGAGTGAAAGAAAAAGAAAAGAGAAATATTGCACGCAAAGAGAAAGAAAAGAACGCAGACGAATTAACAGTCAAAACTTTTGGGTGGTGTAGTTAATTTGAGTGGGATAAATTATTAACCTAACTTTTAGGCGACAGTGTTAATAAAAATAGATAATTCCCCATTCTGTTGGTACCTTTTAATTTTTCTTAAACCTAACAACCCAGTGTCAAGTCAATGAAGGTAAAGACAGGACAAATTAGATACTAGTTTATAAGCTACTGCGTTTCTTTCTCAGTTTACTATTTACTTTTCTTTACTTCTCTCCTTTTTTGACCCTTTTTCTGGAAGTAGGGGCTATGCACTCTGGAAAGTTCCATGAAAACATTGATTAACATGTAGGTGTTAAAATGGTATTTTTCAACGAATGAGATGCTTTGCATGTTGATGGGCTGATCTGGGAGCCTCTTAATTCCCAGCTGGACACTGATTAACTCACATGACTAATTCAACCAATTTGATGACCTACTTAGAGATTGTTTTCCGAACTTTTAAAAGGAGATTCACAACACTGCTAGTTTCATATATATCTCACAAATTTATACATTGCTACAAGTAAGAGAACGCCATAAGTACAATATCACCAAAAATTCCGGAGAGAGTGGCCAAACGATTCTCAGTTAAAAGATTGGATACACGAGAAAAGGAATGGTAAAGGCGAAAGTATTCCCCAGTGCAGATTTTCTCACTGTATTTTATTTCCTAAACTATGTGATTTGAAGTCCCCCAAAAAACACAAAGGAAATGCTTAAGCTTTCTCGAAAAGCAGACAACTTACAGTGCCATTTCAATCCGTTAAAAATATACAGAACTGCAAGTAAGTGAAGTTATGTTTATTGCTGCTCACACGGCAATTATAATTTGTAATCACTTGAACTATTTGTGTAAAAGTTGTTTTACAGATAGCAAGATCGCATTTATTGTACAGATGAAAAGATTGAAATGTAGTGGTCTCATCAAGAACACCTTGTATCGCCATTTTATGATGGATATAACCAATACTGTAGCAGACAAAGCTTAGTTTACTAAGAGACGGATCAACATTTGTATTAACAAATATCTGGATATAGCGATAATCTATCATGATTATTTAAAGGGAAAAATTGTATCCAAATTTCTGAGTCTGTCGATATTAGAAGAATGCAATGCGAGTGCTATTGTCAGATGCTTGAAGGAAACTTTAAACAATTTTGGTTTGAGTTAAAAGAAATTTAAGAGGCATTGGAACTGACAATGGTAGGGGTCAACAATGGGGTCTATCAAAAGTTGAAAACTGAAGTGCCAAACTTAATTTTGATTCGCTGTGTCTGCCATTCTCTTCAGTTATGTATTTCAGTAGCCACGGCTGAAGTTTTACCACAGAGTCTGGAATTTTTAGTTGCCGAAACCTACAATTGGTTCTCAAGATAATCTTCTAGATAAGCTGCATATAAAAAGATATACAATTTGATAAATGAAAATCACGATCCCATGAAACTTGTCCAGTCGTGTCAAACAAGATGGTTGTCAATTGCAACTGCAGTCGAGAGGATTTATAGTGAGTGGCTCGAGCTTAAGACTCATTTTGACATAGTACGGACAAATGAACGATGCTACATAGCTGAACTGTTGCTCTCCATGCTTAACGATGGTAGAAACAAACCTGGCTTGTATTAAATTTATGTTGACAATCTTAAAATATATTCAAAAGGTGAATAATTCCTTTCAATCCCAAGACACTAATAAAACAACAACTTTTATGCAAAATTCGACTTTATTCATCAACATAGTCTTCTGGGGTGATACACTGATTCCAACGCTTCTCTAACAGTTTGATTACCTTTTTTGTGGAACAATTTGTCTTTGGTTTCAAAATACGTCTCAGTTCCCGATATCACTTCTTCATTGGAGCAAAATCTCTTTTCCTGGAGCATTTTTTTACTCTCTGCATTCTGCTCTTTAACTCCTTTGCTGACCTCTTCCACAAATCTTCCAATCCCAACATGATAAGTCATAAAACAAAACATAAGCGTAAATCCAGAACACCAACTTCTAACGTAGATCCCGACTATCAGGTATCCTTTTCCAACATTAGGAGTCTATGTTCCAACCTTCAAGAAATTTTCAATCTATTTACAGGAGACCAACTGCTGTTTATGTGCGAAACTGGCATGGGCCTGTCAGTTTCTATAGATGACTTCATAATCACAGGTTACTCAAACATGACCTCAAAACCTGACCCTCAAGATTGCCATTGTCATGGAATCTGTGCCTACAACAAGAACGGTTTTCCATGTGGTAGGGATACTTCCGATGAAGAACCTGATTTGCCCTATATGTGTTTCCGTGTTGCACTTGCTCACAGCACCACTTTCATCTTTGCCCTCTATTGTTCCCCCACTGATGGAATTATTAAGTAGATCTCTGATAAAATTGACAAGATCCTGTCTGTTCATCCTTTTGCTAGCATGCTAGTCTGTGGTGACTATAATGTTCACAATGTTGAGTGGCTAGTCCACTCAAACAAGACTGATGATGAAGGGAGGTTTAGTCATGACTTCTTCCTGGCATATGAGCTTACTCAACTTGTTGACAAGCCAAAACGCATACAAGATGCTGATGGACATTCCACAAATCTTCTTGATCTTTTTCTGACAACTTTCCCTGAACAGTACACATCTACTGTCCTGTCTCTTCTGGCATCCTCCAACCACTCAGTTTTCTTAATTAAGACCAAAACAGAATTCAGCGAGTCCCCTAATGTCCCTTTTCGACGCAGAGTTTATCGATATTCAAGAGCCGATTGGGACAGCTTAAGAACCTTTATATCTTAAATCGCTCTTAAATCTATTTTCAAAAAGAATTTGTCTTTCATCGCATCTGAAATATCTGAGTAGAATTAATGAAAAAAAATAAAAATAAAATAAAAAACATTTTTTTGTTATTTAGATGCACCGAGATGTTAATAATTTAGGACGATTGGAGTAGCCACGCCAAAAATGGAACGATTTGTCTTAGACAGGCGATCGTAAAGAAGCCCTCAATCTTTCATGCAAGAATTTCACATTTCATTTGAGTCTAGAGTTTCAAGGAAAGGAAGCAAAGAATGGGTAAAAATTTATTGATCGCCGATTAATTATCGGGTCAGAATTTCAGCGCCATCTTCAACAATGGCAATGCAATGTTCAAACTGCGCTGATCTGCTGTTGTCTTTGGTTATTGCCGTCCAAGCGTCAGAGCAAATTTTGATGTCAGGTTTCCCATCACAAATTACAGGTTCTGCAAGAAAACAAAACAAAAGTAAAAACAACAAAAAAAAATCCATGTATTTCTTTGGTTTTTCAAAGAGAATTCTAAGGTGACCCTGCCCACCATAAAATGCCATCCATGGAATCGTTAATAAAATGCACAATCCAACCAATCTGCAATTCAACCATATTTGGCACAAATAAACTTCAGGCTATGCCTGACTTGTTCACCAAGTTTTAGTTATGAATTTTCAACAGTTTTTGTTTTATCGCCATTCAATGATATGTGGCGATACTTTAGTGTTCATCTTATCAGTAGAAGGTGTGATCCTGACACTTACCGGACCTTAACCCCCCACCACCTAATAAAACAATCCCTAGCCTATTTCTGAAATAAAGTAGGCCATGGCACCATCAAGAAAAGTGTGTCAGAGTTATTGACAATTTTGCACATCATATCCTGGTATTAGAAGTTCATATTGAACAAAGCTAAAACAAAGACTGTTAGACCTACATGACTGAAACTTGGTGGACAAGTCAGGCATAGACTGAAGATTATTTCTACCAAATATGGTAAGATGACAGAAAAAAATTGTGAATTTTATTAACGATTCCATGGGTGACATTTTTGGGTGCAGAGCGAGAGGGGATACCCTGTATTTTAAAAAAAGACGAAGTTGACATTCAATTATTTTTATAGTAAATATTTCTCACCAGATTCAGCTCATCGCTTTTTAGACTAGGGAGTTGCGATCCTAGTGGTGTTATAAGGCGATTTTCTTGGGGATCATTAAGTCATAAAGATAATCATCCAATTAAGTCACGGATCATCCATTCTTACGTGAGGAGGTATAAATCAAAAAAAAAGATCGATAAAGAAATCGCTTAAATAAAACTACACAACTGAGTTGTTTCCCTTTCTCACTACTTCTACCATTGAACTAAAAATAAAATGGAAGGATAAGTCTCTGTGTGAATTGTGTCTAGACTTTTTTTTTACTTAAAGTATTACAAACCGTAATTGGGTTGTCTAGGTGAAAGGGTCCGATGTTCAAAGACTCTAAAACCCTCCATGGCCGCAGACTTATAACATCGCCGACACTGCTTGTATGTTTTTCTTCTCTCAAGTTTGAAAGTTATTATTAATTGATTTTTAGAGGGAGTGGGGAGGGGAGACTTTCTAATTTTTTTAAAACTGAACTTTTTTTTCTCTTCAAATTGAACATTTGAAATTTTATGCAGACTTTTTTTTGTTCATTGAATTTTGGGGGGTGGGGGTTATAGTAAAGTGAAATCTACCCACCAAATTAAACAAAGATTTGAATTTCCGACAAAAGCTCAAATAATGATTTCAATGTATCAATGTATCAATTAAAATGTGACAGTAAATACCTACCAATAGTAAAAATCATTCCTTTTTGCATTTTGGCATCGTTACCCAAATCTGAAGAAAGACATTTTAAAATCAGTCAATTTAAAGAACTAAATTGAAATTCTTATCAAAAACAAAGAAATAATCAATAGAAAAGTCATAAATTTATGGAAAATTCAAGAAATATAAAGATATTTTCATTTTTATATCCTGAATTTCTATAATCGAGTGGAATTCTCAAAATCTCAAATATCTATCGGATAAGTTTGGAGCCTATAAGTGACTAATAGACAGACAAATTATATGATTCTAGATTCAAATGATTGAGCTTATTCAATTTGGAACTTACCAATGTGAAAAATATCGGGCAATCCATGAAAGTAAGTTCCGATTCCATAACCGCAAAACTCTGGAATAACACAGAAACCGGCAGCTGATGCAACTTCACTGTTTTGTAAAAAAAATGAAAGAAAAAGAGCTACAGGATAAAATATTGAAAATTCTACCCTATTTTTGATTTATATATATATATATATATATATATATATACAGTGAGCAAAAGTCTATCTCTGAGTAAGAAATATTTACTAGAAAAAATGTGATTACCAGTTGAGTTTGATTATTTGAATCAGGAAAAAGTGAGTTTGCAAAGCCAATTAAATTTTTCAAAAATAAAAAGACAACATCTCAAAGTGGTCTCTATCTGTTTGTTATATCCCCCCTCTCTTTCATTATCTATGGGTTAAATAGTATTAATACCTGTGGTGATATCCCTATTGTTTATGGTGGACTATTCCAATCTTCTGTTTTATAGTTAGTTTTATTATCTTACAACTATTAATAGAGGGAGAGGGAGAGAAAGGGAGAGGGAGAGGGAGAGAAAGAGAGAGGAAGATGGGGTGTGTATGTATCTATGTGTGTGTGTGACAGAAGCAAGGGTTAATAGACACTATAAAATAAGAGTGAGGGGACAAACAACATGGAGTGAGAGAGGCTGAGGGTAATAGACAGAAACTTAAGAGATGGGTCACTTGGTGCGTACATTTCAAATTATGGCTAATTAGAACAATGAAAATGCATTTTTTTTTCAAACATAACTCAATCCCAATACCAAGGAATATTCTAATATGCATTTTGTGTGATTAAAAAATCTTTAGGGAAACAAACATTGATTAATTCAGCTTTAGTATACTAACAGATTACATTTAATGCGAATAAATACCCACAAAATTATTAACCAATATTTCGCTGACGACAACAACCTTGAGCAGCTTTTTGATTTCCATGCGTCTAACACACGCAGATATGCCTACACAGCTCCCATGATGTTCGGAAACATTTTTTTACGCTCAGAACAAACTGCCTGCATCTTTTAGAACCCTCATGCTTCTCGAGATTCACCTACATGTATTTTCTGACTCATATACTGTGGCTGCCGCCAGATTCGTTTATTATGGGGCATACGGACATTTGTTAGTTGTTAACACTACGTGAATCCCAATGTAAAAATAACGAATCTAATGACACCTTTCGATAGATTTCTGACAATAAAATAGGTTCCAAGTATAGAATAGAAAAGATAAACAAAATAAAAAAAAAAACATCGTCCTTAGATAGAGTAATAAGTAATAATGACAATATAGAATATATGTAGATAGGATAAATAATTATTAATTTTGTGTTTCTAAGTAGCTTTAGAAGTAAAATAAAATTGTGACCCCTGGTTGTGCTTCGGTCAGTAAACTGGCCAATCCCTCAGGCGATGCGATACAAGAAAAGGGATCGTCAAATGCTTAGGAGATGCGACTCGTGTAGAGACAAGTCAGCTGTTTTTCGTTCACATCGACACTGACCCAAATGTAGTCGCAGTTTGGTTTCTTCAGCCCCTGATGCCAACGAGGTAAAAGAATTTTATATATATTTAAAGTTAAAGTAAATATATATACATATGTATAGCTTCGTTTTAATTTTAATAGAATTACTCCTATTTTGATATTTCTCGACATTTTCGTTGTTTAAATAAATATCTTTTGGTGGCCGCATTCCTCTTTCCTTGTGGTCTTGAGAAAGCACCTTTTGTCTCATTTAAATTTCGTGTCGCTTTTAGGGCTCACTGCTTACTCTTTGTCCTTTTCTTATTTGTGATTTATTATACCCTTTTGATTTCGATGTACCTTTTTCCATTTTTTATTTTATTGTTAATCTTTTTCTTATTTGCAGTTTTCACAGCTGCATATGTACATTGGATAAATAAATATTCATATAAACATATTGTACGCAGTTGTCAGTTCTCTCACGCAAACAAAGTGGAGAAGAAATCACATATACTGTTCAGTTCCCTGACAAGTGTACATTATCCGGTGTACTATGCATGCACTTTTGATGAGTTTTAGTTCACATTATTATTATTATTATTATTATTATTATTATTATTATTATTATTATTATTATTATTATTATTATTATTATTATTATTATTAATATTATTAACAGCAGCAGCAGTTGTACTTTTACGGCAGAGCCCAGGATTCATTAATGTTATTTTAGTTTAGATTTTAAAACTTTTTAAAATAATCATGTGTAAATCACAAAGAGTTGAAAAGAAAAGAAAAAAAGAAAGAAATAGATAAATAAATAAATAGATAAATAGATAATAAATAGATAAATAAATAGATAAATAGATAATAAATAGATAAATAAATATATAAATAAATAGATAATAAATAGATAATAAATAGATAAATAAATATATAAATAAATATATAAATAAATAAATAAATAAATAAATATATAAATAAATAGATAATAAATAGATAGAGGAGTTTTACATTACACATGAAAATTAAAGTCTATTACGACCACGCTTCTCGAAACCAAAACCTTAGAAATGTTTTCAAACTTTTTTGTTAAGGCATTTTTAAGCCTTTAAACTGACAGTCCATTTTTATAGTATTTTTACCATTACTTTTTCAAACACTGTTTTCTTTAAACCTTGCATCTTAACAACTTATTCCAAACACTTTTCCTTTTAAACATTGTTCTCTTTTTAACATCGTACACTTCTTCTTTCCGTTTTAACTCTTTCAGTTTATCACATTAGGACCCAAAAATGTTCAACACAAAAAGTTACCGTACAGTTTCTTTCCTTGTCCACTGGTCGTGATCGCCATCTGTGTCGTGGGCGATTCTGGTGGTCTTGGTTCTGTGGACAAATCTTATTCTCAAGCAGAAGACAAAACTCGGAGACAGTTTTTCTTTTCAGAGAGAGATTCGATTCTTTTATTCGATGTCTTGGTTGTGGAGGGGTTCCCATCCATCCGTCCAATTCCGTACTTCACTCATTCATACCTCTTGTGGGATGCGACGATGCACAGGAATATGTGTCGGATCTCATTCAAGATCCAGACTATACAACGAGCGGCTACATCGTGGTGTTAATGCTGCAAGCTCCCAAAACGTTCTCTTTCAAAAACTACAGTTTCTGATCAAAACAAATGACGTAACCGACACTTCCTCGGGTTGGCCAATAAGACAAGACATTCACAATCGTACTATATCTGACCTTTTCTGACCCGAGATTTTCGTGTCGGTTCTGAATTAGTCACTTTGTTATGGTTTTGATAAAAACGATTCACTCCTAACAATCCCCTTCAGTGCATGTCAGCTTGACCTGCACTCATTGTCTCATTTGACCCCAGCCATAATTCACACTAGCTAACTTAATCGTTTCTAAAGATATGGGGCCCCATCCATAATATAACAGGAGGAGGAGGATCATGATATCATTATGGACAGTGCTCATTATGACTTATACAAAATAATCATGTGTAAGTCACAAAGAGATGAAAAAAATAAAATAAAAAATAAATAAATAGATGATGATGATGATGATAATGATGTTATTATTGTTATTATTATATACAGTGTTCATTATTGTCAGCTAAATAATTTTAAACTAAATAAAACGAATATGTCTTTATTTATTTATTTAAAATTGTAACAATTTAATTCTTTTTTAAACCATAAATATTCTGTCTTTTTACCGTAAAAATAATTGTCTGCAAAATATTCTTCAAATCAATAAAACGAACGTCATTTTTTTAAATGTATTTATTTAAAATTATTGTTTTAGTTGACGGGACGACATAATCTGATTTTGGAACAATTCATTTTAAAATGGGTAAAGTCGAAATTTTTTACCTAGCGACATCAGATTAAACACTAATAATCACCATCTTTGCTGATCGCATTGTTTTTAATGTGTGTGAAAGGTGATAACATACATACGAACATGAAATGCCTTAACGTTTTATTATATAGATAATGAACTCATTGTGTACAGTGCTCTGGAGGTGCACTACAACTAATCAAAAGTGCATGTATAGTATAGTACCTGATGTCCTCCCACCTTTCGTACACATGTACATCATGACTCGTACATGACTGACAATTGTACATTATCCTATGTACAATATATGTCTTTTTGATGACTTGCAGTGCACCTCCTGAGCACTGTACACGATAATTTGATTATCTATATAATAAAACACTAGAGAATTTCATGTTTGTATGTATGTTATCAACTTTTACACACATTAAATTTTATTATTATTATTAAGAAAAGATGTCAGAGTAAACATTACTAATTGTGCAAAAATTTGACTTACAGTAACAATATCCTGTTAACGAACGAAAATCCATTTTAAAAACACCTAAGGAATGTTTAAGTGTGACAAACAAACCAAAATGCTATTTCAAACAAACCAAAATGCTATTTCAAACAAACCAAAATTCTATTTCAAACAAACCAAAATTCTATTTCAAACAAACCAAAATTCTATTTCAAACAAACCAAAATTCTATTTCAAACTTAAGTGTGACACACAAACGAAAATGCTATTTCAAACTTAAGTGTGACAGACATACAGACAGAGATGCTTGGACACATCCAAAACTTAAATGAAGAAAGAATGATTCGTCACCTAATTTTGCAACCAATTTCTCCAAATCTTGTGCCGGGACGACATAATGCAATGCTTTCCATCAAGCATCGACGTGTGGTTTCTACTAGCTTCTGTCCTCTTTCACTGACATTTCCAATCAGGTAAGTTTCAGAAACATCCCCGGTTTACCATTTGCATGAATCTGAAAAAAAAAAGAAAACCTTTTAAGCTTATAACAAGAAAAAATGTGACATATTCGGTTACCAGTTGAGCTGGGGTTGAATCAGGAAAAAACCAAGTTTGCAAAGCCAGTTACATTTTAAAAAGAAAAAAATACAAAATAGAAAATTAGTCTCTTTTTGCTCACTATCTCTCTCTATATATATATATATATATATTGTATGAAAATATACTTATGGCAAGTAAGTTACACAGAAACGTTTATGTTTCATTCGCGAGGTAAATCATCAGGCTAAGCTAATCAATGCGACTAGAAGACCAATCAGAGTCCTTGATCTTCTTACTCACTCACTACCTATTCTTTTTCTTTCAGTGAATGATATGAGAAGTGAAGGTGGCTAACTGGTTAACAACACAGACTTACAAACTGGATGTGCCAAGTTCAAATCCAGTTCGTTCCACAGAAACACTTTCACTTAGGATGTTGGCAACCTTCACATGGTCCCTCCTGTAACAACTTTCTAAAAGAAAGAATTCTCAACAACAGAATCATCTGATTCATACAAAATAAATGAATGAGTCAATGATATTACTTCCTTTGTATGAAAGATTTTGGCACTCATCACTTTTAAGCAGGTCAAACAAACAAAAGGTGACCTTACTCTGACCAAGGAAAACTAAAGATATTGTTAATAAACATCATCTTAAATTTATTTTAGATTTATATGTAGGCCTTTTTATGAATTTAAGTTAGTTTTTTATTAGTATTTCCAAAGTAAAATTTATTCTGTGTCTGTTAATTACTATTTCATTTATACGATTTAGTAATTTTTTGCCATCTTTTGAATTTAAAATTTCTAGTTTCTCAATCAAACTAAAAAAACGTCCACATAAAAAAAAAAAATCAAAAATCCAACTCCTGAATTGTATTAAAAATTCTCCACAACTTGATGACGCTAACTTTTAAAAAATCCAACTCGTGAATTGTATTAACAATTCTCCAAAACTTAATGACGCTAACTCTAAAAAAATCTGATTCTAGAATTGTAATTAACAATTCTTCAAAACTTGATGACGGCAACTTTAAAAAAATCTGATTCTAGAATTGTAATTAACAATTCTCCAAAACTTAATGACGCCAACTTTTAAAAAATCTGATTCTAGAATTGTAATTAACAATTCTTCAAAATTGATGACCCAACTTTTAAAAAATCTGATTCTAGAATTGTAATCAACAATTCTTCAAAACTTGATGACGCCAACTCTAAAAAAATCTGATTCTAGAATTGTAATTAACAATTCTTCAAAACTTGATGACGCCAACTTTTAAAAAATCTGATTCTAGAATTGTAATTAACAATTCTTCAAAACTTGATGACGCCAACTTTAAAAAAGTCTGATCCTAGAATTGTAATTAACAATTCTTCAAAACTTGATGACCCAACTTTTAAAAAATCTGATTCTAGAATTGTAATTAACAATTCTTCAAAACTTGATGACGCCAACTTTAAAAAAATCTGATTCTAGAATTGTAATTAACAATTCTTCAAAACTTGATGACCCAACTTTAAAAAAATCTGATTCTAGAATTGTAATTAACAATTCTTCAAAACTTGATGACGCCAACTCTAAAATAATCTGATTCTAGAATTGTAATTAACAATTCTTCAAAACTTGATGACGCCAACTCTACAATAATCTGATTCTAGAATTGTAATTAACAATTCTCCAAAACTTGATGACGCCAACTTTAAAAAAATCTGATTCTAGAATTGTAATTAACAATTCTTCAAAACTTGATGACGCCAACTCTAAAAAAATCTGATTCTAGAATTGTAATTAACAATTCTTCAAAACTTGATGACGCCAACTCTAAAAAAATCTGATTCTAGAATTGTAATTAACAATTCTTCAAAACTTGATGACGCCAACTTTAAAAAAATCTGATTCTAGAATTGTAATTAACAATTATTCAAAACTTGATGACGCCAACTCTAAAAAAATCTAATTCTAGAATTGTAATAACACAATTATTCAAAACTTGATGACGCCAACTCTAAAAAAATCTGATTCTAGAATTGTAATTAACAATTATTCAAAACTTGATGACGCCAACTTTAAAAAAATCTGATTCTAGAATTGTAATTAACAATTCTTCAAAACTTGATGACGCCAACTTTAAAAAAATCTGATTCTAGAATTGTAATTAACAATTCTTCAAAACTTGATGACGCCAACTCTAAAAAAATCTGATTCTAGAATTGTAATTAACAATTCTTCAAAACTTGATGACGCCAACTTTAAAAAAATCTGATTCTAGAATTGTAATTAACAAATCTTCAAAACTTGATGACGCCAACTCTAAAAAAATCTGATTCTAGAATTGTAATTAACAATTCTTCAAAACTTGATGACGCCAACTCTAAAAAAATCTGATTCTAGAATTGTAATTAACAATTATTCAAAACTTGATGACGCCAACTTAAAAAAAATCTGATTCTAGAATTGTAATTAACAATTCTCCAAAACTTGATGACGCCAACTCTAAAAAAATCTGATTCTAGAATTGTAATTAACAATTATTCAAAACTTGATGACGCCAACTTTAAAAAATCTGATTCTAGATTTGTAATTAACAATTCTTCAAAACTTGATGACGCCAACTCTAAAAAAATCTGATTTTAGAATTGTAATTAACAATTCTTCAAAACTTGATGACGCCAACTTTAAAAAAATCTGATTCTAGAATTGTAATTAACAATTCTTCAAAACTTGATGACGCCAACTCTAAAAAAAATCTGATTCTAGAATTGTAATTAACAATTCTTCAAAACTTGATGACGCTAACTCTAAAAATATCTGATTCTAGAATTGTAATTAACAATTCTTCAAAACTTGATGACGCCAACTCTAAAAAAATCTGATTCTAGAATTGTAATTAACAATTCTTCAAAACTTGATGACGCCAACTTTAAAAAAATCTGATTCTAGAATTGTAATTAACAATTATTCAAAACTTGATGACGCCAACTCTAAAAAAATCTGATTCTAGAATTGTAATTAACAATTATTCAAAACTTGATGACGCCAACTTTAAAAAAATCTGATTCTAGAATTGTAATTAACAATTATTCAAAACTTGATGACGCCAACTTTAAAAAAATCTGATTCTAGAATTGTAATTAACAATTCTTCAAAACTTGATGACGCCAACTCTAAAAAAATCTGATTCTAGAATTGTAATTAACAATTATTCAAAACTTGATGACGCCAACTTTAAAAAAATCTGATTCTAGAATTGTAATTAACAATTCTTCAAAACTTGATGACGCCAACTCTAAAAAAATCTGATTCTAGAATTGTAATTAACAATTCTTCAAAACTTGATGACGCCAACTCTAAAAAAATCTGATTCTAGAATTGTAATTAACAATTATTCAAAACTTGATGACGCCAACTCTAAAAAAAATCTGATTCTAGATTTGTAATTAACAATTCTTCAAAACTTGATGACGCTAACTCTAAAAAAATCTGATTCTAAAATTGTAATTAACAATTCTTCAAAACTTGATGACGCCAACTCTAAAAAAATCTGATTCTAGAATTGTAATTAACAATTATTCAAAACTTGATGACGCCAACTTTAAAAAAATCTGATTCTAGAATTGTAATTAACAATTCTTCAAAACTTGATGATGCCAACTCTAAAAAAATCTGATTCTAGAATTGTAATTAACAATTCTCCAAAACTTGATGACGCCAACTTTAAAAAAATCTGATTCTAGAATTGTAATTAACAATTATTCAAAACTTGATGATGCCAACTTTAAAAAAATCTGATTCTAGAATTGTAATTAACAATTCTCCAAAACTTGATGACGCCAACTTTAAAAAAATCTGATTCTAGAATTGTAATTAACAATTCTTCAAAACTTGATGACGCCAACTCTAAAAAAATCTGATTCTAGAATTGTAATTAACAATTCTTCAACAAATAACTCTCGTCAACCAATTAAATTCAATTTTTTTCTCCTTTTCTGGCTGAACACTTGACATATTGTAATTTAATAAGTTTCTACTTTTTATTTCACTGAGAATTCGCCCAGGCAAAACAATGCTCATTTGCATAAGTGGACATGGTAATAACATAATTGTATTTTGTAATCAGAACGCTCTGGGTTCAATCCCTGATGAAAACAGATGGTGTAACCCTCACTCTTTTAGCTCGTAGACCTGCATGATGGCTGCTACAACACCAAACTGCTAAAATTTTCTCTTTTTGTAAGTTACGGATATGTCACAATTAACGATTTTTTGACATTTTTAATTTTAACGTTTTTTACATCAGTATGATGAAAAATCAGTCAGAAATAGGTTGAAAGTACCTTTTGCAACTTTAAATAAAAAAAAATATCCAATATCTCAATATTTAAAAACTGCCGAAAATAGGTGATTTCTGTAAGGTACGGATATGTCGCGATTTTCGATTTTTTGACATTTTTTATTTTATCGTTTTTTTTACGTCAGTATGATGGAAAATCAGTCGAAAATAGGTTTAAAGTACTTTTTACACCTTGAATATATATCAAATATCTCAATATTTCAAAATTGCCGAAAATAGGTGATTTCTGTAAGGTACGGATATGTCGCGATTTTCGATTTTTTGACATTTTTTAATTTATCGTTTTTTTACGTCAGTACGATGGAAAATCAGTCGAAAATAGGTTTAAAGTACTTTTTACACCTTGAATGACAATAATATATCAAATATCTCAATATTTCAAAATTGCCGAAAATAGGTGATTTCTGTAAGGTACGGATATGTCGCGCTTTTCGATTTTTTGACATTTTTTAATTTATCGTTTTTTTACGTCAGTATGATGGAAAATCAGTCGAAAATAGGTTTAAAGTACTTTTTACACCTTGAATGACAATAATATATAAAATATCTCAATATTTCAAAATTGCCGAAAATAGGTGATTTCTGTAAGGTACGGATATGTCGCGATTTTCGATTTTTTGACATTTTTTAATTTATCGTTTTTTTACGTCAGTATGATGGAAAATCAGTCGAAAATAGGTTTAAAGTACTTTTTACACCTTGAATGACAATAATATATCAAATATCTCAATATTTCACAATTGCCGAAAATAGGTGATTTCTGTAAGGTACGGATATGTAGCGATTTTCGATTTTTTGACATTTTTTAATTTATCGTTTTTTTACGTCAGTATGATGGAAAATCAGTCGAAAATAGGGTTAAAGTACTTTTTACACCTTGAATTACAATAATATATCAAATATCTCAATATTTCAAAATTGCCGAAAATAGGTGATTTCTGTAAGGTACGGATATGTAGCGATTTTCGATTTTTTGACATTTTTTAATTTATCGTTTTTTTACGTCAGTATGATGGAAAATCAGTCGAAAATAGGTTTAAAGTACTTTTTACACCTTGAATGACAATAATATATCAAATATCTCAATATTTCAAAATTGCCGAAAATAGGTGATTTCTGTAAGGTACGGATATGTCGCGATTTTCGATTTTTTGATATTTTTTAATTTATCGTTTTTTTACGTCAGTATGATGGAAATGCAGTCGAAAATAGGTTTAAAGTACTTTTTACACCTTGAATGACAATAATATATCAAATATCTCAATATTTCAAAATTGCCGAAAATAGGTGATTTCTGTAAGGTACGGATATGTCGCGATTTTCGATTTTTTGACATTTTTTATTTTATCGGTTTTTTACGTCAGTATGATGGAAAATCAGTCGAAAATAGGTTTAAAGTACTTTTTACACCTTGAATGACAATAATATATCAAATATCTCAATATTTCAAAATTGCCGAAAATAGGTGATTTCTGTAAAGTACAGATATGTCGCGATTTTCGATTTTTTGACATTTTTTAATTTATCGTTTTTTTACGTCAGTATGATGGAAAATCAGTCGAAAATAGGTTTAAAGTACTTTTTACACCTTGAATGACAATAATATATCAAATATCTCAATATTTCAAAATTGCCGAAAATAGGTGATTTCTGTAAGGTACGGATATGTCGCGATTTTCGATTTTTTGACATTTTTTAATTTATCGTTTTTTTACGTCAGTATGATGGAAAATCAGTCGAAAATAGGTTTAAAGTACTTTTTACACCTTGAATGACAATAATATATCAAATATCTCAATATTTCAAAATTGCCGAAAATAGGTGATTTCTGTAAGGTACGGATATGTCGCGATTTTCGATTTTTTGACATTTTTTAATTTATCGTTTTTTTACGTCAGTATGATGGAAAATCAGTCGAAAATAGGTTTAAAGTACTTTTTACACCTTGAATGACAATAATATATCAAATATCTCAATATTTCAAAATTGCCGAAAATAGGTGATTTCTGTAAGGTACGGATATGTCGCGATTTTCGATTTTTTGATATTTTTTAATTTATCGTTTTTTTACGTCAGTATGATGTAAATGCAGTCGAAAATAGGTTTAAAGTACTTTTTACACCTTGAATGACAATAATATATCAAATATCTCAATATTTCAAAATTGCCGAAAATAGGTGATTTCTGTAAGGTACGGATATGTCGCGATTTTCGATTTTTTGACATTTTTTAATTTATCGTTTTTTTACGTCAGTATGATGGAAAATCAGTCGAAAATAGGTTTAAAGTACTTTTTACACCTTGAATGACAATAATATATCAAATATCTCAATATTTCAAAATTGCCGAAAATAGGTGATTTCTGTAAGGTACGGATATGTAGCGATTTTCGATTTTTTGACATTTTTTAATTTATCGTTTTTTTACGTCAGTATGATGGAAAATCAGTCGAAAATAGGGTTAAAGTACTTTTTACACCTTGAATGACAATAATATATCAAATATCTCAATATTTCAAAATTGCCGAAAATAGGTGATTTCTGTAAGGTACGGATATGTAGCGATTTTCGATTTTTTGACATTTTTTAATTTATCGTTTTTTTACGTCAGTATGATGGAAAATCAGTCGAAAATAGGTTTAAAGTACTTTTTACACCTTGAATGACAATAATATATCAAATATCTCAATATTTCAAAATTGCCGAAAATAGGTGATTTCTGTAAGGTACGGATATGTCGCGATTTTCGATTTTTTGATATTTTTTAATTTATCGTTTTTTTACGTCAGTATGATGGAAATGCAGTCGAAAATAGGTTTAAAGTACTTTTTACACCTTGAATGACAATAATATATCAAATATCTCAATATTTCAAAATTGCCGAAAATAGGTGATTTCTGTAAGGTACGGATATGTCGCGATTTTCGATTTTTTGACATTTTTTAATTTATCGTTTTTTTACGTCAGTACGATGGAAAATCAGTCGAAAATAGGTTTAAAGTACTTTTTACACCTTGAATGACAATAATATATCAAATATCTCAATATTTCAAAATTGCCGAAAATAGGTGATTTCTGTAAGGTACGGATATGTCGCGATTTTCGATTTCTTGACATTTTTTAATTTATCGTTTTTTTACGTCAGTATGATGGAAAATCAGTCGAAAATAGGTGTAAAGTACTTTTTACACCTTGAATGACAATAATATATCAAATATCTCAATATTTCAAAATTGCCGAAAATAGGTGATTTCTGTAAGGTACGGATATGTCGCGATTTTCGATTTTTTGACATTTTTTAATTTATCGTTTTTTTACGTCAGTATGATGGAAAATCAGTCGAAAATAGATTTAAAGTACTTTTTACACCTTGAATGACAATAATATATCAAATATCTCAATATTTCAAAATTGCCGAAAATAGGTGATTTCTGTAAGGTACGGATATGTAGCGATTTTCGATTTTTTGACATTTTTTAATTTATCGTTTTTTTACGTCAGTATGATGGAAAATCAGTCGAAAATAGGGTTAAAGTACTTTTTACACCTTGAATGACAATAATATATCAAATATCTCAATATTTCAAAATTGCCGAAAATAGGTGATTTCTGTAAGGTACGGATATGTCGCGATTTTCGATTTTTTGACATTTTTTAATTTATCGTTTTTTTACGTCAGTATGATGGAAAATCAGTCGAAAATAGGTTTAAAGTACTTTTTACACCTTGAATGACAATAATATATCAAATATCTCAATATTTCAAAATTGCCGAAAATAGGTGATTTCTGTAAGGTACGGATATGTCGCGATTTTCGATTTTTTGACATTTTTTAATTTATCGTTTTTTTACGTCAGTATGATGGAAAATCAGTCGAAAATAGGTTTAAAGTACTTTTTACACCTTGAATGACAATAATATATCAAATATCTCAATATTTCAAAATTGCTGAAAATAGGTGATTTCTGTAAGGTACGGATATGTCGCGATTTTCGATTTTTTGATATTTTTTAATTTATCGTTTTTTTACGTCAGTATGATGGAAATGCAGTCGAAAATAGGTTTAAAGTACTTTTTACACCTTGAATAACAATAATATATCAAATATCTCAATATTTCAAAATTGCCGAAAATAGGTGATTTCTGTAAGGTACGGATATGTCGCAGTTTTCGATTTTTTGACATTTTTTAATTTATCGTTTTTTTACGTCAGTATGATGGAAAATCAGTCGAAAATAGGTTTAAAGTACTTTTTACACCTTGAATGACAATAATATATCAAATATCTCAATATTTCAAAATTGCCGAAAATAGGTGATTTCTGTAAGGTACGGATATGTCGCGATTTTCGATTTTTTGACATTTTTTAATTTATCGTTTTTTTACGTCAGTATGATGGAAAATCAGTCGAAAATAGGTTTAAAGTACTTTTTACACCTTGAATGACAATAATATATCAAATATCTCAATATTTCAAAATTGCCGAAAATAGGTGATTTCTGTAAGGTACGGATATGTCGCGATTTTCGATTTTTTGACATTTTTTAATTTATCGTTTTTTTACGTCAGTATGATGGAAAATCAGTCGAAAATAGGGTTAAAGTACTTTTTACACCTTGAATGACAATAATATATCAAATATCTCAATATTTCAAAATTGCCGAAAATAGGTGATTTCTGTAAGGTACGGATATGTCGCGATTTTCGATTTTTTGACATTTTTTAATTTATCGTTTTTTTACGTCAGTATGATGGAAAATCAGTCGAAAATAGGGTTAAAGTACTTTTTACACCTTGAATGACAATAATATATCAAATATCTCAATATTTCAAAATTGCCGAAAATAGGTGATTTCTGTAAGGTACGGATATGTAGCGATTTTCGATTTTTTGACATTTTTTAATTTATCGTTTTTTTACGTCAGTATGATGGAAAATCAGTCGAAAATAGGTTTAAAGTACTTTTTACACCTTGAATGACAATAATATATCAAATATCTCAATATTTCAAAATTGCCGAAAATAGGTGATTTCTGTAAGGTACGGATATGTCGCGATTTTCGATTTTTTGATATTTTTTAATTTATCGTTTTTTTACGTCAGTATGATGGAAATGCAGTCGAAAATAGGTTTAAAGTACTTTTTACACCTTGAATGACAATAATATATCAAATATCTCAATATTTCAAAATTGCCGAAAATAGGTGATTTCTGTAAGGTACGGATATGTCGCGATTTTCGATTTTTTGACATTTTTTAATTTATCGTTTTTTTACGTCAGTACGATGGAAAATCAGTCGAAAATAGGTTTAAAGTACTTTTTACACCTTGAATGACAATAATATATCAAATATCTCAATATTTCAAAATTGCCGAAAATAGGTGATTTCTGTAAGGTACGGATATGTCGCGATTTTCGATTTCTTGACATTTTTTAATTTATCGTTTTTTTACGTCAGTATGATGGAAAATCAGTCGAAAATAGGTGTAAAGTACTTTTTACACCTTGAATGACAATAATATATCAAATATCTCAATATTTCAAAATTGCCGAAAATAGGTGATTTCTGTAAGGTACGGATATGTCGCGATTTTCGATTTTTTGACATTTTTTAATTTATCGTTTTTTTACGTCAGTATGATGGAAAATCAGTCGAAAATAGATTTAAAGTACTTTTTACACCTTGAATGACAATAATATATCAAATATCTCAATATTTCAAAATTGCCGAAAATAGGTGATTTCTGTAAGGTACGGATATGTAGCGATTTTCGATTTTTTGACATTTTTTAATTTATCGTTTTTTTACGTCAGTATGATGGAAAATCAGTCGAAAACAGGGTTAAAGTACTTTTTACACCTTGAATGACAATAATATATCAAATATCTCAATATTTCAAAATTGCCGAAAATAGGTGATTTCTGTAAAGTACAGATATGTCGCGATTTTCGATTTTTTGACATTTTTTAATTTATCGTTCTTTTACGTGAGTATGATGGAAAATCAGTCGAAAATAAGTTTAAAGTACTTTTTACACCTTGAATGACAATAATATATCAAATATCTCAATATTTCAAAATTGCCGAAAATAGGTGATTTCTGTAAGGTACGGATATGTCGCGATTTTCGATTTTTTGACATTTTTTAATTTATCGTTTTTTTACGTCAGTATGATGGAAAATCAGTCGAAAATAGGTTTAAAGTACTTTTTACACCTTGAATGACAATAATATATCAAATATCTCAATATTTCAAAATTGCCGAAAATAGGTGATTTCTGTAAGGTACGGATATGTCGCGATTTTCGATTTTTTGATATTTTTTAATTTATCGTTTTTTTACGTCAGTATGATGGAAATGCAGTCGAAAATAGGTTTAAAGTACTTTTTACACCTTGAATAACAATAATATATCAAATATCTCAATATTTCAAAATTGCCGAAAATAGGTGATTTCTGTAAGGTACGGATATGTCGCAGTTTTCGATTTTTTGACATTTTTTATTTTATCGTTTTTTTACGTCAGTATGATGGAAAATCAGTCGAAAATAGGTTTAAAGTACTTTTTACACCTTGAATGACAATAATATATCAAATATCTCAATATTTCAAAATTGCCGAAAATAGGTGATTTCTGTAAGGTACGGATATGTCGCGATTTTCGATTTCTTGACATTTTTTAATTTATCGTTTTTTTACGTCAGTATGATGGAAAATCAGTCGAAAATAGGTGTAAAGTACTTTTTACACCTTGAATGACAATAATATATCAAATATCTCAATATTTCAAAATTGCCGAAAATAGGTGATTTCTGTAAGGTACGGATATGTCGCGATTTTCGATTTTT
Organism: Sepiola atlantica; assembly: GCA_963556195.1. Lineage (NCBI taxonomy): Eukaryota > Metazoa > Mollusca > Cephalopoda > Sepiida > Sepiolidae > Sepiola > Sepiola atlantica. The sequence goes on along the minus strand of OY744529.1, from coordinate 89,517,595 downwards.
TGACATTTTTTATTTTATCGGTTTTTTACGTCAGTATGATGGAAAATCAGTCGAAAATAGGTTTAAAGTACTTTTTACACCTTGAATGACAATAATATATCCAATATCTCAATATTTAAAAACTGCCGAAAATAGGTGATTTCTGTAAGGTACGGATATGTCGCGATTTTCGATTTTCTGACATTTTTTATTTTATCGTTTTTTTACGTCAGTACGATGGAAAATCAGTCGAAAATAGGTTTAAAGTACTTTTTACACCTTGAATGACAATAATATATCAAATATCTCAAAATTGCTGAAAATAGGTGATTTCTGTAAGGTAAGGATATGTCGCGATTTTCGATTTTTTGACATTTTTTAATTTATCGTTTTTTTTACGTCAGTACGATGGAAAATCAGTCGAAAATAGGTTTAAAGTACTTTTTACACCTTGAATGACAATAATATATCAAATATCTCAAAATTGCTGAAAATAGGTGATTTCTGTAAGGTACGGATATGTCGCGATTTTCGATTTTTTGACATTTTTTTAATTTATCCGTTTTTTTACGTCAGTATGATGGAAAATCAGTCGAAAATAGGTTTAAAGTACTTTTTACACCTTGAATGACAATAATATATCAAATATCTCAATATTTCAAAATTGCCGAAAATAGGTGATTTCTGTAAGGTACGGATATGTCGCGATTTTCGATTTTTTGATATTTTTTAATTTATCGTTTTTTTACGTCAGTATGAATGGAAATGCAGTCGAAAATAGGTTTAAAGTACTTTTTACACCTTGAATAACAATAATATATCAAATATCTCAATATTTCAAAATTGCCGAAAATAGGTGATTTCTGTAAGGTACGGATATGTCGCAGTTTTCGATTTTTTGACATTTTTTATTTTATCGTTTTTTTTACGTCAGTATGATGGAAAATCAGTCGAAAATAGGTTTAAAGTACTTTTTACACCTTGAATGACAATAATATATCAAATATCTCAATATTTCAAAATTGCCGAAAATAGGTGATTTCTGTAAGGTACGGATATGTCGCGATTTTCGATTTCTTGACATTTTTTAATTTATCGTTTTTTTTACGTCAGTATGATGGAAAATCAGTCGAAAATAGGTGTAAAGTACTTTTTTACACCTTGAATGACAATAATATATCAAATATCTCAATATTTCAAAATTGCCGAAAATAGGTGATTTCTGTAAGGTACGGATATGTCGCGATTTTCGATTTTTTGACATTTTTTATTTTATCGGTTTTTTTACGTCAGTATGATGGAAAATCAGTCGAAAATAGGTTTAAAGTACTTTTTACACCTTGAATGACAATAATATATCCAATATCTCAATATTTAAAAACTGCCGAAAATAGGTGATTTCTGTAAGGTACGGATATGTCGCGATTTTCGATTTTCTGACATTTTTTATTTTATCGTTTTTTTTACGTCAGTATGATGGAAAATCAGTCGAAAATAGGTTTAAAGTACTTTTTACACCTTGAATGACAATAATATATCAAATATCTCAAAATTGCCGAAAATAGGTGATTTCTGTAAGGTACGGATATGTCGCGATTTTCGATTTTTTGAGATTTTTTAATTTATCGTTTTTTTACGTCAGTACGATGGAAAATCAGTCGAAAATAGGTTTAAAGTACTTTTTACACCTTGAATGACAATAATATATCAAATATCTCAAAATTGCTGAAAATAGGTGATTTCTGTAAGGTACGGATATGTCGCGATTTTCGATTTTTTGACATTTTTTAATTTATCGTTTTTTTACGTCAGTATGATGGAAAATCAGTCGAAAATAGGTTTAAAGTACTTTTTACACCTTGAATGACAATAATATATCAAATATCTCAATATTTCAAAATTGCCGAAAATAGGTGATTTCTGTAAGGTACGGATATGTCGCGATTTTCGATTTTTTGACATTTTTTAATTTATCGTTTTTTTACGTCAGTATGATGGAAAATCAGTCGAAAATAGGTTTAAAGTACTTTTTACACCTTGAATGACAATAATATATCAAATATCTCAATATTTCAAAATTGCCGAAAATAGGTGATTTCTGTAAGGTACGGATATGTCGCGATTTTCGATTTTTTGACATTTTTTAATTTATCGTTTTTTTACGTCAGTATGATGGAAAATCAGTCGAAAATAGGTTTAAAGTACTTTTTACACCTTGAATGACAATAATATATCAAATATCTCAATATTTCAAAATTGCCGAAAATAGATGATTTCTGTAAGGTACGGATATGTCGCGATTTTCGATTTTTTGACATTTTTTAATTTATCGTTTTTTTACGTCAGTACGATGGAAAATCAGTCGAAAATAGGTTTAAAGTACTTTTTACACCTTGAATGACAATAATATATCAAATATCTCAATATTTAAAAATTGCCGAAAATAGGTGATTTCTGTAAAGTACGGATATGTCGCGATTTTCGATTTTCTGACATTTTTTATTTTATCGTTTTTTTTACGTCAGTATGATGGAAAATCAGTCGAAAATAGGTTTAAAGTACTTTTTACACCTTGAATGACAATAATATATCAAATATCTCAAAATTGCCGAAAATAGGTGATTTCTGTAAGGTACGGATATGTCGCGATTTTCGATTTTTTGAGATTTTTTAATTTATCGTTTTTTTACGTCAGTACGATGGAAAATCAGTCGAAAATAGGTTTAAAGTACTTTTTACACCTTGAATGACAATAATATATCAAATATCTCAAAATTGCTGAAAATAGGTGATTTCTGTAAGGTACGGATATGTCGCGATTTTCGATTTTTTGACATTTTTTAATTTATCGTTTTTTTACGTCAGTATGATGGAAAATCAGTCGAAAATAGGTTTAAAGTACTTTTTACACCTTGAATGACAATAATATATCAAATATCTCAATATTTCAAAATTGCCGAAAATAGGTGATTTCTGTAAGGTACGGATATGTCGCGATTTTCGATTTTTTGACATTTTTTAATTTATCGTTTTTTTACGTCAGTATGATGGAAAATCAGTCGAAAATAGGTTTAAAGTACTTTTTACACCTTGAATGACAATAATATATCAAATATCTCAATATTTCAAAATTGCCGAAAATAGGTGATTTCTGTAAGGTACGGATATGTAGCGATTTTCGATTTTTTGACATTTTTTAATTTATCGTTTTTTTACGTCAGTATGATGGAAAATCAGTCGAAAATAGGGTTAAAGTACTTTTTACACCTTGAATGACAATAATATATCAAATATCTCAATATTTCAACATTGCCGAAAATAGGTGATTTCTGTAAGGTACGGATATGTCGCGATTTTCGATTTTTTGACATTTTTTAATTTATCGTTTTTTTACGTCAGTATGATGGAAAATCAGTCGAAAATAGGTTTAAAGTACTTTTTACACCTTGAATGACAATAATATATCAAATATCTCAATATTTCAAAATTGCCGAAAATAGATGATTTCTGTAAGGTACGGATATGTCGCGATTTTCGATTTTTTGACATTTTTTAATTTATCGTTTTTTTACGTCAGTACGATGGAAAATCAGTCGAAAATAGGTTTAAAGTACTTTTTACACCTTGAATGACAATAATATATCAAATATCTCAATATTTAAAAATTGCCGAAAATAGGTGATTTCTGTAAAGTACAGATATGTCGCGATTTTCGATTTTTTGACATTTTTTAATTTATCGTTTTTTTACGTCAGTATGATGGAAAATCAGTCGAAAATAGGTTTAAAGTACTTTTTACACCTTGAATGACAATAATATATCAAATATCTCAATATTTCAAAATTGCCGAAAATAGGTGATTTCTGTAAGGTACGGATATGTCGCGATTTTCGATTTTTTGACATTTTTTAATTTATCGTTTTTTTACGTCAGTATGATGGAAAATCAGTCGAAAATAGGTTAAAAGTACTTTTTACACCTTGAATGACAATAATATATCAAATATCTCAATATTTCAAAATTGCCGAAAATAGGTGATTTCTGTAAGGTACGGATATGTCGCGATTTTCGATTTTTTGATATTTTTTAATTTATCGTTTTTTTACGTCAGTATGATGGAAATGCAGTCGAAAATAGGTTTAAAGTACTTTTTACACCTTGAATAACAATAATATATCAAATATTTCAATATTTCAAAATTGCCGAAAATAGGTGATTTCTGTAAGGTACGGATATGTCGCAGTTTTCGATTTTTTGACATTTTTTAATTTATCGTTTTTTTACGTCAGTATGATGGAAAATCAGTCGAAAATAGGTTTAAAGTACTTTTTACACCTTGAATGACAATAATATATCAAATATCTCAATATTTCAAAATTGCCGAAAATAGGTGATTTCTGTAAGGTACGGATATGTCGCGATTTTCGATTTCTTGACATTTTTTAATTTATCGTTTTTTTACGTCAGTATGATGGAAAATCAGTCGAAAATAGGTGTAAAGTACTTTTTACACCTTGAATGACAATAATATATCAAATATCTCAATATTTCAAAATTGCCGAAAATAGGTGATTTCTGTAAGGTACGGATATGTCGCGATTTTCGATTTTTTGATATTTTTTAATTTATCGTTTTTTTACGTCAGTATGATGGAAATGCAGTCGAAAATAGGTTTAAAGTACTTTTTACACCTTGAATGACAATAATATATCAAATATCTCAATATTTCAAAATTGCCGAAAATAGGTGATTTCTGTAAGGTACGGATATGTCGCGATTTTCGATTTTTTGACATTTTTTATTTTATCGTTTTTTTACGTCAGTATGATGGAAAATCAGTCGAAAATAGGTTTAAAGTACTTTTTACACCTTGAATGACAATAATATATCAAATATCTCAATATTTCAAAATTGCCGAAAATAAGTGATTTCTGTAAGGTACGGATATGTCGCGATTTTCGATTTCTTGACATTTTTTAATTTATCGTTTTTTTAAGTCAGTATGATGGAAAATCAGTCGAAAATAGGTTTAAAGTACTTTTTACACCTTGAATGACAATAATATATCAAATATCTCAATATTTCAACATTGCCGAAAATAGGTGATTTCTGTAAGGTACGGATATGTCGCGATTTTCGATTTTTTGACATTTTTTAATTTATCGTTTTTTTACGTCAGTATGATGGAAAATCAGTCGAAAATAGGTTTAAAGTACTTTTTACACCTTGAATGACAATAATATATCAAATATCTCAATATTTCAAAATTGCCGAAAATAGATGATTTCTGTAAGGTACGGATATGTCGCGATTTTCGATTTTTTGACATTTTTTAATTTATCGTTTTTTTACGTCAGTACGATGGAAAATCAGTCGAAAATAGGTTTAAAGTACTTTTTACACCTTAAATGACAATAATATATCAAATATCTCAATATTTAAAAATTGCCGAAAATAGGTGATTTCTGTAAAGTACAGATATGTCGCGATTTTCGATTTTTTGACATTTTTTAATTTATCGTTTTTTTACGTCAGTATGATGGAAAATCAGTCGAAAATAGGTTTAAAGTACTTTTTACACCTTGAATGACAATAATATATCAAATATCTCAATATTTCAAAATTGCCGAAAATAGGTGATTTCTGTAAGGTACGGATATGTCGCGATTTTCGATTTTTTGACATTTTTTAATTTATCGTTTTTTTACGTCAGTATGATGGAAAATCAGTCGAAAATAGGTTAAAAGTACTTTTTACACCTTGAATGACAATAATATATCAAATATCTCAATATTTCAAAATTGCCGAAAATAGGTGATTTCTGTAAGGTACGGATATGTCGCGATTTTCGATTTTTTGATATTTTTTAATTTATCGTTTTTTTACGTCAGTATGATGGAAATGCAGTCGAAAATAGGTTTAAAGTACTTTTTACACCTTGAATAACAATAATATATCAAATATTTCAATATTTCAAAATTGCCGAAAATAGGTGATTTCTGTAAGGTACGGATATGTCGCGATTTTCGATTTTTTGACATTTTTTATTTTATCGGTTTTTTACGTCAGTATGATGGAAAATCAGTCGAAAATAGGTTTAAAGTACTTTTTACACCTTGAATGACAATAATATATCCAATATCTCAATATTTAAAAACTGCCGAAAATAGGTGATTTCTGTAAGGTACGGATATGTCGCGATTTTCGATTTTCTGACATTTTTTATTTTATCGTTTTTTTTACGTCAGTATGATGGAAAATCAGTCGAAAATAGGTTTAAAGTACTTTTTACACCTTGAATGACAATAATATATCAAATATCTCAAAATTGCCGAAAATAGGTGATTTCTGTAAGGTACGGATATGTCGCGATTTTCGATTTTTTGAGATTTTTTAATTTATCGTTTTTTTACGTCAGTACGATGGAAAATCAGTCGAAAATAGGTTTAAAGTACTTTTTACACCTTGAATGACAATAATATATCAAATATCTCAAAATTGCTGAAAATAGGTGATTTCTGTAAGGTACGGATATGTCGCGATTTTCGATTTTTTGACATTTTTTAATTTATCGTTTTTTTACGTCAGTATGATGGAAAATCAGTCGAAAATAGGTTTAAAGTACTTTTTACACCTTGAATGACAATAATATATCAAATATCTCAATATTTCAAAATTGCCGAAAATAGGTGATTTCTGTAAGGTACGGATATGTCGCGATTTTCGATTTTTTGACATTTTTTAATTTATCGTTTTTTTACGTCAGTATGATGGAAAATCAGTCGAAAATAGGTTTAAAGTACTTTTTACACCTTGAATGACAATAATATATCAAATATCTCAATATTTCAAAATTGCCGAAAATAGGTGATTTCTGTAAGGTACGGATATGTCGCGATTTTCGATTTTTTGACATTTTTTAATTTATCGTTTTTTTACGTCAGTATGATGGAAAATCAGTCGAAAATAGGTTTAAAGTACTTTTTACACCTTGAATGACAATAATATATCAAATATCTCAATATTTCAAAATTGCCGAAAATAGATGATTTCTGTAAGGTACGGATATGTCGCGATTTTCGATTTTTTGACATTTTTTAATTTATCGTTTTTTTACGTCAGTACGATGGAAAATCAGTCGAAAATAGGTTTAAAGTACTTTTTACACCTTGAATGACAATAATATATCAAATATCTCAATATTTAAAAATTGCCGAAAATAGGTGATTTCTGTAAAGTACGGATATGTCGCGATTTTCGATTTTCTGACATTTTTTATTTTATCGTTTTTTTTACGTCAGTATGATGGAAAATCAGTCGAAAATAGGTTTAAAGTACTTTTTACACCTTGAATGACAATAATATATCAAATATCTCAAAATTGCCGAAAATAGGTGATTTCTGTAAGGTACGGATATGTCGCGATTTTCGATTTTTTGAGATTTTTTAATTTATCGTTTTTTTACGTCAGTACGATGGAAAATCAGTCGAAAATAGGTTTAAAGTACTTTTTACACCTTGAATGACAATAATATATCAAATATCTCAAAATTGCTGAAAATAGGTGATTTCTGTAAGGTACGGATATGTCGCGATTTTCGATTTTTTGACATTTTTTAATTTATCGTTTTTTTACGTCAGTATGATGGAAAATCAGTCGAAAATAGGTTTAAAGTACTTTTTACACCTTGAATGACAATAATATATCAAATATCTCAATATTTCAAAATTGCCGAAAATAGGTGATTTCTGTAAGGTACGGATATGTCGCGATTTTCGATTTTTTGACATTTTTTAATTTATCGTTTTTTTACGTCAGTATGATGGAAAATCAGTCGAAAATAGGTTTAAAGTACTTTTTACACCTTGAATGACAATAATATATCAAATATCTCAATATTTCAAAATTGCCGAAAATAGGTGATTTCTGTAAGGTACGGATATGTAGCGATTTTCGATTTTTTGACATTTTTTAATTTATCGTTTTTTTACGTCAGTATGATGGAAAATCAGTCGAAAATAGGGTTAAAGTACTTTTTACACCTTGAATGACAATAATATATCAAATATCTCAATATTTCAACATTGCCGAAAATAGGTGATTTCTGTAAGGTACGGATATGTCGCGATTTTCGATTTTTTGACATTTTTTAATTTATCGTTTTTTTACGTCAGTATGATGGAAAATCAGTCGAAAATAGGTTTAAAGTACTTTTTACACCTTGAATGACAATAATATATCAAATATCTCAATATTTCAAAATTGCCGAAAATAGATGATTTCTGTAAGGTACGGATATGTCGCGATTTTCGATTTTTTGACATTTTTTAATTTATCGTTTTTTTACGTCAGTACGATGGAAAATCAGTCGAAAATAGGTTTAAAGTACTTTTTACACCTTGAATGACAATAATATATCAAATATCTCAATATTTAAAAATTGCCGAAAATAGGTGATTTCTGTAAAGTACAGATATGTCGCGATTTTCGATTTTTTGACATTTTTTAATTTATCGTTTTTTTACGTCAGTATGATGGAAAATCAGTCGAAAATAGGTTTAAAGTACTTTTTACACCTTGAATGACAATAATATATCAAATATCTCAATATTTCAAAATTGCCGAAAATAGGTGATTTCTGTAAGGTACGGATATGTCGCGATTTTCGATTTTTTGACATTTTTTAATTTATCGTTTTTTTACGTCAGTATGATGGAAAATCAGTCGAAAATAGGTTAAAAGTACTTTTTACACCTTGAATGACAATAATATATCAAATATCTCAATATTTCAAAATTGCCGAAAATAGGTGATTTCTGTAAGGTACGGATATGTCGCGATTTTCGATTTTTTGATATTTTTTAATTTATCGTTTTTTTACGTCAGTATGATGGAAATGCAGTCGAAAATAGGTTTAAAGTACTTTTTACACCTTGAATAACAATAATATATCAAATATTTCAATATTTCAAAATTGCCGAAAATAGGTGATTTCTGTAAGGTACGGATATGTCGCAGTTTTCGATTTTTTGACATTTTTTAATTTATCGTTTTTTTACGTCAGTATGATGGAAAATCAGTCGAAAATAGGTTTAAAGTACTTTTTACACCTTGAATGACAATAATATATCAAATATCTCAATATTTCAAAATTGCCGAAAATAGGTGATTTCTGTAAGGTACGGATATGTCGCGATTTTCGATTTCTTGACATTTTTTAATTTATCGTTTTTTTACGTCAGTATGATGGAAAATCAGTCGAAAATAGGTGTAAAGTACTTTTTACACCTTGAATGACAATAATATATCAAATATCTCAATATTTCAAAATTGCCGAAAATAGGTGATTTCTGTAAGGTACGGATATGTCGCGATTTTCGATTTTTTGATATTTTTTAATTTATCGTTTTTTTACGTCAGTATGATGGAAATGCAGTCGAAAATAGGTTTAAAGTACTTTTTACACCTTGAATGACAATAATATATCAAATATCTCAATATTTCAAAATTGCCGAAAATAGGTGATTTCTGTAAGGTACGGATATGTCGCGATTTTCGATTTTTTGACATTTTTTATTTTATCGTTTTTTTACGTCAGTATGATGGAAAATCAGTCGAAAATAGGTTTAAAGTACTTTTTACACCTTGAATGACAATAATATATCAAATATCTCAATATTTCAAAATTGCCGAAAATAAGTGATTTCTGTAAGGTACGGATATGTCGCGATTTTCGATTTCTTGACATTTTTTAATTTATCGTTTTTTTAAGTCAGTATGATGGAAAATCAGTCGAAAATAGGTTTAAAGTACTTTTTACACCTTGAATGACAATAATATATCAAATATCTCAATATTTCAACATTGCCGAAAATAGGTGATTTCTGTAAGGTACGGATATGTCGCGATTTTCGATTTTTTGACATTTTTTAATTTATCGTTTTTTTACGTCAGTATGATGGAAAATCAGTCGAAAATAGGTTTAAAGTACTTTTTACACCTTGAATGACAATAATATATCAAATATCTCAATATTTCAAAATTGCCGAAAATAGATGATTTCTGTAAGGTACGGATATGTCGCGATTTTCGATTTTTTGACATTTTTTAATTTATCGTTTTTTTACGTCAGTACGATGGAAAATCAGTCGAAAATAGGTTTAAAGTACTTTTTACACCTTAAATGACAATAATATATCAAATATCTCAATATTTAAAAATTGCCGAAAATAGGTGATTTCTGTAAAGTACAGATATGTCGCGATTTTCGATTTTTTGACATTTTTTAATTTATCGTTTTTTTACGTCAGTATGATGGAAAATCAGTCGAAAATAGGTTTAAAGTACTTTTTACACCTTGAATGACAATAATATATCAAATATCTCAATATTTCAAAATTGCCGAAAATAGGTGATTTCTGTAAGGTACGGATATGTCGCGATTTTCGATTTTTTGACATTTTTTAATTTATCGTTTTTTTACGTCAGTATGATGGAAAATCAGTCGAAAATAGGTTAAAAGTACTTTTTACACCTTGAATGACAATAATATATCAAATATCTCAATATTTCAAAATTGCCGAAAATAGGTGATTTCTGTAAGGTACGGATATGTCGCGATTTTCGATTTTTTGATATTTTTTAATTTATCGTTTTTTTACGTCAGTATGATGGAAATGCAGTCGAAAATAGGTTTAAAGTACTTTTTACACCTTGAATAACAATAATATATCAAATATTTCAATATTTCAAAATTGCCGAAAATAGGTGATTTCTGTAAGGTACGGATATGTCGCAGTTTTCGATTTTTTGACATTTTTTAATTTATCGTTTTTTTACGTCAGTATGATGGAAAATCAGTCGAAAATAGGTTTAAAGTACTTTTTACACCTTGAATGACAATAATATATCAAATATCTCAATATTTCAAAATTGCCGAAAATAGGTGATTTCTGTAAGGTACGGATATGTCGCAATTTTCGATTTCTTGACATTTTTTAATTTATCGTTTTTTTACGTCAGTATGATGGAAAATCAGTCGAAAATAGGTGTAAAGTACTTTTTACACCTTGAATGACAATAATATATCAAATATCTCAATATTTCAAAATTGCCGAAAATAGGTGATTTCTGTAAGGTACGGATATGTCGCGATTTTCGATTTTTTGACATTTTTTATTTTATCGGTTTTTTACGTCAGTATGATGGAAAATCAGTCGAAAATAGGTTTAAAGTACTTTTTACACCTTGAATGACAATAATATATCCAATATCTCAATATTTAAAAACTGCCGAAAATAGGTGATTTCTGTAAGGTACGGATATGTCGCGATTTTCGATTTTTTGACATTTTTTATTTTATCGTTTTTTTTACGTCAGTATGATGGAAAATCAGTCGAAAATAGGTTTAAAGTACTTTTAACACCTTGAATATATATCAAATATCTCAATATTTCAAAATTGCCGAAAATAGGTGATTTCTGTAAGGTACGGATATGTCGCGATTTTCGATTTTTTGAGATTTTTTAATTTATCGTTTTTTTACGTCAGTACGATGGAAAATCAGTCGAAAATAGGTTTAAAGTACTTTTTACACCTTGAATGACAATAATATATCAAATATCTCAATATTTCAAAATTGCTGAAAATAGGTGATTTCTGTTAGGTACGGATATGTCGCGATTTTCGATTTTTTGACATTTTTTAATTTATCGTTTTTTTACGTCAGTATGATGGAAAATCAGTCGAAAATAGGTTTAAAGTACTTTTTACACCTTGAATGACAATAATATATCAAATATCTCAATATTTCAAAATTGCCGAAAATAGGTGATTTCTGTAAGGTACGGATATGTCGCGATTTTCGATTTTTTGACATTTTTTAATTTATCGTTTTTTTACGTCAGTATGATGGAAAATCAGTCGAAAATAGGTTTAAAGTACTTTTTACACCTTGAATGACAATAATATATCAAATATCTCAATATTTCAAAATTGCCGAAAATAGGTGATTTCTGTAAGGTACGGATATGTCGCGATTTTCGATTTTTTGACATTTTTTAATTTATCGTTTTTTTACGTCAGTATGATGGAAAATCAGTCGAAAATAGGGTTAAAGTACTTTTTACAACTTGAATGACAATAATATATCAAATATCTCAATATTTCAAAATTGCCGAAAATAGGTGATTTCTGTTAGGTACGGATATGTCGCGATTTTCGATTTTTTGACATTTTTTAATTTATCGTTTTTTTACGTCAGTATGATGGAAAATCAGTCGAAAATAGGTTTAAAGTACTTTTTACACCTTGAATGACAATAATATATCAAATATCTCAATATTTCAAAATTGCCGAAAATAGGTGATTTCTGAAAAATATGTCGCGATTTTCGATCTTTTGACATTTTTTAATTTATCGTTTTTTTACGTCAGTATGATGGAAAATCAGTCGAAAATAGGTTTAAAGTAATTTTTACACCTTGAATGACAATAATATATCAAATATCTCAATATTTCAAAATTGCCGAACATAGGTGATTTCTGTAAGGTACGGATATGTCACGATTTTCGATTTTTTGACATTTTTTATTTTATCGTTTTTTTACATAAGTATGATGGAAAATCAGTCGAAAATAGGTTTAAAGTACTTTTTACACCTTGAATGACAATAATATATCAAATATCTCAATATTTCAAAATTGCCGAAAATAGGTGATTTCTGTTAAGTACGGATATGTTGCGATTTTCGATTTTTTGACATTTTTTAATTTATCGTTTTTTAACGTCAGTATGATGGAAAATCAGTCGAAAATAGGTTTAAAGTACTTTTTACACCTTGAATGACAATAATATATCAAATATCTCAATATTTCAAAATTGCCGAAAATAGGTGATTTCTGTAAGGTACGGATATGTCGCGATTTTCGATTTTTTGACATTTTTTAATTTATCGTTTTTTTATGTCAGTATGATGGAAAATCAGTCGAAAATAGGTTTAAAGTACTTTTTACACCTTGAAAGACAATAATATATCAAATATCTCAATATTTCAAAATTGCCGAAAATAGGTGATTTCTGTAAGGTACGGATATGTCGCGATTTTCGATTTTTTGACATTTTTTAATTTATCGTTTTTTTTACGTCAGTATGATGGAAAATCAGTCGAAAATAGGTTTAAAGTACTTTTTACACCTTGAATGACAATAATATATCAAATATCTCAATATTTCAAAATTGCCGAAAATAGGTGATTTCTGTTAGGTACGGATATGTCGCGATTTTCGATTTTTTGACATTTTTTAATTTATCGTTTTTTTACGTCAGTATGATGGAAAATCAGTCGAAAATAGGTTTAAAGTACTTTTTACACCTTGAATGACAATAATATATCAAATATCTCAATATTTCAAAATTGCCGAAAATAGGTGATTTCTGTAAGGTACGGATATGTCGCGATTTTCGATTTTTTGACATTTTTTAATTTATCGTTTTTTACGTCAGTATGATGGAAAATCAGTCGAAAATAGGTTTAAAGTACTTTTTACACCTTGAATGACAATAATATATCAAATATCTCAATATTTCAAAATTGCCGAAAATAGGTGATTTCTGTAAGGTACGGATATGTCGCGATTTTCGATTTTTTGACATTTTTTAATTTATCGTTTTTTTACGTCAGTATGATGGAAAATCAGTCGAAAATAGGTTTAAAGTACTTTTTACACCTTGAATGACAATAATATATCAAATATCTCAATATTTCAAAATTGCCGAAAATAGGTGATTTCTGTAAGGTACGGATATGTCGCGATTTTCGATTTTTTGACATTTTTTAATTTATCGTTTCTTTACGTCAGTATGATGGAAAATCAGTCGAAAATAGGTTTAAAGTACTTTTTACACCTTGAATGACAATAATATATCAAATATCTCAATATTTCAAAATTGCCGAAAATAGGTGATTTCTGTAAGGTACGGATATGTCGCGATTTTCGATTTTTTGACATTTTTTAATTTATCGTTTTTTTACGTCAGTATGATGGAAAATCAGTCGAAAATAGGTTTAAAGTACTTTTTACACCTTGAATGACAATAATATATCAAATATCTCAATATTTCAAAATTGCCGAAAGTAGGTGATTTCTGTTAGGTACGGATATGTCGCGATTTTCGATTTTTTGACATTTTTTAATTTATCGTTTTTTTACGTCAGTATGATGGAAAATCAGTCGAAAATAGGTTTAAAGTACTTTTTACACCTTGAATGACAATAATATATCAAATATCTCAATATTTCAAAATTGCCGAAAATAGGTGATTTCTGTAAGGTACGGATATGTCGCGATTTTCGATTTTTTGACATTTTTTATTTTATCGTTTTTTTACGTCAGTATGATGGAAAATCAGTCGAAAATAGGTTTAAAGTACTTTTTACACCTTGAATGACAATAATATATCAAATATCTCAATATTTCAAAATTGCCAAAATAGGTGATTTCTGTTAGGTACGGATATGTCGCGATTTTCGATTTTTTGACATTTTTTAATTTATCGTTTTTTTACGTCAGTATGATGGAAAATCAGTCGAAAATAGGTTTAAAGTACTTTTTACACCTTGAATGACAATAATATATCAAATATCTCAATATTTCAAAATTGCCGAAAATAGGTGATTTCTGTAAGGTACGGATATGTCGCGATTTTCGATTTTTTGACATTTTTTAATTTATCGTTTTTTTACGTCAGTATGATGGAAAATCAGTCGAAAATAGGTTTAAAGTACTTTTTACACCTTGAATGACAATAATATATCAAATATCTCAATATTTCAAAATTGCCGAAAATAGGTGATTTCTGTAAGGTACGGATATGTCGCGATTTTCGATTTTTTGACATTTTTTAATTTATCGTTTTTTTACGTCAGTATGATGGAAAATCAGTCGAAAATAGGTTTAAAGTACTTTTTACACCTTGAATGACAATAATATATCAAATATCTCAATATTTCAAAATTGCCGAAAATAGGTGATTTCTGTAAGGTACGGATATGTCGCGATTTTCGATTTTTTGACATTTTTTAATTTATCGTTTTTTTACGTCAGTATGATGAAAAATCAGTCGAAAATAGGTTTAAAGTACTTTTTACACCTTGAATGACAATAATATATCAAATATCTCAATATTTCAAAATTGCCGAAAATAGGTGATTTCTGTAAGGTACGGATATGTCGCGATTTTCGATTTTTTGACATTTTTTAATTTATCGTTTTTTTACGTCAGTATGATGGAAAATCAGTCGAAAATAGGTTTAAAGTACTTTTTACAACTTGAATGACAATAATATATCAAATATCTCAATATTTCAAAATTGCCGAAAATAGGTGATTTCTGTTAGGTACGGATATGTCGCGATTTTCGATTTTTTGACATTTTTTAATTTATCGTTTTTTTACGTCAGTATGATGGAAAATCAGTCGAAAATAGGTTTAAAGTACTTTTTACACCTTGAATGACAATAATATATCAAATATCTCAATATTTCAAAATTGCCGAAAATAGGTGATTTCTGAAAAATATGTCGCGATTTTCGATCTTTTGACATTTTTTAATTTATCGTTTTTTTACGTCAGTATGATGGAAAATCAGTCGAAAATAGGTTTAAAGTAATTTTTACACCTTGAATGACAATAATATATCAAATATCTCAATATTTCAAAATTGCCGAACATAGGTGATTTCTGTAAGGTACGGATATGTCACGATTTTCGATTTTTTGACATTTTTTATTTTATCGTTTTTTTACATAAGTATGATGGAAAATCAGTCGAAAATAGGTTTAAAGTACTTTTTACACCTTGAATGACAATAATATATCAAATATCTCAATATTTCAAAATTGCCGAAAATAGGTGATTTCTGTTAAGTACGGATATGTTGCGATTTTCGATTTTTTGACATTTTTTAATTTATCGTTTTTTTACGTCAGTATGATGGAAAATCAGTCGAAAATAGGTTTAAAGTACTTTTTACACCTTGAATGACAATAATATATCAAATATCTCAATATTTCAAAATTGCCGAAAATAGGTGATTTCTGTAAGGTACGGATATGTCGCGATTTTCGATTTTTTGACATTTTTTAATTTATCGTTTTTTTATGTCAGTATGATGGAAAATCAGTCGAAAATAGGTTTAAAGTACTTTTTACACCTTGAAAGACAATAATATATCAAATATCTCAATATTTCAAAATTGCCGAAAATAGGTGATTTCTGTAAGGTACGGATATGTCGCGATTTTCGATTTTTTGACATTTTTTAATTTATCGTTTTTTTACGTCAGTATGATGGAAAATCAGTCGAAAATAGGTTTAAAGTACTTTTTACACCTTGAATGACAATAATATATCAAATATCTCAATATTTCAAAATTGCCGAAAATAGGTGATTTCTGTTAGGTACGGATATGTCGCGATTTTCGATTTTTTGACATTTTTTAATTTATCGTTTTTTTACGTCAGTATGATGGAAAATCAGTCGAAAATAGGTTTAAAGTACTTTTTACACCTTGAATGACAATAATATATCAAATATCTCAATATTTCAAAATTGCCGAAAATAGGTGATTTCTGTAAGGTACGGATATGTCGCGATTTTCGATTTTTTGACATTTTTTAATTTATCGTTTTTTTACGTCAGTATGATGGAAAATCAGTCGAAAATAGGTTTAAAGTACTTTTTACACCTTGAATGACAATAATATATCAAATATCTCAATATTTCAAAATTGCCGAAAATAGGTGATTTCTGAAAAATATGTCGCGATTTTCGATCTTTTGACATTTTTTAATTTATCGTTTTTTTACGTCAGTATGATGGAAAATCAGTCGAAAATAGGTTTAAAGTAATTTTTACACCTTGAATGACAATAATATATCAAATATCTCAATATTTCAAAATTGCCGAACATAGGTGATTTCTGTAAGGTACGGATATGTCACGATTTTCGATTTTTTGACATTTTTTATTTTATCGTTTTTTTACATAAGTATGATGGAAAATCAGTCGAAAATAGGTTTAAAGTACTTTTTACACCTTGAATGACAATAATATATCAAATATCTCAATATTTCAAAATTGCCGAAAATAGGTGATTTCTGTTAAGTACGGATATGTTGCGATTTTCGATTTTTTGACATTTTTTAATTTATCGTTTTTTTACGTCAGTATGATGGAAAATCAGTCGAAAATAGGTTTAAAGTACTTTTTACACCTTGAATGACAATAATATATCAAATATCTCAATATTTCAAAATTGCCGAAAATAGGTGATTTCTGTAAGGTACGGATATGTCGCGATTTTCGATTTTTTGACATTTTTTAATTTATCGTTTTTTTATGTCAGTATGATGGAAAATCAGTCGAAAATAGGTTTAAAGTACTTTTTACACCTTGAAAGACAATAATATATCAAATATCTCAATATTTCAAAATTGCCGAAAATAGGTGATTTCTGTAAGGTACGGATATGTCGCGATTTTCGATTTTTTGACATTTTTTAATTTATCGTTTTTTTACGTCAGTATGATGGAAAATCAGTCGAAAATAGGTTTAAAGTACTTTTTACACCTTGAATGACAATAATATATCAAATATCTCAATATTTCAAAATTGCCGAAAATAGGTGATTTCTGTTAGGTACGGATATGTCGCGATTTTCGATTTTTTGACATTTTTTAATTTATCGTTTTTTTACGTCAGTATGATGGAAAATCAGTCGAAAATAGGTTTAAAGTACTTTTTACACCTTGAATGACAATAATATATCAAATATCTCAATATTTCAAAATTGCCGAAAATAGGTGATTTCTGTAAGGTACGGATATGTCGCGATTTTCGATTTTTTGACATTTTTTAATTTATCGTTTTTTTACGTCAGTATGATGGAAAATCAGTCGAAAATAGGTTTAAAGTACTTTTTACACCTTGAATGACAATAATATATCAAATATCTCAATATTTCAAAATTGCCGAAAATAGGTGATTTCTGAAAAATATGTCGCGATTTTCGATCTTTTGACATTTTTTAATTTATCGTTTTTTTACGTCAGTATGATGGAAAATCAGTCGAAAATAGGTTTAAAGTAATTTTTACACCTTGAATGACAATAATATATCAAATATCTCAATATTTCAAAATTGCCGAACATAGGTGATTTCTGTAAGGTACGGATATGTCACGATTTTCGATTTTTTGACATTTTTTATTTTATCGTTTTTTTACATAAGTATGATGGAAAATCAGTCGAAAATAGGTTTAAAGTACTTTTTACACCTTGAATGACAATAATATATCAAATATCTCAATATTTCAAAATTGCCGAAAATAGGTGATTTCTGTTAAGTACGGATATGTTGCGATTTTCGATTTTTTGACATTTTTTAATTTATCGTTTTTTACGTCAGTATGATGGAAAATCAGTCGAAAATAGGTTTAAAGTACTTTTTACACCTTGAATGACAATAATATATCAAATATCTCAATATTTCAAAATTGCCGAAAATAGGTGATTTCTGTAAGGTACGGATATGTCGCGATTTTCGATTTTTTGACATTTTTTAATTTATCGTTTTTTTACGTCAGTATGATGGAAAATCAGTCGAAAATAGGTTTAAAGTACTTTTTACACCTTGAATGACAATAATATATCAAATATCTCAATATTTCAAAATTGCCGAAAATAGGTGATTTCTGAAAAATATGTCGCGATTTTCGATCTTTTGACATTTTTTAATTTATCGTTTTTTTACGTCAGTATGATGGAAAATCAGTCGAAAATAGGTTTAAAGTAATTTTTACACCTTGAATGACAATAATATATCAAATATCTCAATATTTCAAAATTGCCGAACATAGGTGATTTCTGTAAGGTACGGATATGTCACGATTTTCGATTTTTTGACATTTTTTATTTTATCGTTTTTTTACATAAGTATGATGGAAAATCAGTCGAAAATAGGTTTAAAGTACTTTTTACACCTTGAATGACAATAATATATCAAATATCTCAATATTTCAAAATTGCCGAAAATAGGTGATTTCTGTTAAGTACGGATATGTTGCGATTTTCGATTTTTTGACATTTTTTAATTTATCGTTTTTTTACGTCAGTATGATGGAAAATCAGTCGAAAATAGGTTTAAAGTACTTTTTACACCTTGAATGACAATAATATATCAAATATCTCAATATTTCAAAATTGCCGAAAATAGGTGATTTCTGTAAGGTACGGATATGTCGCGATTTTCGATTTTTTGACATTTTTTAATTTATCGTTTTTTTATGTCAGTATGATGGAAAATCAGTCGAAAATAGGTTTAAAGTACTTTTTACACCTTGAAAGACAATAATATATCAAATATCTCAATATTTCAAAATTGCCGAAAATAGGTGATTTCTGTAAGGTACGGATATGTCGCGATTTTCGATTTTTTGACATTTTTTAATTTATCGTTTTTTTACGTCAGTATGATGGAAAATCAGTCGAAAATAGGTTTAAAGTACTTTTTACACCTTGAATGACAATAATATATCAAATATCTCAATATTTCAAAATTGCCGAAAATAGGTGATTTCTGTTAGGTACGGATATGTCGCGATTTTCGATTTTTTGACATTTTTTAATTTATCGTTTTTTTACGTCAGTATGATGGAAAATCAGTCGAAAATAGGTTTAAAGTACTTTTTACACCTTGAATGACAATAATATATCAAATATCTCAATATTTCAAAATTGCCGAAAATAGGTGATTTCTGTAAGGTACGGATATGTCGCGATTTTCGATTTTTTGACATTTTTTAATTTATCGTTTTTTTACGTCAGTATGATGGAAAATCAGTCGAAAATAGGTTTAAAGTACTTTTTACACCTTGAATGACAATAATATATCAAATATCTCAATATTTCAAAATTGCCGAAAATAGGTGATTTCTGAAAAATATGTCGCGATTTTCGATCTTTTGACATTTTTTAATTTATCGTTTTTTTACGTCAGTATGATGGAAAATCAGTCGAAAATAGGTTTAAAGTAATTTTTACACCTTGAATGACAATAATATATCAAATATCTCAATATTTCAAAATTGCCGAACATAGGTGATTTCTGTAAGGTACGGATATGTCACGATTTTCGATTTTTTGACATTTTTTATTTTATCGTTTTTTTACATAAGTATGATGGAAAATCAGTCGAAAATAGGTTTAAAGTACTTTTTACACCTTGAATGACAATAATATATCAAATATCTCAATATTTCAAAATTGCCGAAAATAGGTGATTTCTGTTAAGTACGGATATGTTGCGATTTTCGATTTTTTGACATTTTTTAATTTATCGTTTTTTTACGTCAGTATGATGGAAAATCAGTCGAAAATAGGTTTAAAGTACTTTTTACACCTTGAATGACAATAATATATCAAATATCTCAATATTTCAAAATTGCCGAAAATAGGTGATTTCTGTAAGGTACGGATATGTCGCGATTTTCGATTTTTTGACATTTTTTAATTTATCGTTTTTTTATGTCAGTATGATGGAAAATCAGTCGAAAATAGGTTTAAAGTACTTTTTACACCTTGAAAGACAATAATATATCAAATATCTCAATATTTCAAAATTGCCGAAAATAGGTGATTTCTGTAAGGTACGGATATGTCGCGATTTTCGATTTTTTGACATTTTTTAATTTATCGTTTTTTTACGTCAGTATGATGGAAAATCAGTCGAAAATAGGTTTAAAGTACTTTTTACACCTTGAATGACAATAATATATCAAATATCTCAATATTTCAAAATTGCCGAAAATAGGTGATTTCTGTTAGGTACGGATATGTCGCGATTTTCGATTTTTTGACATTTTTTAATTTATCGTTTTTTTACGTCAGTATGATGGAAAATCAGTCGAAAATAGGTTTAAAGTACTTTTTACACCTTGAATGACAATAATATATCAAATATCTCAATATTTCAAAATTGCCGAAAATAGGTGATTTCTGTAAGGTACGGATATGTCGCGATTTTCGATTTTTGACATTTTTTAATTTATCGTTTTTTTTACGTCAGTATGATGGAAAATCAGTCGAAAATAGGTTTAAAGTACTTTTTACACCTTGAATGACAATAATATATCAAATATCTCAATATTTCAAAATTGCCGAAAATAGGTGATTTCTGAAAAATATGTCGCGATTTTCGATCTTTTGACATTTTTTAATTTATCGTTTTTTTACGTCAGTATGATGGAAAATCAGTCGAAAATAGGTTTAAAGTAATTTTTACACCTTGAATGACAATAATATATCAAATATCTCAATATTTCAAAATTGCCGAACATAGGTGATTTCTGTAAGGTACGGATATGTCACGATTTTCGATTTTTTGACATTTTTTATTTTATCGTTTTTTTACATAAGTATGATGGAAAATCAGTCGAAAATAGGTTTAAAGTACTTTTTACACCTTGAATGACAATAATATATCAAATATCTCAATATTTCAAAATTGCCGAAAATAGGTGATTTCTGTTAAGTACGGATATGTTGCGATTTTCGATTTTTTGACATTTTTTAATTTATCGTTTTTTTACGTCAGTATGATGGAAAATCAGTCGAAAATAGGTTTAAAGTACTTTTTACACCTTGAATGACAATAATATATCAAATATCTCAATATTTCAAAATTGCCGAAAATAGGTGATTTCTGTAAGGTACGGATATGTCGCGATTTTCGATTTTTTGACATTTTTTAATTTATCGTTTTTTTATGTCAGTATGATGGAAAATCAGTCGAAAATAGGTTTAAAGTACTTTTTACACCTTGAATGACAATAATATATCAAATATCTCAATATTTCAAAATTGCCGAAAATAGGTGATTTCTGTTAGGTACGGATATGTCGCGATTTTCGATTTTTTGACATTTTTTAATTTATCGTTTTTTTACGTCAGTATGATGGAAAATCAGTCGAAAATAGGTTTAAAGTACTTTTTACACCTTGAATGACAATAATATATCAAATATCTCAATATTTCAAAATTGCCGAAAATAGGTGATTTCTGTAAGGTACGGATATGTCGCGATTTTCGATTTTTTGACATTTTTTAATTTATCGTTTTTTTACGTCAGTATGATGGAAAATCAGTCGAAAATAGGTTTAAAGTACTTTTTACACCTTGAATGACAATAATATATCAAATATCTCAATATTTCAAAATTGCCGAAAATAGGTGATTTCTGAAAAATATGTCGCGATTTTCGATCTTTTGACATTTTTTAATTTATCGTTTTTTTACGTCAGTATGATGGAAAATCAGTCGAAAATAGGTTTAAAGTAATTTTTACACCTTGAATGACAATAATATATCAAATATCTCAATATTTCAAAATTGCCGAACATAGGTGATTTCTGTAAGGTACGGATATGTCACGATTTTCGATTTTTTGACATTTTTTATTTTATCGTTTTTTTACATAAGTATGATGGAAAATCAGTCGAAAATAGGTTTAAAGTACTTTTTACACCTTGAATGACAATAATATATCAAATATCTCAATATTTCAAAATTGCCGAAAATAGGTGATTTCTGTTAAGTACGGATATGTTGCGATTTTCGATTTTTTGACATTTTTTAATTTATCGTTTTTTTACGTCAGTATGATGGAAAATCAGTCGAAAATAGGTTTAAAGTACTTTTTACACCTTGAATGACAATAATATATCAAATATCTCAATATTTCAAAATTGCCGAAAATAGGTGATTTCTGTAAGGTACGGATATGTCGCGATTTTCGATTTTTTGACATTTTTTAATTTATCGTTTTTTTATGTCAGTATGATGGAAAATCAGTCGAAAATAGGTTTAAAGTACTTTTTACACCTTGAAAGACAATAATATATCAAATATCTCAATATTTCAAAATTGCCGAAAATAGGTGATTTCTGTAAGGTACGGATATGTCGCGATTTTCGATTTTTTGACATTTTTTAATTTATCGTTTTTTTACGTCAGTATGATGGAAAATCAGCGAAAATAGGTTTAAAGTACTTTTTACACCTTGAATGACAATAATATATCAAATATCTCAATATTTCAAAATTGCCGAAAATAGGTGATTTCTGTTAGGTACGGATATGTCGCGATTTTCGATTTTTTGACATTTTTTAATTTATCGTTTTTTTACGTCAGTATGATGGAAAATCAGTCGAAAATAGGTTTAAAGTACTTTTTACACCTTGAATGACAATAATATATCAAATATCTCAATATTTCAAAATTGCCGAAAATAGGTGATTTCTGTAAGGTACGGATATGTCGCGATTTTCGATTTTTTGACATTTTTTAATTTATCGTTTTTTTACGTCAGTATGATGGAAAATCAGTCGAAAATAGGTTTAAAGTACTTTTTACACCTTGAATGACAATAATATATCAAATATCTCAATATTTCAAAATTGCCGAAAATAGGTGATTTCTGAAAAATATGTCGCGATTTTCGATCTTTTGACATTTTTTAATTTATCGTTTTTTTACGTCAGTATGATGGAAAATCAGTCGAAAATAGGTTTAAAGTAATTTTTACACCTTGAATGACAATAATATATCAAATATCTCAATATTTCAAAATTGCCGAACATAGGTGATTTCTGTAAGGTACGGATATGTCACGATTTTCGATTTTTTGACATTTTTTATTTTATCGTTTTTTTACATAAGTATGATGGAAAATCAGTCGAAAATAGGTTTAAAGTACTTTTTACACCTTGAATGACAATAATATATCAAATATCTCAATATTTCAAAATTGCCGAAAATAGGTGATTTCTGTTAAGTACGGATATGTTGCGATTTTCGATTTTTTGACATTTTTTAATTTATCGTTTTTTTACGTCAGTATGATGGAAAATCAGTCGAAAATAGGTTTAAAGTACTTTTTACACCTTGAATGACAATAATATATCAAATATCTCAATATTTCAAAATTGCCGAAAATAGGTGATTTCTGTAAGGTACGGATATGTCGCGATTTTCGATTTTTTGACATTTTTTAATTTATCGTTTTTTTATGTCAGTATGATGGAAAATCAGTCGAAAATAGGTTTAAAGTACTTTTTACACCTTGAAAGACAATAATATATCAAATATCTCAATATTTCAAAATTGCCGAAAATAGGTGATTTCTGTAAGGTACGGATATGTCGCGATTTTCGATTTTTTGACATTTTTTAATTTATCGTTTTTTTACGTCAGTATGATGGAAAATCAGTCGAAAATAGGTTTAAAGTACTTTTTACACCTTGAATGACAATAATATATCAAATATCTCAAAATTTCAAAATTGCCGAAAATAGGTGATTTCTGTTAGGTACGGATATGTCGCGATTTTCGATTTTTTGACATTTTTAATTTATCGTTTTTTTACGTCAGTATGATGGAAAATCAGTCGAAAATAGGTTTAAAGTACTTTTTACACCTTGAATGACAATAATATATCAAATATCTCAATATTTCAAAATTGCCGAAAATAGGTGATTTCTGTAAGGTACGGATATGTCGCGATTTTCGATTTTTTGACATTTTTTAATTTATCGTTTTTTTACGTCAGTATGATGGAAAATCAGTCGAAAATAGGTTTAAAGTACTTTTTACACCTTGAATGACAATAATATATCAAATATCTCAATATTTCAAAATTGCCGAAAATAGGTGATTTCTGAAAAATATGTCGCGATTTTCGATCTTTTGACATTTTTTAATTTATCGTTTTTTTACGTCAGTATGATGGAAAATCAGTCGAAAATAGGTTTAAAGTAATTTTTACACCTTGAATGACAATAATATATCAAATATCTCAATATTTCAAAATTGCCGAACATAGGTGATTTCTGTAAGGTACGGATATGTCACGATTTTCGATTTTTTGACATTTTTTATTTTATCGTTTTTTTACATAAGTATGATGGAAAATCAGTCGAAAATAGGTTTAAAGTACTTTTTACACCTTGAATGACAATAATATATCAAATATCTCAATATTTCAAAATTGCCGAAAATAGGTGATTTCTGTTAAGTACGGATATGTTGCGATTTTCGATTTTTTGACATTTTTTAATTTATCGTTTTTTTACGTCAGTATGATGGAAAATCAGTCGAAAATAGGTTTAAAGTACTTTTTACACCTTGA
This sequence comes from Sepiola atlantica, assembly GCA_963556195.1. NCBI lineage: Eukaryota > Metazoa > Mollusca > Cephalopoda > Sepiida > Sepiolidae > Sepiola > Sepiola atlantica. The sequence goes on along the minus strand of OY744529.1, from coordinate 89,492,372 downwards.
ATGACAATAATATATCAAATATCTCAATATTTCAAAATTGCCGAAAATAGGTGATTTCTGTAAGGTACGGATATGTCGCGATTTTCGATTTTTTGACATTTTTTAATTTATCGTTTTTTTATGTCAGTATGATGGAAAATCAGTCGAAAATAGGTTTAAAGTACTTTTTACACCTTGAAAGACAATAATATATCAAATATCTCAATATTTCAAAATTGCCGAAAATAGGTGATTTCTGTAAGGTACGGATATGTCGCGATTTTCGATTTTTTGACATTTTTTAATTTATCGTTTTTTTACGTCAGTATGATGGAAAATCAGTCGAAAATAGGTTTAAAGTACTTTTTACACCTTGAATGACAATAATATATCAAATATCTCAATATTTCAAAATTGCCGAAAATAGGTGATTTCTGTTAGGTACGGATATGTCGCGATTTTCGATTTTTTGACATTTTTTAATTTATCGTTTCTTTACGTCAGTATGATGGAAAATCAGTCGAAAATAGGTTTAAAGTACTTTTTACACCTTGAATGACAATAATATATCAAATATCTCAATATTTCAAAATTGCCGAAAATAGGTGATTTCTGTAAGGTACGGATATGTCGCGATTTTCGATTTTTTGACATTTTTTAATTTATCGTTTTTTTATGTCAGTATGATGGAAAATCAGTCGAAAATAGGTTTAAAGTACTTTTTACACCTTGAAAGACAATAATATATCAAATATCTCAATATTTCAAAATTGCCGAAAATAGGTGATTTCTGTAAGGTACGGATATGTCGCGATTTTCGATTTTTTGACATTTTTTAATTTATCGTTTTTTTACGTCAGTATGATGGAAAATCAGTCGAAAATAGGTTTAAAGTACTTTTTACACCTTGAATGACAATAATATATCAAATATCTCAATATTTCAAAATTGCCGAAAATAGGTGATTTCTGTTAGGTACGGATATGTCGCGATTTTCGATTTTTTGACATTTTTTAATTTATCGTTTTTTTACGTCAGTATGATGGAAAATCAGTCGAAAATAGGTTTAAAGTACTTTTTACACCTTGAATGACAATAATATATCAAATATCTCAATATTTCAAAATTGCCGAAAATAGGTGATTTCTGTAAGGTACGGATATGTCGCGATTTTCGATTTTTTGACATTTTTTAATTTATCGTTTTTTTACGTCAGTATGATGGAAAATCAGTCGAAAATAGGTTTAAAGTACTTTTTACACCTTGAATGACAATAATATATCAAATATCTCAATATTTCAAAATTGCCGAAAATAGGTGATTTCTGTAAGGTACGGATATGTCGCGATTTTCGATTTTTTGACATTTTTTAATTTATCGTTTTTTTATGTCAGTATGATGGAAAATCAGTCGAAAATAGGTTTAAAGTACTTTTTACACCTTGAAAGACAATAATATATCAAATATCTCAATATTTCAAAATTGCCGAAAATAGGTGATTTCTGTAAGGTACGGATATGTCGCGATTTTCGATTTTTTGACATTTTTTAATTTATCGTTTTTTTACGTCAGTATGATGGAAAATCAGTCGAAAATAGGTTTAAAGTACTTTTTACACCTTGAATGACAATAATATATCAAATATCTCAATATTTCAAAATTGCCGAAAATAGGTGATTTCTGTTAGGTACGGATATGTCGCGATTTTCGATTTTTTGACATTTTTTAATTTATCGTTTTTTTACGTCAGTATGATGGAAAATCAGTCGAAAATAGGTTTAAAGTACTTTTTACACCTTGAATGACAATAATATATCAAATATCTCAATATTTCAAAATTGCCGAAAATAGGTGATTTCTGTAAGGTACGGATATGTCGCGATTTTCGATTTTTTGACATTTTTTAATTTATCGTTTTTTTACGTCAGTATGATGGAAAATCAGTCGAAAATAGGTTTAAAGTACTTTTTACACCTTGAATGACAATAATATATCAAATATCTCAATATTTCAAAATTGCCGAAAATAGGTGATTTCTGAAAAATATGTCGCGATTTTCGATCTTTTGACATTTTTTAATTTATCGTTTTTTTACGTCAGTATGATGGAAAATCAGTCGAAAATAGGTTTAAAGTAATTTTTACACCTTGAATGACAATAATATATCAAATATCTCAATATTTCAAAATTGCCGAACATAGGTGATTTCTGTAAGGTACGGATATGTCACGATTTTCGATTTTTTGACATTTTTTATTTTATCGTTTTTTTACATAAGTATGATGGAAAATCAGTCGAAAATAGGTTTAAAGTACTTTTTACACCTTGAATGACAATAATATATCAAATATCTCAATATTTCAAAATTGCCGAAAATAGGTGATTTCTGTTAAGTACGGATATGTTGCGATTTTCGATTTTTGACATTTTTTAATTTATCGTTTTTTTACGTCAGTATGATGGAAAATCAGTCGAAAATAGGTTTAAAGTACTTTTTACACCTTGAATGACAATAATATATCAAATATCTCAATATTTCAAAATTGCCGAAAATAGGTGATTTCTGTAAGGTACGGATATGTCGCGATTTTCGATTTTTGACATTTTTTAATTTATCGTTTTTTTATGTCAGTATGATGGAAAATCAGTCGAAAATAGGTTTAAAGTACTTTTTACACCTTGAAAGACAATAATATATCAAATATCTCAATATTTCAAAATTGCCGAAAATAGGTGATTTCTGTAAGGTACGGATATGTCGCGATTTTCGATTTTTTGACATTTTTTAATTTATCGTTTTTTTACGTCAGTATGATGGAAAATCAGTCGAAAATAGGTTTAAAGTACTTTTTACACCTTGAATGACAATAATATATCAAATATCTCAATATTTCAAAATTGCCGAAAATAGGTGATTTCTGTTAGGTACGGATATGTCGCGATTTTCGATTTTTTGACATTTTTTAATTTATCGTTTCTTTACGTCAGTATGATGGAAAATCAGTCGAAAATAGGTTTAAAGTACTTTTTACACCTTGAATGACAATAATATATCAAATATCTCAATATTTCAAAATTGCCGAAAATAGGTGATTTCTGTAAGGTACGGATATGTCGCGATTTTCGATTTTTTGACATTTTTTAATTTATCGTTTTTTTATGTCAGTATGATGGAAAATCAGTCGAAAATAGGTTTAAAGTACTTTTTACACCTTGAAAGACAATAATATATCAAATATCTCAATATTTCAAAATTGCCGAAAATAGGTGATTTCTGTAAGGTACGGATATGTCGCGATTTTCGATTTTTTGACATTTTTTAATTTATGTTTTTTTACGTCAGTATGATGGAAATCAGTCGAAAATAGGTTTAAAGTACTTTTTACACCTTGAATGACAATAATATATCAAATATCTCAATATTTCAAAATTGCCGAAAATAGGTGATTTCTGTTAGGTACGGATATGTCGCGATTTTCGATTTTTTGACATTTTTAATTTATCGTTTTTTTACGTCAGTATGATGGAAAATCAGTCGAAAATAGGTTTAAAGTACTTTTTACACCTTGAATGACAATAATATATCAAATATCTCAATATTCAAAATTGCCGAAAATAGGTGATTTCTGTAAGGTACGGATATGTCGCGATTTTCGATTTTTTGACATTTTTTAATTTATCGTTTTTTTACGTCAGTATGATGGAAAATCAGTCGAAAATAGGTTTAAAGTACTTTTTACACCTTGAATGACAATAATATATCAAATATCTCAATATTTCAAATTGCCGAAAATAGGTGATTTCTGTAAGGTACGGATATGTCGCGATTTTCGATTTTTTGACATTTTTTAATTTATCGTTTTTTTTACGTCAGTATGATGGAAAATCAGTCGAAAATAGATTTAAAGTACTTTTTACACCTTGAATGACAATAATATATCAAATATCTCAATATTTCGAAAATTGCCGAAAATAGGTGATTTCTGTAAGGTACGGATATGTCGCGATTTTCGATTTTTTGACATTTTTTAATTTATCGTTTCTTTACGTCAGTATGATGGAAAATCAGTCGAAAATAGGTTTAAAGTACTTTTTACACCTTGAATGACAATAATATATCAAATATCTCAATATTTCAAAATTGCCGAAAATAGGTGATTTCTGTAAGGTACGGATATGTCGCGATTTTCGATTTTTTGACATTTTTTAATTTATCGTTTTTTTACGTCAGTATGATGGAAAATCAGTCGAAAATAGGTTTAAAGTACTTTTTACACCTTGAATGACAATAATATATCAAATATCTCAATATTTCAAAATTGCCGAAATAGGTGATTTCTGTTAGGTACGGATATGTCGCGATTTTCGATTTTTTGACATTTTTTAATTTATCGTTTTTTTACGTCAGTATGATGGAAAATCAGTCGAAAATAGGTTTAAAGTACTTTTTACACCTTGAATGACAATAATATATCAAATATCTCAATATTTCAAAATTGCCGAAAATAGGTGATTTCTGTAAGGTACGGATATGTCGCGATTTTCGATTTTTTGACATTTTTATTTTATCGTTTTTTTACGTCAGTATGATGGAAAATCAGTCGAAAATAGGTTTAAAGTACTTTTTACACCTTGAATGACAATAATATATCAAATATCTCAATATTTCAAAATTGCCAAAATAGGTGATTTCTGTTAGGTACGGATATGTCGCGATTGTCGATTTTTTGACATTTTTTAATTTATCGTTTTTTTACGTCAGTATGATGGAAAATCAGTCGAAAATAGGTTTAAAGTACTTTTTACACCTTGAATGACAATAATATATCAATATCTCAATATTCAAAATTGCCGAAAATAGGTGATTTCTGTAAGTACGATATGTCGCGATTTTCGATTTTTGACATTTTTAATTTATCGTTTTTTTACGTCAGTATGATGGAAAATCAGTCGAAAATAGGTTTAAAGTAATTTTTACACCTTGAATGACAATAATATATCAAATATCTCAATATTTCAAAATTGCCGAAAATAGGTGATTTCTGTAAGGTACGGATATGTCACGATTTTCGATTTTTTGACATTTTTTAATTTATCGTTTTTTTACGTCAGTATGATGGAAAATCAGTCGAAAATAGGTTTAAAGTACTTTTTACACCTTGAATGACAATAATATATCAAATATCTCAATATTTCAAAATTGCCGAAAATAGGTGATTTCTGTAAGTACGGATATGTCGCGATTTTCGATTTTTTGACATTTTTTAATTTATCGTTTTTTTACGTCAGTATGATGGAAAATCAGTCGAAAATAGGTTTAAAGTACTTTTTACACCTTGAATGACAATAATATATCAAATATCTCAATATTTCAAAATTGCCGAAAATAGGTGATTTCTGTAAGGTACGGATATGTCGCGATTTTCGATTTTTGACATTTTTTAATTTATCGTTTTTTTACGTCAGTATGATGAAAAATCAGTCGAAAATAGGTTTAAAGTACTTTTTACACCTTGAATGACAATAATATATCAAATATCTCAATATTTCAAAATTGCCGAAAATAGGTGATTTCTGTTAGGTACGGATATGTCGCGATTTTCGATTTTTTGACATT
>OY744529.1:89266221-89486576 GCA_963556195.1 Sepiola atlantica | reverse complement strand
AAAGTACTTTTTACACCTTGAATGACAATAATATACTCAAATATCTCAATATTTCAAAATTGCCGAAAATAGGTGATTTCTGTAAGGTACGGATATGTCGCGATTTTCGATTTTTGACATTTTTAATTTATCGTTTTTTTACGTCAGTATGATGGAAAATCAGTCGAAAATAGGTTTAAAGTACTTTTTACACCTTGAATGACAATAATATATTCAAATATCTCAATATTTCAAAATTGCCGAAAATAGGTGATTTCTGTAAGGTACGGATATGTCGCGATTTTCGATTTTTTGACATTTTTAATTTATCGTTTTTTTACGTCAGTATGATGGAAAATCAGTCGAAAATAGGTTTAAAGTACTTTTTACACCTTGAATGACAATAATATATCAAATATCTCAATATTTCAAAATTGCCGAAAATAGGTGATTTCTGTAAGGTACGGATATGTCGCGATTTTCGATTTTTTGACATTTTTTAATTTATCGTTTTTTTTACGTCAGTATGATCGAAAATCAGTCGAAAATAGGTTTAAAAGTACTTTTTACACCTTGAATGACAATAATATATCAAATATCTCAATATTTCAAAATTGCCGAAAATAGGTGATTTCTGTAAGGTACGGATATGTCGCGATTTTCGATTTTTTGACATTTTTAATTTATCGTTTTTTTACGTCAGTATGATGGAAAAATCAGTCGAAAATAGGTTTAAAGTACTTTTTACACCTTGAATGACAATAATATATCAAATATCTCAATATTTCAAAAATTGCCGAAAATAGGTGATTTCTGTAAGGTACGGATATGTCGCGATTTTCGATTTTTTGACATTTTTTAATTTATCGTTTTTTTTACGTCAGTATGATGGAAAATCAGTCGAAAATAGGTTTAAAGTACTTTTTACACCTTGAATGACAATAATATATCAAATATCTCAATATTTCAAAAATTGCCGAAAATAGGTGATTTCTGTAAGGTACGGATATGTCGCGATTTTCGATTTTTTGACATTTTTTAATTTATCGTTTTTTTACGTCAGTATGATGGAAAATCAGTCGAAAATAGGTTTAAAGTACTTTTTACACCTTGAATGACAATAATATATCAAATATCTCAATATTTCAAAATTGCCGAAAATAGGTGATTTCTGTAAGGTACGGATATGTCGCGATTTTCGATTTTTTGACATTTTTTAATTTATCGTTTTTTTACGTCAGTATGATGGAAAATCAGTCGAAAATAGGTTTAAAGTACTTTTTACACCTTGAATGACAATAATATATCAAATATCTCAATATTTCAAAATTGCCGAAAATAGGTGATTTCTGTAAGGTACGGATATGTCGCGATTTTCGATTTTTTGACATTTTTTAATTTATCGTTTTTTTACGTCAGTATGATGGAAAATCAGTCGAAAATAGGTTTAAAGTACTTTTTACACCTTGAATGACAATAATATATCAAATATCTCAATATTCAAATTGCCGAAAATAGGTGATTTCTGTAAGGTACGGATATGTCGCGATTTTCGATTTTTTGACATTTTTTAATTTATCGTTTTTTTTACGTCAGTATGATGGAAAATCAGTCGAAAATAGGTTTAAAGTACTTTTTACACCTTGAATGACAATAATATATCAAATATCTCAATATTTCAAAATTGCCGAAAATAGGTGATTTCTGTAAGGTACGGATATGTCGCGATTTTCGATTTTTTGACATTTTTTAATTTATCGTTTTTTTTACGTCAGTATGATGGAAAATCAGTCGAAAATAGGTTTAAAGTACTTTTTACACCTTGAATGACAATAATATATCAAATATCTCAATATTTCAAAATTGCCGAAAATAGGTGATTTCTGTAAGGTACGGATATGTCGCGATTTTCGATTTTTTGACATTTTTTAATTTATCGTTTTTTTTACGTCAGTATGATGGAAAATCAGTCGAAAATAGGTTTAAAGTACTTTTTACACCTTGAATGACAATAATATATCAAATATCTCAATATTTCAAAATTGCCGAAAATAGGTGATTTCTGTAAGGTACGGATATGTCGCGATTTTCGATTTTTTGACATTTTTTAATTTATCGTTTTTTTACGTCAGTATGATGGAAAATCAGTCGAAAATAGGTTTAAAGTACTTTTTACACCTTGAATGACAATAATATATCAAATATCTCAATATTTCAAAATTGCCGAAAATAGGTGATTTCTGTAAGGTACGGATATGTCGCGATTTTCGATTTTTTGGACATTTTTTAATTTTATCGTTTTTTTACGTCAGTATGATGGAAAAATCAGTCGAAAATAGGTTTAAAGTACTTTTTACACCTTGAATGACAATAATATATCAAATATCTCAATATTTCAAAATTGCCGAAAATAGGTGATTTCTGTAAGGTACGGATATGTCGCGATTTTCGATTTTTTTGACATTTTTTAATTTATCGTTTTTTTTACGTCAGTATGATGGAAAAATCAGTCGAAAAATAGGTTTAAAGTACTTTTTTACACCTTGAATGACAATAATATATCAAATATCTCAATATTTCAAAATTGCCGACAATAGGTGATTTCTGTAAGGTACGGATATGTCGCGATTTTCGATTTTTTTGACATTTTTAATTTATCGTTTTTTTTACGTCAGTATGATGGAAAATCAGTCGAAAATAGGTTTAAAGTACTTTTTACACCTTGAATGACAATAATATATCAAATATCTCAATATTTCAAAATTGCCGAAAATAGGTGATTTCTGTAAGGTACGGATATGTCGCGATTTTCGATTTTTTGACATTTTTTAATTTATCGTTTTTTTTACGTTCAGTATGATGGAAAATCAGTCGAAAATAGGTTTAAAGTACTTTTTACACCTTGAATGACAATAATATATCAAATATCTCAATATTTCAAAATTGCCGAAAATAGGTGATTTCTGTAAGGTACGGATATGTCGCGATTTTCGATTTTTTGACATTTTTTAATTTATCGTTTTTTTACGTCAGTATGATGGAAAATCAGTCGAAAATAGGTTTAAAGTACTTTTTACACTTTGAATGACAATAATATATCAAATATCTCAATATTTCAAAATTGCCGAAAATAGGTGATTTCTGTAAGGTACGGATATGTCGCGATTTTCGATTTTTTGACATTTTTTAATTTATCGTTTTTTTTACGTCAGTATGATGGAAAATCAGTCGAAAATAGGTTTAAAAGTACTTTTTACACCTTGAATGACAATAATATATCAAATATCTCAATATTTCAAAATTGCCGAAAATAGGTGATTTCTGTAAGGTACGGATATGTCGCGATTTTCGATTTTTTGACATTTTTTAATTTATCGTTTTTTTTACGTCAGTATGATGGAAAATCAGTCGAAAATAGGTTTAAAGTACTTTTTACACCTTGAATGGACAATAATATATCAAATATCTCAATATTTCAAAATTGCCGAAAATAGGTGATTTCTGTAAGGTACGGATATGTCGCGATTTTCGATTTTTTGACATTTTTTAATTTATCGTTTTTTTTACGTCAGTATGATGGAAAAATCAGTCGAAAATAGGTTTTAAAGTACTTTTTACACCTTGAATGACAAATAATATATCAAAATATCTTCAAAATTGCCGAAAATAGGTGATTTCTGTAAGGTACGGATATGTCGCGATTTTCGATTTTTTGACATTTTTAATTTATCGTTTTTTTACGTCAGTATGATGGAAAATCAGTCGAAAAATAGGTTTAAAGTACTTTTTTACACCTTGAATGACAATAATATATCAAATATCTCAATATTTCAAAATTGCCGAAAATAGGTGATTTCTGTAAGGTACGGATATGTCGCGATTTTCGATTTTTTGACATTTTTTAATTTATCGTTTTTTTACGTCAGTATGATGGAAAATCAGTCGAAAATAGGTTTAAAAGTACTTTTTACACCTTGAATGACAATAATATATCAAATATCTCAATATTTCAAAATTGCCGAAAATAGGTGATTTCTGTAAGGTACGGATATGTCGCGATTTTCGATTTTTTGACATTTTTTAATTTATCGTTTTTTTTACGTCAGTATGATGGAAAATCAGTCGAAAATAGGTTTAAAGTACTTTTTACACCTTGAATGACAATAATATATCAAAATATCTCAATATTTCAAAATTGCCGAAAATAGGTGATTTCTGTAAGGTACGGATATGTCGCGATTTTCGATTTTTTGACATTTTTTAATTTATCGTTTTTTTACGTCAGTATGATGGAAAATCAGTCGAAAATAGGTTTAAAGTACTTTTTACACCTTTGAATGACAATAATATATCAAATATCTCAATATTTCAAAATTGCCGAAAAATAGGTGATTTCTGTAAGGTACGGATATGTCGCGATTTTCGATTTTTTGACATTTTTTAATTTATCGTTTTTTTACGTCAGTATGATGGAAAAATCAGTCGAAAATAGGTTTAAAGTACTTTTTACACCTTGAATGACAATAATATATCAAATATCTCAATATTTCAAAATTGCCGACAATAGGTGATTTCTGTAAGGTACGGATATGTCGCGATTTTCGATTTTTTGACATTTTTTAATTTATCGTTTTTTTACGTCAGTATGATGGAAAATCAGTCGAAAATAGGTTTAAAGTACTTTTTTACACCTTGAATGACAATAATATATCAAAATATCTCAATATTTCAAAAATTGCCGAAAATAGGTGATTTCTTTAAGGTACGGATATGTCGCGATTTTCGATTTTTTGACATTTTTTAATTTATCGTTTTTTTACGTCAGTATGATGGGAAAAATCAGTCGAAAATAGGTTTAAAGTACTTTTTACACCTTGAATGACAATAATATATCAAATATCTCAATATTTCAAAATTGCCGAAAATAGGTGATTTCTGTAAGGTACGGATATGTCGCGATTTTCGATTTTTTGACATTTTTTAATTTATCGTTTTTTTTACGTCAGTATGATGGAAAATCAGTCGAAAATAGGTTTAAAGTACTTTTTTACACCTTGAATGACAATAATATATCAAATATCTCAATATTTCAAAATTGCCGAAAATAGGTGATTTCTGTAAGGGTACGGATATGTCGCGATTTTCGATTTTTTGACATTTTTTAATTTATCGTTTTTTTTACGTCAGTATGATGGAAAATCAGTCGAAAATAGGTTTAAAGTACTTTTTTACACCTTGAATGACAATAATATATCAAATATCTCAATATTTCAAAATTGCCGACAATAGGTGATTTCTGTAAGGTACGGATATGTCGCGATTTTCGATTTTTTGACATTTTTAATTTATCGTTTTTTTACGTCAGTATGATGGAAAATCAGTCGAAAATAGGTTTAAAGTACTTTTTACACCTTGAATGACAATAATATATCAAATATCTCAATATTTCAAAATTGCCGAAAATAGGTGATTTTCTGTAAGGTACGGATATGTCGCGATTTTCGATTTTTTGACATTTTTTAATTTATCGTTTTTTTTACGTCAGTATGATGGAAAATCAGTCGAAAAATAGGTTTAAAGTACTTTTTACACCTTGAATGACAATAATATATCAAATATCTCAATATTTCAAAATTGCCGAAAATAGGTGATTTCTGTAAGGTACGGATATGTCGCGATTTTCGATTTTTTGACATTTTTTAATTTATCGTTTTTTTTACGTCAGTATGATGGAAAAATCAGTCGAAAATAGGTTTAAAGTACTTTTTACACCTTGAATGACAATAATATATCAAATATCTCAATATTTCAAAATTGCCGAAAATAGGTGATTTCTGTAAGGTACGGATATGTCGCGATTTTCGATTTTTTGACATTTTTTAATTTATCGTTTTTTTACGTCAGTATGATGGAAAATCAGTCGAAAATAGGTTTAAAGTACTTTTTTACACCTTGAATGACAATAATATATCAAAATATCTCAATATTTCAAAATTGCCGAAAATAGGTGATTTCTGTAAGGTACGGATATGTCGCGATTTTCGATTTTTTGACATTTTTTAATTTATCGTTTTTTTACGTCAGTATGATGGAAAATCAGTCGAAAATAGGTTTAAAAGTACTTTTTTACACCTTGAATGACAATAATATATCAAATATCTCAATATTTCAAAATTGCCGAAAATAGGTGATTTCTGTAAGGTACGGATATGTCGCGATTTTCGATTTTTTGACATTTTTTTAATTTATCGTTTTTTTACGTCAGTATGATGGAAAATCAGTCGAAAATAGGTTTAAAGTACTTTTTACACCTTGAATGACAATAATATATCAAATATCTCAATATTTCAAAATTGCCGAAAATAGGTGATTTCTGTAAGGTACGGATATGTCGCGATTTTCGATTTTTGACATTTTTTAATTTATCGTTTTTTTACGTCAGTATGATGGAAAATCAGTCGAAAATAGGTTTAAAAGTACTTTTTTACACCTTGAATGACAATAATATATCAAATATCTCAATATTTCAAAATTGCCGAAAATAGGTGATTTTCTGTAAGGTACAGATATGTCGCGATTTTCGATTTTTTGACATTTTTTAATTTATCGTTTTTTTACGTCAGTATGATGGAAAATCAGTCGAAAATAGGTTTAAAGTACTTTTTTACACCTTGAATGACAATAATATATCAAATATCTCAATATTTCAAAAATTGCCGAAAATAGGTGATTTCTGTAAGGTACGGGATATGTCGCGATTTTCGATTTTTTGACATTTTTTAATTTATCGTTTTTTTACGTCAGTATGATGGAAAATCAGTCGAAAATAGGTTTAAAGTACTTTTTACACCTTGAATGACAATAATATATCAAATATCTCAATATTTCAAAATTGCCGAAAATAGGTGATTTCTGTAAGGTACGGGGATATGTCGCGATTTTCGATTTTTTTGACATTTTTTAATTTATCGTTTTTTTTACGTCAGTATGATGGAAAATCAGTCGAAAATAGGTTTAAAAGTACTTTGTTACACCTTGAATGACAATAATATATCAAATATCTCAATATTTCAAAATTGCCGAAAATAGGTGATTTCTGTAAGGTACGGATATGTCGCGATTTTCGATTTTTTGACATTTTTAATTTATCGTTTTTTTACGTCAGTATGATGGAAAATCAGTCGAAAATAGGTTTAAAGTACTTTTTACACCTTGAATGACAATAATATATCAAAATATCTCAATATTTCAAAATTGCCGAAAATAGGTGATTTCTGTAAGGTACGGATATGTCGCGATTTTCGATTTTTTGACATTTTTTAATTTATCGTTTTTTTACGTCAGTATGATGGAAAATCAGTCGAAAATAGGTTTAAAAGTACTTTTTACACCTTGAATGACAATAATATATCAAATATCTCAATATTTCAAAATTGCCGAAAATAGGTGATTTCTGTAAGGTACGGATATGTCGCGATTTTCGATTTTTTGACATTTTTTTAATTTATCGTTTTTTTACGTCAGTATGATGGAAAATCAGTCGAAAATAGGTAGTCGAAAATAGGTTTAAAGTACTTTTTACACCTTGAATGACAATAATATATCAAATATCTCAATATTTCAAAATTGCCGAAAATAGGTGATTTCTGTAAGGTACGGATATGTCGCGATTTTCGATTTTTGACATTTTTTAATTTATCGTTTTTTTACGTCAGTATGATGGAAAATCAGTCGAAAATAGGTTTAAAGTACTTTTTACACCTTGAATGACAATAATATATCAAATATCTCAATATTTCAAAATTGCCGAAAATAGGTGATTTCTGTAAGGTACAGATATGTCGCGATTTTCGATTTTTTGACATTTTTTAATTTATCGTTTTTTTACGTCAGTATGATGGAAAATCAGTCGAAAATAGGTTTAAAGTACTTTTTACACCTTGAATGACAATAATATATCAAATATCTCAATATTTCAAAATTGCCGAAAATAGGTGATTTCTGTAAGGTACGGATATGTCGCGATATTCGATTTTTTGACATTTTTTAATTTATCGTTTTTTTACGTCAGTATGATGGAAAATCAGTCGAAAATAGGTTTAAAGTACTTTTTACACCTTGAATGACAATAATATATCAAATATCTCAATATTTCAAAATTGCCGAAAATAGGTGATTTCTGTAAGGTACGGATATGTCGCGATTTTCGATTTTTTGACATTTTTTAATTTATCGTTTTTTTACGTCAGTATGATGGAAAATCAGTCGAAAATAGGTTTAAAGTACTTTTTACACCTTGAATGACAATAATATATCAAATATCTCAATATTTCAAAATTGCCGAAAATAGGTGATTTCTGTAAGGTACAGATATGTCGCGATTTTCGATTTTTTGACATTTTTTAATTTATCGTTTTTTTACGTCAGTATGATGGAAAATCAGTCGAAAATAGGTTTAAAGTACTTTTTACACCTTGAATGACAATAATATATCAAATATCTCAATATTTCAAAATTGCCGAAAATAGGTGATTTCTGTAAGGTACGGATATGTCGCGATTTTCGATTTTTTGACATTTTTTAATTTATCGTTTTTTTACGTCAGTATGATGGAAAATCAGTCGAAAATAGGTTTAAAGTACTTTTTACACTTTGAATGACAATAATATATCAAATATCTCAATATTTCAAAATTGCCGAAAATAGGTGATTTCTGTAAGGTACGGATATGTCGCGATTTTCGATTTTTTGACATTTTTTGATTTATCGTTTTTTTACGTCAGTATGATGGAAAATCAGTCGAAAATAAGTTTAAAGTACTTTTTACACCTGGAATGAAAATATATCAAATATCTCAATATTTCAAAATTGCCGAAAATAGGTGATTTCTGTTAGGTACGGATATGTCGCGATTTTCGATTTTTAGACATATTTTATTTTATCGTTTTTTTACGTCAGTATGATGGAAAATCAGTTGAAAATAGGTTTAAAGTACTTGTTACACCTTGAATGACAATAATATATCAAATATCTCAAAATTGCCGAAAATAGGTGATTTCTGTAAGGTACGGATGTGTCGCGATTTTCGATTTTTTGACATTCTTATTTTTTTATGTCAGTATGATGGAAAATCAGTCAAAAATAGGTTTAAAGTACTTTGTACACATTGAATTTAAAAAAAATATCAATTATCTCGAGATGTAAAAATTTGCTAAAATAAGCAATTTCTGTAAGGTACGGATGTGTTGCGATTATCGATTTTTTGATATTTTTTATTGTATCGTCTTTCCACGTCAGAATGATGGAAAATCAGTCGAAAATAGGTTTAAAGTACTTTTTACACCTTGAATGACAAAAATATATCAAATATCTCAATATTGGCTAAAATCTGTGATATCTTTTAGGTCCGGATATGTTGTGATTTTAAATTTTTTTACATTTTTTGTTTTATGGTTTTTTACGTCAGTATGATGAAAATCAGTCGAAAATAGGTTTAAAGTACTTTTTACACCTTGAATGACAATAATATATCAAATATCTCAATATTTCAAAATTGCCGAAAATAGGTGATTTCTGTAAGGTACGGATATGTCGCGATTTTCGATTTTTTGACATTTTTTGATTTATCGTTTTTTTACGTCAGTATGATGGAAAATCAGTCGAAAATAAGTTTAAAGTACTTTTTACACCTTGAATGACAATAATATATCAAATATCTCAATATTTCAAAATTGCCGAAAATAGGTGATTTCTGTAAGGTACGGATATGTCGCGATTTTCGATTTTTTGACATTTTTTGATTTATCGTTTTTTTACGTCAGTATGATGGAAAATAAGTCGAAAATGGGTTTAAAGTACTTTTTACACCTTGAATGACAATAATATATCAAATATCTCAATATTTCAAAATTGCCGAAAATAGGTGATTTCTGTAAGGTACGGATATGTCGCGATTTTCGATTTTTTGACATTTTTTGATTTATCGTTTTTTTACGTCAGTATGATGGAAAATCAGTCGAAAATAAGTTTAAAGTACTTTTTACACCTGGAATGACAATATATCAAATATCTCAATATTTCAAAATTGCCGAAAATAGGTGATTTCTGTTAGGTACGGATATGTCGCGATTTTCGATTTTTTGACATTTTTTATTTTATCGTTTTTTTACGTCAGTATGATGGAAAATCAGCCGAAAATAGGTTTAAAGTACTTTTTACACCTTGAATGACAATAATATATCAAATATCTCAATATTTCAAAATTGCCGAAAATAGGTGATTTCTGTAAGGTACGGATATGTCGCGATTTTCGATTTTTTGACATTTTTTGATTTATCGTTTTTTTACGTCAGTATGATGGAAAATCAGTCGAAAATGGGTTTAAAGTACTTTTTACACCTTGAATGACAATAATATATCAAATATCTCAATATTTCAAAATTGCCGAAAGTAGGTGATTTCTGTAAGGTACGGATATGTCGCGATTTTCGATTTTTTGACATTTTTTGATTTATCGTTTTTTTACGTCAGTATGATGGAAAATAAGTCGAAAATGGGTTTAAAGTACTTTTTACACCTTGAATGACAATAATATATCAAATATCTCAATATTTCAAAATTGCCGAAAATAGGTGATTTCTGTAAGGTACGGATATGTCGCGATTTTCGATTTTTTGACATTTTTTGATTTATCGTTTTTTTACGTCAGTATGATGGAAAATAAGTCGAAAATGGGTTTAAAGTACTTTTTACACCTTGAATGACAATAATATATCAAATATCTCAATATTTCAAAATTGCCGAAAATAGGTGATTTCTGTAAGGTACGGATATGTCGCGATTTTCGATTTTTTGAAATTTTTTGATTTATCGTTTTTTTACGTCAGTATGATGGAAAATCAGTCGAAAATGGGTTTAAAGTACTTTTTACACCTTGAATGACAATAATATATCAAATATCTCAATATTTCAAAATTGCCGAAAATAGGTGATTTCTGTAAGGTACGGATATGTCGCGATTTTCGATTTTTTGACATTTTTTAATTTATCGTTTTTTTACGTCAGTATGATGGAAAATCAGTCGAAAATAGGTTTAAAGTACTTTTTACACCTTGAATGACAATAATATATCAAATATCTCAATATTTCAAAATTGCCGAAAATAGGTGATTTCTGTAAGGTACGGATATGTCGCGATTTTCGATTTTTTGACATTTTTTGATTTATCGTTTTTTTACGTCAGTATGATGGAAAATAAGTCGAAAATGGGTTTAAAGTACTTTTTACACCTTGAATGACAATAATATATCAAATATCTCAATATTTCAAAATTGCCGAAAATAGGTGATTTCTGTAAGGTACGGATATGTCGCGATTTTCGATTTTTTGACATTTTTTGATTTATCGTTTTTTTACGTCAGTATGATGGAAAATCAGTCGAAAATAAATTTAAAGTACTTTTTACACCTGGAATGACAATATATCAAATATCTCAATATTTCAAAATTGCCGAAAATAGGTGATTTCTGTTAGGTACGGATATGTTGCGATTTTCGATTTTTTGACATTTTTTGATTTATCGTTTTTTTACGTCAGTATGATGGAAAATCAGTCGAAAATGGGTTTAAAGTACTTTTTACACCTTGAATGACAATAATATATCAAATATCTCAATATTTCAAAATTGCCGAAAGTAGGTGATTTCTGTAAGGTACCGATATGTCGCGATTTTCGATTTTTTGACATTTTTTGATTTATCGTTTTTTTACGTCAGTATGATGGAAAATAAGTCGAAAATGGGTTTAAAGTACTTTTTACACCTTGAATGACAATAATATATCAAATATCTCAATATTTCAAAATTGCCGAAAATAGGTGATTTCTGTAAGGTACGGATATGTCGCGATTTTCGATTTTTTGACATTTTTTGATTTATCGTTTTTTTACGTCAGTATGATGGAAAATCAGTCGAAAATGGGTTTAAAGTACTTTTTACACCTTGAATGACAATAATATATCAAATATCTCAATATTTCAAAATTGCCGAAAATAGGTGATTTCTGTAAGGTACGGATATGTCGCGATTTTCGATTTTTTGACATTTTTTGATTTATCGTTTTTTTACGTCAGTATGATGGAAAATCAGTCGAAAATGGGTTTAAAGTACTTTTTACACCTTGAATGACAATAATATATCAAATATCTCAATATTTCAAAATTGCCGAAAGTAGGTGATTTCTGTAAGGTACGGATATGTCGCGATTTTCGATTTTTTGACATTTTTTGATTTATCGTTTTTTTACGTCAGTATGATGGAAAATAAGTCGAAAATGGGTTTAAAGTACTTTTTACACCTTGAATGACAATAATATATCAAATATCTCAATATTTCAAAATTGCCGAAAGTAGGTGATTTCTGTAAGGTACGGATATGTCGCGATTTTCGATTTTTTGACATTTTTTATTTTATCGTTTTTTTACGTCAGTATGATGGAAAATCAGCCGAAAATAGGTTTAAAGTACTTTTTACACCTTGAATGACAATAATATATCAAATATCTCAATATTTCAAAATTGCCGAAAATAGGTGATTTCTGTAAGGTACGGATATGTCGCGATTTTCGATTTTTTGACATTTTTTGATTTATCGTTTTTTTACGTCAGTATGATGGAAAATCAGTCGAAAATGGGTTTAAAGTACTTTTTACACCTTGAATGACAATAATATATCAAATATCTCAATATTTCAAAATTGCCGAAAGTAGGTGATTTCTGTAAGGTACGGATATGTCGCGATTTTCGATTTTTTGACATTTTTTGATTTATCGTTTTTTTACGTCAGTATGATGGAAAATAAGTCGAAAATGGGTTTAAAGTACTTTTTACACCTTGAATGACAATAATATATCAAATATCTCAATATTTCAAAATTGCCGAAAATAGGTGATTTCTGTAAGGTACGGATATGTCGCGATTTTCGATTTTTTGACATTTTTTGATTTATCGTTTTTTTACGTCAGTATGATGGAAAATAAGTCGAAAATGGGTTTAAAGTACTTTTTACACCTTGAATGACAATAATATATCAAATATCTCAATATTTCAAAATTGCCGAAAATAGGTGATTTCTGTAAGGTACGGATATGTCGCGATTTTCGATTTTTTGAAATTTTTTGATTTATCGTTTTTTTACGTCAGTATGATGGAAAATCAGTCGAAAATGGGTTTAAAGTACTTTTTACACCTTGAATGACAATAATATATCAAATATCTCAATATTTCAAAATTGCCGAAAATAGGTGATTTCTGTAAGGTACGGATATGTCGCGATTTTCGATTTTTTGACATTTTTTAATTTATCGTTTTTTTACGTCAGTATGATGGAAAATCAGTCGAAAATAGGTTTAAAGTACTTTTTACACCTTGAATGACAATAATATATCAAATATCTCAATATTTCAAAATTGCCGAAAATAGGTGATTTCTGTAAGGTACGGATATGTCGCGATTTTCGATTTTTTGACATTTTTTGATTTATCGTTTTTTTACGTCAGTATGATGGAAAATAAGTCGAAAATGGGTTTAAAGTACTTTTTACACCTTGAATGACAATAATATATCAAATATCTCAATATTTCAAAATTGCCGAAAATAGGTGATTTCTGTAAGGTACGGATATGTCGCGATTTTCGATTTTTTGACATTTTTTGATTTATCGTTTTTTTACGTCAGTATGATGGAAAATCAGTCGAAAATAAATTTAAAGTACTTTTTACACCTGGAATGACAATATATCAAATATCTCAATATTTCAAAATTGCCGAAAATAGGTGATTTCTGTTAGGTACGGATATGTTGCGATTTTCGATTTTTTGACATTTTTTGATTTATCGTTTTTTTACGTCAGTATGATGGAAAATCAGTCGAAAATGGGTTTAAAGTACTTTTTACACCTTGAATGACAATAATATATCAAATATCTCAATATTTCAAAATTGCCGAAAGTAGGTGATTTCTGTAAGGTATGATATGTCGCGATTTTCGATTTTTTGACATTTTTTGATTTATCGTTTTTTTACGTCAGTATGATGGAAAATAAGTCGAAAATGGGTTTAAAGTACTTTTTACACCTTGAATGACAATAATATATCAAATATCTCAATATTTCAAAATTGCCGAAAATAGGTGATTTCTGTAAGGTACGGATATGTCGCGATTTTCGATTTTTTGACATTTTTTGATTTATCGTTTTTTTACGTCAGTATGATGGAAAATCAGTCGAAAATGGGTTTAAAGTACTTTTTACACCTTGAATGACAATAATATATCAAATATCTCAATATTTCAAAATTGCCGAAAATAGGTGATTTCTGTAAGGTACGGATATGTCGCGATTTTCGATTTTTTGACATTTTTTGATTTATCGTTTTTTTACGTCAGTATGATGGAAAATCAGTCGAAAATGGGTTTAAAGTACTTTTTACACCTTGAATGACAATAATATATCAAATATCTCAATATTTCAAAATTGCCGAAAATAGGTGATTTCTGTAAGGTACGGATATGTCGCGATTTTCGATTTTTTGACATTTTTTGATTTATCGTTTTTTTACGTCAGTATGATGGAAAATAAGTCGAAAATGGGTTTAAAGTACTTTTTACACCTTGAATGACAATAATATATCAAATATCTCAATATTTCAAAATTGCCGAAAATAGGTGATTTCTGTAAGGTACGGATATGTCGCGATTTTCGATTTTTTGAAATTTTTTGATTTATCGTTTTTTTACGTCAGTATGATGGAAAATCAGTCGAAAATGGGTTTAAAGTACTTTTTACACCTTGAATGACAATAATATATCAAATATCTCAATATTTCAAAATTGCCGAAAATAGGTGATTTCTGTAAGGTACGGATATGTCGCGATTTTCGATTTTTTGACATTTTTTAATTTATCGTTTTTTTACGTCAGTATGATGGAAAATCAGTCGAAAATAGGTTTAAAGTACTTTTTACACCTTGAATGACAATAATATATCAAATATCTCAATATTTCAAAATTGCCGAAAATAGGTGATTTCTGTAAGGTACGGATATGTCGCGATTTTCGATTTTTTGACATTTTTTGATTTATCGTTTTTTTACGTCAGTATGATGGAAAATAAGTCGAAAATGGGTTTAAAGTACTTTTTACACCTTGAATGACAATAATATATCAAATATCTCAATATTTCAAAATTGCCGAAAATAGGTGATTTCTGTAAGGTACGGATATGTCGCGATTTTCGATTTTTTGACATTTTTTGATTTATCGTTTTTTTACGTCAGTATGATGGAAAATCAGTCGAAAATAAATTTAAAGTACTTTTTACACCTGGAATGACAATATATCAAATATCTCAATATTTCAAAATTGCCGAAAATAGGTGATTTCTGTTAGGTACGGATATGTTGCGATTTTCGATTTTTTGACATTTTTTGATTTATCGTTTTTTTACGTCAGTATGATGGAAAATCAGTCGAAAATGGGTTTAAAGTACTTTTTACACCTTGAATGACAATAATATATCAAATATCTCAATATTTCAAAATTGCCGAAAGTAGGTGATTTCTGTAAGGTATGATATGTCGCGATTTTCGATTTTTTGACATTTTTTGATTTATCGTTTTTTTACGTCAGTATGATGGAAAATAAGTCGAAAATGGGTTTAAAGTACTTTTTACACCTTGAATGACAATAATATATCAAATATCTCAATATTTCAAAATTGCCGAAAATAGGTGATTTCTGTAAGGTACGGATATGTCGCGATTTTCGATTTTTTGACATTTTTTGATTTATCGTTTTTTTACGTCAGTATGATGGAAAATCAGTCGAAAATGGGTTTAAAGTACTTTTTACACCTTGAATGACAATAATATATCAAATATCTCAATATTTCAAAATTGCCGAAAATAGGTGATTTCTGTAAGGTACGGATATGTCGCGATTTTCGATTTTTTGACATTTTTTGATTTATCGTTTTTTTACGTCAGTATGATGGAAAATCAGTCGAAAATGGGTTTAAAGTACTTTTTACACCTTGAATGACAATAATATATCAAATATCTCAATATTTCAAAATTGCCGAAAGTAGGTGATTTCTGTAAGGTACGGATATGTCGCGATTTTCGATTTTTTGACATTTTTTGATTTATCGTTTTTTTACGTCAGTATGATGGAAAATAAGTCGAAAATGGGTTTAAAGTACTTTTTACACCTTGAATGACAATAATATATCAAATATCTCAATATTTCAAAATTGCCGAAAGTAGGTGATTTCTGTAAGGTACGGATATGTCGCGATTTTCGATTTTTTGACATTTTTTATTTTATCGTTTTTTTACGTCAGTATGATGGAAAATCAGCCGAAAATAGGTTTAAAGTACTTTTTACACCTTGAATGACAATAATATATCAAATATCTCAATATTTCAAAATTGCCGAAAATAGGTGATTTCTGTAAGGTACGGATATGTCGCGATTTTCGATTTTTTGACATTTTTTGATTTATCGTTTTTTTACGTCAGTATGATGGAAAATCAGTCGAAAATGGGTTTAAAGTACTTTTTACACCTTGAATGACAATAATATATCAAATATCTCAATATTTCAAAATTGCCGAAAGTAGGTGATTTCTGTAAGGTACGGATATGTCGCGATTTTCGATTTTTTGACATTTTTTGATTTATCGTTTTTTTACGTCAGTATGATGGAAAATAAGTCGAAAATGGGTTTAAAGTACTTTTTACACCTTGAATGACAATAATATATCAAATATCTCAATATTTCAAAATTGCCGAAAATAGGTGATTTCTGTAAGGTACGGATATGTCGCGATTTTCGATTTTTTGACATTTTTTGATTTATCGTTTTTTTACGTCAGTATGATGGAAAATAAGTCGAAAATGGGTTTAAAGTACTTTTTACACCTTGAATGACAATAATATATCAAATATCTCAATATTTCAAAATTGCCGAAAATAGGTGATTTCTGTAAGGTACGGATATGTCGCGATTTTCGATTTTTTGAAATTTTTTGATTTATCGTTTTTTTACGTCAGTATGATGGAAAATCAGTCGAAAATGGGTTTAAAGTACTTTTTACACCTTGAATGACAATAATATATCAAATATCTCAATATTTCAAAATTGCCGAAAATAGGTGATTTCTGTAAGGTACGGATATGTCGCGATTTTCGATTTTTTGACATTTTTTAATTTATCGTTTTTTTACGTCAGTATGATGGAAAATCAGTCGAAAATAGGTTTAAAGTACTTTTTACACCTTGAATGACAATAATATATCAAATATCTCAATATTTCAAAATTGCCGAAAATAGGTGATTTCTGTAAGGTACGGATATGTCGCGATTTTCGATTTTTTGACATTTTTTGATTTATCGTTTTTTTACGTCAGTATGATGGAAAATAAGTCGAAAATGGGTTTAAAGTACTTTTTACACCTTGAATGACAATAATATATCAAATATCTCAATATTTCAAAATTGCCGAAAATAGGTGATTTCTGTAAGGTACGGATATGTCGCGATTTTCGATTTTTTGACATTTTTTGATTTATCGTTTTTTTACGTCAGTATGATGGAAAATCAGTCGAAAATAAATTTAAAGTACTTTTTACACCTGGAATGACAATATATCAAATATCTCAATATTTCAAAATTGCCGAAAATAGGTGATTTCTGTTAGGTACGGATATGTTGCGATTTTCGATTTTTTGACATTTTTTGATTTATCGTTTTTTTACGTCAGTATGATGGAAAATCAGTCGAAAATGGGTTTAAAGTACTTTTTACACCTTGAATGACAATAATATATCAAATATCTCAATATTTCAAAATTGCCGAAAGTAGGTGATTTCTGTAAGGTATGATATGTCGCGATTTTCGATTTTTTGACATTTTTTGATTTATCGTTTTTTTACGTCAGTATGATGGAAAATAAGTCGAAAATGGGTTTAAAGTACTTTTTACACCTTGAATGACAATAATATATCAAATATCTCAATATTTCAAAATTGCCGAAAATAGGTGATTTCTGTAAGGTACGGATATGTCGCGATTTTCGATTTTTTGACATTTTTTGATTTATCGTTTTTTTACGTCAGTATGATGGAAAATCAGTCGAAAATGGGTTTAAAGTACTTTTTACACCTTGAATGACAATAAT
This sequence comes from Sepiola atlantica, assembly GCA_963556195.1. Lineage (NCBI taxonomy): Eukaryota > Metazoa > Mollusca > Cephalopoda > Sepiida > Sepiolidae > Sepiola > Sepiola atlantica. The sequence continues at coordinate 89,468,366 of OY744529.1, read as the reverse complement.
ATATCAAATATCTCAATATTTCAAAATTGCCGAAAATAGGTGATTTCTGTAAGGTACGGATATGTCGCGATTTTCGATTTTTTGACATTTTTTGATTTATCGTTTTTTTACGTCAGTATGATGGAAAATCAGTCGAAAATGGGTTTAAAGTACTTTTTACACCTTGAATGACAATAATATATCAAATATCTCAATATTTCAAAATTGCCGAAAGTAGGTGATTTCTGTAAGGTACGGATATGTCGCGATTTTCGATTTTTTGACATTTTTTGATTTATCGTTTTTTTACGTCAGTATGATGGAAAATCAGTCGAAAATGGGTTTAAAGTACTTTTTACACCTTGAATGACAATAATATATCAAATATCTCAATATTTCAAAATTGCCGAAAGTAGGTGATTTCTGTAAGGTACGGATATGTCGCGATTTTCGATTTTTTGACATTTTTTGATTTATCGTTTTTTTACGTCAGTATGATGGAAAATAAGTCGAAAATGGGTTTAAAGTACTTTTTACACCTTGAATGACAATAATATATCAAATATCTCAATATTTCAAAATTGCCGAAAATAGGTGATTTCTGTAAGGTACGGATATGTCGCGATTTTCGATTTTTTGAAATTTTTTGATTTATCGTTTTTTTACGTCAGTATGATGGAAAATCAGTCGAAAATGGGTTTAAAGTACTTTTTACACCTTGAATGACAATAATATATCAAATATCTCAATATTTCAAAATTGCCGAAAATAGGTGATTTCTGTAAGGTACGGATATGTCGCGATTTTCGATTTTTTGACATTTTTTAATTTATCGTTTTTTTACGTCAGTATGATGGAAAATCAGTCGAAAATAGGTTTAAAGTACTTTTTACACCTTGAATGACAATAATATATCAAATATCTCAATATTTCAAAATTGCCGAAAATAGGTGATTTCTGTAAGGTACGGATATGTCGCGATTTTCGATTTTTTGACATTTTTTGATTTATCGTTTTTTTACGTCAGTATGATGGAAAATAAGTCGAAAATGGGTTTAAAGTACTTTTTACACCTTGAATGACAATAATATATCAAATATCTCAATATTTCAAAATTGCCGAAAATAGGTGATTTCTGTAAGGTACGGATATGTCGCGATTTTCGATTTTTTGACATTTTTTGATTTATCGTTTTTTTACGTCAGTATGATGGAAAATCAGTCGAAAATAAATTTAAAGTACTTTTTACACCTGGAATGACAATATATCAAATATCTCAATATTTCAAAATTGCCGAAAATAGGTGATTTCTGTTAGGTACGGATATGTCGCGATTTTCGATTTTTTGACATTTTTTGATTTATCGTTTTTTTACGTCAGTATGATGGAAAATCAGTCGAAAATGGGTTTAAAGTACTTTTTACACCTTGAATGACAATAATATATCAAATATCTCAATATTTCAAAATTGCCGAAAGTAGGTGATTTCTGTAAGGTACGGATGTGTCGCGATTTTCGATTTTTTGACATTTTTTGATTTATCGTTTTTTTACGTCAGTATGATGGAAAATAAGTCGAAAATGGGTTTAAAGTACTTTTTACACCTTGAATGACAATAATATATCAAATATCTCAATATTTCAAAATTGCCGAAAATAGGTGATTTCTGTAAGGTACGGATATGTCGCGATTTTCGATTTTTTGACATTTTTTGATTTATCGTTTTTTTACGTCAGTATGATGGAAAATCAGTCGAAAATGGGTTTAAAGTACTTTTTACACCTTGAATGACAATAATATATCAAATATCTCAATATTTCAAAATTGCCGAAAATAGGTGATTTCTGTAAGGTACGGATATGTCGCGATTTTCGATTTTTTGACATTTTTTGATTTATCGTTTTTTTACGTCAGTATGATGGAAAATCAGTCGAAAATGGGTTTAAAGTACTTTTTACACCTTGAATGACAATAATATATCAAATATCTCAATATTTCAAAATTGCCGAAAGTAGGTGATTTCTGTAAGGTACGGATATGTCGCGATTTTCGATTTTTTGACATTTTTTGATTTATCGTTTTTTTACGTCAGTATGATGGAAAATAAGTCGAAAATGGGTTTAAAGTACTTTTTACACCTTGAATGACAATAATATATCAAATATCTCAATATTTCAAAATTGCCGAAAATAGGTGATTTCTGTAAGGTACGGATATGTCGCGATTTTCGATTTTTTGACATTTTTTAATTTATCGTTTTTTTACGTCAGTATGATGGAAAATAAGTCGAAAATGGGTTTAAAGTACTTTTTACACCTTGAATGACAATAATATATCAAATATCTCAATATTTCAAAATTGCCGAAAATAGGTGATTTCTGTAAGGTACGGATATGTCGCGATTTTCGATTTTTTGACATTTTTTGATTTATCGTTTTTTTACGTCAGTATGATGGAAAATCAGTCGAAAATGGGTTTAAAGTACTTTTTACACCTTGAATGACAATAATATATCAAATATCTCAATATTTCAAAATTGCCGAAAATAGGTGATTTCTGTAAGGTACGGATATGTCGCGATTTTCGATTTTTTGACATTTTTTGATTTATCGTTTTTTTACGTCAGTATGATGGAAAATCAGTCGAAAATGGGTTTAAAGTACTTTTTACACCTTGAATGACAATAATATATCAAATATCTCAATATTTCAAAATTGCCGAAAGTAGGTGATTTCTGTAAGGTACGGATATGTCGCGATTTTCGATTTTTTGACATTTTTTGATTTATCGTTTTTTTACGTCAGTATGATGGAAAATAAGTCGAAAATGGGTTTAAAGTACTTTTTACACCTTGAATGACAATAATATATCAAATATCTCAATATTTCAAAATTGCCGAAAGTAGGTGATTTCTGTAAGGTACGGATATGTCGCGATTTTCGATTTTTTGACATTTTTTATTTTATCGTTTTTTTACGTCAGTATGATGGAAAATCAGCCGAAAATAGGTTTAAAGTACTTTTTACACCTTGAATGACAATAATATATCAAATATCTCAATATTTCAAAATTGCCGAAAATAGGTGATTTCTGTAAGGTACGGATATGTCGCGATTTTCGATTTTTTGACATTTTTTGATTTATCGTTTTTTTACGTCAGTATGATGGAAAATCAGTCGAAAATGGGTTTAAAGTACTTTTTACACCTTGAATGACAATAATATATCAAATATCTCAATATTTCAAAATTGCCGAAAGTAGGTGATTTCTGTAAGGTACGGATATGTCGCGATTTTCGATTTTTTGACATTTTTTGATTTATCGTTTTTTTACGTCAGTATGATGGAAAATAAGTCGAAAATGGGTTTAAAGTACTTTTTACACCTTGAATGACAATAATATATCAAATATCTCAATATTTCAAAATTGCCGAAAATAGGTGATTTCTGTAAGGTACGGATATGTCGCGATTTTCGATTTTTTGACATTTTTTGATTTATCGTTTTTTTACGTCAGTATGATGGAAAATAAGTCGAAAATGGGTTTAAAGTACTTTTTACACCTTGAATGACAATAATATATCAAATATCTCAATATTTCAAAATTGCCGAAAATAGGTGATTTCTGTAAGGTACGGATATGTCGCGATTTTCGATTTTTTGAAATTTTTTGATTTATCGTTTTTTTACGTCAGTATGATGGAAAATCAGTCGAAAATGGGTTTAAAGTACTTTTTACACCTTGAATGACAATAATATATCAAATATCTCAATATTTCAAAATTGCCGAAAATAGGTGATTTCTGTAAGGTACGGATATGTCGCGATTTTCGATTTTTTGACATTTTTTAATTTATCGTTTTTTTACGTCAGTATGATGGAAAATCAGTCGAAAATAGGTTTAAAGTACTTTTTACACCTTGAATGACAATAATATATCAAATATCTCAATATTTCAAAATTGCCGAAAATAGGTGATTTCTGTAAGGTACGGATATGTCGCGATTTTCGATTTTTTGACATTTTTTGATTTATCGTTTTTTTACGTCAGTATGATGGAAAATAAGTCGAAAATGGGTTTAAAGTACTTTTTACACCTTGAATGACAATAATATATCAAATATCTCAATATTTCAAAATTGCCGAAAATAGGTGATTTCTGTAAGGTACGGATATGTCGCGATTTTCGATTTTTTGACATTTTTTGATTTATCGTTTTTTTACGTCAGTATGATGGAAAATCAGTCGAAAATAAATTTAAAGTACTTTTTACACCTGGAATGACAATATATCAAATATCTCAATATTTCAAAATTGCCGAAAATAGGTGATTTCTGTTAGGTACGGATATGTTGCGATTTTCGATTTTTTGACATTTTTTGATTTATCGTTTTTTTACGTCAGTATGATGGAAAATCAGTCGAAAATGGGTTTAAAGTACTTTTTACACCTTGAATGACAATAATATATCAAATATCTCAATATTTCAAAATTGCCGAAAGTAGGTGATTTCTGTAAGGTACGGATATGTCGCGATTTTCGATTTTTTGACATTTTTTGATTTATCGTTTTTTTACGTCAGTATGATGGAAAATAAGTCGAAAATGGGTTTAAAGTACTTTTTACACCTTGAATGACAATAATATATCAAATATCTCAATATTTCAAAATTGCCGAAAATAGGTGATTTCTGTAAGGTACGGATATGTCGCGATTTTCGATTTTTTGACATTTTTTGATTTATCGTTTTTTTACGTCAGTATGATGGAAAATCAGTCGAAAATGGGTTTAAAGTACTTTTTACACCTTGAATGACAATAATATATCAAATATCTCAATATTTCAAAATTGCCGAAAATAGGTGATTTCTGTAAGGTACGGATATGTCGCGATTTTCGATTTTTTGACATTTTTTGATTTATCGTTTTTTTACGTCAGTATGATGGAAAATCAGTCGAAAATGGGTTTAAAGTACTTTTTACACCTTGAATGACAATAATATATCAAATATCTCAATATTTCAAAATTGCCGAAAGTAGGTGATTTCTGTAAGGTACGGATATGTCGCGATTTTCGATTTTTTGACATTTTTTGATTTATCGTTTTTTTACGTCAGTATGATGGAAAATCAGTCGAAAATGGGTTTAAAGTACTTTTTACACCTTGAATGACAATAATATATCAAATATCTCAATATTTCAAAATTGCCGAAAGTAGGTGATTTCTGTAAGGTACGGATATGTCGCGATTTTCGATTTTTTGACATTTTTTGATTTATCGTTTTTTTACGTCAGTATGATGGAAAATAAGTCGAAAATGGGTTTAAAGTACTTTTTACACCTTGAATGACAATAATATATCAAATATCTCAATATTTCAAAATTGCCGAAAATAGGTGATTTCTGTAAGGTACGGATATGTCGCGATTTTCGATTTTTTGAAATTTTTTGATTTATCGTTTTTTTACGTCAGTATGATGGAAAATCAGTCGAAAATGGGTTTAAAGTACTTTTTACACCTTGAATGACAATAATATATCAAATATCTCAATATTTCAAAATTGCCGAAAATAGGTGATTTCTGTAAGGTACGGATATGTCGCGATTTTCGATTTTTTGACATTTTTTAATTTATCGTTTTTTTACGTCAGTATGATGGAAAATCAGTCGAAAATAGGTTTAAAGTACTTTTTACACCTTGAATGACAATAATATATCAAATATCTCAATATTTCAAAATTGCCGAAAATAGGTGATTTCTGTAAGGTACGGATATGTCGCGATTTTCGATTTTTTGACATTTTTTGATTTATCGTTTTTTTACGTCAGTATGATGGAAAATAAGTCGAAAATGGGTTTAAAGTACTTTTTACACCTTGAATGACAATAATATATCAAATATCTCAATATTTCAAAATTGCCGAAAATAGGTGATTTCTGTAAGGTACGGATATGTCGCGATTTTCGATTTTTTGACATTTTTTGATTTATCGTTTTTTTACGTCAGTATGATGGAAAATCAGTCGAAAATAAATTTAAAGTACTTTTTACACCTGGAATGACAATATATCAAATATCTCAATATTTCAAAATTGCCGAAAATAGGTGATTTCTGTTAGGTACGGATATGTCGCGATTTTCGATTTTTTGACATTTTTTGATTTATCGTTTTTTTACGTCAGTATGATGGAAAATCAGTCGAAAATGGGTTTAAAGTACTTTTTACACCTTGAATGACAATAATATATCAAATATCTCAATATTTCAAAATTGCCGAAAGTAGGTGATTTCTGTAAGGTACGGATGTGTCGCGATTTTCGATTTTTTGACATTTTTTGATTTATCGTTTTTTTACGTCAGTATGATGGAAAATAAGTCGAAAATGGGTTTAAAGTACTTTTTACACCTTGAATGACAATAATATATCAAATATCTCAATATTTCAAAATTGCCGAAAATAGGTGATTTCTGTAAGGTACGGATATGTCGCGATTTTCGATTTTTTGACATTTTTTGATTTATCGTTTTTTTACGTCAGTATGATGGAAAATCAGTCGAAAATGGGTTTAAAGTACTTTTTACACCTTGAATGACAATAATATATCAAATATCTCAATATTTCAAAATTGCCGAAAATAGGTGATTTCTGTAAGGTACGGATATGTCGCGATTTTCGATTTTTTGACATTTTTTGATTTATCGTTTTTTTACGTCAGTATGATGGAAAATCAGTCGAAAATGGGTTTAAAGTACTTTTTACACCTTGAATGACAATAATATATCAAATATCTCAATATTTCAAAATTGCCGAAAGTAGGTGATTTCTGTAAGGTACGGATATGTCGCGATTTTCGATTTTTTGACATTTTTTGATTTATCGTTTTTTTACGTCAGTATGATGGAAAATAAGTCGAAAATGGGTTTAAAGTACTTTTTACACCTTGAATGACAATAATATATCAAATATCTCAATATTTCAAAATTGCCGAAAATAGGTGATTTCTGTAAGGTACGGATATGTCGCGATTTTCGATTTTTTGACATTTTTTAATTTATCGTTTTTTTACGTCAGTATGATGGAAAATAAGTCGAAAATGGGTTTAAAGTACTTTTTACACCTTGAATGACAATAATATATCAAATATCTCAATATTTCAAAATTGCCGAAAATAGGTGATTTCTGTAAGGTACGGATATGTCGCGATTTTCGATTTTTTGACATTTTTTGATTTATCGTTTTTTTACGTCAGTATGATGGAAAATCAGTCGAAAATGGGTTTAAAGTACTTTTTACACCTTGAATGACAATAATATATCAAATATCTCAATATTTCAAAATTGCCGAAAATAGGTGATTTCTGTAAGGTACGGATATGTCGCGATTTTCGATTTTTTGACATTTTTTGATTTATCGTTTTTTTACGTCAGTATGATGGAAAATAAGTCGAAAATGGGTTTAAAGTACTTTTTACACCTTGAATGACAATAATATATCAAATATCTCAATATTTCAAAATTGCCGAAAATAGGTGATTTCTGTAAGGTACGGATATGTCGCGATTTTCGATTTTTTGAAATTTTTTGATTTATCGTTTTTTTACGTCAGTATGATGGAAAATCAGTCGAAAATGGGTTTAAAGTACTTTTTACACCTTGAATGACAATAATATATCAAATATCTCAATATTTCAAAATTGCCGAAAATAGGTGATTTCTGTAAGGTACGGATATGTCGCGATTTTCGATTTTTTGACATTTTTTAATTTATCGTTTTTTTACGTCAGTATGATGGAAAATCAGTCGAAAATAGGTTTAAAGTACTTTTTACACCTTGAATGACAATAATATATCAAATATCTCAATATTTCAAAATTGCCGAAAATAGGTGATTTCTGTAAGGTACGGATATGTCGCGATTTTCGATTTTTTGACATTTTTTGATTTATCGTTTTTTTACGTCAGTATGATGGAAAATAAGTCGAAAATGGGTTTAAAGTACTTTTTACACCTTGAATGACAATAATATATCAAATATCTCAATATTTCAAAATTGCCGAAAATAGGTGATTTCTGTAAGGTACGGATATGTCGCGATTTTCGATTTTTTGACATTTTTTGATTTATCGTTTTTTTACGTCAGTATGATGGAAAATCAGTCGAAAATAAGTTTAAAGTACTTTTTACACCTGGAATGACAATATATCAAATATCTCAATATTTCAAAATTGCCGAAAATAGGTGATTTCTGTTAGGTACGGATATGTCGCGATTTTCGATTTTTTGACATTTTTTATTTTATCGTTTTTTTACGTCAGTATGATGGAAAATCAGTCGAAAATGGGTTTAAAGTACTTTTTACACCTTGAATGACAATAATATATCAAATATCTCAATATTTCAAAATTGCCGAAAATAGGTGATTTCTGTAAGGTACGGATATGTCGCGATTTTCGATTTTTTGACATTTTTTAATTTATCGTTTTTTTACGTCAGTATGATGGAAAATCAGTCAAAAATAGGTTTAAAGTACTTTTTACACCTTGAATGACAATAATATATCAAATATCTCAATATTTCAAAATTGCCGAAAATAGGTGATTTCTGTAAGGTACGGATATGTCGCGATTTTCGATTTTTTGACATTTTTTGATTTATCGTTTTTTTACGTCAGTATGATGGAAAATAAGTCGAAAATGGGTTTAAAGTACTTTTTACACCTTGAATGACAATAATATATCAAATATCTCAATATTTCAAAATTGCCGAAAATAGGTGATTTCTGTAAGGTACGGATATGTCGCGATTTTCGATTTTTTGACATTTTTTGATTTATCGTTTTTTTACGTCAGTATGATGGAAAATCAGTCGAAAATGGGTTTAAAGTACTTTTTACACCTTGAATGACAATAATATATCAAATATCTCAATATTTCAAAATTGCCGAAAGTAGGTGATTTCTGTAAGGTACGGATGTGTCGCGATTTTCGATTTTTTGACATTTTTTGATTTATCGTTTTTTTACGTCAGTATGATGGAAAATAAGTCGAAAATGGGTTTAAAGTACTTTTTACACCTTGAATGACAATAATATATCAAATATCTCAATATTTCAAAATTGCCGAAAATAGGTGATTTCTGTAAGGTACGGATATGTCGCGATTTTCGATTTTTTGACATTTTTTGATTTATCGTTTTTTTACGTCAGTATGATGGAAAATCAGTCGAAAATGGGTTTAAAGTACTTTTTACACCTTGAATGACAATAATATATCAAATATCTCAATATTTCAAAATTGCCGAAAATAGGTGATTTCTGTAAGGTACGGATATGTCGCGATTTTCGATTTTTTGACATTTTTTGATTTATCGTTTTTTTACGTCAGTATGATGGAAAATCAGTCGAAAATGGGTTTAAAGTACTTTTTACACCTTGAATGACAATAATATATCAAATATCTCAATATTTCAAAATTGCCGAAAGTAGGTGATTTCTGTAAGGTACGGATATGTCGCGATTTTCGATTTTTTGACATTTTTTGATTTATCGTTTTTTTACGTCAGTATGATGGAAAATAAGTCGAAAATGGGTTTAAAGTACTTTTTACACCTTGAATGACAATAATATATCAAATATCTCAATATTTCAAAATTGCCGAAAATAGGTGATTTCTGTAAGGTACGGATATGTCGCGATTTTCGATTTTTTGACATTTTTTAATTTATCGTTTTTTTACGTCAGTATGATGGAAAATAAGTCGAAAATGGGTTTAAAGTACTTTTTACACCTTGAATGACAATAATATATCAAATATCTCAATATTTCAAAATTGCCGAAAATAGGTGATTTCTGTAAGGTACGGATATGTCGCGATTTTCGATTTTTTGACATTTTTTGATTTATCGTTTTTTTACGTCAGTATGATGGAAAATCAGTCGAAAATGGGTTTAAAGTACTTTTTACACCTTGAATGACAATAATATATCAAATATCTCAATATTTCAAAATTGCCGAAAATAGGTGATTTCTGTAAGGTACGGATATGTCGCGATTTTCGATTTTTTGACATTTTTTGATTTATCGTTTTTTTACGTCAGTATGATGGAAAATAAGTCGAAAATGGGTTTAAAGTACTTTTTACACCTTGAATGACAATAATATATCAAATATCTCAATATTTCAAAATTGCCGAAAATAGGTGATTTCTGTAAGGTACGGATATGTCGCGATTTTCGATTTTTTGAAATTTTTTGATTTATCGTTTTTTTACGTCAGTATGATGGAAAATCAGTCGAAAATGGGTTTAAAGTACTTTTTACACCTTGAATGACAATAATATATCAAATATCTCAATATTTCAAAATTGCCGAAAATAGGTGATTTCTGTAAGGTACGGATATGTCGCGATTTTCGATTTTTTGACATTTTTTAATTTATCGTTTTTTTACGTCAGTATGATGGAAAATCAGTCGAAAATAGGTTTAAAGTACTTTTTACACCTTGAATGACAATAATATATCAAATATCTCAATATTTCAAAATTGCCGAAAATAGGTGATTTCTGTAAGGTACGGATATGTCGCGATTTTCGATTTTTTGACATTTTTTGATTTATCGTTTTTTTACGTCAGTATGATGGAAAATAAGTCGAAAATGGGTTTAAAGTACTTTTTACACCTTGAATGACAATAATATATCAAATATCTCAATATTTCAAAATTGCCGAAAATAGGTGATTTCTGTAAGGTACGGATATGTCGCGATTTTCGATTTTTTGACATTTTTTGATTTATCGTTTTTTTACGTCAGTATGATGGAAAATCAGTCGAAAATAAGTTTAAAGTACTTTTTACACCTGGAATGACAATATATCAAATATCTCAATATTTCAAAATTGCCGAAAATAGGTGATTTCTGTTAGGTACGGATATGTCGCGATTTTCGATTTTTTGACATTTTTTATTTTATCGTTTTTTTACGTCAGTATGATGGAAAATCAGTCGAAAATGGGTTTAAAGTACTTTTTACACCTTGAATGACAATAATATATCAAATATCTCAATATTTCAAAATTGCCGAAAATAGGTGATTTCTGTAAGGTACGGATATGTCGCGATTTTCGATTTTTTGACATTTTTTAATTTATCGTTTTTTTACGTCAGTATGATGGAAAATCAGTCAAAAATAGGTTTAAAGTACTTTTTACACCTTGAATGACAATAATATATCAAATATCTCAATATTTCAAAATTGCCGAAAATAGGTGATTTCTGTAAGGTACGGATATGTCGCGATTTTCGATTTTTTGACATTTTTTGATTTATCGTTTTTTTACGTCAGTATGATGGAAAATAAGTCGAAAATGGGTTTAAAGTACTTTTTACACCTTGAATGACAATAATATATCAAATATCTCAATATTTCAAAATTGCCGAAAATAGGTGATTTCTGTAAGGTACGGATATGTCGCGATTTTCGATTTTTTGACATTTTTTGATTTATCGTTTTTTTACGTCAGTATGATGGAAAATCAGTCGAAAATGGGTTTAAAGTACTTTTTACACCTTGAATGACAATAATATATCAAATATCTCAATATTTCAAAATTGCCGAAAATAGGTGATTTCTGTAAGGTACGGATATGTCGCGATTTTCGATTTTTTGACATTTTTTGATTTATCGTTTTTTTACGTCAGTATGATGGAAAATAAGTCGAAAATGGGTTTAAAGTACTTTTTACACCTTGAATGACAATAATATATCAAATATCTCAATATTTCAAAATTGCCGAAAATAGGTGATTTCTGTAAGGTACGGATATGTCGCGATTTTCGATTTTTTGAAATTTTTTGATTTATCGTTTTTTTACGTCAGTATGATGGAAAATCAGTCGAAAATGGGTTTAAAGTACTTTTTACACCTTGAATGACAATAATATATCAAATATCTCAATATTTCAAAATTGCCGAAAATAGTTGATTTCTGTAAGGTACGGATATGTCGCGATTTTCGATTTTTTGACATTTTTTAATTTATCGTTTTTTTACGTCAGTATGATGGAAAATCAGTCGAAAATAGGTTTAAAGTACTTTTTACACCTTGAATGACAATAATATATCAAATATCTCAATATTTCAAAATTGCCGAAAATAGGTGATTTCTGTAAGGTACGGATATGTCGCGATTTTCGATTTTTTGACATTTTTTGATTTATCGTTTTTTTACGTCAGTATGATGGAAAATAAGTCGAAAATGGGTTTAAAGTACTTTTTACACCTTGAATGACAATAATATATCAAATATCTCAATATTTCAAAATTGCCGAAAATAGGTGATTTCTGTAAGGTACGGATATGTCGCGATTTTCGATTTTTTGACATTTTTTGATTTATCGTTTTTTTACGTCAGTATGATGGAAAATCAGTCGAAAATAAGTTTAAAGTACTTTTTACACCTGGAATGACAATATATCAAATATCTCAATATTTCAAAATTGCCGAAAATAGGTGATTTCTGTTAGGTACGGATATGTCGCGATTTTCGATTTTTTGACATTTTTTATTTTATCGTTTTTTTACGTCAGTATGATGGAAAATCAGCCGAAAATAGGTTTAAAGTACTTTTTACACCTTGAATGACAATAATATATCAAATATCTCAATATTTCAAAATTGCCGAAAATAGGTGATTTCTGTAAGGTACGGATATGTCGCGATTTTCGATTTTTTGATTTATCGTTTTTTTACGTCAGTATGATGGAAAATCAGTCGAAAATGGGTTTAAAGTACTTTTTACACCTTGAATGACAATAATATATCAAATATCTCAATATTTCAAAATTTCCGAAAGTAGGTGATTTCTGTAAGGTACGGATATGTCGCGATTTTCGATTTTTTGACATTTTTTGATTTATCGTTTTTTTACGTCAGTATGATGGAAAATAAGTCGAAAATGGGTTTAAAGTACTTTTTACACCTTGAATGACAATAATATATCAAATATCTCAATATTTCAAAATTGCCGAAAATAGGTGATTTCTGTAAGGTACGGATATGTCGCGATTTTCGATTTTTTGACATTTTTTAATTTATCGTTTTTTTACGTCAGTATGATGGAAAATCAGTCGAAAATAGGTTTAAAGTACTTTTTACACCTTGAATGACAATAATATATCAAATATCTCAATATTTCAAAATTGCCGAAAATAGGTGATTTCTGTAAGGTACGGATATGTCGCGATTTTCGATTTTTTGACATTTTTTGATTTATCGTTTTTTTACGTCAGTATGATGGAAAATAAGTCGAAAATGGGTTTAAAGTACTTTTTACACCTTGAATGACAATAATATATCAAATATCTCAATATTTCAAAATTGCCGAAAATAGGTGATTTCTGTAAGGTACGGATATGTCGCGATTTTCGATTTTTTGACATTTTTTGATTTATCGTTTTTTTACGTCAGTATGATGGAAAATCAGTCGAAAATAAGTTTAAAGTACTTTTTACACCTGGAATGACAATATATCAAATATCTCAATATTTCAAAATTGCCGAAAATAGGTGATTTCTGTTAGGTACGGATATGTCGCGATTTTCGATTTTTTGACATTTTTTATTTTATCGTTTTTTTACGTCAGTATGATGGAAAATCAGCCGAAAATAGGTTTAAAGTACTTTTTACACCTTGAATGACAATAATATATCAAATATCTCAATATTTCAAAATTGCCGAAAATAGGTGATTTCTGTAAGGTACGGATATGTCGCGATTTTCGATTTTTTGATTTATCGTTTTTTTACGTCAGTATGATGGAAAATCAGTCGAAAATGGGTTTAAAGTACTTTTTACACCTTGAATGACAATAATATATCAAATATCTCAATATTTCAAAATTGCCGAAAGTAGGTGATTTCTGTAAGGTACGGATATGTCGCGATTTTCGATTTTTTGACATTTTTTGATTTATCGTTTTTTTACGTCAGTATGATGGAAAATAAGTCGAAAATGGGTTTAAAGTACTTTTTACACCTTGAATGACAATAATATATCAAATATCTCAATATTTTAAAATTGCCGAAAATAGGTGATTTCTGTAAGGTACGGATATGTCGCGATTTTCGATTTTTTGACATTTTTTGATTTATCGTTTTTTTACGTCAGTATGATGGAAAATCAGTCGAAAATAAGTTTAAAGTACTTTTTACACCTGGAATGACAATATATCAAATATCTCAATATTTCAAAATTGCCGAAAATAGGTGATTTCTGTTAGGTACGGATATGTCGCGATTTTCGATTTTTTGACATTTTTTATTTTATCGTTTTTTTACGTCAGTATGATGGAAAATCAGCCGAAAATAGGTTTAAAGTACTTTTTACACCTTGAATGACAATAATATATCAAATATCTCAATATTTCAAAATTGCCGAAAATAGGTGATTTCTGTTAGGTACGGATATGTCGCGATTTTCGATTTTTTGACATTTTTTGATTTATCGTTTTTTTACGTCAGTATGATGGAAAATAAGTCGAAAATGGGTTTAAAGTACTTTTTACACCTTGAATGACAATAATATATCAAATATCTCAATATTTCAAAATTGCCGAAAATAGGTGATTTCTGTAAGGTACGGATATGTCGCGATTTTCGATTTTTTGACATTTTTTAATTTATCGTTTTTTTACGTCAGTATGATGGAAAATCAGTCGAAAATAGGTTTAAAGTACTTTTTACACCTTGAATGACAATAATATATCAAATATCTCAATATTTCAAAATTGCCGAAAATAGGTGATTTCTGTAAGGTACGGATATGTCGCGATTTTCGATTTTTTGACATTTTTTGATTTATCGTTTTTTTACGTCAGTATGATGGAAAATAAGTCGAAAATGGGTTTAAAGTACTTTTTACACCTTGAATGACAATAATATATCAAATATCTCAATATTTCAAAATTGCCGAAAATAGGTGATTTCTGTAAGGTACGGATATGTCGCGATTTTCGATTTTTTGACATTTTTTGATTTATCGTTTTTTTACGTCAGTATGATGGAAAATCAGTCGAAAATAAGTTTAAAGTACTTTTTACACCTGGAATGACAATATATCAAATATCTCAATATTTCAAAATTGCCGAAAATAGGTGATTTCTGTTAGGTACGGATATGTCGCGATTTTCGATTTTTTGACATTTTTTATTTTATCGTTTTTTTACGTCAGTATGATGGAAAATCAGCCGAAAATAGGTTTAAAGTACTTTTTACACCTTGAATGACAATAATATATCAAATATCTCAATATTTCAAAATTGCCGAAAATAGGTGATTTCTGTAAGGTACGGATATGTCGCGATTTTCGATTTTTTGATTTATCGTTTTTTTACGTCAGTATGATGGAAAATCAGTCGAAAATGGGTTTAAAGTACTTTTTACACCTTGAATGACAATAATATATCAAATATCTCAATATTTCAAAATTGCCGAAAGTAGGTGATTTCTGTAAGGTACGGATATGTCGCGATTTTCGATTTTTTGACATTTTTTGATTTATCGTTTTTTTACGTCAGTATGATGGAAAATAAGTCGAAAATGGGTTTAAAGTACTTTTTACACCTTGAATGACAATAATATATCAAATATCTCAATATTTCAAAATTGCCGAAAATAGGTGATTTCTGTAAGGTACGGATATGTCGCGATTTTCGATTTTTTGACATTTTTTGATTTATCGTTTTTTTACGTCAGTATGATGGAAAATCAGTCGAAAATAAGTTTAAAGTACTTTTTACACCTGGAATGACAATATATCAAATATCTCAATATTTCAAAATTGCCGAAAATAGGTGATTTCTGTTAGGTACGGATATGTCGCGATTTTCGATTTTTTGACATTTTTTATTTTATCGTTTTTTTACGTCAGTATGATGGAAAATCAGCCGAAAATAGGTTTAAAGTACTTTTTACACCTTGAATGACAATAATATATCAAATATCTCAATATTTCAAAATTGCCGAAAATAGGTGATTTCTGTTAGGTACGGATATGTCGCGATTTTCGATTTTTTGACATTTTTTATTTTATCGTTTTTTTACGTCAGTATGATGGAAAATCAGTCGAAAATAGGTTTAAAGTACTTTTTACACCTTGAATGACAATAATATATCAAATATCTCAATATTTCAAAATTGCCGAAAATAGGTGATTTCTGTAAGGTACGGATATGTCGCGATTTTCGATTTTTTGACATTTTTTGATTTATCGTTTTTTTACGTCAGTATGATGGAAAATCAGTCGAAAATGGGTTTAAAGTACTTTTTACACCTTGAATGACAATAATATATCAAATATCTCAATATTTCAAAATTGCCGAAAATAGGTAATTTCTGTAAGGTATGGATATGTCGCGATTTTCAATTTTTTTACATTTTTTAATTTATCGTTTTTTTACGTCAGTATGATGGAAAATCAGTCGAAAATAGGTTTAAAGTACTTTTTACACCTTGAATGACAATAATATATCAAATATCTCAATATTTCAAAATTGCCGAAAATAGGTGATTTCTGTAAGGTACGGATATGTCGCGATTTTCGATTTTTTGACATTTTTTGATTTATCGTTTTTTTACGTCAGTATGATGGAAAATAAGTCGAAAATGGGTTTAAAGTACTTTTTACACCTTGAATGACAATAATATATCAAATATCTCAATATTGCAAAATTGCCGAAAAGTGGTGATTTCTGTAAGGTACGGATATGTCGCGATTTTCGATTTTTTGACATTTTTTGATTTATCGTTTTTTTACGTCAGTATGATGGAAAATCAGTCGAAAATAAGTTTAAAGTACTTTTTACACCTGGAATGAAAATATATCAAATATCTCAATATTTCAAAATTGCCGAAAATAAGTGATTTCTGTTAGGTACGGATATGTCGCGATTTTCGATTTTTAGACATATTTTATTTTATCGTTTTTTTACGTCAGTATGATGGAAAATCAGTTGAAAATAGGTTTAAAGTACTTGTTACACCTTGAATGACAATAATATATCAAATATCTCAAAATTGCCGAAAATAGGTGATTTCTGTAAGGTACTGATATGTCGCGATTTTCGATTTTTTGACATTCTTATTTTTTTATGTCAGTATGATGGAAAATCAGTCAAAAATAGGTTTAAAGTACTTTGTACACATTGAATTTTAAAAAAATATCAAATATCTCGAGATGTAAAAATTTGCTAAAATAAGCAATTTCTGTAAGGTACGGATGTGTTGCGATTATCGATTTTTTGATATTTTTTATTGTATCGTTTTTCCACGTCAGAATGATGGAAAATCAGTCGAAAATAGGTTTAAAGTACTTTTTACACCTTGAATGACAAAAATATATCAAATATCTCAATATTGGCTAAAATCTGTGATATCTTTTAGGTCCGGATATGTTGTGATATTAAATTTTTTTACATTTTTTGTTTTATGGTTTTTTACGTCAGTATGATGAAAATCAGTCGAAAATAGGTTTAAAGTACTTTTTACACCTTGAATGACAATAATATATCAAATATCTCAATATTTCAAAATTGCCGAAAATAGGTGATTTCTGTAAGGTACGGATATGTCGCGATTTTCGATTTTTTGACATTTTTTGATTTATCGTTTTTTTACGTCAGTATGATGGAAAATCAGTCGAAAATAAGTTTAAAGTACTTTTTACACCTTGAATGACAATAATATATCAAATATCTCAAAATTGCCGAAAATAGGTGATTTCTGTAAGGTACGGATATGTCGCGATTTTCGATTTTTTGACATTCTTATTTTTTTACGTCAGTATGATGGAAAATCAGTCAAAAATAGGTTTAAAGTACTTTGTACACATTGAATTTCAAAAAAATATCAAATATCTCGAGATCTAAAAATTTGCTAAAATAAGCAATTTCTGTAAGGTACGGATATGTTGCGATTTCGATTTTTTGATATTTTTTATTGTATCGTTTTTCCACGTTAGAATGATGGAAAATCAGTCGAAAATAGGTTTAAAGTACTTTTTACACCTTGAATTACAAAAATATATCAAATATCTCAATATTGGCTAAAATCTGTGATATCTTTTAGGTCCGGATATGTTGTGATTTTAAATTTTTTTACATTTTTTGATTTATCGTTTTTTACGTCAGTATGATGGAAAATCAGTCGAAAATAGGTTTAAAGTACTTTTTACACCTTGAATGACAATAATATATCAAATATCTCAATATTTCAAAATTGCCGAAAATAGGTGATTTCTGTTAGGTACGGATATGTCGCGATTTTCGATTTTTTGACATTTTTTATTTTATCGTTTTTTTACGTCAGTATGATGGAAAATCAGTCGAAAATAGGTTTAAAGTACTTTTTACACCTTGAATGACAATAATATATCAAATATCTCAATATTTCAAAATTGCCGAAAATAGGTGATTTCTGTAAGGTACGGATATGTCGCGATTTTCGATTTTTTGACATTTTTTGATTTATCGTTTTTTTACGTCAGTATGATGGAAAATCAGTCGAAAATAGGTTTAAAGTACTTTTTACACCTTGAATGACAATAATATATCAAATATCTCAATATTTCAAAATTGCCGAAAATAGGTGATTTCTGTAAGGTACGGATATGTCGCGATTTTCGATTTTTTGACATTTTTTGATTTATCGTTTTTTTACGTCAGTATGATGGAAAATCAGTCGAAAATAAGTTTAAAGTACTTTTTACACCTGGAATGAAAATATATCAAATATCTCAATATTTCAAAATTGCCGAAAATAAGTGATTTCTGTTAGGTACGGATATGTCGCGATTTTCGATTTTTAGACATATTTTATTTTATCGTTTTTTTACGTCAGTATGATGGAAAATCAGTTGAAAATAGGTTTAAAGTACTTGTTACACCTTGAATGACAATAATATATCAAATATCTCAAAATTGCCGAAAATAGGTGATTTCTGTAAGGTACTGATATGTCGCGATTTTCGATTTTTTGACATTCTTATTTTTTTATGTCAGTATGATGGAAAATCAGTCAAAAATAGGTTTAAAGTACTTTGTACACATTGAATTTTAAAAAAATATCAAATATCTCGAGATGTAAAAATTTGCTAAAATAAGCAATTTCTGTAAGGTACGGATGTGTTGCGATTATCGATTTTTTGATATTTTTTATTGTATCGTTTTTCCACGTCAGAATGATGGAAAATCAGTCGAAAATAGGTTTAAAGTACTTTTTACACCTTGAATGACAAAAATATATCAAATATCTCAATATTGGCTAAAATCTGTGATATCTTTTAGGTCCGGATATGTTGTGATTTTAAATTTTTTTACATTTTTTGTTTTATGGTTTTTTACGTCAGTATGATGAAAATCAGTCGAAAATAGGTTTAAAGTACTTTTTACACCTTGAATGACAATAATATATCAAATATCTCAATATTTCAAAATTGCCGAAAATAGGTGATTTCTGTAAGGTACGGATATGTCGCGATTTTCGATTTTTTGACATTTTTTGATTTATCGTTTTTTTACGTCAGTATGATGGAAAATCAGTCGAAAATAAGTTTAAAGTACTTTTTACACCTTGAATGACAATAATATATCAAATATCTCAAAATTGCCGAAAATAGGTGATTTCTGTAAGGTACGGATATGTCGCGATTTTCGATTTTTTGACATTCTTATTTTTTTACGTCAGTATGATGGAAAATCAGTCAAAAATAGGTTTAAAGTACTTTGTACACATTGAATTTCAAAAAAATATCAAATATCTCGAGATCTAAAAATTTGCTAAAATAAGCAATTTCTGTAAGGTACGGATATGTTGCGATTTCGATTTTTTGATATTTTTTATTGTATCGTTTTTCCACGTCAGAATGATGGAAAATCAGTCGAAAATAGGTTTAAAGTACTTTTTACACCTTGAATTACAAAAATATATCAAATATCTCAATATTGGCTAAAATCTGTGATATCTTTTAGGTCCGGATATGTTGTGATTTTAAATTTTTTTACATTTTTTGATTTATCGTTTTTTACGTCAGTATGATGGAAAATCAGTCGAAAATAGGTTTAAAGTACTTTTTACACCTTGAATGACAATAATATATCAAATATCTCAATATTTCAAAATTGCCGAAAATAGGTGATTTCTGTTAGGTACGGATATGTCGCGATTTTCGATTTTTTGACATTTTTTATTTTATCGTTTTTTTACGTCAGTATGATGGAAAATCAGTCGAAAATAGGTTTAAAGTACTTTTTACACCTTGAATGACAATAATATATCAAATATCTCAATATTTCAAAATTGCCGAAAATAGGTGATTTCTGTAAGGTACGGATATGTCGCGATTTTCGATTTTTTGACATTTTTTGATTTATCGTTTTTTTACGTCAGTATGATGGAAAATCAGTCGAAAATAGGTTTAAAGTACTTTTTACACCTTGAATGACAATAATATATCAAATATCTCAATATTTCAAAATTGCCGAAAATAGGTGATTTCTGTAAGGTACGGATATGTCGCGATTTTCGATTTTTTGACATTTTTTGATTTATCGTTTTTTTACGTCAGTATGATGGAAAATCAGTCGAAAATAAGTTTAAAGTACTTTTTACACCTTGAATGACAATAATATATCAAATATCTCAAAATTGCCGAAAATAGGTGATTTCTGTAAGGTACGGATATGTCGCGATTTTCGATTTTTTGACATTCTTATTTTTTTACGTCAGTATGATGGAAAATCAGTCAAAAATAGGTTTAAAGTACTTTGTACACATTGAATTTCAAAAAAATATCAAATATCTCGAGATGTAAAAATTTGCTAAAATAAGCAATTTCTGTAAGGTACGGATATGTTGCGATTTCGATTTTTTGATATTTTTTATTGTATCGTTTTTCCACGTCAGAATGATGGAAAATCAGTCGAAAATAGGTTTAAAGTACTTTTTACACCTTGAATTACAAAAATATATCAAATATCTCAATATTGGCTAAAATCTGTGATATCTTTTAGGTCCGGATATGTTGTGATTTTAAATTTTTTTACATTTTTTGATTTATCGTTTTTTACGTCAGTATGATGGAAAATCAGTCGAAAATAGGTTTAAAGTACTTTTTACACCTTGAATGACAATAATATATCAAATATCTCAATATTTCAAAATTGCCGAAAATAGGTGATTTCTGTTAGGTACGGATATGTCGCGATTTTCGATTTTTTGACATTTTTTATTTTATCGTTTTTTTACGTCAGTATGATGGAAAATCAGTCGAAAATAGGTTTAAAGTACTTTTTACACCTTGAATGACAATAATATATCAAATATCTCAATATTTCAAAATTGCCGAAAATAGGTGATTTCTGTATATGTCGCGATTTTCGATTTTTTGACATTTTTTGATTTATCGTTTTTTTACGTCAGTATGATGGAAAATCAGTCGAAAATAGGTTTAAAGTACTTTTTACACCTTGAATGACAATAATATATCAAATATCTCAATATTTCAAAATTGCCGAAAATAGGTGATTTCTGTAAGGTACGGATATGTCGCGATTTTCGATTTTTTGACATTTTTTGATTTATCGTTTTTTTACGTCAGTATGATGGAAAATCAGTCGAAAATAAGTTTAAAGTACTTTTTACACCTTGAATGACAATAATATATCAAATATCTCAAAATTGCCGAAAATAGGTGATTTCTGTAAGGTACGGATATGTCGCGATTTTCGATTTTTTGACATTCTTATTTTTTTACGTCAGTATGATGGAAAATCAGTCAAAAATAGGTTTAAAGTACTTTGTACACATTGAATTTCAAAAAAATATCAAATATCTCGAGATGTAAAAATTTGCTAAAATAAGCAATTTCTGTAAGATACGGATATGTTGCGATTATCGATTTTTTGATATTTTTTATTGTATCGTTTTTCCACGTCAGAATGATGGAAAATCAGTCGAAAATAGGTTTAAAGTACTTTTTACACCTTGAATGACAAAAATATATCAAATATCTCAATATTGGCTAAAATCTGTGATATCTTTTAGGTCCGGATATGTTGTGATTTTAAATTTTTTTACATTTTTTGTTTTATGGTTTTTTACGTCAGTATGATGAAAATCAGTCGAAAATAGGTTTAAAGTACTTTTTACACCTTGAATGACAATAATATATCAAATATCTCAATATTTCAAAATTGCCGAAAATAGGTGATTTCTGTAAGGTACGGATATGTCGCGATTTTCGATTTTTTGACATTTTTTGATTTATCGTTTTTTTACGTCAGTATGATGGAAAATCAGTCAAAAATAGGTTTAAAGTACTTTGTACACATTGAATTTCAAAAAAATATCAAATATCTCGAGATGTAAAAATTTGCTAAAATAAGCAATTTCTGTAAGGTACGGATATGTTGCGATTTCGATTTTTTGATATTTTTTATTGTATCGTTTTTCCACGTCAGAATGATGGAAAATCAGTCGAAAATAGGTTTAAAGTACTTTTTACACCTTGAATGACAATAATATATCAAATATCTCAATATTTCAAAATTGCCGAAAATAGGTGATTTCTGTAAGGTACGGATATGTCGCGATTTTCGATTTTTTGACATTTTTTGATTTATCGTTTTTTTACGTCAGTATGATGGAAAATCAGTCGAAAATGGGTTTAAAGTACTTTTTACACCTTGAATGACAATAATATATCAAATATCTCAATATTTCAAAATTGCCGAAAATAGGTGATTTCTGTAAGGTACGGATATGTCGCGATTTTCGATTTTTTGACATTTTTTAATTTATCGTTTTTTTACGTCAGTATGATGGAAAATCAGTCGAAAATAGGTTTAAAGTACTTTTTACACCTTGAATGACAATAATATATCAAATATCTCAATATTTCAAAATTGCCGAAAATAGGTGATTTCTGTAAGGTACGGATATGTCGCGATTTTCGATTTTTTGACATTTTTTGATTTATCGTTTTTTTACGTCAGTATGATGGAAAATAAGTCGAAAATGGGTTTAAAGTACTTTTTACACCTTGAATGACAATAATATATCAAATATCTCAATATTTCAAAATTGCCGAAAATAGGTGATTTCTGTAAGGTACGGATATGTCGCGATTTTCGATTTTTTGACATTTTTTGATTTATCGTTTTTTTACGTCAGTATGATGGAAAATCAGTCGAAAATAAGTTTAAAGTACTTTTTACACCTGGAATGACAATATATCAAATATCTCAATATTTCAAAATTGCCGAAAATAGGTGATTTCTGTTAGGTACGGATATGTCGCGATTTTCGATTTTTAGACATATTTTATTTTATCGTTTTTTACGTCAGTATGATGGAAAATCAGTCGAAAATAGGTTTAAAGTACTTGTTACACCTTGAATGACAATAATATATCAAATATCTCAAAATTGCCGAAAATAGGTGATTTCTGTAAGGTACGGATATGTCGCGATTTTCGATTTTTTGACATTCTTATTTTTTTATGTCAGTATGATGGAAAATCAGTTAAAAATAGGTTTAAAGTACTTTGTACACATTGAATTTTAAAAAAATATCAAATATCTCGAGATGTAAAAATTTGCTAAAATAAGCAATTTCTGTAAGATACGGATATGTTGCGATTATCGATTTTTTGATATTTTTTATTGTATCGTTTTTCCACGTCAGAATGATGGAAAATCAGTCGAAAATAGGTTTAAAGTACTTTTTACACCTTGAATGACAAAAATATATCAAATATCTCAATATTGGCTAAAATCTGTGATATCTTTTAGGTCCGGATATGTTGTGATTTTAAATTTTTTTACATTTTTTGTTTTATGGTTTTTTACGTCAGTATGATGAAAATCAGTCGAAAATAGGTTTAAAGTACTTTTTACACCTTGAATGACAATAATATATCAAATATCTCAATATTTCAAAATTGCCGAAAATAGGTGATTTCTGTAAGGTACGGATATGTCGCGATTTTCGATTTTTTGACATTTTTTGATTTATCGTTTTTTTACGTCAGTATGATGGAAAATCAGTCAAAAATAGGTTTAAAGTACTTTGTACACATTGAATTTCAAAAAAATATCAAATATCTCGAGATGTAAAAATTTGCTAAAATAAGCAATTTCTGTAAGGTACGGATATGTTGCGATTTCGATTTTTTGATATTTTTTATTGTATCGTTTTTCCACGTCAGAATGATGGAAAATCAGTCGAAAATAGGTTTAAAGTACTTTTTACACCTTGAATTACAAAAATATATCAAATATCTCAATATTGGCTAAAATCTGTGATATCTTTTAGGTCCGGATATGTTGTGATTTTAAATTTTTTTACATTTTTTGATTTATCGTTTTTTACGTCAGTATGATGGAAAATCAGTCGAAAATAGGTTTAAAGTACTTTTTACACCTTGAATGACAATAATATATCAAATATCTCAATATTTCAAAATTGCCGAAAATAGGTGATTTCTGTTAGGTACGGATATGTCGCGATTTTCGATTTTTTGACATTTTTTATTTTATCGTTTTTTTACGTCAGTATGATGGAAAATCAGTCGAAAATAGGTTTAAAGTACTTTTTACACCTTGAATGACAATAATATATCAAATATCTCAATATTTCAAAATTGCCGAAAATAGGTGATTTCTGTAAGGTACGGATATGTCGCGATTTTCGATTTTTTGACATTTTTTGATTTATCGTTTTTTTACGTCAGTATGATGGAAAATCAGTCGAAAATAGGTTTAAAGTACTTTTTACACCTTGAATGACAATAATATATCAAATATCTCAATATTTCAAAATTGCCGAAAATAGGTGATTTCTGTAAGGTACGGATATGTCGCGATTTTCGATTTTTTGACATTTTTTGATTTATCGTTTTTTTACGTCAGTATGATGGAAAATCAGTCGAAAATAAGTTTAAAGTACTTTTTACACCTTGAATGACAATAATATATCAAATATCTCAAAATTGCCGAAAATAGGTGATTTCTGTAAGGTACGGATATGTCGCGATTTTCCATTTTTTGACATTCTTATTTTTTTACGTCAGTATGATGGAAAATCAGTCAAAAATAGGTTTAAAGTACTTTGTACACATTGAATTTCAAAAAAATATCAAATATCTCGAGATGTAAAAATTTGCTAAAATAAGCAATTTCTGTAAGATACGGATATGTTGCGATTATCGATTTTTTGATATTTTTTATTGTATCGTTTTTCCACGTCAGAATGATGGAAAATCAGTCGAAAATAGGTTTAAAGTACTTTTTACACCTTGAATGACAAAAATATATCAAATATCTCAATATTGGCTAAAATCTGTGATATCTTTTAGGTCCGGATATGTTGTGATTTTAAATTTTTTTACATTTTTTGTTTTATGGTTTTTTACGTCAGTATGATGAAAATCAGTCGAAAATAGGTTTAAAGTACTTTTTACACCTTGAATGACAATAATATATCAAATATCTCAATATTTCAAAATTGCCGAAAATAGGTGATTTCTGTAAGGTACGGATATGTCGCGATTTTCGATTTTTTGACATTTTTTGATTTATCGTTTTTTTACGTCAGTATGATGGAAAATCAGTCAAAAATAGGTTTAAAGTACTTTGTACACATTGAATTTCAAAAAAATATCAAATATCTCGAGATGTAAAAATTTGCTAAAATAAGCAATTTCTGTAAGGTACGGATATGTTGCGATTTCGATTTTTTGATATTTTTTATTGTATCGTTTTTCCACGTCAGAATGATGGAAAATCAGTCGAAAATAGGTTTAAAGTACTTTTTACACCTTGAATGACAATAATATATCAAATATCTCAATATTTCAAAATTGCCGAAAATAGGTGATTTCTGTAAGGTACGGATATGTCGCGATTTTCGATTTTTTGACATTTTTTGATTTATCGTTTTTTTACGTCAGTATGATGGAAAATCAGTCGAAAATGGGTTTAAAGTACTTTTTACACCTTGAATGACAATAATATATCAAATATCTCAATATTTCAAAATTGCCGAAAATAGGTGATTTCTGTAAGGTACGGATATGTCGCGATTTTCGATTTTTTGACATTTTTTAATTTATCGTTTTTTTACGTCAGTATGATGGAAAATCAGTCGAAAATAGGTTTAAAGTACTTTTTACACCTTGAATGACAATAATATATCAAATATCTCAATATTTCAAAATTGCCGAAAATAGGTGATTTCTGTAAGGTACGGATATGTCGCGATTTTCGATTTTTTGACATTTTTTGATTTATCGTTTTTTTACGTCAGTATGATGGAAAATAAGTCGAAAATGGGTTTAAAGTACTTTTTACACCTTGAATGACAATAATATATCAAATATCTCAATATTTCAAAATTGCCGAAAATAGGTGATTTCTGTAAGGTACGGATATGTCGCGATTTTCGATTTTTTGACATTTTTTGATTTATCGTTTTTTTACGTCAGTATGATGGAAAATCAGTCGAAAATAAGTTTAAAGTACTTTTTACACCTGGAATGACAATATATCAAATATCTCAATATTTCAAAATTGCCGAAAATAGGTGATTTCTGTTAGGTACGGATATGTCGCGATTTTCGATTTTTAGACATATTTTATTTTATCGTTTTTTACGTCAGTATGATGGAAAATCAGTCGAAAATAGGTTTAAAGTACTTGTTACACCTTGAATGACAATAATATATCAAATATCTCAAAATTGCCGAAAATAGGTGATTTCTGTAAGGTACGGATATGTCGCGATTTTCGATTTTTTGACATTCTTATTTTTTTATGTCAGTATGATGGAAAATCAGTTAAAAATAGGTTTAAAGTACTTTGTACACATTGAATTTTAAAAAAATATCAAATATCTCGAGATGTAAAAATTTGCTAAAATAAGCAATTTCTGTAAGATACGGATATGTTGCGATTATCGATTTTTTGATATTTTTTATTGTATCGTTTTTCCACGTCAGAATGATGGAAAATCAGTCGAAAATAGGTTTAAAGTACTTTTTACACCTTGAATGACAAAAATATATCAAATATCTCAATATTGGCTAAAATCTGTGATATCTTTTAGGTCCGGATATGTTGTGATTTTAAATTTTTTTACATTTTTTGTTTTATGGTTTTTTACGTCAGTATGATGAAAATCAGTCGAAAATAGGTTTAAAGTACTTTTTACACCTTGAATGACAATAATATATCAAATATCTCAATATTTCAAAATTGCCGAAAATAGGTGATTTCTGTAAGGTACGGATATGTCGCGATTTTCGATTTTTTGACATTTTTTGATTTATCGTTTTTTTACGTCAGTATGATGGAAAATCAGTCAAAAATAGGTTTAAAGTACTTTGTACACATTGAATTTCAAAAAAATATCAAATATCTCGAGATGTAAAAATTTGCTAAAATAAGCAATTTCTGTAAGGTACGGATATGTTGCGATTTCGATTTTTTGATATTTTTTATTGTATCGTTTTTCCACGTCAGAATGATGGAAAATCAGTCGAAAATAGGTTTAAAGTACTTTTTACACCTTGAATTACAAAAATATATCAAATATCTCAATATTGGCTAAAATCTGTGATATCTTTTAGGTCCGGATATGTTGTGATTTTAAATTTTTTTACATTTTTTGATTTATCGTTTTTTACGTCAGTATGATGGAAAATCAGTCGAAAATAGGTTTAAAGTACTTTTTACACCTTGAATGACAATAATATATCAAATATCTCAATATTTCAAAATTGCCGAAAATAGGTGATTTCTGTTAGGTACGGATATGTCGCGATTTTCGATTTTTTGACATTTTTTATTTTATCGTTTTTTTACGTCAGTATGATGGAAAATCAGTCGAAAATAGGTTTAAAGTACTTTTTACACCTTGAATGACAATAATATATCAAATATCTCAATATTTCAAAATTGCCGAAAATAGGTGATTTCTGTAAGGTACGGATATGTCGCGATTTTCGATTTTTTGACATTTTTTGATTTATCGTTTTTTTACGTCAGTATGATGGAAAATCAGTCGAAAATAGGTTTAAAGTACTTTTTACACCTTGAATGACAATAATATATCAAATATCTCAATATTTCAAAATTGCCGAAAATAGGTGATTTCTGTAAGGTACGGATATGTCGCGATTTTCGATTTTTTGACATTTTTTGATTTATCGTTTTTTTACGTCAGTATGATGGAAAATCAGTCGAAAATAAGTTTAAAGTACTTTTTACACCTTGAATGACAATAATATATCAAATATCTCAAAATTGCCGAAAATAGGTGATTTCTGTAAGGTACGGATATGTCGCGATTTTCCATTTTTTGACATTCTTATTTTTTTACGTCAGTATGATGGAAAATCAGTCAAAAATAGGTTTAAAGTACTTTGTACACATTGAATTTCAAAAAAATATCAAATATCTCGAGATGTAAAAATTTGCTAAAATAAGCAATTTCTGTAAGATACGGATATGTTGCGATTATCGATTTTTTGATATTTTTTATTGTATCGTTTTTCCACGTCAGAATGATGGAAAATCAGTCGAAAATAGGTTTAAAGTACTTTTTACACCTTGAATGACAAAAATATATCAAATATCTCAATATTGGCTAAAATCTGTGATATCTTTTAGGTCCGGATATGTTGTGATTTTAAATTTTTTTACATTTTTTGTTTTATGGTTTTTTACGTCAGTATGATGAAAATCAGTCGAAAATAGGTTTAAAGTACTTTTTACACCTTGAATGACAATAATATATCAAATATCTCAATATTTCAAAATTGCCGAAAATAGGTGATTTCTGTAAGGTACGGATATGTCGCGATTTTCGATTTTTTGACATTTTTTGATTTATCGTTTTTTTACGTCAGTATGATGGAAAATCAGTCAAAAATAGGTTTAAAGTACTTTGTACACATTGAATTTCAAAAAAATATCAAATATCTCGAGATGTAAAAATTTGCTAAAATAAGCAATTTCTGTAAGGTACGGATATGTTGCGATTTCGATTTTTTGATATTTTTTATTGTATCGTTTTTCCACGTCAGAATGATGGAAAATCAGTCGAAAATAGGTTTAAAGTACTTTTTACACCTTGAATTACAAAAATATATCAAATATCTCAATATTGGCTAAAATCTGTGATATCTTTTAGGTCCGGATATGTTGTGATTTTAAATTTTTTTACATTTTTTGATTTATCGTTTTTTACGTCAGTATGATGGAAAATCAGTCGAAAATAGGTTTAAAGTACTTTTTACACCTTGAATGACAATAATATATCAAATATCTCAATATTTCAAAATTGCCGAAAATAGGTGATTTCTGTTAGGTACGGATATGTCGCGATTTTCGATTTTTTGACATTTTTTATTTTATCGTTTTTTTACGTCAGTATGATGGAAAATCAGTCGAAAATAGGTTTAAAGTACTTTTTACACCTTGAATGACAATAATATATCAAATATCTCAATATTTCAAAATTGCCGAAAATAGGTGATTTCTGTAAGGTACGGATATGTCGCGATTTTCGATTTTTTTGACATTTTTGATTTATCGTTTTTTTACGTCAGTATGATGGAAAATCAGTCGAAAATAGGTTTAAAGTACTTTTTACACCTTGAATGACAATAATATATCAAATATCTCAATATTTCAAAATTGCCGAAAATAGGTGATTTCTGTAAGGTACGGATATGTCGCGATTTTCGATTTTTTGACATTTTTTGATTTATCGTTTTTTTACGTCAGTATGATGGAAAATCAGTCGAAAATAAGTTTAAAGTACTTTTTACACCTTGAATGACAATAATATATCAAATATCTCAAAATTGCCGAAAATAGGTGATTTCTGTAAGGTACGGATATGTCGCGATTTTCCATTTTTTGACATTCTTATTTTTTTACGTCAGTATGATGGAAAATCAGTCAAAAATAGGTTTAAAGTACTTTGTACACATTGAATTTCAAAAAAATATCAAATATCTCGAGATGTAAAAATTTGCTAAAATAAGCAATTTCTGTAAGATACGGATATGTTGCGATTATCGATTTTTTGATATTTTTTATTGTATCGTTTTTCCACGTCAGAATGATGGAAAATCAGTCGAAAATAGGTTTAAAGTACTTTTTACACCTTGAATGACAAAAATATATCAAATATCTCAATATTGGCTAAAATCTGTGATATCTTTTAGGTCCGGATATGTTGTGATTTTAAATTTTTTTACATTTTTTGTTTTATGGTTTTTTACGTCAGTATGATGAAAATCAGTCGAAAATAGGTTTAAAGTACTTTTTACACCTTGAATGACAATAATATATCAAATATCTCAATATTTCAAAATTGCCGAAAATAGGTGATTTCTGTTAGGTACGGATATGTCGCGATTTTCGATTTTTTGACATTTTTTATTTTATCGTTTTTTTACGTCAGTATGATGGAAAATCAGTCGAAAATAGGTTTAAAGTACTTTTTACACCTTGAATGACAATAATATATCAAATATCTCAATATTTCAAAATTGCCGAAAATAGGTGATTTCTGTAAGGTACGGATATGTCGCGATTTTCGATTTTTTGACATTTTTTGATTTATCGTTTTTTTACGTCAGTATGATGGAAAATCAGTCAAAAATAGGTTTAAAGTACTTTGTACACATTGAATTTCAAAAAAATATCAAATATCTCGAGATGTAAAAATTTGCTAAAATAAGCAATTTCTGTAAGGTACGGATATGTTGCGATTTCGATTTTTTGATATTTTTTATTGTATCGTTTTTCCACGTCAGAATGATGGAAAATCAGTCGAAAATAGGTTTAAAGTACTTTTTACACCTTGAATTACAAAAATATATCAAATATCTCAATATTGGCTAAAATCTGTGATATCTTTTAGGTCCGGATATGTTGTGATTTTAAATTTTTTTACATTTTTTGATTTATCGTTTTTTACGTCAGTATGATGGAAAATCAGTCGAAAATAGGTTTAAAGTACTTTTTACACCTTGAATGACAATAATATATCAAATATCTCAATATTTCAAAATTGCCGAAAATAGGTGATTTCTGTTAGGTACGGATATGTCGCGATTTTCGATTTTTTGACATTTTTTATTTTATCGTTTTTTTACGTCAGTATGATGGAAAATCAGTCGAAAATAGGTTTAAAGTACTTTTTACACCTTGAATGACAATAATATATCAAATATCTCAATATTTCAAAATTGCCGAAAATAGGTGATTTCTGTAAGGTACGGATATGTCGCGATTTTCGATTTTTTGACATTTTTTGATTTATCGTTTTTTTACGTCAGTATGATGGAAAATCAGTCGAAAATAGGTTTAAAGTACTTTTTACACCTTGAATGACAATAATATATCAAATATCTCAATATTTCAAAATTGCCGAAAATAGGTGATTTCTGTAAGGTACGGATATGTCGCGATTTTCGATTTTTTGACATTTTTTGATTTATCGTTTTTTTACGTCAGTATGATGGAAAATCAGTCGAAAATAAGTTTAAAGTACTTTTTACACCTTGAATGACAATAATATATCAAATATCTCAAAATTGCCGAAAATAGGTGATTTCTGTAAGGTACGGATATGTCGCGATTTCGATTTTTTGACATTCTTATTTTTTTACGTCAGTATGATGGAAAATCAGTCAAAAATAGGTTTAAAGTACTTTGTACACATTGAATTTCAAAAAAATATCAAATATCTCGAGATGTAAAAATTTGCTAAAATAAGCAATTTCTGTAAGGTACGGATATGTTGCGATTTCGATTTTTTGATATTTTTTATTGTATCGTTTTTCCACGTCAGAATGATGGAAAATCAGTCGAAAATAGGTTTAAAGTACTTTTTACACCTTGAATTACAAAAATATATCAAATATCTCAATATTGGCTAAAATCTGTGATATCTTTTAGGTCCGGATATGTTGTGATTTTAAATTTTTTTACATTTTTTGATTTATCGTTTTTTACGTCAGTATGATGGAAAATCAGTCGAAAATAGGTTTAAAGTACTTTTTACACCTTGAATGACAATAATATATCAAATATCTCAATATTTCAAAATTGCCGAAAATAGGTGATTTCTGTTAGGTACGGATATGTCGCGATTTTCGATTTTTTGACATTTTTTATTTTATCGTTTTTTTACGTCAGTATGATGGAAAATCAGTCGAAAATAGGTTTAAAGTACTTTTTACACCTTGAATGACAATAATATATCAAATATCTCAATATTTCAAAATTGCCGAAAATAGGTGATTTCTGTAAGGTACGGATATGTCGCGATTTTCGATTTTTTGACATTTTTTAATTTATCGTTTTTTTACGTCAGTATGATGGAAAATCAGTCGAAAATAAGTTTAAAGTACTTTTTACACCTGGAATGACAATATATCAAATATCTCAATATTTCAAAATTGCCGAAAATAGGTGATTTCTGTTAGGTACGGATATGTCGCGATTTTCGATTTTTAGACATATTTTATTTTATCGTTTTTTTACGTCAGTATGATGGAAAATCAGTCGAAAATAGGTTTAAAGTACTTGTTACACCTTGAATGACAATAATATATCAAATATCTCAAAATTGCCGAAAATAGGTGATTTCTGTAAGGTACGGATATGTCGCGATTTTCGATTTTTTGACATTCTTATTTTTTTATGTCAGTATGATGGAAAATCAGTTAAAAATAGGTTTAAAGTACTTTGTACACATTGAATTTTAAAAAAATATCAAATATCTCGAGATGTAAAAATTTGCTAAAATAAGCAATTTCTGTAAGGTACGGATATGTTGCGATTATCGATTTTTTGATATTTTTTATTGTATCGTTTTTCCACGTCAGAATGATGGAAAATCAGTCGAAAATAGGTTTAAAGTACTTTTTACACCTTGAATGACAAAAATATATCAAATATCTCAATATTGGCTAAAATCTGTGATATCTTTTAGGTCCGGATATGTTGTGATTTTAAATTTTTTTACATTTTTTGTTTTATGGTTTTTTACGTCAGTATGATGAAAATCAGTCGAAAATAGGTTTAAAGTACTTTTTACACCTTGAATGACAATAATATATCAAATATCTCAATATTTCAAAATTGCCGAAAATAGGTGATTTCTGTAAGGTACGGATATGTCGCGATTTTCGATTTTTTGACATTTTTTGATTTATCGTTTTTTTACGTCAGTATGATGGAAAATCAGTCAAAAATAGGTTTAAAGTACTTTGTACACATTGAATTTCAAAAAAATATCAAATATCTCGAGATGTAAAAATTTGCTAAAATAAGCAATTTCTGTAAGGTACGGATATGTTGCGATTTCGATTTTTTGATATTTTTTATTGTATCGTTTTTCCACGTCAGAATGATGGAAAATCAGTCGAAAATAGGTTTAAAGTACTTTTTACACCTTGAATGACAATAATATATCAAATATCTCAATATTTCAAAATTGCCGAAAATAGGTGATTTCTGTAAGGTACGGATATGTCGCGATTTTCGATTTTTTGACATTTTTTGATTTATCGTTTTTTTACGTCAGTATGATGGAAAATCAGTCGAAAATGGGTTTAAAGTACTTTTTACACCTTGAATGACAATAATATATCAAATATCTCAATATTTCAAAATTGCCGAAAATAGGTGATTTCTGTAAGGTACGGATATGTTGCGATTATCGATTTTTTGATATTTTTTATTGTATCGTTTTTCCACGTCAGAATGATGGAAAATCAGTCGAAAATAGGTTTAAAGTACTTTTTACACCTTGAATTACAAAAATATATCAAATATCTCAATATTGGCTAAAATCTGTGATATCTTTTAGGTCCGGATATGTTGTGATTTTAAATTTTTTTACATTTTTTGATTTATCGTTTTTTACGTCAGTATGATGGAAAATCAGTCGAAAATAGGTTTAAAGTACTTTTTACACCTTGAATGACAATAATATATCAAATATCTCAATATTTCAAAATTGCCGAAAATAGGTGATTTCTGTTAGGTACGGATATGTCGCGATTTTCGATTTTTTGACATTTTTTATTTTATCGTTTTTTTACGTCAGTATGATGGAAAATCAGTCGAAAATAGGTTTAAAGTACTTTTTACACCTTGAATGACAATAATATATCAAATATCTCAATATTTCAAAATTGCCGAAAATAGGTGATTTCTGTAAGGTACGGATATGTCGCGATTTTCGATTTTTTGACATTTTTTGATTTATCGTTTTTTTACGTCAGTATGATGGAAAATCAGTCGAAAATAGGTTTAAAGTACTTTTTACACCTTGAATGACAATAATATATCAAATATCTCAATATTTCAAAATTGCCGAAAATAGGTGATTTCTGTAAGGTACGGATATGTCGCGATTTTCGATTTTTTGACATTTTTTGATTTATCGTTTTTTTACGTCAGTATGATGGAAAATCAGTCGAAAATAAGTTTAAAGTACTTTTTACACCTTGAATGACAATAATATATCAAATATCTCAAAATTGCCGAAAATAGGTGATTTCTGTAAGGTACGGATATGTCGCGATTTTCGATTTTTTGACATTCTTATTTTTTTACGTCAGTATGATGGAAAATCAGTCAAAAATAGGTTTAAAGTACTTTGTACACATTGAATTTCAAAAAAATATCAAATATCTCGAGATGTAAAAATTTGCTAAAATAAGCAATTTCTGTAAGGTACGGATATGTTGCGATTTCGATTTTTTGATATTTTTTATTGTATCGTTTTTCCACGTCAGAATGATGGAAAATCAGTCGAAAATAGGTTTAAAGTACTTTTTACACCTTGAATTACAAAAATATATCAAATATCTCAATATTGGCTAAAATCTGTGATATCTTTTAGGTCCGGATATGTTGTGATTTTAAATTTTTTTACATTTTTTGATTTATCGTTTTTTACGTCAGTATGATGGAAAATCAGTCGAAAATAGGTTTAAAGTACTTTTTACACCTTGAATGACAATAATATATCAAATATCTCAATATTTCAAAATTGCCGAAAATAGGTGATTTCTGTTAGGTACGGATATGTCGCGATTTTCGATTTTTTGACATTTTTTATTTTATCGTTTTTTTACGTCAGTATGATGGAAAATCAGTCGAAAATAGGTTTAAAGTACTTTTTACACCTTGAATGACAATAATATATCAAATATCTCAATATTTCAAAATTGCCGAAAATAGGTGATTTCTGTAAGGTACGGATATGTCGCGATTTTCGATTTTTTGACATTTTTTAATTTATCGTTTTTTTACGTCAGTATGATGGAAAATCAGTCGAAAATAAGTTTAAAGTACTTTTTACACCTGGAATGACAATATATCAAATATCTCAATATTTCAAAATTGCCGAAAATAGGTGATTTCTGTTAGGTACGGATATGTCGCGATTTTCGATTTTTAGACATATTTTATTTTATCGTTTTTTTACGTCAGTATGATGGAAAATCAGTCGAAAATAGGTTTAAAGTACTTGTTACACCTTGAATGACAATAATATATCAAATATCTCAAAATTGCCGAAAATAGGTGATTTCTGTAAGGTACGGATATGTCGCGATTTTCGATTTTTTGACATTCTTATTTTTTTATGTCAGTATGATGGAAAATCAGTTAAAAATAGGTTTAAAGTACTTTGTACACATTGAATTTTAAAAAAATATCAAATATCTCGAGATGTAAAAATTTGCTAAAATAAGCAATTTCTGTAAGGTACGGATATGTTGCGATTATCGATTTTTTGATATTTTTTATTGTATCGTTTTTCCACGTCAGAATGATGGAAAATCAGTCGAAAATAGGTTTAAAGTACTTTTTACACCTTGAATGACAAAAATATATCAAATATCTCAATATTGGCTAAAATCTGTGATATCTTTTAGGTCCGGATATGTTGTGATTTTAAATTTTTTTACATTTTTTGTTTTATGGTTTTTTACGTCAGTATGATGAAAATCAGTCGAAAATAGGTTTAAAGTACTTTTTACACCTTGAATGACAATAATATATCAAATATCTCAATATTTCAAAATTGCCGAAAATAGGTGATTTCTGTAAGGTACAGATATGTCGCGATTTTCGATTTTTTGACATTCTTATTTTTTTACGTCAGTATGATGGAAAATCAGTCAAAAATAGGTTTAAAGTACTTTGTACACATTGAATTTCAAAAAAATATCAAATATCTCGAGATGTAAAAATTTGCTAAAATAAGCAATTTCTGTAAGGTACGGATATGTTGCGATTTCGATTTTTTGATATTTTTTATTGTATCGTTTTTCCACGTCAGAATGATGGAAAATCAGTCGAAAATAGGTTTAAAGTACTTTTTACACCTTGAATGACAATAATATATCAAATATCTCAATATTTCAAAATTGCCGAAAATAGGTGATTTCTGTAAGGTACGGATATGTCGCGATTTTCGATTTTTTGACATTTTTTGATTTATCGTTTTTTTACGTCAGTATGATGGAAAATCAGTCGAAAATGGGTTTAAAGTACTTTTTACACCTTGAATGACAATAATATATCAAATATCTCAATATTTCAAAATTGCCGAAAATAGGTGATTTCTGTAAGGTACGGATATGTCGCGATTTTCGATTTTTTGACATTTTTTAATTTATCGTTTTTTTACGTCAGTATGATGGAAAATCAGTCGAAAATAGGTTTAAAGTACTTTTTACACCTTGAATGACAATAATATATCAAATATCTCAATATTTCAAAATTGCCGAAAATAGGTGATTTCTGTAAGGTACGGATATGTCGCGATTTTCGATTTTTTGACATTTTTTGATTTATCGTTTTTTTACGTCAGTATGATGGAAAATAAGTCGAAAATGGGTTTAAAGTACTTTTTACACCTTGAATGACAATAATATATCAAATATCTCAATATTTCAAAATTGCCGAAAATAGGTGATTTCTGTAAGGTACGGATATGTCGCGATTTTCGATTTTTTGACATTTTTTGATTTATCGTTTTTTTACGTCAGTATGATGGAAAATCAGTCGAAAATAAGTTTAAAGTACTTTTTACACCTGGAATGACAATATATCAAATATCTCAATATTTCAAAATTGCCGAAAATAGGTGATTTCTGTTAGGTACGGATATGTCGCGATTTTCGATTTTTAGACATATTTTATTTTATCGTTTTTTACGTCAGTATGATGGAAAATCAGTCGAAAATAGGTTTAAAGTACTTGTTACACCTTGAATGACAATAATATATCAAATATCTCAAAATTGCCGAAAATAGGTGATTTCTGTAAGGTACGGATATGTCGCGATTTTCGATTTTTTGACATTCTTATTTTTTTATGTCAGTATGATGGAAAATCAGTTAAAAATAGGTTTAAAGTACTTTGTACACATTGAATTTTAAAAAAATATCAAATATCTCGAGATGTAAAAATTTGCTAAAATAAGCAATTTCTGTAAGATACGGATATGTTGCGATTATCGATTTTTTGATATTTTTTATTGTATCGTTTTTCCACGTCAGAATGATGGAAAATCAGTCGAAAATAGGTTTAAAGTACTTTTTACACCTTGAATGACAAAAATATATCAAATATCTCAATATTGGCTAAAATCTGTGATATCTTTTAGGTCCGGATATGTTGTGATTTTAAATTTTTTTACATTTTTTGTTTTATGGTTTTTTACGTCAGTATGATGAAAATCAGTCGAAAATAGGTTTAAAGTACTTTTTACACCTTGAATGACAATAATATATCAAATATCTCAATATTTCAAAATTGCCGAAAATAGGTGATTTCTGTAAGGTACGGATATGTCGCGATTTTCGATTTTTTGACATTTTTTGATTTATCGTTTTTTTACGTCAGTATGATGGAAAATCAGTCAAAAATAGGTTTAAAGTACTTTGTACACATTGAATTTCAAAAAAATATCAAATATCTCGAGATGTAAAAATTTGCTAAAATAAGCAATTTCTGTAAGGTACGGATATGTTGCGATTTCGATTTTTTGATATTTTTTATTGTATCGTTTTTCCACGTCAGAATGATGGAAAATCAGTCGAAAATAGGTTTAAAGTACTTTTTACACCTTGAATTACAAAAATATATCAAATATCTCAATATTGGCTAAAATCTGTGATATCTTTTAGGTCCGGATATGTTGTGATTTTAAATTTTTTTACA
This sequence comes from Sepiola atlantica, assembly GCA_963556195.1. Lineage (NCBI taxonomy): Eukaryota > Metazoa > Mollusca > Cephalopoda > Sepiida > Sepiolidae > Sepiola > Sepiola atlantica. The sequence continues at coordinate 89,430,072 of OY744529.1, read as the reverse complement.
TTTTTTGATTTATCGTTTTTTACGTCAGTATGATGGAAAATCAGTCGAAAATAGGTTTAAAGTACTTTTTACACCTTGAATGACAATAATATATCAAATATCTCAATATTTCAAAATTGCCGAAAATAGGTGATTTCTGTTAGGTACGGATATGTCGCGATTTTCGATTTTTTGACATTTTTTATTTTATCGTTTTTTTACGTCAGTATGATGGAAAATCAGTCGAAAATAGGTTTAAAGTACTTTTTACACCTTGAATGACAATAATATATCAAATATCTCAATATTTCAAAATTGCCGAAAATAGGTGATTTCTGTAAGGTACGGATATGTCGCGATTTTCGATTTTTTGACATTTTTTGATTTATCGTTTTTTTACGTCAGTATGATGGAAAATCAGTCGAAAATAGGTTTAAAGTACTTTTTACACCTTGAATGACAATAATATATCAAATATCTCAATATTTCAAAATTGCCGAAAATAGGTGATTTCTGTAAGGTACGGATATGTCGCGATTTTCGATTTTTTGACATTTTTTGATTTATCGTTTTTTTACGTCAGTATGATGGAAAATCAGTCGAAAATAAGTTTAAAGTACTTTTTACACCTTGAATGACAATAATATATCAAATATCTCAAAATTGCCGAAAATAGGTGATTTCTGTAAGGTACGGATATGTCGCGATTTTCCATTTTTTGACATTCTTATTTTTTTACGTCAGTATGATGGAAAATCAGTCAAAAATAGGTTTAAAGTACTTTGTACACATTGAATTTCAAAAAAATATCAAATATCTCGAGATGTAAAAATTTGCTAAAATAAGCAATTTCTGTAAGATACGGATATGTTGCGATTATCGATTTTTTGATATTTTTTATTGTATCGTTTTTCCACGTCAGAATGATGGAAAATCAGTCGAAAATAGGTTTAAAGTACTTTTTACACCTTGAATGACAAAAATATATCAAATATCTCAATATTGGCTAAAATCTGTGATATCTTTTAGGTCCGGATATGTTGTGATTTTAAATTTTTTTACATTTTTTGTTTTATGGTTTTTTACGTCAGTATGATGAAAATCAGTCGAAAATAGGTTTAAAGTACTTTTTACACCTTGAATGACAATAATATATCAAATATCTCAATATTTCAAAATTGCCGAAAATAGGTGATTTCTGTTAGGTACGGATATGTCGCGATTTTCGATTTTTTGACATTTTTTATTTTATCGTTTTTTTACGTCAGTATGATGGAAAATCAGTCGAAAATAGGTTTAAAGTACTTTTTACACCTTGAATGACAATAATATATCAAATATCTCAATATTTCAAAATTGCCGAAAATAGGTGATTTCTGTAAGGTACGGATATGTCGCGATTTTCGATTTTTTGACATTTTTTGATTTATCGTTTTTTTACGTCAGTATGATGGAAAATCAGTCGAAAATAAGTTTAAAGTACTTTTTACACCTGGAATGACAATATATAAAATATCTCAATATTTCAAAATTGCCGAAAATAGGTGATTTCTGTTAGGTACGGATATGTCGCGATTTTCGATTTTTAGACATATTTTATTTTATCGTTTTTTTACGTCAGTATGATGGAAAATCAGTCGAAAATAGGTTTAAAGTACTTGTTACACCTTGAATGACAATAATATATCAAATATCTCAAAATTGCCGAAAATAGGTGATTTCTGTAAGATACGGATATGTCGCGATTTTCGATTTTTTGACATTTTTTGATTTATCGTTTTTTTACGTCAGTATGATGGAAAATCAGTCAAAAATAGGTTTAAAGTACTTTGTACACATTGAATTTCAAAAAAATATCAAATATCTCGAGATGTAAAAATTTGCTAAAATAAGCAATTTCTGTAAGGTACGGATATGTTGCGATTTCGATTTTTTGATATTTTTTATTGTATCGTTTTTCCACGTCAGAATGATGGAAAATCAGTCGAAAATAGGTTTAAAGTACTTTTTACACCTTGAATTACAAAAATATATCAAATATCTCAATATTGGCTAAAATCTGTGATATCTTTTAGGTCCGGATATGTTGTGATTTTAAATTTTTTTACATTTTTTGATTTATCGTTTTTTACGTCAGTATGATGGAAAATCAGTCGAAAATAGGTTTAAAGTACTTTTTACACCTTGAATGACAATAATATATCAAATATCTCAATATTTCAAAATTGCCGAAAATAGGTGATTTCTGTTAGGTACGGATATGTCGCGATTTTCGATTTTTTGACATTTTTTATTTTATCGTTTTTTTACGTCAGTATGATGGAAAATCAGTCGAAAATAGGTTTAAAGTACTTTTTACACCTTGAATGACAATAATATATCAAATATCTCAATATTTCAAAATTGCCGAAAATAGGTGATTTCTGTAAGGTACGGATATGTCGCGATTTTCGATTTTTTGACATTTTTTGATTTATCGTTTTTTTACGTCAGTATGATGGAAAATCAGTCGAAAATAGGTTTAAAGTACTTTTTACACCTTGAATGACAATAATATATCAAATATCTCAATATTTCAAAATTGCCGAAAATAGGTGATTTCTGTAAGGTACGGATATGTCGCGATTTTCGATTTTTTGACATTTTTTGATTTATCGTTTTTTTACGTCAGTATGATGGAAAATCAGTCGAAAATAAGTTTAAAGTACTTTTTACACCTTGAATGACAATAATATATCAAATATCTCAAAATTGCCGAAAATAGGTGATTTCTGTAAGGTACGGATATGTCGCGATTTTCGATTTTTTGACATTCTTATTTTTTTACGTCAGTATGATGGAAAATCAGTCAAAAATAGGTTTAAAGTACTTTGTACACATTGAATTTCAAAAAAATATCAAATATCTCGAGATGTAAAAATTTGCTAAAATAAGCAATTTCTGTAAGGTACGGATATGTTGCGATTTCGATTTTTTTATATTTTTTATTGTATCGTTTTTCCACGTCAGAATGATGGAAAATCAGTCGAAAATAGGTTTAAAGTACTTTTTACACCTTGAATTACAAAAATATATCAAATATCTCAATATTGGCTAAAATCTGTGATATCTTTTAGGTCCGGATATGTTGTGATTTTAAATTTTTTTACATTTTTTGATTTATCGTTTTTTACGTCAGTATGATGGAAAATCAGTCGAAAATAGGTTTAAAGTACTTTTTACACCTTGAATGACAATAATATATCAAATATCTCAATATTTCAAAATTGCCGAAAATAGGTGATTTCTGTTAGGTACGGATATGTCGCGATTTTCGATTTTTTGACATTTTTTATTTTATCGTTTTTTTACGTCAGTATGATGGAAAATCAGTCGAAAATAGGTTTAAAGTACTTTTTACACCTTGAATGACAATAATATATCAAATATCTCAATATTTCAAAATTGCCGAAAATAGGTGATTTCTGTAAGGTACGGATATGTCGCGATTTTCGATTTTTTGACATTTTTTAATTTATCGTTTTTTTACGTCAGTATGATGGAAAATCAGTCGAAAATAAGTTTAAAGTACTTTTTACACCTGGAATGACAATATATCAAATATCTCAATATTTCAAAATTGCCGAAAATAGGTGATTTCTGTTAGGTACGGATATGTCGCGATTTTCGATTTTTTGACATATTTTATTTTATCGTTTTTTTACGTCAGTATGATGGAAAATCAGTCGAAAATAGGTTTAAAGTACTTTTTACACCTTGAATGACAATAATATATCAAATATCTCAAAATTGCCGAAAATAGGTGATTTCTGTAAGGTACGGATATGTCGCGATTTTCGATTTTTTGACATTCTTATTTTTTTATGTCAGTATGATGGAAAATCAGTTAAAAATAGGTTTAAAGTACTTTGTACACATTGAATTTTAAAAAAATATCAAATATCTCGAGATGTAAAAATTTGCTAAAATAAGCAATTTCTGTAAGGTACGGATATGTTGCGATTATCGATTTTTTGATATTTTTTATTGTATCGTTTTTCCACGTCAGAATGATGGAAAATCAGTCGAAAATAGGTTTAAAGTACTTTTTACACCTTGAATGACAAAAATATATCAAATATCTCAATATTGGCTAAAATCTGTGATATCTTTTAGGTCCGGATATGTTGTGATTTTAAATTTTTTTACATTTTTTGTTTTATGGTTTTTTACGTCAGTATGATGAAAATCAGTCGAAAATAGGTTTAAAGTACTTTTTACACCTTGAATGACAATAATATATCAAATATCTCAATATTTCAAAATTGCCGAAAATAGGTGATTTCTGTAAGGTACGGATATGTCGCGATTTTCGATTTTTTGACATTTTTTGATTTATCGTTTTTTTACGTCAGTATGATGGAAAATCAGTCGAAAATAAGTTTAAAGTACTTTTTACACCTTGAATGACAATAATATATCAAATATCTCAAAATTGCCGAAAATAGGTGATTTCTGTAAAGTACGGATATGTCGCGATTTTCGATTTTTTGACATTCTTATTTTTTTACGTCAGTATGATGGAAAATCAGTCAAAAATAGGTTTAAAGTACTTTGTATACATTGAATTTCAAAAAAATATCAAATATCTCGAGATGTAAAAATTTGCTAAAATAAGCAATTTCTGTAAGGTACGGATATGTTGCGATTTCGATTTTTTGATATTTTTTATTGTATCGTTTTTCCACGTCAGAATGATGGAAAATCAGTCGAAAATAGGTTTAAAGTACTTTTTACACCTTGAATGACAATAATATATCAAATATCTCAATATTTCAAAATTGCCGAAAATAGGTGATTTCTGTAAGGTACGGATATGTCGCGATTTCGATTTTTTGACATTTTTTGATTTATCGTTTTTTTACGTCAGTATGATGGAAAATCAGTCGAAAATAAGTTTAAAGTACTTTTTACACCTGGAATGACAATATATAAAATATCTCAATATTTCAAAATTGCCGAAAATAGGTGATTTCTGTTAGGTACGGATATGTCGCGATTTTCGATTTTTAGACATATTTTATTTTATCGTTTTTTTACGTCAGTATGATGGAAAATCAGTCGAAAATAGGTTTAAAGTACTTGTTACACCTTGAATGACAATAATATATCAAATATCTCAAAATTGCCGAAAATAGGTGATTTCTGATATCTCGAGATGTAAAAATTTGCTAAAATAAGCAATTTCTGTAAGGTACGGATATGTTGCGATTATCGATTTTTTGATATTTTTTATTGTATCGTTTTTCCACGTCAGAATGATGGAAAATCAGTCGAAAATAGGTTTAAAGTACTTTTTACACCTTGAATGACAAAAATATATCAAATATCTCAATATTGGCTAAAATCTGTGATATCTTTTAGGTCCGGATATGTTGTGATTTTAAATTTTTTTACATTTTTTGTTTTATGGTTTTTTACGTCAGTATGATGAAAATCAGTCGAAAATAGGTTTAAAGTACTTTTTACACCTTGAATGACAATAATATATCAAATATCTCAATATTTCAAAGTTGCCGAAAATAGGTGATTTCTGTAAGGTACGGATATGTCGCGATTTTCGATTTTTTGACATTTTTTGATTTATCGTTTTTTTACGTCAGTATGATGGAAAATCAGTCGAAAATAAGTTTAAAGTACTTTTTACACCTGGAATGACAATATATAAAATATCTCAATATTTCAAAATTGCCGAAAATAGGTGATTTCTGTTAGGTACGGATATGTCGCGATTTTCGATTTTTAGACATATTTTATTTTATCGTTTTTTTACGTCAGTATGATGGAAAATCAGTCGAAAATAGGTTTAAAGTACTTGTTACACCTTGAATGACAATAATATATCAAATATCTCAAAATTGCCGAAAATAGGTGATTTCTGTAAGATACGGATATGTCGCGATTTTCGATTTTTTGACATTTTTTGATTTATCGTTTTTTTACGTCAGTATGATGGAAAATCAGTCGGAAATAAGTTTAAAGTACTTTTTACACCTGGAATGACAATATATCAAATATCTCAATATTTCAAAATTGCCGAAAATAGGTGATTTCTGTTAGGTACGGATATGTCGCGATTTTCGATTTTTTGACATTTTTTATTTTATCGTTTTTTTACGTCAGTATGATGGAAAATCAGTCGAAAATAGGTTTAAAGTACTTTTTACACCTTGAATGACAATAATATATCAAATATCTCAATATTTCAAAATTGCCGAAAATAGGTGATTTCTTTAAGGTACGGATATGTCGCGATTTTCGATTTTTTGACATTTTTTGATTTATCGTTTTTTTACGTCAGTATGATGGAAAATCAGTCGAAAATGGGGTTAAAGTACTTTTTACACCTTGAATGACAATAATATATCAAATATCTCAATATTTCAAAATTGCCGAAAATAGGTGATTTCTGTAAGGTACGGATATGTCGCGATTTTCGATTTTTTGACATTTTTTAATTTATCGTTTTTTTACGTCAGTATGATGGAAAATCAGTCGAAAATAGGTTTAAAGTACTTTTTACACCTTGAATGACAATAATATATCAAATATCTCAATATTTCAAAATTGCCGAAAATAGGTGATTTCTGTAAGGTACGGATATGTCGCGATTTTCGATTTTTTGACATTCTTATTTTTTTATGTCAGTATGATGGAAAATCAGTTAAAAATAGGTTTAAAGTACTTTGTACACATTGAATTTTAAAAAAATATCAAATATCTCGAGATGTAAAAATTTGCTAAAATAAGCAATTTCTGTAAGGTACGGATATGTTGCGATTATCGATTTTTTGATATTTTTTATTGTATCGTTTTTCCACGTCAGAATGATGGAAAATCAGTCGAAAATAGGTTTAAAGTACTTTTTACACCTTGAATGACAAAAATATATCAAATATCTCAATATTGGCTAAAATCTGTGATATCTTTTAGGTCCGGATATGTTGTGATTTTAAATTTTTTTACATTTTTTGTTTTATGGTTTTTTACGTCAGTATGATGAAAATCAGTCGAAAATAGGTTTAAAGTACTTTTTACACCTTGAATGACAATAATATATCAAATATCTCAATATTTCAAAATTGCCGAAAATAGGTGATTTCTGTAAGGTACGGATATGTCGCGATTTTCGATTTTTTGACATTTTTTGATTTATCGTTTTTTTACGTCAGTATGATGGAAAATCAGTCGAAAATAAGTTTAAAGTACTTTTTACACCTTGAATGACAATAATATATCAAATATCTCAAAATTGCCGAAAATAGGTGATTTCTGTAAAGTACGGATATGTCGCGATTTTCGATTTTTTGACATTCTTATTTTTTTACGTCAGTATGATGGAAAATCAGTTAAAAATAGGTTTAAAGTACTTTGTACACATTGAATTTCAAAAAAATATCAAATATCTCGAGATGTAAAAATTTGCTAAAATAAGCAATTTCTGTAAGGTACGGATATGTTGCGATTTCGATTTTTTGATATTTTTTATTGTATCGTTTTTCCACGTCAGAATGATGGAAAATCAGTCGAAAATAGGTTTAAAGTACTTTTTACACCTTGAATGACAAAAATATATCAAATATCTCAATATTGGCTAAAATCTGTGATATCTTTTAGGTCCGGATATGTTGTGATTTTAAATTTTTTGACATTTTTTGATTTATCGTTTTTTTACGTCAGTATGATGGAAAATCAGTCGAAAATAAGTTTAAAGTACTTTTTACACCTGGAATGACAATATATAAAATATCTCAATATTTCAAAATTGCCGAAAATAGGTGATTTCTGTTAGGTACGGATATGTCGCGATTTTCGATTTTTAGACATATTTTATTTTATCGTTTTTTTACGTCAGTATGATGGAAAATCAGTCGAAAATAGGTTTAAAGTACTTGTTACACCTTGAATGACAATAATATATCAAATATCTCAAAATTGCCGAAAATAGGTGATTTCTGTAAGGTACGGATATGTCGCGATTTTCGATTTTTTGACATTCTTATTTTTTTATGTCAGTATGATGGAAAATCAGTTAAAAATAGGTTTAAAGTACTTTGTACACATTGAATTTTTAAAAAATATCAAATATCTCGAGATGTAAAAATTTGCTAAAATAAGCAATTTCTGTAAGGTACGGATATGTTGCGATTATCGATTTTTTGATATTTTTTATTGTATCGTTTTTCCACGTCAGAATGATGGAAAATCAGTCGAAAATAGGTTTAAAGTACTTTTTACACCTTGAATGACAAAAATATATCAAATATCTCAATATTGGCTAAAATCTGTGATATCTTTTAGGTCCGGATATGTTGTGATTTTAAATTTTTTTACATTTTTTGTTTTATGGTTTTTTACGTCAGTATGATGAAAATCAGTCGAAAATAGGTTTAAAGTACTTTTTACACCTTGAATGACAATAATATATCAAATATCTCAATATTTCAAAATTGCCGAAAATAGGTGATTTCTGTAAGGTACGGATATGTCGCGATTTTCGATTTTTTGACATTTTTTGATTTATCGTTTTTTTACGTCAGTATGATGGAAAATCAGTCGAAAATAAGTTTAAAGTACTTTTTACACCTTGAATGACAATAATATATCAAATATCTCAAAATTGCCGAAAATAGGTGATTTCTGTAAGGTACGGATATGTCGCGATTTTCGATTTTTTGACATTCTTATTTTTTTATGTCAGTATGATGGAAAATCAGTTAAAAATAGGTTTAAAGTACTTTGTACACATTGAATTTTAAAAAAATATCAAATATCTCGAGATGTAAAAATTTGCTAAAATAAGCAATTTCTGTAAGGTACGGATATGTTGCGATTATCGATTTTTTGATATTTTTTATTGTATCGTTTTTCCACGTCAGAATGATGGAAAATCAGTCGAAAATAGGTTTAAAGTACTTTTTACACCTTGAATGACAAAAATATATCAAATATCTCAATATTGGCTAAAATCTGTGATATCTTTTAGGTCCGGATATGTTGTGATTTTAAATTTTTTTACATTTTTTGTTTTATGGTTTTTTACGTCAGTATGATGAAAATCAGTCGAAAATAGGTTTAAAGTACTTTTTACACCTTGAATGACAATAATATATCAAATATCTCAATATTTCTAAATTGCCGAAAATAGGTGATTTCTGTAAGGTACGGATATGTCGCGATTTTCGATTTTTTGACATTTTTTGATTTATCGTTTTTTTACGTCAGTATGATGGAAAATCAGTCGAAAATAAGTTTAAAGTACTTTTTACACCTGGAATGACAATATATAAAATATCTCAATATTTCAAAATTGCCGAAAATAGGTGATTTCTGTTAGGTACGGATATGTCGCGATTTTCGATTTTTAGACATATTTTATTTTATCGTTTTTTTACGTCAGTATGATGGAAAATCAGTCGAAAATAGGTTTAAAGTACTTTTTACACCTTGAATGACAATAATATATCAAATATCTCAAAATTGCCGAAAATAGGTGATTTCTGTAAAGTACGGATATGTCGCGATTTTCGATTTTTTGACATTCTTATTTTTTTACGTCAGTATGATGGAAAATCAGTCAAAAATAGGTTTAAAGTACTTTGTACACATTGAATTTCAAAAAAATATCAAATATCTCGAGATGTAAAAATTTGCTAAAATAAGCAATTTCTGTAAGGTACGGATATGTTGCGATTTCGATTTTTTGATATTTTTTATTGTATCGTTTTTCCACGTCAGAATGATGGAAAATCAGTCGAAAATAGGTTTAAAGTACTTTTTACACCTTGAATGACAAAAATATATCAAATATCTCAATATTGGCTAAAATCTGTGATATCTTTTAGGTCCGGATATGTTGTGATTTTAAATTTTTTTACATTTTTTGTTTTATGGTTTTTTACGTCAGTATGATGAAAATCAGTCGAAAATAGGTTTAAAGTACTTTTTACACCTTGAATGACAATAATATATCAAATATCTCAATATTTCAAAATTGCCGAAAATAGGTGATTTCTGTAAGGTACGGATATGTCGCGATTTTCGATTTTTTGACATTTTTTGATTTATCGGTTTTTTACGTCAGTATGATGGAAAATCAGTCGAAAATGGGTTTAAAGTACTTTTTACACCTTGAATGACAATAATATATCAAATATCTCAATATTTCAAAATTGCCGAAAATAGGTGATTTCTGTAAGGTACGGATATGTCGCGATTTGCGATTTTTTGACATTTTTTGATTTATCGTTTTTTTACGTCAGTATGATGGAAAATCAGTCGAAAATAAGTTTAAAGTACTTTTTACACCTGGAATGACAATATATCAAATATCTCAATATTTCAAAATTGCCGAAAATAGGTGATTTCTGTTAGGTACGGATATGTCGCGATTTTCGATTTTTTGACATTTTTTATTTTATCGTTTTTTTACGTCAGTATGATGGAAAATCAGTCGAAAATAGGTTTAAAGTACGTTTTACACCTTGAATGACAATAATATATCAAATATCTCAATATTTCAAAATTGCCGAAAATAGGTGATTTCTGTAAGGTACGGATATGTCGCGATTTTCGATTTTTTGACATTTTTTAATTTATCGTTTTTTTACGTCAGTATGATGGAAAATCAGTCGAAAATAGGTTTAAAGTACTTTTTACACCTTGAATGACAATAATATATCAAATATCTCAATATTTCAAAATTGCCGAAAATAGGTGATTTCTGTAAGGTACGGATATGTCGCGATTTTCGATTTTTTGACATTTTTTGATTTATCGTTTTTTTACGTCAGTATGATGGAAAATAAGTCGAAAATGGGTTTAAAGTACTTTTTACACCTTGAATGACAATAATATATCAAATATCTCAATATTTCAAAATTGCCGAAAATAGGTGATTTCTGTAAGGTACGGATATGTCGCGATTTTCGATTTTTTGACATTCTTATTTTTTTATGTCAGTATGATGGAAAATCAGTTAAAAATAGGTTTAAAGTACTTTGTACACATTGAATTTTAAAAAAATATCAAATATCTCGAGATGTAAAAATTTGCTAAAATAAGCAATTTCTGTAAGGTACGGATATGTTGCGATTATCGATTTTTTGATATTTTTTATTGTATCGTTTTTCCACGTCAGAATGATGGAAAATCAGTCGAAAATAGGTTTAAAGTACTTTTTACACCTTGAATGACAAAAATATATCAAATATCTCAATATTGGCTAAAATCTGTGATATCTTTTAGGTCCGGATATGTTGTGATTTTAAATTTTTTTACATTTTTTGTTTTATGGTTTTTTACGTCAGTATGATGAAAATCAGTCGAAAATAGGTTTAAAGTACTTTTTACACCTTGAATGACAATAATATATCAAATATCTCAATATTTCAAAATTGCCGAAAATAGGTGATTTCTGTAAGGTACGGATATGTCGCGATTTTCGATTTTTTGACATTTTTTGATTTATCGGTTTTTTACGTCAGTATGATGGAAAATCAGTCGAAAATAAGTTTAAAGTACTTTTTACACCTGGAATGACAATATATAAAATATCTCAATATTTCAAAATTGCCGAAAATAGGTGATTTCTGTAAGGTACGGATATGTCGCGATTTTCGATTTTTAGACATATTTTATTTTATCGTTTTTTTACGTCAGTATGATGGAAAATCAGTCGAAAATAGGTTTAAAGTACTTGTTACACCTTGAATGACAATAATATATCAAATATCTCAAAATTGCCGAAAATAGGTGATTTCTGTAAGGTACGGATATGTCGCGATTTTTGATTTTTTGACATTCTTATTTTTTTATGTCAGTATGATGGAAAATCAGTTAAAAATAGGTTTAAAGTACTTTGTACACATTGAATTTTAAAAAAATATCAAATATCTCGAGATGTAAAAATTTTCTAAAATAAGCAATTTCTGTAAGGTACGGATATGTTGCGATTATCGATTTTTTGATATTTTTTATTGTATCGTTTTTCCACGTCAGAATGATGGAAAATCAGTCGAAAATAGGTTTAAAGTACTTTTTACACCTTGAATGACAAAAATATATCAAATATCTCAATATTGGCTAAAATCTGTGATATCTTTTAGGTCCGGATATGTTGTGATTTTAAATTTTTTTACATTTTTTCTTTTATGGTTTTTTACGTCAGTATGATGAAAATCAGTCGAAAATAGGTTTAAAGTACTTTTTACACCTTGAATGACAATAATATATCAAATATCTCAATATTTCAAAATTGCCGAAAATAGGTGATTTCTGTAAGGTACGGATATGTCGCGATTTTCGATTTTTTGACATTTTTTGATTTATCGTTTTTTTACGTCAGTATGATGGAAAATCAGTCGAAAATAAGTTTAAAGTACTTTTTACACCTGGAATGACAATAATATATCAAATATCTCAATATTTCAAAATTGCCGAAAATAGGTGATTTCTGTAAGGTACGGATATGTCGCGATTTTCGATTTTTTGACATTTTTTGATTTATCGTTTTTTTACGTCAGTATGATGGAAAATCAGTCGAAAATAAGTTTAAAGTACTTTTTACACCTTGAATGACAATAATATATCAAATATCTCAAAATTGCCGAAAATAGGTGATTTCTGTAAAGTACGGATATGTCGCGATTTTCGATTTTTTGACATTCTTATTTTTTTACGTCAGTATGATGGAAAATCAGTCAAAAATAGGTTTAAAGTACTTTGTATACATTGAATTTCAAAAAAATATCAAATATCTCGAGATGTAAAAATTTGCTAAAATAAGCAATTTCTGTAAGGTACGGATATGTTGCGATTTCGATTTTTTGATATTTTTTATTGTATCGTTTTTCCACGTCAGAATGATGGAAAATCAGTCGAAAATAGGTTTAAAGTACTTTTTACACCTTGAATGACAATAATATATCAAATATCTCAATATTTCAAAATTGCCGAAAATAGGTGATTTCTGTAAGGTACGGATATGTCGCGATTTCGATTTTTTGACATTTTTTGATTTATCGTTTTTTTACGTCAGTATGATGGAAAATCAGTCGAAAATAAGTTTAAAGTACTTTTTACACCTGGAATGACAATATATAAAATATCTCAATATTTCAAAATTGCCGAAAATAGGTGATTTCTGTTAGGTACGGATATGTCGCGATTTTCGATTTTTAGACATATTTTATTTTATCGTTTTTTTACGTCAGTATAATGGAAAATCAGTCGAAAATAGGTTTAAAGTACTTGTTACACCTTGAATGACAATAATATATCAAATATCTCAAAATTGCCGAAAATAGGTGATTTCTGATATCTCGAGATGTAAAAATTTGCTAAAATAAGCAATTTCTGTAAGGTACGGATATGTTGCGATTATCGATTTTTTGATATTTTTTATTGTATCGTTTTTCCACGTCAGAATGATGGAAAATCAGTCGAAAATAGGTTTAAAGTACTTTTTACACCTTGAATGACAAAAATATATCAAATATCTCAATATTGGCTAAAATCTGTGATATCTTTTAGGTCCGGATATGTTGTGATTTTAAATTTTTTTACATTTTTTGTTTTATGGTTTTTTACGTCAGTATGATGAAAATCAGTCGAAAATAGGTTTAAAGTACTTTTTACACCTTGAATGACAATAATATATCAAATATCTCAATATTTCAAAGTTGCCGAAAATAGGTGATTTCTGTAAGGTACGGATATGTCGCGATTTTCGATTTTTTGACATTTTTTGATTTATCGTTTTTTTACGTCAGTATGATGGAAAATCAGTCGAAAATAAGTTTAAAGTACTTTTTACACCTGGAATGACAATATATAAAATATCTCAATATTTCAAAATTGCCGAAAATAGGTGATTTCTGTTAGGTACGGATATGTCGCGATTTTCGATTTTTAGACATATTTTATTTTATCGTTTTTTTACGTCAGTATGATGGAAAATCAGTCGAAAATAGGTTTAAAGTACTTGTTACACCTTGAATGACAATAATATATCAAATATCTCAAAATTGCCGAAAATAGGTGATTTCTGTAAGATACGGATATGTCGCGATTTTCGATTTTTTGACATTTTTTGATTTATCGTTTTTTTACGTCAGTATGATGGAAAATCAGTCGGAAATAAGTTTAAAGTACTTTTTACACCTGGAATGACAATATATCAAATATCTCAATATTTCAAAATTGCCGAAAATAGGTGATTTCTGTTAGGTACGGATATGTCGCGATTTTCGATTTTTTGACATTTTTTATTTTATCGTTTTTTTACGTCAGTATGATGGAAAATCAGTCGAAAATAGGTTTAAAGTACTTTTTACACCTTGAATGACAATAATATATCAAATATCTCAATATTTCAAAATTGCCGAAAATAGGTGATTTCTTTAAGGTACGGATATGTCGCGATTTTCGATTTTTTGACATTTTTTGATTTATCGTTTTTTTACGTCAGTATGATGGAAAATCAGTCGAAAATGGGGTTAAAGTACTTTTTACACCTTGAATGACAATAATATATCAAATATCTCAATATTTCAAAATTGCCGAAAATAGGTGATTTCTGTAAGGTACGGATATGTCGCGATTTTCGATTTTTTGACATTTTTTAATTTATCGTTTTTTTACGTCAGTATGATGGAAAATCAGTCGAAAATAGGTTTAAAGTACTTTTTACACCTTGAATGACAATAATATATCAAATATCTCAATATTTCAAAATTGCCGAAAATAGGTGATTTCTGTAAGGTACGGATATGTCGCGATTTTCGATTTTTTGACATTCTTATTTTTTTATGTCAGTATGATGGAAAATCAGTTAAAAATAGGTTTAAAGTACTTTGTACACATTGAATTTTAAAAAAATATCAAATATCTCGAGATGTAAAAATTTGCTAAAATAAGCAATTTCTGTAAGGTACGGATATGTTGCGATTATCGATTTTTTGATATTTTTTATTGTATCGTTTTTCCACGTCAGAATGATGGAAAATCAGTCGAAAATAGGTTTAAAGTACTTTTTACACCTTGAATGACAAAAATATATCAAATATCTCAATATTGGCTAAAATCTGTGATATCTTTTAGGTCCGGATATGTTGTGATTTTAAATTTTTTTACATTTTTTGTTTTATGGTTTTTTACGTCAGTATGATGAAAATCAGTCGAAAATAGGTTTAAAGTACTTTTTACACCTTGAATGACAATAATATATCAAATATCTCAATATTTCAAAATTGCCGAAAATAGGTGATTTCTGTAAGGTACGGATATGTCGCGATTTTCGATTTTTTGACATTTTTTGATTTATCGTTTTTTTACGTCAGTATGATGGAAAATCAGTCGAAAATAAGTTTAAAGTACTTTTTACACCTTGAATGACAATAATATATCAAATATCTCAAAATTGCCGAAAATAGGTGATTTCTGTAAAGTACGGATATGTCGCGATTTTCGATTTTTTGACATTCTTATTTTTTTACGTCAGTATGATGGAAAATCAGTTAAAAATAGGTTTAAAGTACTTTGTACACATTGAATTTCAAAAAAATATCAAATATCTCGAGATGTAAAAATTTGCTAAAATAAGCAATTTCTGTAAGGTACGGATATGTTGCGATTTCGATTTTTTGATATTTTTTATTGTATCGTTTTTCCACGTCAGAATGATGGAAAATCAGTCGAAAATAGGTTTAAAGTACTTTTTACACCTTGAATGACAAAAATATATCAAATATCTCAATATTGGCTAAAATCTGTGATATCTTTTAGGTCCGGATATGTTGTGATTTTAAATTTTTTGACATTTTTTGATTTATCGTTTTTTTACGTCAGTATGATGGAAAATCAGTCGAAAATAAGTTTAAAGTACTTTTTACACCTGGAATGACAATATATAAAATATCTCAATATTTCAAAATTGCCGAAAATAGGTGATTTCTGTTAGGTACGGATATGTCGCGATTTTCGATTTTTAGACATATTTTATTTTATCGTTTTTTTACGTCAGTATGATGGAAAATCAGTCGAAAATAGGTTTAAAGTACTTGTTACACCTTGAATGACAATAATATATCAAATATCTCAAAATTGCCGAAAATAGGTGATTTCTGTAAGGTACGGATATGTCGCGATTTTCGATTTTTTGACATTCTTATTTTTTTATGTCAGTATGATGGAAAATCAGTTAAAAATAGGTTTAAAGTACTTTGTACACATTGAATTTTAAAAAAATATCAAATATCTCGAGATGTAAAAATTTGCTAAAATAAGCAATTTCTGTAAGGTACGGATATGTTGCGATTATCGATTTTTTGATATTTTTTATTGTATCGTTTTTCCACGTCAGAATGATGGAAAATCAGTCGAAAATAGGTTTAAAGTACTTTTTACACCTTGAATGACAAAAATATATCAAATATCTCAATATTGGCTAAAATCTGTGATATCTTTTAGGTCCGGATATGTTGTGATTTTAAATTTTTTTACATTTTTTGTTTTATGGTTTTTTACGTCAGTATGATGAAAATCAGTCGAAAATAGGTTTAAAGTACTTTTTACACCTTGAATGACAATAATATATCAAATATCTCAATATTTCAAAATTGCCGAAAATAGGTGATTTCTGTAAGGTACGGATATGTCGCGATTTTCGATTTTTTGACATTTTTTGATTTATCGTTTTTTTACGTCAGTATGATGGAAAATCAGTCGAAAATAAGTTTAAAGTACTTTTTACACCTGGAATGACAATATATAAAATATCTCAATATTTCAAAATTGCCGAAAATAGGTGATTTCTGTTAGGTACGGATATGTCGCGATTTTCGATTTTTAGACATATTTTATTTTATCGTTTTTTTACGTCAGTATGATGGAAAATCAGTCGAAAATAGGTTTAAAGTACTTGTTACACCTTGAATGACAATAATATATCAAATATCTCAAAATTGCCGAAAATAGGTGATTTCTGTAAGGTACGGATATGTCGCGATTTTCGATTTTTTGACATTTTTTGATTTATCGTTTTTTTACGTCAGTATGATGGAAAATCAGTCGAAAATAAGTTTAAAGTACTTTTTACACCTTGAATGACAATAATATATCAAATATCTCAAAATTGCCGAAAATAGGTGATTTCTGTAAGGTACGGATATGTCGCGATTTTCGATTTTTTGACATTCTTATTTTTTTATGTCAGTATGATGGAAAATCAGTTAAAAATAGGTTTAAAGTACTTTGTACACATTGAATTTTAAAAAAATATCAAATATCTCGAGATGTAAAAATTTGCTAAAATAAGCAATTTCTGTAAGGTACGGATATGTTGCGATTATCGATTTTTTGATATTTTTTATTGTATCGTTTTTCCACGTCAGAATGATGGAAAATCAGTCGAAAATAGGTTTAAAGTACTTTTTACACCTTGAATGACAAAAATATATCAAATATCTCAATATTGGCTAAAATCTGTGATATCTTTTAGGTCCGGATATGTTGTGATTTTAAATTTTTTTACATTTTTTGTTTTATGGTTTTTTACGTCAGTATGATGAAAATCAGTCGAAAATAGGTTTAAAGTACTTTTTACACCTTGAATGACAATAATATATCAAATATCTCAATATTTCAAAATTGCCGAAAATAGGTGATTTCTGTAAGGTACGGATATGTCGCGATTTTCGATTTTTTGACATTTTTTGATTTATCGTTTTTTTACGTCAGTATGATGGAAAATCAGTCGAAAATAAGTTTAAAGTACTTTTTACACCTGGAATGACAATATATAAAATATCTCAATATTTCAAAATTGCCGAAAATAGGTGATTTCTGTTAGGTACGGATATGTCGCGATTTTCGATTTTTAGACATATTTTATTTTATCGTTTTTTTACGTCAGTATGATGGAAAATCAGTCGAAAATAGGTTTAAAGTACTTGTTACACCTTGAATGACAATAATATATCAAATATCTCAAAATTGCCGAAAATAGGTGATTTCTGTAAGGTACGGATATGTCGCGATTTTCGATTTTTTGACATTTTTTGATTTATCGTTTTTTTACGTCAGTATGATGGAAAATCAGTCGAAAATAAGTTTAAAGTACTTTTTACACCTTGAATGACAATAATATATCAAATATCTCAAAATTGCCGAAAATAGGTGATTTCTGTAAGGTACGGATATGTCGCGATTTTCGATTTTTTGACATTCTTATTTTTTTATGTCAGTATGATGGAAAATCAGTTAAAAATAGGTTTAAAGTACTTTGTACACATTGAATTTTAAAAAAATATCAAATATCTCGAGATGTAAAAATTTGCTAAAATAAGCAATTTCTGTAAGGTACGGATATGTTGCGATTATCGATTTTTTGATATTTTTTATTGTATCGTTTTTCCACGTCAGAATGATGGAAAATCAGTCGAAAATAGGTTTAAAGTACTTTTTACACCTTGAATGACAAAAATATATCAAATATCTCAATATTGGCTAAAATCTGTGATATCTTTTAGGTCCGGATATGTTGTGATTTTAAATTTTTTTACATTTTTTGTTTTATGGTTTTTTACGTCAGTATGATGAAAATCAGTCGAAAATAGGTTTAAAGTACTTTTTACACCTTGAATGACAATAATATATCAAATATCTCAATATTTCAAAATTGCCGAAAATAGGTGATTTCTGTAAGGTACGGATATGTCGCGATTTTCGATTTTTTGACATTTTTTGATTTATCGTTTTTTTACGTCAGTATGATGGAAAATCAGTCGAAAATAAGTTTAAAGTACTTTTTACACCTGGAATGACAATATATAAAATATCTCAATATTTCAAAATTGCCGAAAATAGGTGATTTCTGTTAGGTACGGATATGTCGCGATTTTCGATTTTTAGACATATTTTATTTTATCGTTTTTTTACGTCAGTATGATGGAAAATCAGTCGAAAATAGGTTTAAAGTACTTTTTACACCTTGAATGACAATAATATATCAAATATCTCAAAATTGCCGAAAATAGGTGATTTCTGTAAAGTACGGATATGTCGCGATTTTCGATTTTTTGACATTCTTATTTTTTTACGTCAGTATGATGGAAAATCAGTCAAAAATAGGTTTAAAGTACTTTGTACACATTGAATTTCAAAAAAATATCAAATATCTCGAGATGTAAAAATTTGCTAAAATAAGCAATTTCTGTAAGGTACGGATATGTTGCGATTTCGATTTTTTGATATTTTTTATTGTATCGTTTTTCCACGTCAGAATGATGGAAAATCAGTCGAAAATAGGTTTAAAGTACTTTTTACACCTTGAATGACAAAAATATATCAAATATCTCAATATTGGCTAAAATCTGTGATATCTTTTAGGTCCGGATATGTTGTGATTTTAAATTTTTTTACATTTTTTGTTTTATGGTTTTTTACGTCAGTATGATGAAAATCAGTCGAAAATAGGTTTAAAGTACTTTTTACACCTTGAATGACAATAATATATCAAATATCTCAATATTTCAAAATTGCCGAAAATAGGTGATTTCTGTAAGGTACGGATATGTCGCGATTTTCGATTTTTTGACATTTTTTGATTTATCGGTTTTTTACGTCAGTATGATGGAAAATCAGTCGAAAATGGGTTTAAAGTACTTTTTACACCTTGAATGACAATAATATATCAAATATCTCAATATTTCAAAATTGCCGAAAATAGGTGATTTCTGTAAGGTACGGATATGTCGCGATTTGCGATTTTTTGACATTTTTTGATTTATCGTTTTTTTACGTCAGTATGATGGAAAATCAGTCGAAAATAAGTTTAAAGTACTTTTTACACCTGGAATGACAATATATCAAATATCTCAATATTTCAAAATTGCCGAAAATAGGTGATTTCTGTTAGGTACGGATATGTCGCGATTTTCGATTTTTTGACATTTTTTATTTTATCGTTTTTTTACGTCAGTATGATGGAAAATCAGTCGAAAATAGGTTTAAAGTACGTTTTACACCTTGAATGACAATAATATATCAAATATCTCAATATTTCAAAATTGCCGAAAATAGGTGATTTCTGTAAGGTACGGATATGTCGCGATTTTCGATTTTTTGACATTTTTTAATTTATCGTTTTTTTACGTCAGTATGATGGAAAATCAGTCGAAAATAGGTTTAAAGTACTTTTTACACCTTGAATGACAATAATATATCAAATATCTCAATATTTCAAAATTGCCGAAAATAGGTGATTTCTGTAAGGTACGGATATGTCGCGATTTTCGATTTTTTGACATTTTTTGATTTATCGTTTTTTTACGTCAGTATGATGGAAAATAAGTCGAAAATGGGTTTAAAGTACTTTTTACACCTTGAATGACAATAATATATCAAATATCTCAATATTTCAAAATTGCCGAAAATAGGTGATTTCTGTAAGGTACGGATATGTCGCGATTTTCGATTTTTTGACATTCTTATTTTTTTATGTCAGTATGATGGAAAATCAGTTAAAAATAGGTTTAAAGTACTTTGTACACATTGAATTTTAAAAAAATATCAAATATCTCGAGATGTAAAAATTTGCTAAAATAAGCAATTTCTGTAAGGTACGGATATGTTGCGATTATCGATTTTTTGATATTTTTTATTGTATCGTTTTTCCACGTCAGAATGATGGAAAATCAGTCGAAAATAGGTTTAAAGTACTTTTTACACCTTGAATGACAAAAATATATCAAATATCTCAATATTGGCTAAAATCTGTGATATCTTTTAGGTCCGGATATGTTGTGATTTTAAATTTTTTTACATTTTTTGTTTTATGGTTTTTTACGTCAGTATGATGAAAATCAGTCGAAAATAGGTTTAAAGTACTTTTTACACCTTGAATGACAATAATATATCAAATATCTCAATATTTCAAAATTGCCGAAAATAGGTGATTTCTGTAAGGTACGGATATGTCGCGATTTTCGATTTTTTGACATTTTTTGATTTATCGGTTTTTTACGTCAGTATGATGGAAAATCAGTCGAAAATAAGTTTAAAGTACTTTTTACACCTGGAATGACAATATATAAAATATCTCAATATTTCAAAATTGCCGAAAATAGGTGATTTCTGTAAGGTACGGATATGTCGCGATTTTCGATTTTTAGACATATTTTATTTTATCGTTTTTTTACGTCAGTATGATGGAAAATCAGTCGAAAATAGGTTTAAAGTACTTGTTACACCTTGAATGACAATAATATATCAAATATCTCAAAATTGCCGAAAATAGGTGATTTCTGTAAGGTACGGATATGTCGCGATTTTTGATTTTTTGACATTCTTATTTTTTTATGTCAGTATGATGGAAAATCAGTTAAAAATAGGTTTAAAGTACTTTGTACACATTGAATTTTAAAAAAATATCAAATATCTCGAGATGTAAAAATTTTCTAAAATAAGCAATTTCTGTAAGGTACGGATATGTTGCGATTATCGATTTTTTGATATTTTTTATTGTATCGTTTTTCCACGTCAGAATGATGGAAAATCAGTCGAAAATAGGTTTAAAGTACTTTTTACACCTTGAATGACAAAAATATATCAAATATCTCAATATTGGCTAAAATCTGTGATATCTTTTAGGTCCGGATATGTTGTGATTTTAAATTTTTTTACATTTTTTCTTTTATGGTTTTTTACGTCAGTATGATGAAAATCAGTCGAAAATAGGTTTAAAGTACTTTTTACACCTTGAATGACAATAATATATCAAATATCTCAATATTTCAAAATTGCCGAAAATAGGTGATTTCTGTAAGGTACGGATATGTCGCGATTTTCGATTTTTTGACATTTTTTGATTTATCGTTTTTTTACGTCAGTATGATGGAAAATCAGTCGAAAATAAGTTTAAAGTACTTTTTACACCTGGAATGACAATATATAAAATATCTCAATATTTCAAAATTGCCGAAAATAGGTGATTTCTGTTAGGTACGGATATGTCGCGATTTTCGATTTTTAGACATATTTTATTTTATCGTTTTTTTACGTCAGTATGATGAAAATCAGTCGAAAATAGGTTTAAAGTACTTTTTACACCTTGAATGACAATAATATATCAAATATCTCAATATTTCAAAATTGCCGAAAATAGGTGATTTCTGTAAGGTACAGATATGTCGCGATTTTCGATTTTTTGACATTTTTTGATTTATCGGTTTTTTACGTCAGTATGATGGAAAATCAGTCGAAAATGGGTTTAAAGTACTTTTTACACCTTGAATGACAATAATATATCAAATATCTCAATATTTCAAAATTGCCGAAAATAGGTGATTTCTGTAAGGTACGGATATGTCGCGATTTTCGATTTTTTGACATTTTTTAATTTATCGTTTTTTTACGTCAGTATGATGGAAAATCAGTCGAAAATAGGTTTAAAGTACTTTTTACACCTTGAATGACAATAATATATCAAATATCTCAATATTTCCAAATTGCCGAAAATAGGTGATTTCTGTAAGGTACGGATATGTCGCGATTTTCGATTTTTTGACATTTTTTGATTTATCGTTTTTTTACGTCAGTATGATGGAAAATAAGTCGAAAATGGGTTTAAAGTACTTTTTACACCTTGAATGACAAAAATATATCAAATATCTCAATATTGGCTAAAATCTGTGATATCTTTTAGGTCCGGATATGTTGTGATTTTAAATTTTTTTACATTTTTTCTTTTATGGTTTTTTACGTCAGTATGATGAAAATCAGTCGAAAATAGGTTTAAAGTACTTTTTACACCTTGAATGACAATAATATATCAAATATCTCAATATTTCAAAATTGCCGAAAATAGGTGATTTCTGTAAGGTACGGATATGTCGCGATTTTCGATTTTTTGACATTTTTTGATTTATCGTTTTTTTACGTCAGTATGATGGAAAATCAGTCGAAAATAAGTTTAAAGTACTTTTTACACCTGGAATGACAATATATAAAATATCTCAATATTTCAAAATTGCCGAAAATAGGTGATTTCTGTTAGGTACGGATATGTCGCGATTTTCGATTTTTAGACATATTTTATTTTATCGTTTTTTTACGTCAGTATGATGAAAATCAGTCGAAAATAGGTTTAAAGTACTTTTTACACCTTGAATGACAATAATATATCAAATATCTCAATATTTCAAAATTGCCGAAAATAGGTGATTTCTGTAAGGTACAGATATGTCGCGATTTTCGATTTTTTGACATTTTTTGATTTATCGGTTTTTTACGTCAGTATGATGGAAAATCAGTCGAAAATGGGTTTAAAGTACTTTTTACACCTTGAATGACAATAATATATCAAATATCTCAATATTTCAAAATTGCCGAAAATAGGTGATTTCTGTAAGGTACGGATATGTCGCGATTTTCGATTTTTTGACATTTTTTAATTTATCGTTTTTTTACGTCAGTATGATGGAAAATCAGTCGAAAATAGGTTTAAAGTACTTTTTACACCTTGAATGACAATAATATATCAAATATCTCAATATTTCCAAATTGCCGAAAATAGGTGATTTCTGTAAGGTACGGATATGTCGCGATTTTCGATTTTTTGACATTTTTTGATTTATCGTTTTTTTACGTCAGTATGATGGAAAATAAGTCGAAAATGGGTTTAAAGTACTTTTTACACCTTGAATGACAATAATATATCAAATATCTCAATATTTAAAAATTGCCGAAAATAGGTGATTTCTGTAAGGTACGGATATGTCGCGATTTTCGATTTTTTGACATTTTTTGATTTATCGTTTTTTTACGTCAGTATGATGGAAAATCAGTCGAAAATAAGTTTAAAGTACTTTTTACACCTGGAATGACAATATATCAAATATCTCAATATTTCAAAATTGCCGAAAATAGGTGATTTCTGTTAGGTACGGATATGTCGCGATTTTCGATTTTTGACATTTTTTATTTTATCGTTTTTTTACGTCAGTATGATGGAAAATCAGTCGAAAATAGGTTTAAAGTACTTTTTACACCTTGAATGACAATAATATATCAAATATCTTAATATTTCAAAATTGCCGAAAATACGTGATTTCTTTAAGGTACGGATATGTCGCGATTTTCGATTTTTTGACATTTTTTCATTTATCGTTTTTTTACGTCAGTATGATGGAAAATCAGTCGAAAATAAGTTTAAAGTACTTTTTACACCTGGAATGACAATATATAAAATATCTCAATATTTCAAAATTGCCGAAAATAGGTGATTTCTGTTAGGTACGGATATGTCGCGATTTTCGATTTTTAGACATATTTTATTTTATCGTTTTTTTACGTCAGTATGATGGAAAATCAGTCAAAAATAGGTTTAAAGTACTTTTTACACCTTGAATGACAATAATATATCAAATATCTCAAAATTGCCGAAAATAGGTGATTTCTGTAAGGTACGGATATGTCGCGATTTTCGATTTTTTGACATTTTTTGATTTATCGTTTTTTTACGTCAGTATGATGGAAAATCAGTCGAAAATAAGTTTAAAGTACTTTTTACACCTGGAATGACAATATATAAAATATCTCAATATTTCAAAATTGCCGAAAATAGGTGATTTCTGTAAGGTACGGATATGTCGCGATTTTCGATTTTTAGACATATTTTATTTTATCGTTTTTTTACGTCAGTATGATGGAAAATCAGTCGAAAATAGGTTTAAAGTACTTGTTACACCTTGAATGACAATAATATATCAAATATCTCAAAATTGCCGAAAATAGGTGATTTCTGTAAGGTACGGATATGTCGCGATTTTCGATTTTTTGACATTCTTATTTTTTTATGTCAGTATGATGGAAAATCAGTTAAAAATAGGTTTAAAGTACTTTGTACACATTGAATTTTAAAAAAATATCAAATATCTCGAGATGTAAAAATTTTCTAAAATAAGCAATTTCTGTAAGGTACGGATATGTTGCGATTATCGATTTTTTGATATTTTTTATTGTATCGTTTTTCCACGTCAGAATGATGGAAAATCAGTCGAAAATAGGTTTAAAGTACTTTTTACACCTTGAATGACAAAAATATATCAAATATCTCAATATTGGCTAAAATCTGTGATATCTTTTAGGTCCGGATATGTTGTGATTTTAAATTTTTTTACATTTTTTCTTTTATGGTTTTTTACGTCAGTATGATGAAAATCAGTCGAAAATAGGTTTAAAGTACTTTTTACACCTTGAATGACAATAATATATCAAATATCTCAATATTTCAAAATTGCCGAAAATAGGTGATTTCTGTAAGGTACGGATATGTCGCGATTTTCGATTTTTTGACATTTTTTGATTTATCGTTTTTTTACGTCAGTATGATGGAAAATCAGTCGAAAATAAGTTTAAAGTACTTTTTACACCTGGAATGACAATATATAAAATATCTCAATATTTCAAAATTGCCGAAAATAGGTGATTTCTGTAAGGTACGGATATGTCGCGATTTTCGATTTTTAGACATATTTTATTTTATCGTTTTTTTACGTCAGTATGATGGAAAATCAGTCGAAAATAGGTTTAAAGTACTTTTTACACCTTGAATGACAATAATATATCAAATATCTCAAAATTGCTGAAAATAGGTGATTTCTGTAAAGTACGGATATGTCGCGATTTTCGATTTTTTGACATTCTTATTTTTTTACGTCAGTATGATGGAAAATCAGTCAAAAATAGGTTTAAAGTACTTTGTACACATTGAATTTCAAAAAAATATCAAATATCTCGAGATGTAAAAATTTGCTAAAATAAGCAATTTCTGTAAGGTACGGATATGTTGCGATTTCGATTTTTTGATATTTTTTATTGTATCGTTTTTCCACGTCAGAATGATGGAAAATCAGTCGAAAATAGGTTTAAAGTACTTTTTACACCTTGAATGACAAAAATATATCAAATATCTCAATATTGGCTAAAATCTGTGATATCTTTTAGGTCCGGATATGTTGTGATTTTAAATTTTTTTACATTTTTTGTTTTATGGTTTTTTACGTCAGTATGATGAAAATCAGTCGAAAATAGGTTTAAAGTACTTTTTACACCTTGAATGACAATAATATATCAAATATCTCAATATTTCAAAATTGCCGAAAATAGGTGATTTCTGTAAGGTACAGATATGTCGCGATTTTCGATTTTTTGACATTTTTTGATTTATCGGTTTTTTACGTCAGTATGATGGAAAATCAGTCGAAAATGGGTTTAAAGTACTTTTTACACCTTGAATGACAATAATATATCAAATATCTCAATATTTCAAAATTGCCGAAAATAGGTGATTTCTGTAAGGTACGGATATGTCGCGATTTTCGATTTTTTGACATTTTTTAATTTATCGTTTTTTTACGTCAGTATGATGGAAAATCAGTCGAAAATAGGTTTAAAGTACTTTTTACACCTTGAATGACAATAATATATCAAATATCTCAATATTTCCAAATTGCCGAAAATAGGTGATTTCTGTAAGGTACGGATATGTCGCGATTTTCGATTTTTTGACATTTTTTGATTTATCGTTTTTTTACGTCAGTATGATGGAAAATAAGTCGAAAATGGGTTTAAAGTACTTTTTACACCTTGAATGACAATAATATATCAAATATATCAATATTTCAAAATTGCCGAAAATAGGTGATTTCTGTAAGGTACGGATATGTCGCGATTTTCGATTTTTTGACATTTTTTGATTTATCGTTTTTTTACGTCAGTATGATGGAAAATCAGTCGAAAATAAGTTTAAAGTACTTTTTACACCTGGAATGACAATATATCAAATATCTCAATATTTCAAAATTGCCGAAAATAGGTGATTTCTGTTAGGTACGGATATGTCGCGATTTTCGATTTTTGACATTTTTTATTTTATCGTTTTTTTACGTCAGTATGATGGAAAATCAGTCGAAAATAGGTTTAAAGTACTTTTTACACCTTGAATGACAATAATATATCAAATATCTCAATATTTCAAAATTGCCGAAAATAGGTGATTTCTTTAAGGTACGGATATGTCGCGATTTTCGATTTTTTGACATTTTTTGATTTATCGTTTTTTTACGTCAGTATGATGGAAAATCAGTCGAAAATGGGTTTAAAGTACTTTTTACACCTTGAATGACAATAATATATCAAATATCTCAATATTTCAAAATTGCCGAAAATAGGTGATTTCTGTAAGGTACGGATATGTTGCGATTATCGATTTTTTGATATTTTTTATTGTATCGTTTTTCCACGTCAGAATGATGGAAAATCAGTCGAAAATAGGTTTAAAGTACTTTTTACACCTTGAATGACAAAAATATATCAAATATCTCAATATTGGCTAAAATCTGTGATATCTTTTAGGTCCGGATATGTTGTGATTTTAAATTTTTTTACATTTTTTCTTTTATGGTTTTTTACGTCAGTATGATGAAAATCAGTCGAAAATAGGTTTAAAGTACTTTTTACACCTTGAATGACAATAATATATCAAATATCTCAATATTTCAAAATTGCCGAAAATAGGTGATTTCTGTAAGGTACGGATATGTCGCGATTTTCGATTTTTTGACATTTTTTGATTTATCGTTTTTTTACGTCAGTATGATGGAAAATCAGTCGAAAATAAGTTTAAAGTACTTTTTACACCTGGAATGACAATATATAAAATATCTCAATATTTCAAAATTGCCGAAAATAGGTGATTTCTGTTAGGTACGGATATGTCGCGATTTTCGATTTTTAGACATATTTTATTTTATCGTTTTTTTACGTCAGTATGATGGAAAATCAGTCGAAAATAGGTTTAAAGTACTTGTTACACCTTGAATGACAATAATATATCAAATATCTCAAAATTGCCGAAAATAGGTGATTTCTGTAAGGTACGGATATGTCGCGATTTTCGATTTTTTGACATTCTTATTTTTTTATGTCAGTATGATGGAAAATCAGTTAAAAATAGGTTTAAAGTACTTTGTACACATTGAATTTTAAAAAAATATCAAATATCTCGAGATGTAAAAATTTTCTAAAATAAGCAATTTCTGTAAG
The DNA here is from genome assembly GCA_963556195.1 of Sepiola atlantica. Classification (NCBI taxonomy): domain Eukaryota; kingdom Metazoa; phylum Mollusca; class Cephalopoda; order Sepiida; family Sepiolidae; genus Sepiola; species Sepiola atlantica. Next base: position 89,401,947 of record OY744529.1, on the reverse strand, counting down.
GTACGGATATGTTGCGATTATCGATTTTTTGATATTTTTTATTGTATCGTTTTTCCACGTCAGAATGATGGAAAATCAGTCGAAAATAGGTTTAAAGTACTTTTTACACCTTGAATGACAAAAATATATCAAATATCTCAATATTGGCTAAAATCTGTGATATCTTTTAGGTCCGGATATGTTGTGATTTTAAATTTTTTTACATTTTTTCTTTTATGGTTTTTTACGTCAGTATGATGAAAATCAGTCGAAAATAGGTTTAAAGTACTTTTTACACCTTGAATGACAATAATATATCAAATATCTCAATATTTCAAAATTGCCGAAAATAGGTGATTTCTGTAAGGTACGGATATGTCGCGATTTTCGATTTTTTGACATTTTTTGATTTATCGTTTTTTTACGTCAGTATGATGGAAAATCAGTCGAAAATAAGTTTAAAGTACTTTTTACACCTGGAATGACAATATATAAAATATCTCAATATTTCAAAATTGCCGAAAATAGGTGATTTCTGTAAGGTACGGATATGTCGCGATTTTCGATTTTTAGACATATTTTATTTTATCGTTTTTTTACGTCAGTATGATGGAAAATCAGTCGAAAATAGGTTTAAAGTACTTTTTACACCTTGAATGACAATAATATATCAAATATCTCAAAATTGCTGAAAATAGGTGATTTCTGTAAAGTACGGATATGTCGCGATTTTCGATTTTTTGACATTCTTATTTTTTTACGTCAGTATGATGGAAAATCAGTCAAAAATAGGTTTAAAGTACTTTGTACACATTGAATTTCAAAAAAATATCAAATATCTCGAGATGTAAAAATTTGCTAAAATAAGCAATTTCTGTAAGGTACGGATATGTTGCGATTTCGATTTTTTGATATTTTTTATTGTATCGTTTTTCCACGTCAGAATGATGGAAAATCAGTCGAAAATAGGTTTAAAGTACTTTTTACACCTTGAATGACAAAAATATATCAAATATCTCAATATTGGCTAAAATCTGTGATATCTTTTAGGTCCGGATATGTTGTGATTTTAAATTTTTTTACATTTTTTGTTTTATGGTTTTTTACGTCAGTATGATGAAAATCAGTCGAAAATAGGTTTAAAGTACTTTTTACACCTTGAATGACAATAATATATCAAATATCTCAATATTTCAAAATTGCCGAAAATAGGTGATTTCTGTAAGGTACAGATATGTCGCGATTTTCGATTTTTTGACATTTTTTGATTTATCGGTTTTTTACGTCAGTATGATGGAAAATCAGTCGAAAATGGGTTTAAAGTACTTTTTACACCTTGAATGACAATAATATATCAAATATCTCAATATTTCAAAATTGCCGAAAATAGGTGATTTCTGTAAGGTACGGATATGTCGCGATTTTCGATTTTTTGACATTTTTTAATTTATCGTTTTTTTACGTCAGTATGATGGAAAATCAGTCGAAAATAGGTTTAAAGTACTTTTTACACCTTGAATGACAATAATATATCAAATATCTCAATATTTCCAAATTGCCGAAAATAGGTGATTTCTGTAAGGTACGGATATGTCGCGATTTTCGATTTTTTGACATTTTTTGATTTATCGTTTTTTTACGTCAGTATGATGGAAAATAAGTCGAAAATGGGTTTAAAGTACTTTTTACACCTTGAATGACAATAATATATCAAATATATCAATATTTCAAAATTGCCGAAAATAGGTGATTTCTGTAAGGTACGGATATGTCGCGATTTTCGATTTTTTGACATTTTTTGATTTATCGTTTTTTTACGTCAGTATGATGGAAAATCAGTCGAAAATAAGTTTAAAGTACTTTTTACACCTGGAATGACAATATATCAAATATCTCAATATTTCAAAATTGCCGAAAATAGGTGATTTCTGTTAGGTACGGATATGTCGCGATTTTCGATTTTTGACATTTTTTATTTTATCGTTTTTTTACGTCAGTATGATGGAAAATCAGTCGAAAATAGGTTTAAAGTACTTTTTACACCTTGAATGACAATAATATATCAAATATCTCAATATTTCAAAATTGCCGAAAATAGGTGATTTCTTTAAGGTACGGATATGTCGCGATTTTCGATTTTTTGACATTTTTTGATTTATCGTTTTTTTACGTCAGTATGATGGAAAATCAGTCGAAAATGGGTTTAAAGTACTTTTTACACCTTGAATGACAATAATATATCAAATATCTCAATATTTCAAAATTGCCGAAAATAGGTGATTTCTGTAAGGTACGGATATGTTGCGATTATCGATTTTTTGATATTTTTTATTGTATCGTTTTTCCACGTCAGAATGATGGAAAATCAGTCGAAAATAGGTTTAAAGTACTTTTTACACCTTGAATGACAAAAATATATCAAATATCTCAATATTGGCTAAAATCTGTGATATCTTTTAGGTCCGGATATGTTGTGATTTTAAATTTTTTTACATTTTTTGTTTTATGGTTTTTTACGTCAGTATGATGAAAATCAGTCGAAAATAGGTTTAAAGTACTTTTTACACCTTGAATGACAATAATATATCAAATATCTCAATATTTCAAAATTGCCGAAAATAGGTGATTTCTGTAAGGTACAGATATGTCGCGATTTTCGATTTTTTGACATTTTTTGATTTATCGGTTTTTTACGTCAGTATGATGGAAAATCAGTCGAAAATGGGTTTAAAGTACTTTTTACACCTTGAATGACAATAATATATCAAATATCTCAATATTTCAAAATTGCCGAAAATAGGTGATTTCTGTAAGGTACGGATATGTCGCGATTTTCGATTTTTTGACATTTTTTAATTTATCGTTTTTTTACGTCAGTATGATGGAAAATCAGTCGAAAATAGGTTTAAAGTACTTTTTACACCTTGAATGACAATAATATATCAAATATCTCAATATTTCCAAATTGCCGAAAATAGGTGATTTCTGTAAGGTACGGATATGTCGCGATTTTCGATTTTTTGACATTTTTTGATTTATCGTTTTTTTACGTCAGTATGATGGAAAATAAGTCGAAAATGGGTTTAAAGTACTTTTTACACCTTGAATGACAATAATATATCAAATATATCAATATTTCAAAATTGCCGAAAATAGGTGATTTCTGTAAGGTACGGATATGTCGCGATTTTCGATTTTTTGACATTTTTTGATTTATCGTTTTTTTACGTCAGTATGATGGAAAATCAGTCGAAAATAAGTTTAAAGTACTTTTTACACCTGGAATGACAATATATCAAATATCTCAATATTTCAAAATTGCCGAAAATAGGTGATTTCTGTTAGGTACGGATATGTCGCGATTTTCGATTTTTGACATTTTTTATTTTATCGTTTTTTTACGTCAGTATGATGGAAAATCAGTCGAAAATAGGTTTAAAGTACTTTTTACACCTTGAATGACAATAATATATCAAATATCTCAATATTTCAAAATTGCCGAAAATAGGTGATTTCTTTAAGGTACGGATATGTCGCGATTTTCGATTTTTTGACATTTTTTGATTTATCGTTTTTTTACGTCAGTATGATGGAAAATCAGTCGAAAATGGGTTTAAAGTACTTTTTACACCTTGAATGACAATAATATATCAAATATCTCAATATTTCAAAATTGCCGAAAATAGGTGATTTCTGTAAGGTACGGATATGTTGCGATTATCGATTTTTTGATATTTTTTATTGTATCGTTTTTCCACGTCAGAATGATGGAAAATCAGTCGAAAATAGGTTTAAAGTACTTTTTACACCTTGAATGACAAAAATATATCAAATATCTCAATATTGGCTAAAATCTGTGATATCTTTTAGGTCCGGATATGTTGTGATTTTAAATTTTTTTACATTTTTTCTTTTATGGTTTTTTACGTCAGTATGATGAAAATCAGTCGAAAATAGGTTTAAAGTACTTTTTACACCTTGAATGACAATAATATATCAAATATCTCAATATTTCAAAATTGCCGAAAATAGGTGATTTCTGTAAGGTACGGATATGTCGCGATTTTCGATTTTTTGACATTTTTTGATTTATCGTTTTTTTACGTCAGTATGATGGAAAATCAGTCGAAAATAAGTTTAAAGTACTTTTTACACCTGGAATGACAATATATAAAATATCTCAATATTTCAAAATTGCCGAAAATAGGTGATTTCTGTTAGGTACGGATATGTCGCGATTTTCGATTTTTAGACATATTTTATTTTATCGTTTTTTTACGTCAGTATGATGGAAAATCAGTCGAAAATAGGTTTAAAGTACTTGTTACACCTTGAATGACAATAATATATCAAATATCTCAAAATTGCCGAAAATAGGTGATTTCTGTAAGGTACGGATATGTCGCGATTTTCGATTTTTTGACATTCTTATTTTTTTATGTCAGTATGATGGAAAATCAGTTAAAAATAGGTTTAAAGTACTTTGTACACATTGAATTTTAAAAAAATATCAAATATCTCGAGATGTAAAAATTTTCTAAAATAAGCAATTTCTGTAAGGTACGGATATGTTGCGATTATCGATTTTTTGATATTTTTTATTGTATCGTTTTTCCACGTCAGAATGATGGAAAATCAGTCGAAAATAGGTTTAAAGTACTTTTTACACCTTGAATGACAAAAATATATCAAATATCTCAATATTGGCTAAAATCTGTGATATCTTTTAGGTCCGGATATGTTGTGATTTTAAATTTTTTTACATTTTTTCTTTTATGGTTTTTTACGTCAGTATGATGAAAATCAGTCGAAAATAGGTTTAAAGTACTTTTTACACCTTGAATGACAATAATATATCAAATATCTCAATATTTCAAAATTGCCGAAAATAGGTGATTTCTGTAAGGTACGGATATGTCGCGATTTTCGATTTTTTGACATTTTTTGATTTATCGTTTTTTTACGTCAGTATGATGGAAAATCAGTCGAAAATAAGTTTAAAGTACTTTTTACACCTGGAATGACAATATATAAAATATCTCAATATTTCAAAATTGCCGAAAATAGGTGATTTCTGTAAGGTACGGATATGTCGCGATTTTCGATTTTTAGACATATTTTATTTTATCGTTTTTTTACGTCAGTATGATGGAAAATCAGTCGAAAATAGGTTTAAAGTACTTTTTACACCTTGAATGACAATAATATATCAAATATCTCAAAATTGCTGAAAATAGGTGATTTCTGTAAAGTACGGATATGTCGCGATTTTCGATTTTTTGACATTCTTATTTTTTTACGTCAGTATGATGGAAAATCAGTCAAAAATAGGTTTAAAGTACTTTGTACACATTGAATTTCAAAAAAATATCAAATATCTCGAGATGTAAAAATTTGCTAAAATAAGCAATTTCTGTAAGGTACGGATATGTTGCGATTTCGATTTTTTGATATTTTTTATTGTATCGTTTTTCCACGTCAGAATGATGGAAAATCAGTCGAAAATAGGTTTAAAGTACTTTTTACACCTTGAATGACAAAAATATATCAAATATCTCAATATTGGCTAAAATCTGTGATATCTTTTAGGTCCGGATATGTTGTGATTTTAAATTTTTTTACATTTTTTGTTTTATGGTTTTTTACGTCAGTATGATGAAAATCAGTCGAAAATAGGTTTAAAGTACTTTTTACACCTTGAATGACAATAATATATCAAATATCTCAATATTTCAAAATTGCCGAAAATAGGTGATTTCTGTAAGGTACAGATATGTCGCGATTTTCGATTTTTTGACATTTTTTGATTTATCGGTTTTTTACGTCAGTATGATGGAAAATCAGTCGAAAATGGGTTTAAAGTACTTTTTACACCTTGAATGACAATAATATATCAAATATCTCAATATTTCAAAATTGCCGAAAATAGGTGATTTCTGTAAGGTACGGATATGTCGCGATTTTCGATTTTTTGACATTTTTTAATTTATCGTTTTTTTACGTCAGTATGATGGAAAATCAGTCGAAAATAGGTTTAAAGTACTTTTTACACCTTGAATGACAATAATATATCAAATATCTCAATATTTCCAAATTGCCGAAAATAGGTGATTTCTGTAAGGTACGGATATGTCGCGATTTTCGATTTTTTGACATTTTTTGATTTATCGTTTTTTTACGTCAGTATGATGGAAAATAAGTCGAAAATGGGTTTAAAGTACTTTTTACACCTTGAATGACAATAATATATCAAATATATCAATATTTCAAAATTGCCGAAAATAGGTGATTTCTGTAAGGTACGGATATGTCGCGATTTTCGATTTTTTGACATTTTTTGATTTATCGTTTTTTTACGTCAGTATGATGGAAAATCAGTCGAAAATAAGTTTAAAGTACTTTTTACACCTGGAATGACAATATATCAAATATCTCAATATTTCAAAATTGCCGAAAATAGGTGATTTCTGTTAGGTACGGATATGTCGCGATTTTCGATTTTTGACATTTTTTATTTTATCGTTTTTTTACGTCAGTATGATGGAAAATCAGTCGAAAATAGGTTTAAAGTACTTTTTACACCTTGAATGACAATAATATATCAAATATCTCAATATTTCAAAATTGCCGAAAATAGGTGATTTCTTTAAGGTACGGATATGTCGCGATTTTCGATTTTTTGACATTTTTTGATTTATCGTTTTTTTACGTCAGTATGATGGAAAATCAGTCGAAAATGGGTTTAAAGTACTTTTTACACCTTGAATGACAATAATATATCAAATATCTCAATATTTCAAAATTGCCGAAAATAGGTGATTTCTGTAAGGTACGGATATGTTGCGATTATCGATTTTTTGATATTTTTTATTGTATCGTTTTTCCACGTCAGAATGATGGAAAATCAGTCGAAAATAGGTTTAAAGTACTTTTTACACCTTGAATGACAAAAATATATCAAATATCTCAATATTGGCTAAAATCTGTGATATCTTTTAGGTCCGGATATGTTGTGATTTTAAATTTTTTTACATTTTTTCTTTTATGGTTTTTTACGTCAGTATGATGAAAATCAGTCGAAAATAGGTTTAAAGTACTTTTTACACCTTGAATGACAATAATATATCAAATATCTCAATATTTCAAAATTGCCGAAAATAGGTGATTTCTGTAAGGTACGGATATGTCGCGATTTTCGATTTTTTGACATTTTTTGATTTATCGTTTTTTTACGTCAGTATGATGGAAAATCAGTCGAAAATAAGTTTAAAGTACTTTTTACACCTGGAATGACAATATATAAAATATCTCAATATTTCAAAATTGCCGAAAATAGGTGATTTCTGTTAGGTACGGATATGTCGCGATTTTCGATTTTTAGACATATTTTATTTTATCGTTTTTTTACGTCAGTATGATGGAAAATCAGTCGAAAATAGGTTTAAAGTACTTTTTACACCTTGAATGACAATAATATATCAAATATCTCAAAATTGCCGAAAATAGGTGATTTCTGTAAAGTACGGATATGTCGCGATTTTCGATTTTTTGACATTCTTATTTTTTTACGTCAGTATGATGGAAAATCAGTCAAAAATAGGTTTAAAGTACTTTGTACACATTGAATTTCAAAAAAATATCAAATATCTCGAGATGTAAAAATTTGCTAAAATAAGCAATTTCTGTAAGGTACGGATATGTTGCGATTTCGATTTTTTGATATTTTTTATTGTATCGTTTTTCCACGTCAGAATGATGGAAAATCAGTCGAAAATAGGTTTAAAGTACTTTTTACACCTTGAATGACAAAAATATATCAAATATCTCAATATTGGCTAAAATCTGTGATATCTTTTAGGTCCGGATATGTTGTGATTTTAAATTTTTTTACATTTTTTGTTTTATGGTTTTTTACGTCAGTATGATGAAAATCAGTCGAAAATAGGTTTAAAGTACTTTTTACACCTTGAATGACAATAATATATCAAATATCTCAATATTTCAAAATTGCCGAAAATAGGTGATTTCTGTAAGGTACAGGTATGTCGCGATTTTCGATTTTTTGACATTTTTTGATTTATCGGTTTTTTACGTCAGTATGATGGAAAATCAGTCGAAAATGGGTTTAAAGTACTTTTTACACCTTGAATGACAATAATATATCAAATATCTCAATATTTCAAAATTGCCGAAAATAGGTGATTTCTGTAAGGTACGGATATGTCGCGATTTTCGATTTTTTGACATTTTTTCATTTATCGTTTTTTTACGTCAGTATGATGGAAAATCAGTCGAAAATGGGTTTAAAGTACTTTTTACACCTTGAATGACAATAATATATCAAATATCTCAATATTTCAAAATTGCCGAAAATAGGTGATTTCTGTAAGGTACGGATATGTTGCGATTATCGATTTTTTGATATTTTTTATTGTATCGTTTTTCCACGTCAGAATGATGGAAAATCAGTCGAAAATAGGTTTAAAGTACTTTTTACACCTTGAATGACAAAAATATATCAAATATCTCAATATTGGCTAAAATCTGTGATATCTTTTAGGTCCGGATATGTTGTGATTTTAAATTTTTTTACATTTTTTCTTTTATGGTTTTTTACGTCAGTATGATGAAAATCAGTCGAAAATAGGTTTAAAGTACTTTTTACACCTTGAATGACAATAATATATCAAATATCTCAATATTTCAAAATTGCCGAAAATAGGTGATTTCTGTAAGGTACGGATATGTCGCGATTTTCGATTTTTTGACATTTTTTGATTTATCGTTTTTTTACGTCAGTATGATGGAAAATCAGTCGAAAATAAGTTTAAAGTACTTTTTACACCTGGAATGACAATATATAAAATATCTCAATATTTCAAAATTGCCGAAAATAGGTGATTTCTGTTAGGTACGGATATGTCGCGATTTTCGATTTTTAGACATATTTTATTTTATCGTTTTTTTACGTCAGTATGATGGAAAATCAGTCAAAAATAGGTTTAAAGTACTTTTTACACCTTGAATGACAATAATATATCAAATATCTCAAAATTGCCGAAAATAGGTGATTTCTGTAAGGTACGGATATGTCGCGATTTTCGATTTTTTGACATTTTTTGATTTATCGTTTTTTTACGTCAGTATGATGGAAAATCAGTCGAAAATAAGTTTAAAGTACTTTTTACACCTGGAATGACAATATATAAAATATCTCAATATTTCAAAATTGCCGAAAATAGGTGATTTCTGTAAGGTACGGATATGTCGCGATTTTCGATTTTTAGACATATTTTATTTTATCGTTTTTTTACGTCAGTATGATGGAAAATCAGTCGAAAATAGGTTTAAAGTACTTGTTACACCTTGAATGACAATAATATATCAAATATCTCAAAATTGCCGAAAATAGGTGATTTCTGTAAGGTACGGATATGTCGCGATTTTCGATTTTTTGACATTCTTATTTTTTTATGTCAGTATGATGGAAAATCAGTTAAAAATAGGTTTAAAGTACTTTGTACACATTGAATTTTAAAAAAATATCAAATATCTCGAGATGTAAAAATTTTCTAAAATAAGCAATTTCTGTAAGGTACGGATATGTTGCGATTATCGATTTTTTGATATTTTTTATTGTATCGTTTTTCCACGTCAGAATGATGGAAAATCAGTCGAAAATAGGTTTAAAGTACTTTTTACACCTTGAATGACAAAAATATATCAAATATCTCAATATTGGCTAAAATCTGTGATATCTTTTAGGTCCGGATATGTTGTGATTTTAAATTTTTTTACATTTTTTCTTTTATGGTTTTTTACGTCAGTATGATGAAAATCAGTCGAAAATAGGTTTAAAGTACTTTTTACACCTTGAATGACAATAATATATCAAATATCTCAATATTTCAAAATTGCCGAAAATAGGTGATTTCTGTAAGGTACGGATATGTCGCGATTTTCGATTTTTTGACATTTTTTGATTTATCGTTTTTTTACGTCAGTATGATGGAAAATCAGTCGAAAATAAGTTTAAAGTACTTTTTACACCTGGAATGACAATATATAAAATATCTCAATATTTCAAAATTGCCGAAAATAGGTGATTTCTGTAAGGTACGGATATGTCGCGATTTTCGATTTTTAGACATATTTTATTTTATCGTTTTTTTACGTCAGTATGATGGAAAATCAGTCGAAAATAGGTTTAAAGTACTTTTTACACCTTGAATGACAATAATATATCAAATATCTCAAAATTGCTGAAAATAGGTGATTTCTGTAAAGTACGGATATGTCGCGATTTTCGATTTTTTGACATTCTTATTTTTTTACGTCAGTATGATGGAAAATCAGTCAAAAATAGGTTTAAAGTACTTTGTACACATTGAATTTCAAAAAAAATATCAAATATCTCGAGATGTAAAAATTTGCTAAAATAAGCAATTTCTGTAAGGTACGGATATGTTGCGATTTCGATTTTTTGATATTTTTTATTGTATCGTTTTTCCACGTCAGAATGATGGAAAATCAGTCGAAAATAGGTTTAAAGTACTTTTTACACCTTGAATGACAAAAATATATCAAATATCTCAATATTGGCTAAAATCTGTGATATCTTTTAGGTCCGGATATGTTGTGATTTTAAATTTTTTTACATTTTTTGTTTTATGGTTTTTTACGTCAGTATGATGAAAATCAGTCGAAAATAGGTTTAAAGTACTTTTTACACCTTGAATGACAATAATATATCAAATATCTCAATATTTCAAAATTGCCGAAAATAGGTGATTTCTGTAAGGTACAGATATGTCGCGATTTTCGATTTTTTGACATTTTTTGATTTATCGGTTTTTTACGTCAGTATGATGGAAAATCAGTCGAAAATGGGTTTAAAGTACTTTTTACACCTTGAATGACAATAATATATCAAATATCTCAATATTTCAAAATTGCCGAAAATAGGTGATTTCTGTAAGGTACGGATATGTCGCGATTTTCGATTTTTTGACATTTTTTAATTTATCGTTTTTTTACGTCAGTATGATGGAAAATCAGTCGAAAATAGGTTTAAAGTACTTTTTACACCTTGAATGACAATAATATATCAAATATCTCAATATTTCCAAATTGCCGAAAATAGGTGATTTCTGTAAGGTACGGATATGTCGCGATTTTCGATTTTTTGACATTTTTTGATTTATCGTTTTTTTACGTCAGTATGATGGAAAATAAGTCGAAAATGGGTTTAAAGTACTTTTTACACCTTGAATGACAATAATATATCAAATATATCAATATTTCAAAATTGCCGAAAATAGGTGATTTCTGTAAGGTACGGATATGTCGCGATTTTCGATTTTTTGACATTTTTTGATTTATCGTTTTTTTACGTCAGTATGATGGAAAATCAGTCGAAAATAAGTTTAAAGTACTTTTTACACCTGGAATGACAATATATCAAATATCTCAATATTTCAAAATTGCCGAAAATAGGTGATTTCTGTTAGGTACGGATATGTCGCGATTTTCGATTTTTGACATTTTTTATTTTATCGTTTTTTTACGTCAGTATGATGGAAAATCAGTCGAAAATAGGTTTAAAGTACTTTTTACACCTTGAATGACAATAATATATCAAATATCTCAATATTTCAAAATTGCCGAAAATAGGTGATTTCTTTAAGGTACGGATATGTCGCGATTTTCGATTTTTTGACATTTTTTGATTTATCGTTTTTTTACGTCAGTATGATGGAAAATCAGTCGAAAATGGGTTTAAAGTACTTTTTACACCTTGAATGACAATAATATATCAAATATCTCAATATTTCAAAATTGCCGAAAATAGGTGATTTCTGTAAGGTACGGATATGTTGCGATTATCGATTTTTTGATATTTTTTATTGTATCGTTTTTCCACGTCAGAATGATGGAAAATCAGTCGAAAATAGGTTTAAAGTACTTTTTACACCTTGAATGACAAAAATATATCAAATATCTCAATATTGGCTAAAATCTGTGATATCTTTTAGGTCCGGATATGTTGTGATTTTAAATTTTTTTACATTTTTTCTTTTATGGTTTTTTACGTCAGTATGATGAAAATCAGTCGAAAATAGGTTTAAAGTACTTTTTACACCTTGAATGACAATAATATATCAAATATCTCAATATTTCAAAATTGCCGAAAATAGGTGATTTCTGTAAGGTACGGATATGTCGCGATTTTCGATTTTTTGACATTTTTTGATTTATCGTTTTTTTACGTCAGTATGATGGAAAATCAGTCGAAAATAAGTTTAAAGTACTTTTTACACCTGGAATGACAATATATAAAATATCTCAATATTTCAAAATTGCCGAAAATAGGTGATTTCTGTTAGGTACGGATATGTCGCGATTTTCGATTTTTAGACATATTTTATTTTATCGTTTTTTTACGTCAGTATGATGGAAAATCAGTCGAAAATAGGTTTAAAGTACTTGTTACACCTTGAATGACAATAATATATCAAATATCTCAAAATTGCCGAAAATAGGTGATTTCTGTAAGGTACGGATATGTCGCGATTTTCGATTTTTTGACATTCTTATTTTTTTATGTCAGTATGATGGAAAATCAGTTAAAAATAGGTTTAAAGTACTTTGTACACATTGAATTTTAAAAAAATATCAAATATCTCGAGATGTAAAAATTTTCTAAAATAAGCAATTTCTGTAAGGTACGGATATGTTGCGATTATCGATTTTTTGATATTTTTTATTGTATCGTTTTTCCACGTCAGAATGATGGAAAATCAGTCGAAAATAGGTTTAAAGTACTTTTTACACCTTGAATGACAAAAATATATCAAATATCTCAATATTGGCTAAAATCTGTGATATCTTTTAGGTCCGGATATGTTGTGATTTTAAATTTTTTTACATTTTTTCTTTTATGGTTTTTTACGTCAGTATGATGAAAATCAGTCGAAAATAGGTTTAAAGTACTTTTTACACCTTGAATGACAATAATATATCAAATATCTCAATATTTCAAAATTGCCGAAAATAGGTGATTTCTGTAAGGTACGGATATGTCGCGATTTTCGATTTTTTGACATTTTTTGATTTATCGTTTTTTTACGTCAGTATGATGGAAAATCAGTCGAAAATAAGTTTAAAGTACTTTTTACACCTGGAATGACAATATATAAAATATCTCAATATTTCAAAATTGCCGAAAATAGGTGATTTCTGTAAGGTACGGATATGTCGCGATTTTCGATTTTTAGACATATTTTATTTTATCGTTTTTTTACGTCAGTATGATGGAAAATCAGTCGAAAATAGGTTTAAAGTACTTTTTACACCTTGAATGACAATAATATATCAAATATCTCAAAATTGCTGAAAATAGGTGATTTCTGTAAAGTACGGATATGTCGCGATTTTCGATTTTTTGACATTCTTATTTTTTTACGTCAGTATGATGGAAAATCAGTCAAAAATAGGTTTAAAGTACTTTGTACACATTGAATTTCAAAAAAATATCAAATATCTCGAGATGTAAAAATTTGCTAAAATAAGCAATTTCTGTAAGGTACGGATATGTTGCGATTTCGATTTTTTGATATTTTTTATTGTATCGTTTTTCCACGTCAGAATGATGGAAAATCAGTCGAAAATAGGTTTAAAGTACTTTTTACACCTTGAATGACAAAAATATATCAAATATCTCAATATTGGCTAAAATCTGTGATATCTTTTAGGTCCGGATATGTTGTGATTTTAAATTTTTTTACATTTTTTGTTTTATGGTTTTTTACGTCAGTATGATGAAAATCAGTCGAAAATAGGTTTAAAGTACTTTTTACACCTTGAATGACAATAATATATCAAATATCTCAATATTTCAAAATTGCCGAAAATAGGTGATTTCTGTAAGGTACAGATATGTCGCGATTTTCGATTTTTTGACATTTTTTGATTTATCGGTTTTTTACGTCAGTATGATGGAAAATCAGTCGAAAATGGGTTTAAAGTACTTTTTACACCTTGAATGACAATAATATATCAAATATCTCAATATTTCAAAATTGCCGAAAATAGGTGATTTCTGTAAGGTACGGATATGTCGCGATTTTCGATTTTTTGACATTTTTTAATTTATCGTTTTTTTACGTCAGTATGATGGAAAATCAGTCGAAAATAGGTTTAAAGTACTTTTTACACCTTGAATGACAATAATATATCAAATATCTCAATATTTCCAAATTGCCGAAAATAGGTGATTTCTGTAAGGTACGGATATGTCGCGATTTTCGATTTTTTGACATTTTTTGATTTATCGTTTTTTTACGTCAGTATGATGGAAAATAAGTCGAAAATGGGTTTAAAGTACTTTTTACACCTTGAATGACAATAATATATCAAATATATCAATATTTCAAAATTGCCGAAAATAGGTGATTTCTGTAAGGTACGGATATGTCGCGATTTTCGATTTTTTGACATTTTTTGATTTATCGTTTTTTTACGTCAGTATGATGGAAAATCAGTCGAAAATAAGTTTAAAGTACTTTTTACACCTGGAATGACAATATATCAAATATCTCAATATTTCAAAATTGCCGAAAATAGGTGATTTCTGTTAGGTACGGATATGTCGCGATTTTCGATTTTTGACATTTTTTATTTTATCGTTTTTTTACGTCAGTATGATGGAAAATCAGTCGAAAATAGGTTTAAAGTACTTTTTACACCTTGAATGACAATAATATATCAAATATCTCAATATTTCAAAATTGCCGAAAATAGGTGATTTCTTTAAGGTACGGATATGTCGCGATTTTCGATTTTTTGACATTTTTTGATTTATCGTTTTTTTACGTCAGTATGATGGAAAATCAGTCGAAAATGGGTTTAAAGTACTTTTTACACCTTGAATGACAATAATATATCAAATATCTCAATATTTCAAAATTGCCGAAAATAGGTGATTTCTGTAAGGTACGGATATGTTGCGATTATCGATTTTTTGATATTTTTTATTGTATCGTTTTTCCACGTCAGAATGATGGAAAATCAGTCGAAAATAGGTTTAAAGTACTTTTTACACCTTGAATGACAAAAATATATCAAATATCTCAATATTGGCTAAAATCTGTGATATCTTTTAGGTCCGGATATGTTGTGATTTTAAATTTTTTTACATTTTTTCTTTTATGGTTTTTTACGTCAGTATGATGAAAATCAGTCGAAAATAGGTTTAAAGTACTTTTTACACCTTGAATGACAATAATATATCAAATATCTCAATATTTCAAAATTGCCGAAAATAGGTGATTTCTGTAAGGTACGGATATGTCGCGATTTTCGATTTTTTGACATTTTTTGATTTATCGTTTTTTTACGTCAGTATGATGGAAAATCAGTCGAAAATAAGTTTAAAGTACTTTTTACACCTGGAATGACAATATATAAAATATCTCAATATTTCAAAATTGCCGAAAATAGGTGATTTCTGTTAGGTACGGATATGTCGCGATTTTCGATTTTTAGACATATTTTATTTTATCGTTTTTTTACGTCAGTATGATGGAAAATCAGTCGAAAATAGGTTTAAAGTACTTTTTACACCTTGAATGACAATAATATATCAAATATCTCAAAATTGCCGAAAATAGGTGATTTCTGTAAAGTACGGATATGTCGCGATTTTCGATTTTTTGACATTCTTATTTTTTTACGTCAGTATGATGGAAAATCAGTCAAAAATAGGTTTAAAGTACTTTGTACACATTGAATTTCAAAAAAATATCAAATATCTCGAGATGTAAAAATTTGCTAAAATAAGCAATTTCTGTAAGGTACGGATATGTTGCGATTTCGATTTTTTGATATTTTTTATTGTATCGTTTTTCCACGTCAGAATGATGGAAAATCAGTCGAAAATAGGTTTAAAGTACTTTTTACACCTTGAATGACAAAAATATATCAAATATCTCAATATTGGCTAAAATCTGTGATATCTTTTAGGTCCGGATATGTTGTGATTTTAAATTTTTTTACATTTTTTGTTTTATGGTTTTTTACGTCAGTATGATGAAAATCAGTCGAAAATAGGTTTAAAGTACTTTTTACACCTTGAATGACAATAATATATCAAATATCTCAATATTTCAAAATTGCCGAAAATAGGTGATTTCTGTAAGGTACAGGTATGTCGCGATTTTCGATTTTTTGACATTTTTTGATTTATCGGTTTTTTACGTCAGTATGATGGAAAATCAGTCGAAAATGGGTTTAAAGTACTTTTTACACCTTGAATGACAATAATATATCAAATATCTCAATATTTCAAAATTGCCGAAAATAGGTGATTTCTGTAAGGTACGGATATGTCGCGATTTTCGATTTTTTGACATTTTTTAATTTATCGTTTTTTTACGTCAGTATGATGGAAAATCAGTCGAAAATAGGTTTAAAGTACTTTTTACACCTTGAATGACAATAATATATCAAATATCTCAATATTTCAAAATTGCCGAAAATAGGTGATTTCTGTAAGGTACGGATATGTCGCGATTTTCGATTTTTTGACATTTTTTGATTTATCGTTTTTTTACGTCAGTATGATGGAAAATAAGTCGAAAATGGGTTTAAAGTACTTTTTACACCTTGAATGACAATAATATATCAAATATATCAATATTTCAAAATTGCCGAAAATAGGTGATTTCTGTAAGGTACGGATATGTCGCGATTTTCGATTTTTTGACATTTTTTGATTTATCGTTTTTTTACGTCAGTATGATGGAAAATCAGTCGAAAATAAGTTTAAAGTACTTTTTACACCTGGAATGACAATATATCAAATATCTCAATATTTCAAAATTGCCGAAAATAGGTGATTTCTGTTAGGTACGGATATGTCGCGATTTTCGATTTTTGACATTTTTTATTTTATCGTTTTTTTACGTCAGTATGATGGAAAATCAGTCGAAAATAGGTTTAAAGTACTTTTTACACCTTGAATGACAATAATATATCAAATATCTCAATATTTCAAAATTGCCGAAAATAGGTGATTTCTTTAAGGTACGGATATGTCGCGATTTTCGATTTTTTGACATTTTTTGATTTATCGTTTTTTTACGTCAGTATGATGGAAAATCAGTCGAAAATGGGTTTAAAGTACTTTTTACACCTTGAATGACAATAATATATCAAATATCTCAATATTTCAAAATTGCCGAAAATAGGTGATTTCTGTAAGGTACGGATATGTCGCGATTTTCGATTTTTTGACATTTTTTAATTTATCGTTTTTTTACGTCAGTATGATGGAAAATCAGTCGAAAATAGGTTTAAAGTACTTTTTACACCTTGAATGACAATAATATATCAAATATCTCAATATTTCAAAATTGCCGAAAATAGGTGATTTCTGTAAGGTACGGATATGTCGCGATTTTCGATTTTTTGACATTTTTTGATTTATCGTTTTTTTACGTCAGTATGATGGAAAATAAGTCGAAAATGGGTTTAAAGTACTTTTTACACCTTGAATGACAATAATATATCAAATATCTCAATATTTCAAAATTGCCGAAAATAGGTGATTTCTGTAAGGTACGGATATGTCGCGATTTTCGATTTTTTGACATTTTTTGATTTATCGTTTTTTTACGTCAGTATGATGGAAAATCAGTCGAAAATAAGTTTAAAGTACTTTTTACACCTGGAATGACAATATATCAAATATCTCAATATTTCAAAATTGCCGAAAATAGGTGATTTCTGTTAGGTACGGATATGTCGCGATTTTCGATTTTTAGACATATTTTATTTTATCGTTGTTTTACGTCAGTATGATGGAAAATCAGTCGAAAATAGGTTTAAAGTACTTGTTACACCTTGAATGACAATAATATATCAAATATCTCAAAATTGCCGAAAATAGGTGATTTCTGTAAGGTACGGATATGTCGCGATTTTCGATTTTTTGACATTCTTATTTTTTTATGTCAGTATGATGGAAAATCAGTTAAAAATAGGTTTAAAGTACTTTGTACACATTGAATTTCAAAAAAATATCAAATATCTCGAGATGTAAAAATTTGCTAAAATAAGCAATTTCTGTAAGGTACAGATATGTTGCGATTTCGATTTTTTGATATTTTTTATTGTATCGTTTTTCCACGTCAGAATGATGGAAAATCAGTCGAAAATAGGTTTAAAGTACTTTTTACACCTTGAATGACAAAAATATATCAAATATCTCAATATTGGCTAAAATCTGTGATATCTTTTAGGTCCGGATATGTTGTGATTTTAAATTTTTTTACATTTTTTGTTTTATGGTTTTTTACGTCAGTATGATGAAAATCAGTCGAAAATAGGTTTAAAGTACTTTTTACACCTTGAATGACAATAATATATCAAATATCTCAATATTTCAAAATTGCCGAAAATAGGTGATTTCTGTAAGGTACGGATATGTCGCGATTTTCGATTTTTTGACATTTTTTGATTTATCGGTTTTTTACGTCAGTATGATGGAAAATCAGTCGAAAATAAGTTTAAAGTACTTTTTACACCTGGAATGACAATATATCAAATATCTCAATATTTCAAAATTGCCGAAAATAGGTGATTTCTGTTAGGTACGGATATGTCGCGATTTTCGATTTTTAGACATATTTTATTTTATCGTTTTTTTACGTCAGTATGATGGAAAATCAGTCGAAAATAGGTTTAAAGTACTTGTTACACCTTGAATGACAATAATATATCAAATATCTCAAAATTGCCGAAAATAGGTGATTTCTGTAAGGTACGGATATGTCGCGATTTTCGATTTTTTGACATTCTTATTTTTTTATGTCAGTATGATGGAAAATCAGTTAAAAATAGGTTTAAAGTACTTTGTACACATTGAATTTCAAAAAAATATCAAATATCTCGAGATGTAAAAATTTTCTAAAATAAGCAATTTCTGTAAGGTACGGATATGTTGCGATTATCGATTTTTTGATATTTTTTATTGTATCGTTTTTCCACGTCAGAATGATGGAAAATCAGTCGAAAATAGGTTTAAAGTACTTTTTACACCTTGAATGACAAAAATATATCAAATATCTCAATATTGGCTAAAATCTGTGATATCTTTTAGGTCCGGATATGTTGTGATTTTAAATTTTTTTACATTTTTTGTTTTATGGTTTTTTACGTCAGTATGATGAAAATCAGTCGAAAATAGGTTTAAAGTACTTTTTACACCTTGAATGACAATAATATATCAAATATCTCAATATTTCAAAATTGCCGAAAATAGGTGATTTCTGTAAGGTACGGATATGTCGCGATTTTCGAGTTTTTGACATTTTTTGATTTATCGTTTTTTTACGTCAGTATGATGGAAAATCAGTCGAAAATAAGTTTAAAGTACTTTTTACACCTTGAATGACAATAATATATCAAATATCTCAAAATTGCCGAAAATAGGTGATTTCTGTAAAGTACGGATATGTCGCGATTTTCGATTTTTTGACATTCTTATTTTTTTACGTCAGTATGATGGAAAATCAGTCAAAAATAGGTTTAAAGTACTTTGTACACATTGAATTTCAAAAAAATATCAAATATCTCGAGATGTAAAAATTTGCTAAAATAAGCAATTTCTGTAAGGTACGGATATGTTGCGATTTCGATTTTTTGATATTTTTTATTGTATCGTTTTTCCACGTCAGAATGATGGAAAATCAGTCGAAAATAGGTTTAAAGTACTTTTTACACCTTGAATGACAAAAATATATCAAATATCTCAATATTGGCTAAAATCTGTGATATCTTTTAGGTCCGGATATGTTGTGATTTTAAATTTTTTTACATTTTTTGTTTTATGGTTTTTTACGTCAGTATGATGAAAATCAGTCGAAAATAGGTTTAAAGTACTTTTTACACCTTGAATGACAATAATATATCAAATATCTCAATATTTCAAAATTGCCGAAAATAGGTGATTTCTGTAAGGTACGGATATGTCGCGATTTTCGATTTTTTGACATTTTTTGATTTATCGGTTTTTTACGTCAGTATGATGGAAAATCAGTCGAAAATGGGTTTAAAGTACTTTTTACACCTTGAATGACAATAATATATCAAATATCTCAATATTTCAAAATTGCCGAAAATAGGTGATTTCTGTAAGGTACGGATATGTCGCGATTTTCGATTTTTTGACATTTTTTAATTTATCGTTTTTTTACGTTAGTATGATGGAAAATCAGTCGAAAATAGGTTTAAAGTACTTTTTACACCTTGAATGACAATAATATATCAAATATCTCAATATTTCAAAATTGCCGAAAATAGGTGATTTCTGTAAGGTACGGATATGTCGCGATTTTCGATTTTTTGACATTTTTTGATTTATCGTTTTTTTACGTCAGTATGATGGAAAATCAGTCGAAAATAAGTTTAAAGTACTTTTTACACCTGGAATGACAATATATCAAATATCTCAATATTTCAAAATTGCCGAAAATAGGTGATTTCTGTTAGGTACGGATATGTCGCGATTTTCGATTTTTAGACATATTTTATTTTATCGTTTTTTTACGTCAGTATGATGGAAAATCAGTCGAAAATAGGTTTAAAGTACTTGTTACACCTTGAATGACAATAATATATCAAATATCTCAAAATTGCCGAAAATAGGTGATTTCTGTAAGGTACGGATATGTCGCGATTTTCGATTTTTTGACATTCTTATTTTTTTATGTCAGTATGATGGAAAATCAGTTAAAAATAGGTTTAAAGTACTTTGTACACATTGAATTTCAAAAAAATATCAAATATCTCGAGATGTAAAAATTTTCTAAAATAAGCAATTTCTGTAAGGTACGGATATGTTGCGATTATCGATTTTTTGATATTTTTTATTGTATCGTTTTTCCACGTCAGAATGATGGAAAATCAGTCGAAAATAGGTTTAAAGTACTTTTTACACCTTGAATGACAAAAATATATCAAATATCTCAATATTGGCTAAAATCTGTGATATCTTTTAGGTCCGGATATGTTGTGATTTTAAATTTTTTTACATTTTTTGTTTTATGGTTTTTTACGTCAGTATGATGAAAATCAGTCGAAAATAGGTTTAAAGTACTTTTTACACCTTGAATGACAATAATATATCAAATACCTCAATATTTCAAAATTGCCGAAAATAGGTGATTTCTGTAAGGTACGGATATGTCGCGATTTTCGATTTTTTGACATTTTTTGATTTATCGTTTTTTTACGTCAGTATGATGGAAAATCAGTCGAAAATAAGTTTAAAGTACTTTTTACACCTTGAATGACAATAATATATCAAATATCTCAAAATTGCCGAAAATAGGTGATTTCTGTAAAGTACGGATATGTCGCGATTTTCGATTTTTTGACATTCTTATTTTTTTACGTCAGTATGATGGAAAATCAGTCAAAAATAGGTTTAAAGTACTTTGTACACATTGAATTTCAAAAAAATATCAAATATCTCGAGATGTAAAAATTTGCTAAAATAAGCAATTTCTGTAAGGTACGGATATGTTGCGATTTCGATTTTTTGATATTTTTTATTGTATCGTTTTTCCACGTCAGAATGATGGAAAATCAGTCGAAAATAGGTTTAAAGTACTTTTTACACCTTGAATGACAAAAATATATCAAATATCTCAATATTGGCTAAAATCTGTGATATCTTTTAGGTCCGGATATGTTGTGATTTTAAATTTTTTTACATTTTTTGTTTTATGGTTTTTTACGTCAGTATGATGAAAATCAGTCGAAAATAGGTTTAAAGTACTTTTTACACCTTGAATGACAATAATATATCAAATATCTCAATATTTCAAAATTGCCGAAAATAGGTGATTTCTGTAAGGTACGGATATGTCGCGATTTTCGATTTTTTGACATTTTTTGATTTATCGGTTTTTTACGTCAGTATGATGGAAAATCAGTCGAAAATGGGTTTAAAGTACTTTTTACACCTTGAATGACAATAATATATCAAATATCTCAATATTTCAAAATTGCCGAAAATAGGTGATTTCTGTAAGGTACGGATATGTCGCGATTTTCGATTTTTTGACATTTTTTAATTTATCGTTTTTTTACGTTAGTATGATGGAAAATCAGTCGAAAATAGGTTTAAAGTACTTTTTACACCTTGAATGACAATAATATATCAAATATCTCAATATTTCAAAATTGCCGAAAATAGGTGATTTCTGTAAGGTACGGATATGTCGCGATTTTCGATTTTTTGACATTTTTTGATTTATCGGTTTTTTACGTCAGTATGATGGAAAATCAGTCGAAAATGGGTTTAAAGTACTTTTTACACCTTGAATGACAATAATATATCAAATATCTCAATATTTCAAAATTGCCGAAAATAGGTGATTTCTGTAATATACGGATATGTCGCGATTTTCGATTTTTTGACATTTTTTAATTTATCGTTTTTTTACGTTAGTATGATGGAAAATCAGTCGAAAATAGGTTTAAAGTACTTTTTACACCTTGAATGACAATAATATATCAAATATCTCAATATTTCAAAATTGCCGAAAATAGGTGATTTCTGTAAGGTACGGATATGTCGCGATTTTCGATTTTTTGACATTTTTTGATTTATCGTTTTTTTACGTCAGTATGATGGAAAATCAGTCGAAAATAAGTTTAAAGTACTTTTTACACCTGGAATGACAATATATCAAATATCTCAATATTTCAAAATTGCCGAAAATAGGTGATTTCTGTTAGGTACGGATATGTCGCGATTTTCGATTTTTTGACATTTTTTAATTTATCGTTTTTTTACGTCAGTATGATGGAAAATCAGTCGAAAATAGGTTTAAAGTACTTTTTACACCTGGAATGACAATATATCAAATATCTCAATATTTCAAAATTGCCGAAAATAGGTGATTTCTGTTAGGTACGGATATGTCGCGATTTTCGATTTTTAGACATATTTTATTTTATCGTTTTTTTACGTCAGTATGATGGAAAATCAGTCGAAAATAGGTTTAAAGTACTTGTTACACCTTGAATGACAATAATATATCAAATATCTCAAAATTGCCGAAAATAGGTGATTTCTGTAAGGTACGGATATGTCGCGATTTTCGATTTTTTGACATTCTTATTTTTTTATGTCAGTATGATGGAAAATCAGTTAAAAATAGGTTTAAAGTACTTTGTACACATTGAATTTTAAAAAAATATCAAATATCTCGAGATGTAAAAATTTGCTAAAATAAGCAATTTCTGTAAGGTACGGATATGTTGCGATTATCGATTTTTTGATATTTTTTATTGTATCGTTTTTCCACGTCAGAATGATGGAAAATCAGTCGAAAATAGGTTTAAAGTACTTTTTACACCTTGAATGACAAAAATATATCAAATATCTCAATATTGGCTAAAATCTGTGATATCTTTTAGGTCCGGATATGTTGTCATTTTAAATTTTTTTACATTTTTTGTTTTATGGTTTTTTACGTCAGTATGATGAAAATCAGTCGAAAATAGGTTTAAAGTACTTTTTACACCTTGAATGACAATAATATATCAAATATCTCAATATTTCAAAATTGCCGAAAATAGGTGATTTCTGTAAGGTACGGATATGTCGCGATTTTCGATTTTTTGACATTTTTTGATTTATCGTTTTTTTACGTCAGTATGATGGAAAATCAGTCGAAAATAAGTTTAAAGTACTTTTTACACCTTGAATGACAATAATATATCAAATATCTCAAAATTGCCGAAAATAGGTGATTTCTGTAAAGTACGGATATGTCGCGATTTTCGATTTTTTGACATTCTTATTTTTTTACGTCAGTATGATGGAAAATCAGTCAAAAATAGGTTTAAAGTACTTTGTACACATTGAATTTCAAAAAAATATCAAATATCTCGAGATGTAAAAATTTGCTAAAATAAGCAATTTCTGTAAGGTACGGATATGTTGCGATTTCGATTTTTTGATATTTTTTATTGTATCGTTTTTCCACGTCAGAATGATGGAAAATCAGTCGAAAATAGGTTTAAAGTACTTTTTACACCTTGAATGACAAAAATATATCAAATATCTCAATATTGGCTAAAATCTGTGATATCTTTTAGGTCCGGATATGTTGTGATTTTAAATTTTTTTACATTTTTTGTTTTATGGTTTTTTACGTCAGTATGATGAAAATCAGTCGAAAATAGGTTTAAAGTACTTTTTACACCTTGAATGACAATAATATATCAAATATCTCAATATTTCAAAATTGCCGAAAATAGGTGATTTCTGTAAGGTACGGATATGTCGCGATTTTCGATTTTTTGACATTTTTTGATTTATCGGTTTTTTACGTCAGTATGATGGAAAATCAGTCGAAAATGGGTTTAAAGTACTTTTTACACCTTGAATGACAATAATATATCAAATATCTCAATATTTCAAAATTGCCGAAAATAGGTGATTTCTGTAAGGTACGGATATGTCGCGATTTTCGATTTTTTGACATTTTTTAATTTATCGTTTTTTTACGTCAGTATGATGGAAAATCAGTCGAAAATAGGTTTAAAGTACTTTTTACACCTTGAATGACAATAATATATCAAATATCTCAATATTTAAAAATTGCCGAAAATAGGTGATTTCTGTAAGGTACGGATATGTCGCGATTTTCGATTTTTTGACATTTTTTGATTTATCGTTTTTTTACGTCAGTATGATGGAAAATCAGTCGAAAATAAGTTTAAAGTACTTTTTACACCTGGAATGACAATATATCAAATATCTCAATATTTCAAAATTGCCGAAAATAGGTGATTTCTGTTAGGTACGGATATGTCGCGATTTTCGATTTTTTGACATTTTTTATTTTATCGTTTTTTTACGTCAGTATGATGGAAAATCAGTCGAAAATAGGTTTAAAGTACTTGTTACACCTTGAATGACAATAATATATCAAATATCTCAAAATTGCCGAAAATAGGTGATTTCTGTAAGGTACGGATATGTCGCGATTTTCGATTTTTTGACATTCTTATTTTTTTATGTCAGTATGATGGAAAATCAGTTAAAAATAGGTTTAAAGTACTTTGTACACATTGAATTTTAAAAAAATATCAAATATCTCGAGATGTAAAAATTTGCTAAAATAAGCAATTTCTGTAAGGTACGGATATGTTGCGATTATCGATTTTTTGATATTTTTTATTGTATCGTTTTTCCACGTCAGAATGATGGAAAATCAGTCGAAAATAGGTTTAAAGTACTTTTTACACCTTGAATGACAAAAATATATCAAATATCTCAATATTGGCTAAAATCTGTGATATCTTTTAGGTCCGGATATGTTGTGATTTTAAATTTTTTTACATTTTTTGTTTTATGGTTTTTTACGTCAGTATGATGAAAATCAGTCGAAAATAGGTTTAAAGTACTTTTTACACCTTGAATGACAATAATATATCAAATATCTCAATATTTCAAAATTGCCGAAAATAGGTGATTTCTGTAAGGTACGGATATGTCGCGATTTTCGATTTTTTGACATTTTTTGATTTATCGTTTTTTTACGTCAGTATGATGGAAAATCAGTCGAAAATAAGTTTAAAGTACTTTTTACACCTTGAATGACAATAATATATCAAATATCTCAAAATTGCCGAAAATAGGTGATTTCTGTAAAGTACGGATATGTCGCGATTTTCGATTTTTTGACATTCTTATTTTTTTACGTCAGTATGATGGAAAATCAGTCAAAAATAGGTTTAAAGTACTTTGTACACATTGAATTTCAAAAAAATATCAAATATCTCGAGATGTAAAAATTTGCTAAAATAAGCAATTTCTGTAAGGTACGGATATGTTGCGATTTCGATTTTTTGATATTTTTTATTGTATCGTTTTTCCACGTCAGAATGATGGAAAATCAGTCGAAAATAGGTTTAAAGTACTTTTTACACCTTGAATGACAAAAATATATCAAATATCTCAATATTGGCTAAAATCTGTGATATCTTTTAGGTCCGGATATGTTGTGATTTTAAATTTTTTTACATTTTTTGTTTTATGGTTTTTTACGTCAGTATGATGAAAATCAGTCGAAAATAGGTTTAAAGTACTTTTTACACCTTGAATGACAATAATATATCAAATATCTCAATATTTCAAAATTGCCGAAAATAGGTGATTTCTGTAAGGTACGGATATGTCGCGATTTTCGATTTTTTGACATTTTTTGATTTATCGGTTTTTTACGTCAGTATGATGGAAAATCAGTCGAAAATGGGTTTAAAGTACTTTTTACACCTTGAATGACAATAATATATCAAATATCTCAATATTTCAAAATTGCCGAAAATAGGTGATTTCTGTAATATACGGATATGTCGCGATTTCGATTTTTTGACATTTTTTAATTTATCGTTTTTTTACATCAGTATGATGGAAAATCAGTCGAAAATAGGTTTAAAGTACTTTTTACACCTTGAATGACAATAATATATCAAATATCTCAATATTTCAAAATTGCCGAAAATAGGTGATTTCTGTAAGGTACGGATATGTCGCGATTTTCGATTTTTTGACATTTTTTAATTTATCGTTTTTTTACGTCAGTATGATGGAAAATCAGTCGAAAATAGGTTTAAAGTACTTTTTACACCTGGAATGACAATATATCAAATATCTCAATATTTCAAAATTGCCGAAAATAGGTGATTTCTGTTAGGTACGGATATGTCGCGATTTCGATTTTTAGACATATTTTATTTTATCGTTTTTTTACGTCAGTATGATGGAAAATCAGTCGAAAATAGGTTTAAAGTACTTTTTACACCTTGAATGACAATAATATATCAAATATCTCAATATTTCAAAATTGCCGAAAATAGGTGATTTCTTTAAGGTACGGATATGTCGCGATTTTCGATTTTTTGACATTTTTAATTTATCGTTTTTTTACGTCAGTATGATGGAAAATCAGTCGAAAATAGGTTTAAATTACTTTTTACACTTTGATTGGAAAATATCAAACACTGGGAGATTTAAAAATTGGCTAAAAGTTGTGATACATTTTATTGGAAATGATAAATACATCTGTATACAAACCTAATCTGCCCAGGAGCATTAGTCCGATGTCTTTCATCTTAGTATAAATGTAAAGTTTCTCTATGTGAACCTGAAATTCTTCATGCTTCATTCCCCTGAACAAAAAAATATAAATAAACACAAAATTTTAAAAATCTAATATAAATTATTTCATGTATCTTTATGTAATACATCCAGGTGGGGGTGTTAGCTAGTATAAATAAATCAGTGATATACGGTTGCAGACGAACTAGGCGGCTTCAAGACTAATTGGAGCTTGAAAAGATTAAAAACCTACCTTGTGTCTAACTTTGCCCTTGTGGGGAGGCAAGTAAATAGGACTTGTTTAATAAAGAAGCTGTATACATACATTCTTTTTAGTTCAGAAATTTCTTGGTCCACTTCCATTAACTGGTTTTCCAATTCAACAACTTCCTGTCTGAGCTGATCGACATTCTGAGATTTGACGGGCTGGTTTCTTTTAATCAACTGCAAATATAAAACAGTTTCATATTAGAATAATATATATAATAAACGTGAACGTACGTGTGTCCGGTTCGCTTCAATAATCACATATGCAAATTTAGTTTTATGAGCAAAGAAAAATAGGCTTAATCTTAATAACTGATAATAAAAATTAAAGGAAAGAATTTCTTTCATTTTTAAACATAAACAATGTTCCCTTGTTCTTAATATTTTTGTGACTAAATATTTGTGACTAAAATAGAAATTAATCTATGGGCACACAGATGCTTCATTTACAGATTCAGGAGAGAGAGCAGCTTAGTTTATGTTTTGAAGTAATACGTATATATATATATATATATATATATATATATATACGTATTACTTCGGGGATGAAACACGGGAGCCTCTGTGTAGCTTAATTGCCATAAATATATTTTCATAGCTTACTACCCCGCTCTACTTACGTATCGAGCACTGTTGAAGTAAATACTGAAAATTGATACATAAAAAATTATAACTCCTTATAAAATTTTATGTGGATACATGAAATACTAATAATATATATATATATATATATATATATATATATATTTGTAAAACTTTACTCACATATTTGTTCTTTAAGTAAGATTTAACTCGCGTATTAATTGTTTTTTTTTTAAGTTTTACCTCAATTAGTTGTTTCGTTTTCTACAGTAAGATTTACTTTGTGTGAGAACAGTAGAAAATTAATCGTTATTGATAAAAAATAGATTACTATTCCCCTGGGCAACGCCGGGTAGCCCTGCTAGTGAAATAATAAAAGTAATAATCATAATATTTTTCTATTGTCCTACTAAGTTATACAACAGAAAGACAACATCAGCCGTTGTCATCTTTTTTATTTCAGGTCGAGAATTCTTCTTGGCCTCCCCCGACTCATTCCTTCCCAAAAACTGTCGTTTGAATCTTTCGATGGCTGATCACATCTATGTGCGACATTAATATAGATGTATTATGGTTCTCTGCTAACTGGAGCAATGCACCTTCCGGATGTCATGCAGGATGATCTTCCCCAATGCTGCCACGTTCTTTCCACCAAAGGAGAGTAGAAAGTGGACCTTGGCTTTACTTTCGGTGGTCTCGTAACTCTCGCTTCCCTTATTTTGTCCTTTAATCCTCACATTTAATGAGTGATGTCTCTGACAAAGGGGGAAGAATTGCTGTTTTCTAGATTGGAATCTATCCATCTAACACTTATCGTTGGCTTGAAGTGGTAATTTTTTTTTTTAGCTCCTTACATCAAGTGGCTTTATGCCTTGTCTGGAGCGATTTCCATTAAAAGAATAATTAAAGAAAGTATTCGTTTGTCAATGATCACTACAGAAACTAAAACTACCCGTAAGAAATAGAAGGATTTATTTTATCAAGCAACCTTGATAAAATAAATCCTCTAGATCTGCCGTGTTTTTACAATGTCCATACATATTAACAGGGTTACCTTGTGAAAGGCACGGACGGCCATTGATAATAGAGAATCTAACTATAGACTGTAGCTGCACAAAAGTACCTTGAGATTCATCACATAGTTCATGGGTGCATCTGTTGTCATAGTAACTCATAAATATTCATGTCAGCTTCTTCCAATTAAAGAAGATGTTAGCAATGGTCATTATTTTTAAACTTATTTAGTATCAATGTGCTAAAGGATGTGGTTTCCTCTTGAGCTTCAGGTTTCTCACCATAGCTTGACTCACAACTTTTAAAAATCCTAGTTTACCATTGTTGTTGATCAATATTAAAATCAGATGCAAATATTTCGCCATCGGTTACTTGAGGAGGTTCGGAACATAAACAGTTTTTGTAGATCGTTCTGTAGCAAGATTAGATATTAGATGTGTAAAACTAAGATTAAAAATAGGAAATTGCACGTAAGGTTAGTTTAAGATTGAATTTTCTATTAGAAGTCATGTTGCAAATTACTGTAAGATTAAGTTAATAAAATCTCAGAGGAAATACTGGAGTTGGTTGTTGTTCTTTTTAATGGCTTCTATTATTCCAGCCACAACGAGAACAAAGAAGAAAACAACATCTAAGACTGCTCCACCACCACTTCAAGAAACATCACTTTTCACTGAGCAACTACTTAGGTGTCAACGAGAGAGACAAACAGCTATTTCTGTCGACGAAGAAGATGGTGATGATGGGTAATCTGAGGGGATTTAATAATTCCACACAATCTTACAAAGCACTTATTTGTACAGTAATGTTACAGTTATTTGTACAGTAATGCTACTGTTATTTGTACAGTAATGTTACCGTTATTTGTACAGTAATGTTACCGTTATTTGTATAATAATGTTACCGTTATTTGTACAATAATGTTACCGTTATTTGTATAGTAATGTTAGTTATTTGTACAGTAATATTACCGTTATTTGTACAGTAATGTTACAGTTATTTTTACCTCTCATTGCCTGCTCATAGATGTTGTGTTTTACAAAAAGCTTCAATGTCCATCAGGTTTGTATCCCCAATCAATTTTCATACCAGGATTATAATCTTTATTAATTGGAGAGGACAAACCAGAAGAGTACCCGACTCAAAGTTAGCAGCAAATGGTGTTTTGTCAGATTTAGTTCCTGATATTAAAGAATTCCTGTTTTTGATCGTTTACTCTTCCGGTTTTCCAAGTTTTGTACTAATTTTTATTTATTAATTTATTTATTAAATTGTTAGGTGAAAGTACAGAATAGTTAACAAAGCC
Source organism: Sepiola atlantica (assembly GCA_963556195.1). Classification (NCBI taxonomy): domain Eukaryota; kingdom Metazoa; phylum Mollusca; class Cephalopoda; order Sepiida; family Sepiolidae; genus Sepiola; species Sepiola atlantica. The sequence goes on along the minus strand of OY744529.1, from coordinate 89,371,612 downwards.
CCCCCTCCATATATTAAGAATGGCTTTCTAAATAACCTCCTGCAGTTTAAGGACTGTGCTGAAATAATAACGTTATCATTTAGAAAGAGGGGGCTTTGTTAACTATTCTGTACTTTCACCTAACAATTTGATAAATAAATTAATAAATTTGTGAAACTTTTACCATAAGTTATAATAGGAATGAAGTTTAATATCAGGAACTAAATCTGACCGAACACCGTTTCCTGCTGACTTTGAGTCGGGTACTCTTCTGGTTTGCCGTTTGGGAATTCTTATCTTGGAATCCATCTTTCATCATCTGTCGCAAAAAAGATTCTAAACATTCAAGTTTCCTCATCTCTACAGGATTCAGATTGGATGAGAGTTCTTAGGTTAGTGGATATAGATGTTGAGGAAGCAGGGTCTGTTGGCAAGTTAAGGCCAAGGAAAACATTGGAGGAAGTGATAAGGATGGATTTGAGAGAAAGTGTGAGAAATAAAAACCTGGCTAGAGATAAGTTAGTTTGGAAGTCAATTTCTAAAAGCCGTCCAAAACATGCCAGCATGTAAAAGGACATTAAACCGACTATGATGATTGGACATAATTTGAAGAAAATTAACATTTTATCCATTGCCACGCATTTGTTTTGGCAAATACAGTTCAAGTCTGGACATTTTTTGAACAGACATCGTATATTCGATCTCTGCCTCTTCCTTTGATACAAACAAGTAAAGAACGTGTTGAAAGAATCGATAATTTATGCACCTAAAGAAACCGCCATTTACAATTAAGACCTTGATGATATCAATGAGTCCATTTTCTTTTTCAAACCGTATATAAGTATTTGATCACCAACTGAATACGTTAACAAACGCTGGACCACTTGAGAGAGAATTCTCTTGGAATTTATAAATATATTCACGTGAACTCCAAACATAAATCTGTTTTCCTAATCACACGTTTTCAAATAAAAATTTTTTTTACAGAAATTCCTGAATGCAAAAATCGATCAAAATTAATTAAGTGGATGTACGGCCAATGCAATATTTCCCACCACAAAAGAAAAGCAATTATGCACATTTAAAATGCTATTTTAAAATTAAGTGTGACACGCAGACAGAGCCTCTTATTAAGATGCGCCCATGTTTAACCAAAAAAGACAAATCATCATCATCATATTCTGTTTAACGTCTGTTTTACATGCTGGCATGCATTGGACGGCTTTTAGAAATTGACTTCCAAACTAATCCATCTCTGGCCAGGTCTTTATTTATCCCTCTTTGTCTCAGATCCATCATTATCACTTACTCCCATGTTTTCTTTGTGATCTGAACCTGCTGCCTCAACTGCTCTACATCTACCAACCCAAGAACTCACATCCATTCTTTCAACGTGATCATACCATCGAAGTCTCCTCTTCTACATACATCTCCCTATACTGTCCTGATTTAATCTTCCTCGGAGGTCATCAGATCAAAGCTTTTCTTTAAGACTCACATTGCACATTTATCGTATCATTCTTATATCATTTCTCTCTATGCAACACATGTCCTCAACCCTCACTGCTTGATAGACTCTTGCCTTGGTCAACAGCGGTAATGCTTTGCTGATTTGTAGTAATAGCAAGCGTGTCATCTCTTTTATGTAACAAGAATAAAAACTGTAATTAATTTATTTTCCATGCAAAGAATTCTCAAAATACAAAAGACATTTTGTAAAAAGAAAAAGTGTCAAATTTGAATGCAAACTCCAGACATGTTTAAGAGTGGGTTATCAGATATAACAGGTGGAAAGAAATGTTAAGGGAATTTTGTGGGTGAAGTTTACAAAGCAGCCACTGCCATTTGAGAATGAGAGAGATAGAGAGAGAGAGAGAGAGAGAGAGAAAGGGATGGAAAGGAATGGAAGAGAGAGAGAGAGAAAGAAATGGATGGAGAGAGAGGAAGAGATAGAAAGGGATGGAAGAGAGAGAGAGAAAAGGAAAAGAGTGACAGAAAAGACCAAGAGAAAGAAAGAGAGAAAAAGAGAGAGAAACAGAGAAAAAAGAGAAAGAGAAAAAAAAAGAGAAAAAAGACAAAGACAGAGAAAAAAAGACAAAAAGAGAGAGAAAAGAGATAAAGAAAGAGAGATAGAGAGAAGGAAGAGGGTAGGATTGAAAGGGAGAGAGAGTGAAACAGAAAGAGGTAAATAACTAGAGTGGTGAAGGGATAGAGAGGGAAAGAAAGAGTGAGATAAATAAAGAGAAAGTAAATGAGAGATAGGGATTGAATGAGACAAACCAAAATTCAAGTTCAATGATTATCAAAATATCAAATCCAAATATCAAATCCAATCTAAAACCTTCCCATCAAAATGTTTCTCCAAGTAAAACTACAAGTGACAAATTTGCAACAGATTTCAGATAAAAATAAAAATAATTTTTTTTAAATACACGCAAAAACGCAACATATGAATAAAGTTTGGTATTTTCCTAGCAAATACAATTTTTTTAATGAAAAAGGATTTTTTTTAGGAAATTCTCGAATTTTAAAACTAATTTTTATCTCAAAGTTTTAGAAACCTTATTAGTAAAAAATAAATAAAATCTGTATAATCCAAAATTATTTTAAAACAGATAACTTCTCTACTTCTTTACCACATTTAAATGAATCTCCAAACTACAAATATTCATTCATTTAAATAACCACATTATGTTTCATATTGATAAGATTAAACACGAACCTATGGCACAACGGATAAAGGCGTTGAGTTACATATCAGTTCTAAGTGACAGTCTTCTGAAGGTTGAAGATTCAATCCTCACTACAGGCAATACTAACAATAAACTAATGAATTACTCAACACTTTTAGCCGGTCATGGCTGACAGAACAAGAACAATTGATCCCCGTGAATTAAATAAAGATATTCGATATTCTGTATAGATTACAGAGTTCGAAAAGATGCAGGTGGTTAGAAGTTGCACCGATCGAAACGTTGTGAAAATAACATCCAAGATGAGAATAGGAGTTGGATAATTCAAATAATATAAAGAATAAAAATGTACTACCATTTCATTTGAAAAAGAAAAATGTAAAAGGTAGCCTAAGTTAATATTTTTCACAATATGCAACGCATAGGTCGATTAATTTTTTGTCTTTCCCCTCACAAAACAGACATTAAGTTTACACACAAAACTAAACTTTTATTGAATACTAGAAAAAAATATGACCCACTGAGCCACCCTTTCAACTCTGGTTAGATTGTTTGAATCATGAAAAAGTGAGTTTGTAAAGCCAGTTTTCATCCTCATCATCATATTCAGTTTAACATCTGTTTACCATGCTGGCACCCATAGGACGATTTTTAGAAATTAAATTCTTAACTAACCTATCTCTGGCTAGCTCTTCATTTACCCCTTTTTCTCTCAAATCTATCCTTATCACTTCCCCCCATGTTTTCCTTGGCCTTCATCTGCTACCTAACCCTGCTCCCTCAACTGTTCTACATCTACTATCACAAGCATTCTCATCGTTTCTTTCAACTTGATCAAACCAACAAAGTCCCCTGTTCTGCACACATCTCCCTATACTGTCCAGATTTAATCTTCCCCCGAGGTCATCAGATCTAAGCATGTCTTTAAGACTTGCATTACACATCAATCGTATCATTGTTCTCCATGCAACACATATCTTTAACCCTAACTGACCAGATTTCACTTCAATATATCATCACATTGTGCACACATGCCTGATAAACTCTTCCCTTGGTCGAGAGCAGTAACGCTATGCTAGTTAGTAATGACACAAGTTCCCTGAATTATCAGAGGTTTAGTATTATCTAGTTAAAGAGATGATCTGATAGAATGCTTCATATATAATTAGTACAAAAAATATATATTTGTTGGTGTTTATACATCTAAAAACAGGTGAAAATCACATTTCCAAATAAAAGCTCTTTGATATACTCACGTATCAGGCAAATATAAGTATCTTCACCAAAAATTTTGGAAAAATTATTGAGTAGAATTTTAATTAAAAATAAAACTCAGTTTTATTGTATTTTGCCGATCCGCCATTCATTATTACTTGGTTCAATGACAGACTGACTTATCTCACCCTGCTTTACGGCATTTCCGCTCGTATCAATGGCAGATCTGAAAAATACGAAAAAAAAATGATTTATATTTTTAATTAAAATTCTACTCAATAAATTTCATTAATGTTTGGTGTAGATACCTACTTTTGCCTGATACGTAAGTATATCAAAGAGTTTTCCTGTTAATTTATTTGGAACTGCGATTTTAACCTGTGTCTTTAGATGTATAAGCATCTATGTTTTTGTTAGTTTTATTTTTTATAATAATCAACCTTCAAATATGGTTGACAAAGTTACCTCCCTTGGAAAAACATTCTTAATATCATTTCAGGGCAAACAGCTTCATTCAATTAAAATTAAAATCGTATCAACCTGTTATTCAAGTAAAAAATTACTTATTCTGGTACGATACTATTATGTGGATTTACCAGTATTCTTGGACGCCTGCACCCTATACTAATTCACCCCAAAATAAAAATAAGATTCTACTTTTTTTAGGCGATTACATGTAAACGGCCTGAAAAAGTTGTTAGTAAAAATAAATAAAATAAAAAACTATTAACTTAGACTTTACAGTGGGGGATCAGTTTGTATATAAATATAACGTAAAGTGATCACCCATTGTTTGCACATTTTAAAACTTAAGGTAGACAACTCCTATTCATCAGCATCAAATTCGGTTTAATGTCTGTTTTACATGCTGGCATGTTTTGCACAAGGTATTGTGTATACGCCCTGTCAGCTAGGGCGACAGAATATGCCAACTGCACCTCAATGGAGGCGTAAGAACCCCACCCCCATCCCAACGGGGCTCTGTTGACCACAGATGCCTGATGATTGAGCAATCCAAGTCTTGATTGCCTTGCTTATTATATTTTTCAATTTAAAATGAGTTATCCCCCTTGCTGAGTTTTAGTTTTAGGTGATTATTTAAAAATGTTTCATATTAACAGTCGTCTGGGCCGGAATAAGTCATTTCTTAAATAATTTATAGCAAAATATGTTATTATATTGTAAATAACATGGTACAACAAGCATCATCATCATCATCACCATCATCATCATGTTTGGCTTAACATCCATTTTATGTGCTGGCATAACAAATAAAAATTGGCTAGTCCGATACAAAGTTTGATTCATTAGCTTAAATTCTATTTAGGTCCAACTTTAAAAATCCGACAAGATAAGTTTATATGTGTTAGAAATTATAAATATGTATAGCCTAATGTTATCAATTAATAGAATGCCCATTCGAAAATGGTTTAGAAATTTGGGTTCAATCGTCGTTAATGGTACAATGTAGAAACTTATGAATTGTGTGACAATGAAATAAATTTATCTCTAGTTTTATACAAGCTACTATTTTACATTGTGGCAGACAAACAAGAATTACGATTGAAAGGTTTTTTTTATACTGGACAGCATAGGGAGATGTGTGCAGAACAGAAGACTTTGTTGGTTTGGTCACATTGACAGAATGAATGAGAGTTTGGGGGAGGGCAGTAGATGTAGAACAGTTGAGGTAGCAAGATCAATTAGCAGGGGAAGGCAAACATTGAAGTAAGTTATAAGGATGGATTTGGGAGATAAATTGTATAAATAAAGAGCTGGCTAGAGATAGGTTGGTTTGGAAGTAAATTTTTAAAAGCCGTCCAACACATGCCAGTACGTAAAATAGACGTCATGATGATGATGATGATATACAGAGATAATAAATTGTTTGTTTCTCTTATCAATGAGTTCATCTAAGAAAGAAATGTTTCTATTAATATTCATTCTGTGAGTAAATCATTTTGTTTTAATTTCATTGTCCCGTACAAAATAGTTCTCAAAGACTCAAATATAATCAATCTGTTGCATCAATGTCTATATATACTATTAAAACTCCATGGATCTTTGTTATCTTGTTTGTTTGTCCCCGTGCACACTGGATGAAGTCATCAGTTTATGACTTCATCCATTAAAGCAGAGGTGGAGGATAACCGTAAAGCACAACGTCATCTATTAAAACAGGTGAAGGATAACCGTGCATAGTGGATGACGTCATCCATAAAATGGGGGGGGGGAGAGGAGAGAGAGATCATTTATCTAGACGACCAGTGATCTGAAGTGTCACGGAACGTCTCGTATAATACTAAAACTCTGATAATCTTTCTTGCCTGGTTTTTGACTGGGGAAGAGGGTGAATGAAACAAGAAGTGGTGAGAGTAGGGTAATAAAGGGAGGGGTAGTGGTGGGAGGAGGGAAATAAAGGAAGTAGTGGTAGCAGCAGCGGCGTAACAGGAGAGTAAGAGGATGATGTAAATAAGTAGTAGTAGCAGCAGCAGCACAACAGCAGCAGCATAAACAGGATGACGTAAAGAAAGTAGAAAAGGAAAGCTTGGAAATTACAGAACATTATAAAAATAATATGGAGTTCCGGGCTGGAAGCAGGAGTACACATGGGTCTTCTATTCTTTACCGGGTAACACCGTGTGAGCTTTCTAGTATAATTTAGAGAGGGGTTAGGCATTGACAGATGACAGTAATTCCCCAAGAGTTATAAAAGGGAACTTACTCTGAATGGCATAACTAAAAAAAAAAATCAAAAAATGGTGAAAGGGGGATAATTCATGTACAATCGTAAAACGTTTACAGAGAAAAACGTGTAACTTTTCTGCATGTCGTGGCTTTTAGGAATCATGTTATACTCAGTTAAATGGTACTGTAATAAGGACTCAATACAAACCATTTAACATGACATTAATATCTTTTTTAGCGCTGAGGGAGATAACTCTAACTTTCTTACACGCCGCTATCATGTAAATAAAAGCGCTTAAAAGTTATCTTTGTGGCATTTAAAAATGGAAACTTTATTAAAAATTACAGTCGTATTTTTTTCTTTGGGTTTAAGACCGTAACATTTTCTTAAATTGTTATAAAGTTTGTGACATCTATAAAAAAAAACAGTCGCATTTTCTTTCTCGCGGCGCTAAAAAAAGTTATCTCCCTTGGATGGCAAAGTTTCGGCGTCTAAATTACACTTAAAACGTTGTTTCTGGCCACGAATTCGGTATAGCGGCGTGTAAGAGAGAATTAACTCCCTCAGCTAGGTTACGTTCTATCAAAGAGCGCCCTTTTTTCTTATAGAAGGTTCCATAGCGAGTCAGAAGTTTTAATGTTTAATTGTAATAAAATTTAATTTACAGGAAAATCGCATTAATAAAATTGAAGAGACTTTTTTTTTCTTAAATTAAGCATAATTGAATATCTTTCAATGGTGGCTTAAATCCCTGAAAATTAATATTTTCCAAGCTCTATTTTCACACAAAAGTATTGTCCAATCAGGTTACTAACAGTTTACTAAAGTAAACCATTCTAAGAATAAACGGTTCTTAAATCGGAAATTTACACGCGGTGTCTATCAAAAAACAGTTCCTCATGATTTTATTCTGCTTAAGTTTTGGCGGAATTTTTAATTTCACTAGTTTTTAAACATTTCGTGGAGAAAGTTAATCAAATTTATTTTACAACTAACCCTAAGTCCGAGTGGCAAGATTGTAACGCCCCTCCATAACAAAAAGTTTGATTTGATTATTTGTAGTAAAACAATAAAATAAAATTTCCAATTTTAAAGACTAGTTTGATTTTCTCATGTGTTAAAAAAAATGGTGGAAACAAATCCAACCTAAAATATAATAGGTAACTGTTATTTGATAAACACTGCTTATCAAATTCTGATTTCAAACGGGAAGCCCTTACCAGGTAGACTTTTTCTCTTTAACCGAATAAGTTTTTTTTTTTTTTTTTACTATTGGTCACCACTTATCATAAAGAGGTTAATGTGACGGAATGATTGCCAGCCGAAAGATGAGGAACACTATGGGATTACTAACATTGATCAATGGAATGAACTGTGTTTGATTACTTATGGGGTGGTTTAGGACAAGAATTTGCTGACATTTGAGTTGTAATCAACAGGGAAGCAATTCTGTGATAATGTGTTCCACAGGCGGAAAGCCATTACAAAGAAGCTTTATCCATGGAAATTCCACCTGACGCTAGGCACATGGAAAGAGAAAGGAAGGTCACTTTCCATTGTGGTAGAGACGAGTTCTTGTTGTGAATGTCTTACAAGGAGGAACCAAAGATTAGAGCTCAGTCGGGCAGCTTACATGAAAATAATGATAGAGTAGATAGAGACTGGCAACGTCTTTTCTGTGAGAAAGGGGTTGTAGGGGAAGAGAAAAGATCCCCCTCCCTACTAGATTTCAAAAGTCGATTTTGTAATCTGTCAAGACAGGAAAGAGTGCTATGTGCAGCATCTTCCCAGATACATCTTAAGACGTATCTGACTCTTATATAGGTAGTAGATTGCATCTGGAGTCAGGTATTTTCTGGAGCAGTAGAATGATCCAACCATTTTTGCTGCGACATTACCAACAGAGTGAAAGTCAGTTCTAAAAGCTTAGAGAGGCTTCTTCAAGGAGACAGCCATTCATTTCGATTGGGGCAAAACAGGGATCGAAAGTGGTGAAAGAAGAGAAGTTTGGTTTTAGAGGTGTTAAAAGTAACAAGCCACTTTTTTCTCCAGTGCACCACGTGTTCTAGGCAGTTGGGGAGGTGGGCTGAACACTACCAGCAGCTCTACTCGGGGAGAGAATGTGGTCACAGATGCAGCCGCCAAGAGCACCATCAGCCTACCTGTCAAAGAAGAGCTAGCCCCCCCCCCCCACTCCCATCTCATAGAACTAAACAAGGTCATCGACTCACTAGACAAAGCTCCAGGAAAAGATGGCATCCTATCATAAAATCATTAGGGTGGGAAAGAAGAAAGCTCTCTTCCACCACCTGCTGCAACACCTCTCATAAAGTCCAACCCTTCCTCACTGTGGTAGGGGTGCTGGTAACATGGTAGTGCCAGACCTACCTGCCTAACAGGGCTCGGGTGAAAATCCAGGAGGAGTCAGCATCAGGATCCGTCGTCATCTGGTTGTCCCTGCTTCTGCGTGTGGTAAGCAAAAATGTGTCCGGTGCAGAACAGCAAATCAACGGAATTAAAGTAGCAGTGTTCCTTCTGCACAATTCCTTTGTGTTTTCTGGGCCAAACCTTCCCCGACTTTGTATGCAGGTTAATGAACAGCTGCGATCAACGAGGAGGACTTTATGCATAGCAGACAATCCTGAGGCACGATCTTCGTGAGCACGATGCAGAATTCCAACTCACTTAAGAACAACAGCTGCTGCAGCAATGCTGGGAAAGAGGAAACGGTGCCCCAGAAGATGCGCAGTGCAAACATCATTACTTTATACAAGAACCAGGGTGACCACAGAAATTGCAACAACTATCGTGAAATATCATCGACCTAGCCAAGACCTTTAACTTTATCAGCAAGAAGGGAGTATGACGGCTCTTCCTTGAACCCATTCCCAATCAAGAGCGAGGTGAAACGAGGGTGTGTACTCGCTCCAACACTGTTTGGCATTTTCTTCTCTCTGCTTACCTTCAGTAAGTCTAAGGATGGAGTGTACCTCAACACCAGAAGCTATGACAGCCTTTTCAACCTTGCCCATCTCCGAGCTCAGATCAAAGTGCAGAAGGTACTCATACGCTAGATGCTCTTCGCTGATGGTGCAGCACTGATGACACACTCTGAAGAAGAATTGCAGCGATATTAACTGCTTCATGCACACATGTAGAGAGTTTGGCATGACCATCAGTCTAAAAAAAGACAAACCTCCTCAGCCAAGATGTAAGCAGTACCCCAAACATCTCCATTAGCGATTACACTCTTAAGGTTGTCAAGGGCTTCACATACCTCGGTTCCACCATTTCCAGCAACCTCTCTCTTGATGCTTAACTCCACAAATGCATCGGCAAAGCGGCAACAAGCATGGCTCGCTTGGCAAATAGAGTCTGGAACAACAAGACACTGATCACCAACAACAAGACAAAGGTGTAGTAGGCCTGCGTGCTCAGCACGCTGCTCTATGACAGTGAATCATGGACCGTCTATTTCCACCAAGAGAACATGCTGAACATCCTTCATCTGCACAACTTTAGGAGAATCCTGGGAATCACCTGGCAGAACTGCATCTCAAATAAGAGGGTCCTTGATCAGGCAAACATTCCAAGCGTTGACTGCCAGACAAATGGACATTGAGAGGATCCACAAGGTCATTCTATTTGGCGAGCTCACCACTGGCTCCAGACTTGCAGGAAGACCTGTTTTATGCTACAAGTGTAACGTATGTACGTTCGAAGCATACATGACCTGACAAAACACCAGACATGTGTTCACAGGGGACATTAACTATAAAAACACTGCTCACTACTGGCTAGCCTGGCTCAACATTCTAACATGCTGGTAAACAGTGGAAATCGTCATAAAATGTTAAATTAACATTTGCACTTTGTTTTTCTTGTGAGAAATACTACATGGCTACGGGGATTGAATCACATTTAAGCATGGCAAGCTTTTACATGCAACATTTCTCTTAAATCCTCACTGTTTATAGCTTCAACTACAGGACTTATCCCACGCACAGTTTTTAACAGGATGTCGTTTGGTCGTATTGACAAAGTTTCGCCTACGGAGAAATACTTGAATTTTATTTAGAGGCCAACGATCCAAAACTCAAGAAAAAAAAGTAATTCTCCCTAATTAAAGACTTTGTCACACCACATAGCTTAAAAGACAAAAGCTATGAGGAACTTTTGCAGTCACTTAGAGAGCACTGCAGGCCAACGTCATCCATCACAGTTCAAAGATTCAACTTTTACATGTACCACAAACAACTAGATCAGTCGATAGTTGTGGACATGATAGACGACCGCATTCATAGGCGTTTACTACCTGAAAGAAAAATGATATTTCCTAACGTCCGTGATATAGCTCTCGCTAGGGAAAGTGCAAGCAAAAACGTTACAGTCTATCATAGAAAAAGGTCAACTAGGTTAAATAGCTCACCCCACCTTGGAGATCAAAACCGAAACAAAAATTGTGTTTCAGGTGCAAAGACAAATACTCTCCCGACTCCTGCCGTTTGAAAGAGAGAGTCAGTTTGTAATTTTTGCCACAAAACCTATCACATCTCATCAGCTTGCCTGACCCAGAAGCACATGGAGAGAACCGGAAACTGGAGAACCCACAACATCAGTAATGGCGAAGCAGAAGATAAAGCTACACAGGTTCTTTAATCTCGACGGAAATAGCAGAATCAACGCTTTAAGTGTGTTGTTGGGCATCAATAGCTGCTGCCTCACTCATCAGTCACACTCCATTTGACAAGCTATGGTGCCAACCAGATAAGCCTAAACTCTGGGCCCAACGTGGTTGGCTGGTCATGTTGTGGAAAGAGTATCCCCTTATCCTTTTTGATCAGACTGGAAGATGACCGGGTTGTCCGTCATCACCAGGATCAAATCAGATCTCATCCTTGTATCACTGGACCACTGTCTCAACCACCAATTGGAAACACACCAGAACCCATGGAAGCAAAACTGAACCTGCCTTCGGATGCAGTATCTCGCAAATTACGGTTGACAGTAATGCCCATGTATCACTATTTTGTTTGGTCAAAGATAAAGTCGGACAATTTTAACGAACTCTCAAAATTGTAAAGAGTTTGCTCACAACCTTGCTTTACTTAATGTTGCCCGGGATTTAGTGGTTGAACATTTAATAATGCAAATAATGTAAGGGAGATAAGTCATATTTTGTTACAAAAATTTATTTCCCTTACATTATTTGATACTGTTGTCATTATAACAATCTTCCTAAAGGGAATATTTTTTAAAACAAATTGAAACCAAAAAAATGTTGGTATTGTAAAAATAACACAAGCTGAGTGGAAAGGAAAATGACAAAATGGTTACGAAGAATCAAATATCAGTGTGTTAGATGCGATGATATTTGGGTCTGAATTCTAAAATCTGACAAAATAACTCTATATGAGAGAAAAAGAAGATTTTGTGTCAATTTATTTGCATCGCCACTTCCCCAAAGGTATCGTTTTTACTCCAGTTTGTATGTATAGTGTGGTTCGAAAGTCTTGTTACCTACCCTTACCAAAATGTAACAATAGAGAAACAAGTAATACAGCAATAAACAAAACACATTTCACGGATTCAGTGTATTCACTTTAAGAACAGATGACAACACTAGATCTTCGGAGGATATGACCCCACATAAAAGGAGGGTTTTCTGGTGACAGTACCAAACAGGAATGCCGAAACTTTCCTTTCCACGTATGCGCTAACTCCAAAAGAAAATCTGCAAAATATTAAAAAATGACTAAAAAAATATTATCGCAAAAAAATATATCTTGTACAGCTTTTGAACCGGACAAAAAAAAAACTGATCCTAACCTAGTCAATTTTTTGTCCAGTTCAAAAGTTGTACTAGCCCCCCCCCCCCCCATCCTCCCAAGAAAAACGAAATTTTGATTATGTTCTTTACAATCTTTAGTTTATTCATGAAAAATACAATTTATCGTTAAAAAAAATAAAAAATAAATTTCCCAGGAAAAAACAAATTATTTAATTGATTTTCTTTGTTAAAAAATAAATTGTCATAAAAATAAATACAAGGTGAGCGTTTTTCTTTCATTATTTCTTCCTGTTTAAAAGACGCCTCGTTTTGATTTTGACGTCGGTTCGTTTTAATTCGGCCTTTTGTCTGGTTGAAAAAACTGTACCAGTACCGAAACAATAAGAACAGACGAACAAGAGAAGAAGTAACAATAGAAAAACAAGTAATACAGCAATACAAAACACATTTCATGGATTCAGCGTATTTACTTTAAAAAACAATAAATGAGAAGCCGTAATACAATAACAGAAAGAAAAAAAAACAAACATGTAATTGATTCAGATTATTCATTTTCATTGACACCATCACAAATCGAGAAGGTCCATAGCAGTCATAAACATAAACATTTCTTTGCGAGGTGATTTGATCACATGATAACCAATCAGCCTCCAGTGCATATTAATTTCGACCAAACTATTGAAAGACTACTTTCAAACCCTTTTGAATTCACACAACAGAGAGAGAGCTTCCTGGCACCAAAGAAGAAAGGCGTCCTCTCTCCTACCTCTGTCCACTGGACAGCCGAGGAAGGCTATTCTTCACTGGAAGTTATACATCTCAAAGAAAGGTAGCAGCTGAACTTTCTTACTTCCTTCGCTGTAACACTTAACTTTCGGCAACCTACACCCAACGGTGTAGGTCACTCAAATAAATACATATTATTGTTGTTTATAAGAGGACTTTGTTTTTCTTTCTTTTGACAATTTATTTTCTAACAAAATAATACAGGAGTTGGTCTTACAGTCCATGCGAATATTAGCTCCTATAGTTCTGTAGAAACGGCATAATTTTCATGCCACAAAATGATGCAATGCCATGAGCTGTGATTTGGTGATGGTTCCTCTATTGTTACTTTTTGGTAGAGATAACAAGACTTTTGGACCATCGTCTACAGTTGCTAAAAGGATTATGCAAAACTTGACTGCACTCCAATCTCTGGTTCCTTCTTGTAAGCCATTCACAGCAAGAACTCATCTTTCTATAACAACTGCAAAGAATTTTCTTTTCTTCTTCCCTGTACAAACAAACAGAATTTCCATGAACAGAGTTTCTTTCCAAGAACTTCCCATCTGTGGAACACGTTACCACAAGACTGCTTCCCTGCAGGCTATAACATGGTCGTCTTCAAATCGAATGTCAACAAATACTTGTCATAAACTGCCATCATAGGTAATCACATTTTGTTCATTCCGTTCATCACTTTCAATCCTTACATAATATTTTTCATCATATACCCATCTCAATTACACTTACCCTTGAGTGGCTTTTGGTCTCAATAAGTGATGAGTCATTAATACAAAAAATATAGCAACAACAATAAAAAAAGATGGCACATGTAAAGAACCTATTAATCCTTCCACAGCCATTGACATAATATTAGGTATCACAGACCAGCCTAGTTAAAAGTGCAGGTAAATACAGTGAAATTCCCTTCAATTTCAACTTGCAATATTGCGTTTAATTTTGGGGCTATTTTGATAAAATTGGAATGTAAATGTTATATGTACATATTTTGCCCCATGAGGCATAAAAAAGAGAGCAGGGGACTTGTCACCACGTGTTCCCCTACCAATACAGAAAGGGGGTGCAGACGGCGGCGTTTGTCAAAAAGGGGTCAACAGGATGCTTGGCAGACGAGTCAGCCCACGCATTGGCGTGGGCGAAAGACTCAACCAATCGGGTGAGGGAATGCTGCTGATATACAGAGAGCGGAAAAGTCGAAGCAAAAGAGGAAATTTCAAAGGAGTCGAGCTTCGGGGTCCGTGGTGAGAGGACGTCTGAGGAGACAGGCCTCGCCCGGTGTTGGAAAACGAGCGTCGGGAGATGAAGGATCACACCGCGGTAAATTTCAAACAGATTATCCAGAGAGGACGCCTCTGAGAATATACCGCTCATCAAGCCGTCATATTCAGACAAGTTATCCAGAGAGAACGCCTCTGAGAATATACCGCTCACCAAGCCGTCATATTCAGACAAGTTATCCAGAGAGGACGCCTCTGAGAATATACCGCTCACCAAGCCGTCATATTCAGACAAGTTATCCAGAGAGGACGCCTTTGAGAATATACCGCTCACCAAGCCGTCATATTCAGACAAGTTATCCAGAGAGGACGCCTCTGAGAATATACCGCTCACCAAGCCGTCATATTCAGACAAGTTATCCAGAGAGGACGCCTCTGAGAATATACCGCTCACCAAGCCGTCATATTCAGACAAGTTATCCAGAGAGGACGCCTCTGAGAATATACCGCTCACCAAGCCGTCATATTCAGACAAGTTATCCAGAGAGGACGCCTCTGAGAATCAACCGCTCACCAAGCCGTCATATTCAGACAAGTTATCCAGAGAGGACGCCTCTGAGAATATACCGCTCACCAAGCCGTCATATTCAGACAAGTTATCCAGAGAGGACGTCTCTGAGAATATACCGCTCACCAAGCCGTCATATTCAGACAAGTTATCCAGAGAGGACGCCTCTGAGAATATACCGCTCACCAAGCCGTCATATTCAGACAAGTTATCCAGAGAGGACGTCTCTGAGAATATACCGCTCACCAAGCCATCAGATTCAGAAAATTTATCCCCGTGCACAAATCAAAAATAAATAAATAGGATTTTGAAATCTAACGCGGAAGAAATGCAGTGACATTTATTACGGCTGTATGCCGGACACCTAAGAAAACCCCGTCCAACAAAATTTGATTACGACCGACCAGTAAATCAAATAGCCTCTCCAGCGTCGAGATTATGTATATCTCAGGACCCTAAAACAGCTTGTTAAAAGCGGACCACCAAATCCAAAATTCTATAAAATATCCTTCTCTCTGCCGTCAAAACAAAAAAGGTATGTGTTTACATGTAAGGACAAAAGAAAAAAAAAACGAATTACCATATTAATTCGTCATAAGTCAACTTTTATTTTGTTTATATTGTGTCTTCTCATTTGTTTTCCTTGAGTTTCATAAGAAAAAAGAACTCTATTTTATTTCCATAAAGGCTATAAGCCTTTTTAATTGATATATTTGAACTAGCTACGGTCTCTTCACAAAAGAGCAACGTACCCGCGCAGGACGCGTGAAAATAAGTTTAACAATTATAACCTTTGGGTTTCGACACAATTATAACTTTGGTGTCAGGAAAAAGAGCTTTCCTATTTTTATTTTCATAAAGGCTATAAGCCTTCATAAGTGCTACAAATGAAATTTTAATTCGGATCGACTTTCTCCGAATAATAAAAACCAGCCTCTTTTAAATAAATAAATACTTGTTATGTACTGTTAATTTTGTCTTGGTTGTTTATGCAATTATGTTTATAATTTGTGATAGGATGTGTTCTTCATTTTTATAGAGTACGGGTTGATTTCCTTTCATCGGGTTTTCAACCTGTGCACATATTACATTCGTGGCTGAACTACGTGTCGGTAGCGTTCAGAGTCTTACTACCACAATTATAACATAAACATTTAATCTGGTCATTTTATAAATATACAATTTTTTCTCTTGTGCCATTAATATTTTTCTTCTTTTCACAGGCTGCAAAATTTTTTATTGTAATTATATCTAAAAAAAATTTAAAGTTAGGTTACTATTTTCGATGACAGGCAATTTATTTTTACCTTGAAAAAAATTGTTGATATTTTTCAAATTTGGTGTGCATGTTATTGTGTGCCTCTATGCACATGAAGACAATCCAAGGCGATCCATAATACAGGCCTAGCAAACATGCGACTGGAGTCCACGACTGGGGACGGACATGTGAAGACCAAAATTACTACTAAATAATAATTACCAAGAAAAGTTTAAGTAAAAAATTTCTTAGTAATCTCCAGTAATTAGTAACTATACATATTATTAGGAAGCAGTTTACAATTATCGATTTATTTCCATCGAATCAAATGTAAAAAGTACAAAAATATAAAAGAACTAAATTCACAAAAAATCACTTTATTCACCATGAATTAGGTGCATTTTTGATATTTCAAAAATAAAAATCATGAGTCAATTTGTTTATATTGACAAATTGATTACAGAAAATATGACATAATATAATCAGAAAGCAAATTAAACATATTACAAAATCAAATACTTTATCAAAAAATAATGTGCAAAGAAACAATTCTGATGATTTTTACAAAATTTGTGATGTTTGTTACATATAAAATTTGTTTTTACAGAAGATGGAAAAAATACTGATTTCGGCATGATACTATAGTATATATTATACTGTCTTAATAATAAAATCAACTTACATTAACTAGAACATAAAACCAATAAAATATATATAAAAAGGGGGGAAATGTAAAACATATCTGATAACTGCTTGGAAAATTATGCATTAAATAAAATGAGATTCTACATTTTTAGGCAATTACATGAAAAACTTAGCAAAATGAAGAAAAAAACAATTGTTCTAAAATTCAGAGTAAGGGATCAGTTTCACATATAAATTTTACGTAAAATGATCCCCCCATTTCCAGGTCATTCTAGCATTTTAAGGCAGTTGACCAATTTTTTTCTTTGAGATATAAAGTTTGTGTTCTTTTGAAGGGTGGGGGCAAGTAGGGGTTCTAATTTTTTTAGGCGATTATGTGTGGTTTTACGACCTTGCCACTTGGACTTAGGGTTATTGGTAAAAATCTTTTAGTTAACTGCTCTAATAAAAAAAAAAAACTAGAATGGCCCGGAAATAGGGGATAATTTTACATTTATTTTATATACGAAACCAATCTCCACTCTAAATTCTTAAATAATTGTTTGTTTTACAGGGTGTTCACATGTAATATTTGACATAATACAATCAGAAAGCAAATTAAACATTTTACAAAATCAAATACTTTATGAACAAAATAATGTTCGGAGAAACAATTTTAATAATTGTTACAAAATTTGTTATGTTTATTACCTATACAATTTGTTTTTACATAAGATGAAGAAAATGCTTATTTCTTCATGATATGATAATACATATACATAATCTTAATAAAATCAACTTACATTAACAAGAACATAAAACCAATAAAATATGTAGAAAGGAGGGAAATGTAAAACATATCTGATAATAGGGGTGGGACGTAATGGGGGAAAATTTCAGATTCATGCGAGTAGTATTTTTTTGTGTTCATTTATACATAAATGACACTAAACAATCAAACATTTTGAAAATTTTGCAAAATTCAGAAGGTGCAGGCCACTAGTTTTTGGCTATTTTACATTCATGAAAACCCTTTCACAGCCTGAAAATGGTCCTAAATTAAAGTACTATATCAGATTTAACCATCTATATCCATTCATAGCTTTTTAGGATGTTTTAGGACCTGCAATGTCGCATGAAAGCACTTTTTCACCGAAAAATGATGGATTTTGAGTCCCGTGGAGCCCCAACGGCTATTTTTGGCCTGCACCTTCTGAATTTTGCAAAATTTTCAAAATGTTTGATTGTTTAGTGTTATTTATGTATAAATGAACACAAAAAAATACTACTCGCTTGAATCTGAAATTTTCACCCATTACGTCCCACCCCTACTGATAACTGCTTGGAAAATTATGCATTATCAATACTGATTACGTTGTCATTGTCATTAGAACTGTATAAACATTTTTATTTTTTAAAAATATTTTAAGATTATTTCAAAACTTTTAGTACTGGTTCTTGAATTGCCTTAGCTGAAATCTTTGAATCTTTTATCAATCAAGCGATAGTCCGACATCTCGTTAATGCTAAACTTATTTCTGACTATCAGTATGGATTTAGGCGAGCACGTTCTACAGCGGATATACTAACGGTCAACTCTGAACGCATACACCATACACTGGACAAGGCAGGAGAAGCTAGAGTGTTAGCCCTTGATATATCCAAAGCCCTTGACAAGGTCTGGCATGAAGGTCTTCTCATGAAAATAAATTTGTATGGTATTTCTGGACGAATATTTAATATAATTAGATCCTTCCTATCCAAAAGAAAGATTCACGTTGTCTTCGATGGCCGTTCATCTAAGCAACATGAGGTAAATACGGGTGTACCCCAGGGATCGATGCTCAGACCTCTATTGTTCCTGATTTTCATAAAGGACCTCCCTGATGAAATTGAGTCTGAGATGGGTATATTTGCTGATGACATCACGCTCTACTCTCGACATGTAGGGAAAAACAAATGCGCACATATCCAAGGCAATGGCAGAATCCTCAGAAAATGACCTCCAGTCTGTAGATGAATGGGGACATAAATGGGTGGTAACATTTAATGCCACTAAGACAAAGCTTCTTTCATTTAACAACTACAAGAAACCCTTTTAACAACCGATTACCATGGCTAATAACACCCTACCTGAGAGTCCAACGTTCAAACTCCTCGACCTAACATTAATCAATTAGTCAATATAAACAAATTGACTCATGATTTTTGAAATATCAAAAATATGTCTAATTCATGGTGACAAAGTTATTTTTTGTGAATTTAGATCTTTTATATTTTTGTACATTTTACACTTGATTTGATGGAAATAAATCAATTATTGTAAGCTGCTTCCTAATTATAAGTATAGTTGCTAATTACTGGACATTACTAAAAGTTTTCTCTGTAATTATTATTCAGTAGTAATTTTGATCTTCACACGTCCGCCCTCAGTCATGGACCCCAGTCGCATGTTTACCAGACCTGTATTATGGATCGCCTGGGTTCAGTGTCATTCCGGGGCTTCTTTTTTTTTTTTTTTTTAATTTCAGCTGCTTTCTAATAATATGTATAGTTACTAATTACTAGACATTACTAAGAAATATTTTACTAAAACTTTTTTCGGTAATTATTATTTAGTAGTAATTTTGGTCGTCATATGTTTGCTCCCAGTCGTTGACCACAGTCGCAGGTTTGCCAGGTCTGTATTATAGATCGCCTTGAGATAATCCCATCTAAAAAAGGGGGGGGGGGGAACTGCTCAATATACGGTTTTAAGTTGTCTTTCACAAAAAAATCCAAGTTGAAAACTTTAGGGAATTAAATATTCAAGAAAATTTTACCCCATTATCAAATTGTGTTTCCATCTGTTTTTACATGGTTCAAATCTGAGTTTTTCATTTATTGATTTACTATGAAAAGATAAACCCAGCTTGATCTCTAATGTGTTATGAATCATATTAAGAAGATTCAATGTGTTAGCTGTTAAAATGAATCATGTCATTTTTGCATGTTTTTTTTAAAGTATAATGGGATTTTTCCCAATGTTTCGGCTGGTTTGATCCAATAAAATTGTTTCCATTATGATTAATTTTCATTTACCACAAGATGACATTACATTTTTAAGGATTTTTCACCTTGCATTTTTAGTTATTTCTAATTTACAATAAACTTTGAACGGTCATAATTTGGTGGTACCAAAACAAATTTGGTATTTTGCAAATATCGATGTGTCCAGATTAAAAGTTTTTAGATATAATGAAAATAACATTTTTGTTTGGGATATGACATTGGACTTCATTCGCGTTTCCAATTCAATGGCTCTTTTGGTGGTACTGGTACAGATTTTGAACCAGACACAACAGACTTTTGCCGACGCAGAATTACGTAAACAACCAGAAAAAGTCGAATCAAAACAAACCGGTGTCAAAATCAAAACGAGGCAACGTTTCAAAAAAAAAAAAACAAAAAAAAAAAACATATATAAAGTAAAAAAAAAAAAACACTCACCGTATGCTTAATTTTATGGAAAATCATTTTTTTTACGAAAAAAATTAATGAAAAAACTTTTTATATTTTTCTTTTTGCACAAAAATCTTAAATGTTTAAATGTTTTTTTTTTTCGGTACTGATCCAGTTTTTTAACCAGACAAAAACCAGAACCATTTTTCTTTTTTTACTCTAACCTTTGGTAATAGTTATTTGTTAACTATTTGTTTTTTGTTTTGTTTTTCCAGCCCTTTTTTTTCTGTTAGAAATTCTTGACAATCGCCAATTTATGATTTAATCAATTTAATTTGTCTGCTTTTCTTGTCTTCTGATTGCATAAGCGCTTTGGCATCATCCGACTAAGCCGAATGAAAAGTCGGTTTTGTCTGGTTCAAAAGCTGTACCAGTACCCTTTTGGTAATTTATCTAAGACTATACAACTTGTTATGCTAAAAACATGGCAGACATTTTGTTTGTAACGGTGAGTGTACAGATAAAGATTTTTATTTTATTTCTTAAGAACTTCCTTAATTATTTCGGAATTTTTGAATAATCCAAATAATGCACTTTAAGTGTTTTTATCTTTAAGATATTTTTAATTTCCAATAAACTTCAGCAAATATCGATAAACAAACAAAAATAAATGTAAACTAATAAATAAAACTAAATAAAACAAATTAAAACTCACTGGAGATTTGAATTGAGTAGAATTTTTTTTCAAGGGTAAATTCTGTAATCTGAAAGAAATAAAAATAAGGAATTTTAATCACTGAACTATTTAAAAAGAAAACGGTGAAAAACAACCTCCCCCCTAGAAAAAAAAATGAATTATATAAATGAAGAAGTAATGTGATATCAGGGATGAATTTCCCAACCTGAGCTCTCCCACCCCCACCACCTCCAAAACTTGCCCACCACCCTCACCAATTTCCAAAACTGTACCCTCCCACATACACGCGTGCAAAATTTAACGTAGAATGATCCCCCATTTGTCATGATACGTTCCTCCAAAGCATTACCTCCTCTTTTGAGGGTCAGTGTATATAGTTCGTTCATCATATCATTCTCACAGCCTAGCAAATATATGCGACTGGAGGGAGCATATATTTGCTAGTGTTTTCCTAGTATTTTATAATATTTGAAAAAAAATTATATATATATATCCATCACAATCACTATCAGGGTGTTCGATCACTCCTGGAGGAGGAACCCCTTCCTGGTTTCCGACCACCTTATTGGTGATTGTCATTTAGGGTTTTTTGCCATAGTTGCCACGCTAGGAACTGCGGGTTGGCGACGCTGTTTGTCCATAGCTAGATGTCCGCGTACAGCACCTGGTACTCACAAATGGTCACCCATCTGGTGCTGACCAGATTCAACGTTGCTTAACTTCGGTGATGTAGCGGGAACTAGTGTGTCAACATGATTATGCTGTATATTATATATATATATATATGAATTATGACAATATATGCGTTAGCATATACTATCAGTACCTTTTAATTAGCACTATCTTCACAAAAATTCAGCTCAATAATTGCCATCCAGTAACAACAGAGCATATATAAAATTCAAAATGGCATCCTAAGGACCTTTTTTTTGCATGTGAGTGTTTTTTTCTTTGTTTTTGTCCACAATCACCCACTGTGTGGTGTAGGTTTTTTTAAAGACTTTTTAAACTTTTCTTCTTTGTGGATTTTTTTGATGATCTTGGGGTGTTGCAGAGCCGATATTGAAATATTAATATTTGGTTGGCACACCTCAAGAGAAACGAGTCGTAAATATACATCTCATAGGAATGTTGTTTTTGAAAATGTGAAAAAATTAAAAAAACATGGTTATTGGAATATAAAATGAACCTGACATATATATATATATATATATATATATATATATATATATTTATTTATTTATTTTGGTACAGAAAAATTAGTACAACATTCGTACCATCATTTTCAAGCACAGAAGGACTTAGCTATCCGGCTCTTTTCAGCTTCTGTTGTCATCTGTTTCGGAAATGTGAAGTCACGTGTCACTCTCGTTTGGACGCGTTATTTGCTAAGAGTGTTATGTATGTTTGTTTAAATTTACTGTAAGGAAGGTTTAATAAGGTTTGAAAAAAAGGGGAGGGGTGAAAAGTAACAGTTGAGATTTAAACCGGAGAAGATTTAAAGAGATATGAAAAAATCTTTCTATATAAATCCCGTGAGCCAATATTATGAGTATCGTATATTTGGCCGTTTCTGATGTGTCTTCTAAAGGAATTAGGGAGAGAAAATGGGTTTAAGGATTATACTTATGAAGAGATAAAAAGGTTAAAAGGAACAACATTAATTAAATTCAAGTTTAAATCCTGGATTAAAGGACTTTAAATCAATCTCAAAGGAATTTAAATGAAGATATCATCCGGGCGGTCTAAGCGCAGTAACTCTGCAGGGTTTTTGAATAATTTGTATTCGGGATTTAACATTATTAACTAAGGTATAGTGAATGCTTATGGGGGGGTGATAAAATTGGTATGCTGATTAACACTGGTTTAGAGATAAGAGTAAGGATTGGGTCGGCAAGATTGGATCTGTTTGGGAGATTAGCATTATGACCGAGAAATGGTGGGGACTTATGGGAGTAATAATGTGAAATGGGGGTGTTACCCTCTTAATGACGAGAAATTTTTTGGGAAAGTTATAATTATTGCTCTTGAAAAGTAGTGTGGATATGGGCTGATTAAGGTATGTGTTCATATTTTTTAATTTTATTTATATTTATGAGGGGTGATAGTTGGGAAAATTTTCCAGAGTGGAAGTCGGTATTTAATGGGGCAATTATGGGGTTAAGTATTTGGCAGGGGGGGGGGGGGGGTAGCTAGGCCCTTATGTATATCGGTATGTCCAGTTTATGAGTAGTGCTTGTGTCCTGTGGATGCATCCTTTAAAGATTTCATCTCGAATATTCAAACAGACTGTATTTGGGTCAATGATATGGTATTTTTCAGCGTCACACAGAGGATATCTATTTATGGCTGGAGAGAAAGAGGGTCTTCCCTTAAGGGCCATCATTGACCCAAATACAGTGTTTGAATATTGTTTGGGGAGCTGGATTTTTTCCACATTAAAAATCGCCCTTTTGTCTAACCCTGTCCTCGTGGGGAGGTAAGTAAATAAGAATAATCAATTATCAATAATTCTTAGTCTGTAATTTAAAAAAATATATTTTTCCGGTACTTTGTAAATACTGCATTCTTTTAAAGATCACATCATAAAAGAACATGCACCCTTTTTACTACTAACCCTAAGTCCGGGTAGTAAAACGAAAATTACATTTTAAAAATTTATGTATTGTATTACTCATCTTTCACAGAAAGAAAAAACAATTATTTCAGAATGCAGATTGGGGGATCAGTTTTGCATGTAATTTTATCATAAAATGACCCACCATTTCCGGACCATTATAACTTTCAGCCCAGTAACCAATTTTGTTTTGCGATGGGAGATAAATTTTATGCATTGTTTTTCGGGTGGGTTGGGTTGGGTGGTTTTTAGTTTTTAAAGCGATTACGTGTGGTTTTACGACTTTGCCGGTCGGACTTAGGGTTAGTAGTAAAATAATTTAGTTAATGCCCTTAAAAGTTAGAATGGCCCGGAAATAGGGGATCATTTTGCATTAAATTTATATACGCAACTAATCCCCTACTCTAAATTAAAATAATAATTGGGTTTTTTTCAGTGTGTTCACACGTAATCGCCTAAAAAATGTAGAATCTTGTTTTGTTTTTTTTTGGGGGGGAGGGGTACTTTAATGTTTTCCCTTTACGTATTGTATCTAAGATTTTAATAAACTCATTGTAAAATTTTCATCTATATTTTTCTCTTGTATCATGTTTTTCCTATTCATCAACTTGCGTCATTTTTACCGGTGTCATTTTAACTAAATTCAATGAAAATAGCTATTAGAGATAGTTTAGCAGTCATTAGTTTTGAGTTTTTAAATTCTCCATTAAATGAAAATTGATTTAATTAATTTCAAAGGGAAATAAGCATTAGGTTTAAAGAATTTCAAACGGAAAAAAATACAAGCATTAATTATTTCAGAGGATATATACGCGGTGACCGGACAAAGAGCCAGGGTCAAGGCGGCGCCAGCGAAAAAAAAACTTTTCCCCAAAACTGAACTCTCTGAGAGGAGTCATAAAAAAAAAATTTGAACATTTCAAAACGTTTGATAAGGGGATAAGCGTAAGTGACCTCTGGAAACTGAAATTTACCAATAAAAAAATAAAAAATTAAACGCGTAAAGTACTAAAAATAACTTTTTCTAGACTCAGATTTAAAAAAATAATAATAATACTTACAAAATTGAATCCATTAAAATGCATTTTGGTTTCTTCGGAAACAAGTCAGTCATTTTAATGTTTTGTTAATAGTTGAAAAAGAAAATGGATGAATTACTTTGTGACCCTTAGAAATCCAAAAGAAATTTAGAAGCATTTAAACTGTCGAAGAGAAAGAACTTTAAACTGGCATGAGGGTTTGGTAAGAATTTTGATTCTTAGATAATCCTCATGTATTAAAAGATCGAAAGTTTTAGATCCAATAATTTTATAAATAAAGATTAAATCAACAATACAATAACAACCATTATTTATAGTTCAATAACAATTTGGTTCAGTTAATAATTTAATGACCAAACGATACCGTAAAAAGTAAATTTAGCTTTCAGAATCCTATTTTAAACAATAATTTGGTTTAAAAAATATTTTAATTGCGGGGAGACCGCTTCAGAACGGTCTTAAAATCTATTTACATCGATTGACAAGGATTAACAAAAGATTATTTGTGACATCTTTGCGTTAAATTAAAAAAAATATTTAATATAAAATATAAGCACATTAAGTTACCGTAAATATTGGTTGTGAGTAATGTAATAAGCGTCATACATCTTATTATATAGGTCACAACTGAGTAACTAAACACAAATCAATTGTTTTTAACCAATTTTTCAACTGTGATTTGCCAACCGGACTTAGGGTTAGTAGTAAAAAGGGTGCGTGTAATCTTTAAAAGAATGCAGTATTTACAAAGTACTGGAAAAATGTTTTAAAATGAAATTTAAAAATTTTTGTCAAGAAAAAAGAATTACAAACAAAGAGTTATTGATAATTGTAAAAAAAAACATAAAAAATTTCGGTGCTTGTACAGAGAAGCGTACACATGAAAAAAACGCTGAAAATCGCAGTTCCAATTAAATTAACCGGAAAATTCTTTGCAATACTTATGTACACAAAAAGTTAACAAAATCTATCGAGTAGAATTGTAATAAAAAAATAAAAATCCGTTACATCGTTTAATCGGGTTCGACCATTGATTCGAGCAAAAAAAAAAAAAAACACGAAATTCAGGGGGAGATAACCCAGTGTCATATTAACTAGTAATAAATTAATGGCATTCACCAAAATACGATGAAACTGATTTTTATTTTTAATTAAAATTCTACTCGATCATTTTTCCTACGTTTTCGTGAGGATACTTATTTAAATCTGCTGCCTAAGTATATAATACTGTTTTGTTTTTGTGATATTGATAATTTAATACGGACGCTTCTCTGTACAAGCATCAAAATTTATTTTTAGTTTTAAAAAAAATTAATTTGTTTTTACGTTGGTGGGCTTTTGTCCGTGCTTGAATTATTTTGGTGGGTTTTTGTCCGCACACTGAAAATTAACAAGATGGCGATAATTTATCACTGAATCGTTAACAAAAATTGACTTAATAAAAAAAAAACTAATGGATTTTTTCCGTAAAATTTGGTTACAGGTTTTTAATCAGCATAACAAGTATGCATTTCCTAAAATTTGTGGGGGGGAAAAAAGGAAAGGGGGGTGGTACTTACGGATTGTGTGCTTAGCGTTTGGGGGATATGTGGCCAAAATGAGTGACTATGAAGGAATGACTTTTATAGTCAGGAATGGGTGGGGGCAGTGGTGACCATTTCAGTTCTGGTTTCGATAGAGACCAGATCGACCGTATGTTACTCCCCAGCAACTGCAAACTCCCTTTTGGGAATCGCCTCTAAATATTTTTTTCCAACAAATTAGAATATTATTTAGCGTAGTATCGAGCAGTGTTATGACACTTTTTTTTTCATGCATGGCGCCATTTTTAAATGTATAAACATCAACAATGGCGGCAAAATTAAAACGCAATTTATTTTTGTTTTACCAAAAAACATCGCGATTAAATGTTCGTTATAATCGGTAAAAAAAATTAACTTGACAGAATTGGGGACGATTTATATAATTATTTATTTAAATGAAAACAAGCAGCATTATCGAATATATAAATAAATTTTGAAACAAGAAAAAAGGTATTTGCCTTCTTCATGTACCGGGGGGGGGGTCACTTCGCTACTACCTGGCACAGGATGCCATCTTCCCATGCATTACCCCCGCCTCCTCCTAGAGGGGGTTGGTTTATTCCCGGGCGCTCCTACCTGGGAATGCTAACACCATATCTAACTTTGCTGAAGCGGATAAATCCACTATAATTTTATTCTAAATTGGGCATTGACTTTATATCCGGTGTAACTAAACTAAAATGCCTCTTTCAAAATATAGAATGTCGTTTGCGCTAACTTTACAAAGAAATTAGAGGTTTCAGTCACACCGGCTATAAAGTAAGTTTCCATTTTTTTGAAATAAAGTATTAATAAACAACTGAAGTCTCCACAGGTGAATGAATTTTTTTTATTTTTGGTAAATTTATAGAAGTGCACCTCTCGTATTTCGCCCCCTTAAAAAATGTTTTCTACTTTTTGGGGCAAATTACATATAAACAGCCTCAACAAATATCCGGTAAGAAAAAAAATAATGATAATTTTTATTATTTTAGACGTTAGGAGGGGTGGGGGGGTCACTTTCCCATATAAGTTATACGTAAAGTGAGCACGCATTTCTTGGCCATGGAATCTCACCCCACATTTTTCTCTCTAAATAAATAAAAATTCTACTTTTTTTTTTTTTTTTTGGCAAATTACATGTAAACAGCCATAACAAATATCGGGTATTTTTAATAATAGCCCAACAACGAAAACGCTGAAAAAACAAATATACAACAAATAAAAGTTACCGTAGCCGATAAAACTGAATTTCCAAGTTAACTGTGACAGTTATTAATGATTATAATCCGTTAAAAGTGCTTTTTTCTATAAGTTAATAGTTTTAGCTTACAGGAAGTGAAAAAAAAAAGTAATTAATGGCCGCTCTCGTTGTCGTCTCGTGTTAATTGTTTTTTTACTGGGACTCATAGTCAAAGCGCAATGTTTGCATTTTTCAGCCAAGCAGAAGAACAAAACAAAACTACATTCTAAGCAAAAGGAATAAAATAATTTTCTTTTTATTTACATGTCAGTGTGCTTTTATTTACATATTATTTTCATTCGTCACACCGTAATGTTTATTTTTCCTGTTTCTTAAAAAAATGCCTAACCCTAACCAAAACCCAGCCCTAACCTAAACCCAACCCTAACCCTAACCTAAACCCTAACCCTAACCTAACCCTAACCCTAAACCCTAACCTAAACCTAACCCTAAACCCAACCCTAACCCTAACCCTAACCTAAGCCCTAACCCTAACCTAACCCTAACCCTAAACCTAACCCTAAACCTAACCCTAACCCTAAACCTAACCCTAAACCTAACCCTAAACCTAACCCTAACCCTAACCTAAACCCAACCCTAAACCTAACCCTAACCTAAACCCTAACCTAAACCCAACCCTAACCCTAACCCTAACCCTAACCCTAAACCTAACCCTACCCCCCCCCCCAAAAAAAACGCCGCTTTGATTATGAGTCCCGGTAAAAAAAAAACACACACACACGTGACACCGACAGCATAAAATAATGACGCCATTTTGTTTTTTAAAAACGAAGACATTAAAATTTTTTTTTTTTTTTTCATGTCTAATAAAAACCCATTTACCATACGTAAACATACAAACAAATGGAATAGAAAACTAGGAAAATCTCCGGTCTCGACGTACGTTGCATTTATTTGTTGCATATTCATTTTTTTGACTACGTTCTACAACTTTTTTTCAACCCGACTCGCGAGCTGTAGGGCTATTGTAAAACATTCCCCAAATATCCGCTATGAAAAAAAATTATGAAAATTTTTATTATTTTAGATATTAGGAGGAACCCTAACCCTAATCCTCTGTTTACATGTAATTTTTTTGCCATCTAAAATAATAAAAATTTTCATAATTTTTTTTCTTACCGGATATTTGTTGAGGCTGTTTACATGTAATTTGCCCAAAAAAGTAGAAACTTTTTTTTTTAGGGAGCGAAATACGAGAGGTGCACTTCTATAAATTTACCTTATTTTTTTTAATATTCGTGCTCTAAACGTGACAATCCAGGTTTTGGTACTTCTACAGAATTTGAACCGAACTAAACCTAAAACTTAGGTTAAAAAAAAAAAGAAGTTCGGTTCAAATTCTGTATAAGTACCCAGTTTTGTTTTTACTGTTCGTGTTTTAAGTAATAAATATTGACTTATTGTTTTCAAATCACTGAAAAAATTGTCTTACCTAGGAGATTGTTAGATGTTACAACAAAAAAAGTCTTACTAAAAAAAAAAAAAAGGAAAAACTTACTAGGGTTATTTCCCCTTTTTATAAAGATTTCATAAATTAAAATTAAAAAAAACAAACAAAAAAAACAAAAAAAAAACCCTCTTCTGTTGACAATAATAAGCTGATTTCACATTAAACAAAAACTTGCACCTGTTTTTGTCGAAACATGATTTTCCAAGGCAGCAAGCGGCATTTGAGGAATTTTATGTGGTAAATTAGAATTTTTTCTCTCAAAATGGCAGCGACTGTGACGTTAATATGTTGTCTGCTATTTTCCCCGAAAAGTTTGTCACCTCGTCTACAGAAAACAACTTACTGTTAGAAAATCTGGTGCTTATTTACAACAGGGTCCCTGGAAAAAATTATTTTCATATAAAATCAGTATTTTGTACTTACTCAGGCATAGTTTCTCACTCACGGTACGCAAAAGAATGTAAAAATATCAAGTAGAACTTTAATTAGAACGATTTTTCCATTTCCATAAGGGCGATGTACAACGTCTATTCGCCGACATTTTGGGTGTGAGCGATCGATGGAATAGCCAAGGGCAATAAGCACCTACATTTTATTAATCTATAAAATTATATTGTGGAAAGTACCCCGGTGAAGAAATCAAAAATAATTATTTAATTTTCATTTTTTTTATTTAATAAATATATATTTTATTATTATTGTATATGTGTTTCTTTCTTTTTTAAATTCTAACAATAACAACGGAGTTATTGACCTTGGCTATTCCATCGATCGCTCACACCCAAAATGTCGGCGAATTTTTATTTTTGTCCCAATCCAGAGTGACCATTTTTGGGGAACTGGATTTTCCTCACATTAAAAACCGACCATGTGCCTAACTCTGCTCTCATGGTGAGGCAAATAAATAGGGACTTATTTATAAAGATGGCGACTATATTTTTCCAGCCGACTTTTCGTTTCAGCGTTTCACACGTGTAATGAAACTTGCTATAACTTACTGTCTTTTATTTTGTAGCAGTATACATGAATAAACTATATTCTGTCGATCTATGTAAGTTGTGATTCGGCTTGATGATCATTGTAATCATTGCCTCTTCAACAGGTGCATATCTGCATGTAACGATTCATGCGTGATCGCTAAAGACAGATCACGTGATCGACATGAACATTCTCAGTTTGTGACTCTAACCCAACCAGACAAGATGTGATCCTGTGTTCTCTGCCAGGCCGATGGCAGAGAATCTATATGTATTTCGCCTTATCAACACATACTCAACCCAATGTATTATCTTTTGTTTTGTTCCCATGTTTCTCCTACATAAACCTACTACCTTCTAAGCATTGTGTTGTTCAATTGTATTACGTCCTAAAGTAAAGTTACACAAACCAACAACCTATCCTTGTCCAGTTCCCATCTTTGTCCAGTTCCCATCATCTGTATCCTTGTCCAGTTCCCATCTTTGTCCAGTTCCCATCATCTGTATCCTTGTCCAGTTCCCATCTTTGTCCAGTTCCCATCATCTGTATCCTTGTCCAGTTCCCATCTTTGTCCAGTTCCCATCATCTGTATCCTTGTCCAGTTCCCATCTTTGTCCAGTTCCCATCATCTGTATCCTTGTCCAGTTCCCATCTTTGTCCAGTTCCCATCATCTGTATCCTTGTCCAGTTCCCATCTTTTATCGCATCTAACATCTGACTTATCTCAGGTAAAAAAAATTCATTTTCACTAAAGTATTGTTTAAATAAAAAGTTTGGAAGTAATTCCAAAACCCTGCCAGACTCTTAAATAATTGGGGAGACTGACATATGTTTAGTTTAAAACTGACAGGAATTAATATCTTTACCATTTCACCTCAAGACTCTTCTGGAGAAGGACACTGGCCTCTCAGGATTGGAGCTTCTTGCCGCAATGAATGAACGAGTATCATGTGAATGTTTCACCATTAATTGATGGATGACTCAAGACAAGAATATTTCATTTTCTGATGACACTACAGAATCGTGTTAAATATGCAGGTGAAGCAAGCAAATGTTTAACAATATCAACTGTTGATTGGATAAGATCTTAATATAAGCATCTTTCAGACAATCAGAAGCGCAGAAAATATACACCTCGGCAATATTTAAAAAAAGAGTCATTTCAATATTTTGAGCTTAGTGCTGGAAGCTGACCAGTTTCATACTTAAACCAGCTGCATACTTTTTTCAGACTTACAATATTAGAGAATGTCACTAAAACTCTTCACGGCAACAGCCGGTGTGATCCACATGCAACAAGAAACTACAATAAAACTTGTTAACACACAAAGTCACACAATGGCAGCAGACAAACATGTCTACACTACACGTCTTACATGAATTAAATCTTCCTTCTCAACTGAAACGTTGTAGTGAACTCACAATTACTACTAACCTCGACACACGAAGCCAACTAACAAGAGAAAAAACATCTCATCACTGAACTTCTCCAAAGTTTCAGCCTCTGTCCCATCATCGCAATACTGCCTCCCTGTGCTTGTTTTACAAGTACTTCAACAAAATATGCTCCGACAAACTTGCTACACTTGTTCCCCCTCAACGTAGTTACCTGGCAATCAGCAAAATCCCATCCCTTCACTGTAGAGGTTCCCAAATGCCGGAAAGCTGTCTACTCTAATGGCTTCTTTCCTCGAAGCGCTTGCCTTTGGAATTACCTCCCTGTTCCCTGTTCCCTGTTTCCCCGACTGTACCAACATGCAGAAATTTAAATGTAATGTGAACAAACATCTTGCTGCACAGCCCCCCACTTAAGATGCCCCTATAAATCTGGACCCTAATTTCACAGTAGCCCCTTGTCATTCTTTTTAATAATCGTATTTTCCTCTACACCATCTGAGTTTATTTACCCCTCATCATTGACATTAACTTTAGGGAAATCCTAACAAAAGAAAATGTCAAACCAAAATATTATTGCATAAAACAATTATGTTTAAATGGTTTTGCTGACAAAAGGCTGTATAATATAACTGAATAAAACAAATACAAAGGTTTTTGTATTATTCAGACTACTGTTCTCATCTTAGATTTTATTCTCACATTTCAGCTGATGTAACCTCCGACCTTCTTAAGGTGCATCTTGTTAAACTCGGGAATCTGTTTGGAATTTCAAAGGTCATCCTTTATTTAATCCACATGAGTAGATTGTTCTCGTTCCGTCAGCCATGACGGGGTAAAAGTGATAAGTAGTTTTTAATTGTATTCTTAGTATCGCCCGTACTGAGAATTGAACCTTTAACCTTCAGAAGACTGTCACTTAGAACTGATTATACTTAGCACTTTTATCCGTTGCACCATGAGTCCATGTGGACAATTCCAGTCTGTCACTTAGAAAAAACGTTGTTTTTTTTTAAATACTGCCCATTGTCATTTTTTTGAATTCCTTTAATGTGTGATGGGAAAAAAGGGACAGATTAACATATGTTTGTGAGGCTAGAGTGGCATCAACTTCGTTGTTGTATCAAATGAGGTCTATGCCACCCTAGAAATTAAAGTAAATGGAGGCCCGAATAAGGGAGGGGCATTATTGTATTATTATTTAAGATCTGTCATTTTCTTTTGGATTCATGTTGCGGGGTGACCTGAAGGGGTCGCTGTTCACAACTTTCTGAGAGACACAAAAGCAATACTGCAATGGTCAAAGAAAGATAACAAACAGGAATTAAACTAAACAGTTTTATTTGGCCAGAAATTGCCTGGTCAGATTGTTTCTTAATGGTCGAAGAGTGGACATCAAAAGCTTACATGTTCGAATCACTTTCGGGGTCACCAAATTTTGTAGAGGGAAAAACAATATCAGAAAGAATGACAAAGTCGATCCATACAAAAATAAATTAAATTTTATTGACAATAGACAACGAATTTGGAAAAATATTCTACACAGTCTGCCCGAGGTCTTCCACTGCATGAATCCCTTCACCTCACTATCGGCAACAATTACTGCTACTCTCACCCCTTTCCTAACAAGCCACTTTCCATACAAAGATACTATTTCTTTTTAGGGCCCACATGAAACTGTTTCTTACCAGTGACTGTATATTCGGCTATTCCTCCAAATTCGTTGTCTATTGTCAATAAAATTTAATTTATTTTTATGGATCGACTTTATCATTCTTTTGGATATTGCTTTTCCCTCAGACGTCACACTGACGCTGGTTACTGAAAGAGGAATTGTCCTAAAAAGAACAGAGTTCCTGAGAAAGGCAAATAGATCGCAAGTGTCTGGTCAGAAAAGAAGAACATCGGTTATTGGTTTCGGTTCCTAGCTTGTCGAGAGTAATGGAAAGGATGCTGTTGTGGAGTTGCATGGCGTCTAGGCTTGTTGAGTTAACGACTCGACTGATGAGTTATTCAATACGATGTCATCAGAGCATCTGCACGACCAGAAGTGCTACTGAAGAGCTGGACAATATAATCGGGTTATCGACAGGAGAAGAGGCACTAGTTCAAAGCAAAGCGAAATAGCTGACCAAGTCAATGGATGGATCATGTAGCATTAGTCAAAAGTCAGACATGTCAGTTGGTGTGGGGAATGGTGTAATTATCTTCTTATATCTTACTTTTTACTAGATGCATTTTAACCAAGGCAATCCTTAATACAGAGCTTTCTTCGTTGAGCTCTGGAGGCCAGCAAACGTGTCAGCTTGGTTCTTCATTTTTATATATAGTTTGACAGTGTTATCAAATTTCGTCTCTATTGCATGAGGATTCCACAGACAATTAGCCATGTCAGCATAGCACTTTCAAAACTGGTTGTAGCATTCATGTACAGAATGGTTACCAGACCTCATAAAAGTCAGTTGTATTTACTTTACATGCACACGCATTCTCTGTGTTTACCCTGACAATTCATGTTTGTTTCGATTGTGTGTACTGTTAACATGGACTCTCACATTAGGAATTACGTTTGTTAATTTGCATCCGCTTTCTGTTTATCATGTACTATGGCCCTCATATGACAAACTTTCTCTGTGAGAAAATAACGGTATGCATATATATATATATATTTATATATATATATATATATATATATATAAAAGCCCCTTTAAAGATGTAATAGTCTTAAAAGTAGAGCAGTGTTTGAAATTGAAAAGTGTGTTGTCATCTGCGATAAGCTAGTTCTGCTCAAGTGTTGAACACTATATAACAGCGGGCAGGGTGAAAAGAACTTTAAAAAAAACGCACGTACAAGCCTTCAATGCTCGCGCACGACTTTCGTCACATTTAAGAAATAAGCCACCAACCAATATCAGACACATAGACTAACAGAACAAGGTAGGCCACACATATACAATGCCATAATGACTCTTAGTTATATACACTCTCTTACACATACTTACAGTGTCACATTGTCTCTGTACTCTCACACGCATATTTACACTATGAAATATATACAGACATTTCTCAAAACTCGTGTACACTCAACGAACTATCTCTACCAAAACTACGAGTTACATAAACCAAAAATGAACAGTTCAATGAACACTTTCTTCACACGAACTGATCTTTTAATTCATGTAAAATTAGTTATATAAATGTTTGTTATTATAATAATGTCTTCTTTTTACTTTCATTCACAAAACCCTGTTGTCTGTTATTAAATGTGTGGGGACGTGGTTCCCTTTATGTAGCAGCGTGGACCTTAGCTTAGTAAGATATTGTCTCTTAGAGAAAATGCTAAAATCCACGCTTACATTAGAAAAGTTAAAGAGATGTTTAAAAGAGTAAAAACAGATAAAACATGGAAAAACATTTATGAAAGTTGAATGAAAGATAAATCATGCATAAGTTGAAGGAAGAATAAAACGTAGTTTAAAAGTAACACAAAATATTTATGTATGTACAAAATACAGAGCATTAAGTGTTCAGTTAGAGAAGTGATAAATGTTTATGCCTGTGATTTATGAATGTGTATGTATGTGCGTAGTGTAGCCATATGTGAGTCTTGGCATTAGTACGTCAAAGTGTGTGAATGTGCGTGCAAGTCGTGTAGGCATTTGTATGTGTGTGTCTTTGTCAGAAATGTGAGGTTGTGTGCGTTGAAGAATGATAGGAGTGTAAGCCTGTGTGTGTGTGTGTGTGTGTGTGTTTAGTAGTCAGCCGACGTATTGGCATCCCTCACCCAAAAGTGGGGGTAGCCGAACTTGTATTCTCTGTTAAGTGTACGAGAGGCGGAGAGAAAAAGAGGAAAGAGGCAGATTTTTGTGGTCTGCTTTTATATTGTTTCACCAGTGGTTTGGCCGATGTAGTTGTGAGCACCCCACATTATCAACATTTTTTACTTTTTTGCGCCTTTTGTTAGACTGGTCGCTGGGAGCTGGTTTTAGCTTTTGTTGTTGAAGTGAATTCGGGTTGGTTTCTGTTTACGCTGATATGATAAAATATTAGGATGTTAATCCCATAATATTAAATGTACCTCTCCCATGCATTTCCTCCTTTAATAGGCCTGCATGTTGTTTATACCAATGTTTCTTCTTTCGCTATAATAGAACATATTTCCTTCCTCCTTTTAAATAAATGGACAGAGTGGTTCCTGGCTAAACCCAAAATGGCGCTACCGTTGTTCCAAAATAATAATACCAAAACCAGCGAAGCTCACCTCCTCCTCCTCCGTATTGATGACCCTGACGTTCGACCTGGCCATGTTGGGGTTTACCCCGACGTTCGAACCGACCGTATTGGTGGAGGCCATATTGATGACCCCGATGTTCGCCTCGGCCATAAACAAAGTTATGAAAAAAAAAGTAGATGAAAGTAATAATTAACAATTTGGAATCTTCTATTATATAAAAGAACATCATAATTCTGTGTGTGTTTGTGTGTGTGTCCGACTAAAAATCAGAAACTACACAAGATACACTTGAAAAACTTACACCATCAGATTAAGTTTGAACCAGATCTGGTTATGCTAAAAAGAAAATACTGTAATATTCATTTTCTTGGGGTCACCAGGTACCAAATTAGTACATGGGGGATGGTCAATCTTACAAATAGTTGTTTCAAAACCAACACTGAAACTAGGTCAAACAGTTTTCTTTCTTTCTTTTTTCTATTATATTGAACCAGTTGCCAGAGAAAGAAAGGAATAGGGAAGGCGAGAAACAGTCAGAGAGAGAAAGAGATAGATAGATAGATAGATAGATAGATAGATAGATAGATAGATAGATAGATAAATTCAAAAAGAAAGATGTTACACACACACTTTTTAAAAGTCTTCTATTTTGTTATCGATGCCCTGCTACTGCTATATAAATTAATGTCTGCCAAGTTCGATTATTGTCATAACAAAAAGAATCATGGAATTCGCAAGGGTTATCTTTCTTTCAGGCGAACTCTTTAATATCAGAAGAGAGAAAAAATGGGCCGATTATGGTTGCTATGAAACGTTATTTACATTAAAAGCGGTCTGCTCTATATACGGAAAATCGCTGTATCATAAATTAGTATTCGGCCCAAAAAGAAAGACATTTAGGATGTTTTCAGGATTTCCCAAGAAAAAAGTAAGTCAATAAAAAAGAATTTCTTTTAATTATGCTTTTATGTAAACAAATTTAATTTAAAGGAAAACAACAACGACTTGTTTATAAAGATGGGGAGTATATTTTCCGACTTATTTTTCATTTCGGCATTTCACGTGTACGATGAAATTGGCTATAACTAATTGTTTTTAATATTATTTTCATGTTTATTTATTTATTTATTACTAAAACATAGTCTAAGTAAAAAATAAGTTGTTTTGGAGTAATACCCAACCCTGCCAAAAGGCATTTAACTTTAAATAACTTGGGTGACTGACATAGGAATTAACTACACCCATCTCCATTTAATATATGAATTGATTTTTTAAAATAATTTTTATTTATTGTGTGTGTGGGGTGTGTGTGTGTGGGGGGGGGGGTGTAATTTGAACTAATTTTATCTTCAAAGCTGTCGTAAATTACTTTAAAGAATTTAAAACATCTTAATTAAATTTTTGGGTGTGGGTGCAGTTGTCTGTTTATATTGAATGTAAATTGACCCCCTTCCCCATTGGCTGATTTTTTTTAGCAAGAATGATGTTACCTAAAATTATTTCTCTTTCACTCAGATTCTTTCAAACAATATCAACTATGACCATTTTTAAATAAAAAAATTATTAAAAAGAATGAATTAAAAAACATGTAATACTAGAATAAATACACTCCACAACCTCAAATGATATCCTGGAAGGGGGATACAATATAGGGACGCCGCTAGACTACACATTTCCCAGAGCGAACAAGCTATTCATTCATCTTGGCTGAGGCATATTTAAAGATTCGACCCCAATCTTGGCATTCTTGAACGCCACCTCTGAATTATGAGGCAAAGCCGAATTTAGGGTCTCAACTACAATTCTTGCATTCTTGATCGCCATCCTGTACTTAAAGTAAGGGTTCGTTAATGAAGGCCATGTTTTCATCCTCATCATAGTCAAATAAATTCCACGCCCTGTTAGCAGGGCCACAAATTCGCCGACTGCAACCCCATGCAGAAGGGTACCCCCCACCCCCGGGGTACCCCCCCTCCCAGAAAACAGGGCTACCTGCAGGCCGTGAGTGGCGTCCTGTGATGTCTTAGGACGGAATCGTGGTGGCTGAGGCAGTCCGTGGCCTGGTTGCATAAATGGTCACGTAACTTGCAACACTTCACTTTGGCTAGATGGGAGGTCGGAGAGGTCCGATCCGATCAATCGGCTGGTCATGTCATGCCCTGGTATCTATAAGTTCATCCCCGACTGTATTATTCAATCGGATTCTTCTAAAAATCAAAAGCTTATTTCTCTAAAAGACTTTGTCCATCGGTTATCTGTAAGTTTAAAATAACACTAGATGTAACCGTGGCACATTAGGCCGCAAACATTTTCAATATTTATTCCACTTTGACTTCGTTAAAAAATTCATAAACTGTGACATATTTTTCAAGACATTCTTTTGGCATAACTAAAAATAATACAGAAGTCTCTTTACTTCTACATTATTATTATCAACTCACTAGGAGTTCTCACACACGTCATCATAAGTGACTCCTCACTGACAATAACTGGTGGTGTTTCCTGAAGTCTGAGTGACAACAAATCTCCTCAGATTTCCAGTACCCTCCAACCTTTTCGATAATCGGAAAAAATTATCCTTCGTTAGTGTTCGCATAAATATTCATATACATATAAAATAACGTCTCAATCGGTGAAATTAAAAAGAAAGAAATATGGAAGAGAAAAAGAAAATTGGAAAGTTTTATAAAAAAAACGTATAAATCGGTATAGAAAACAGAAAGTAAAAAATGGAAATAGATTTGCTTTCTCAATTCCTCTAAATACTTCAAATAGATTCGTTCGACAAGTTTTTGTTTGCTAACTTTTGTGTGACAAGAAAAATATATATCCAAAAGGTAGAATGCAAAATATTTTTCTATTCATCCTAACTATGTTCATATCAAAGTACGTTACGTTTATTTAATTTTATTATACATGTAAGTATTTTCAAATACATTATATATAGCCAACAGAACGCTGCGTAAACACATCCATCCCGATGCTTCATTAGCATAATAATTTTATAAACACCTAATAAATTAATATTCTCAACAATTCATTTCTGTTTTCGTTTTACAGTTTTCTTCTTATTAATGTTATTATTAGTAGTAGTAGTAATATTAATTCAACGATTTTATGAAAAACATTTAACGTTCGAAATTATTATTTTGAAATTCGAATAACTTCCGGTCAAATTGTAAGCATGCGTGTGTTTACACGAATCAACAACTTAGATTACCTGGAATAATTTATTTAAAAAATTACACTCCGCATTGAACGCAATAACTAACAAAGTTTTTCTTTAGATATATACTTTATCTTTAAAACTAAATTTGTTGTTTTTGACGATGACAAGGACGATGACGACTATTGAATATGATTATATTTGCTATAATAAAGAAAAAAAAACTTTCTCACCTCTCAGCTTTTTAAATAATGAAAAAATAGATTTATATTTTTTTAAAACTTACTTTTTTTTTTCAGTCTTCTAAATTAATAAATGCGAAATATATATATCGTTCTTTATTATAGAGTGGAGGATAGAAGTAAAGAGACTTATTATTTTGCCATCTAATTTACATACGTGTTTGTGGTGTGTACAGACACACATATGTAAATTAAATTACAAGTTACTCTTTCTCTAAATACTCACAGAGACATTAAGAAATATTAGAGAGTGCTTGAATCGACATAAAATGAGAGACGGCGAGAGAAATACATAGATAGCTAAGAGAGAGATGGGTGACTTGTTCAGTAAATAATAAATTACAGATTATTAGAACAATTAAAAACAACTGAATTCCATAACTAAGGTATATTTTAGCATGTATTCTGTGTTATTAAAGCATATAGGAAAAAAAGCCTTAGGGTAACAAACGTTGATTAACTAACATTTAGTATAATAATAGATTTGCTTTCCTCTGTCCATCTTTTGATATAGTATTTTTAGATACATCCTCTATAAGATGCTTTGTGCATCTGTCTGGTCAACTTAGTTTTAAGATACCATTTTCATCACTGAACATGTTTGTGCTTATATACACACAATTTATGGAAGTTTATTAACAATGCGGAAATATTCCGGGTACTTAGAAGACGGACTGAAAACAAAATGGAGATAAAAGTGAAAATAACTTTCTTTGTTTTGTTTCAATTTATTTATTTTAATCTAATTTAATTTTTTTTATATAAATCTTACTTGCTTTCAGTGTAACTACATTTACTAGCAATGTATGTGCGGAGCCCATATATCGCAACATTTCGGCAAAATATTCCCTCCTCAGATATTACTATTTCATTCAAATCAATTTTTTAGTATACAACAAGAGTGTCTGTAATGCCATTGTTATATGCAACAAAATTTGAGTTGAACGAAATAGTAACACTTGAGGAGGGGAATTTTTCCCGAAGTATTGTGATAATACTTACGTATGTCTGTAGCAGTCATGAACATTAATATTTATTTCTTCATGCGGAGAGCAGACCCTGTGAGGTGGTTGGGTCACACGGACGCACTAATTTCATCTGTTCCGGGAAAGATTACTTCAGCTCCTTCGAAAATCGCGGACAGCAGTCAGGGTGTTCCCTAGCACCAGTCAAGAAAGACATCGATCTTCTCTCTCTCCCCACTGGACAGCCAAACAAAACTATTCTCTACTGTAAGAAATAAAGCTCGAAGAAAGCAGCAGCCGACTTTCTAACTTTATTACTTTCTGCACTCGGTCACTGTCCAACTTTCTCAAATCTTTGAGTTGGGAGAAAACAAAAGAAATTGGTGAGTTGACCCATTATGCCCTACCATACACATGAAGAGGCAACTTTTTGTTTTTCTTATGCAGTGAAAAAACTTACAATTTTTAGATTAGGGGAGGGGGCGTCATAGATATACTGTAGGTAAATCTGATTAAGCCTGCGCTACATATCCAATAAAGTAAAGTGAATTTTCTCCTATTCAAGTTTCCACCATAGATCAGTACACACAAGCGGAATTCCATGAACGAGATAGGTATCTAAAGTGATACTGGTTTTCGGCTGCTTAACAATCATCATATTTGTGAAAATACTATTACTAATAATAGGTAACATCGACCCAAAATGACAGAAAATTCTTTTAACATTGTGGGGTCTCAGTTCGCGCCAGATCGTTCAAGGTTGAACATAGAATTTCTTCAGTTAATCTACTTTCCCGGGCAACGCCGAGACACGGGTCAGCTAGTGGTTTATAAAAAGGTTTTGTTTTTCTTTCATGTGACGATCGTTTTTGTTGTTACAAAATAATATTATAGGAGTTGGTCTTAACAGTCTATGCTAAGATTAGTTCTTATACATCTCCAGTGAACGAAGTGACACCGAAAACAAGATTTATAAAATTGAAAATAAATAAATAAGTTTAAAATCGTCTTTATATATTTCACACAATGCTTCAACCAAACTACATCACCCTCTTATTTTATTGACCTATCCAAGAGGTTAGACACAAGGTCATGTGTTAAGTTGAAAAGCCAGTGTACTAGGATTAGCCCCCTATCGAATCTGTCGGCATTCCCTAGTAGAGGCACCTCAGGCGATTAGCAATAAACTAACCCCTTCTCAAAGAGAAGACAAAGCCTGGGAGGGTGGACCTCCTGGGACTGAACAGGACCACACCTCGGCCCGATATCAACAAAGTCACTGTCGGACTGATTGTCAAAAACGTATCCCCAACATGTGTGAAATAAGTTAATTCAACTTTGTGTTTGTTTTTATCAAATTTTCACAATACGTTTTTTTCTTTTTGTATTCCTTTTCCTTTTAAGAATGAACCTTCAGGAAGCTGAGAATTATGTAACACAAGTTATGAAAATTAAAGATCCTGTCCTCAATCTGAGCCATCGTTCACTGGTTATCGTACCCAGGAATATGGAAGGCATAAAAGGAATCCGTAACCTGATGTTGAATAACAATTGCTTGATCCTCCCTCCTGACGAAATCAATAGTTTAACAGAACTTGAAGAACTGAACTTGGACTGCAATAAACTCACTCTTCTGCCTTCTGGGCTTCAAAACCTGCAGCGACTCAGACGACTGATCTGTTCTAACAACCCGCTGGGAACACTCTTGCCAGAAATTGGGTCTTTAATTCAATTGCAAGAACTTTGGCTCGACCATTGTCAACTCAGGTGTTTGCCCAACGGAATATGTAGCTTGAAGAATCTCTTCAGATTTAGCGTCAAGGGAAACCGATTAACTTCCCTACCTGAGACGATAGGTCAGTTGAAGACGTTATGCTGGTTGAATGTGTCGGATAATAAACTGAGTGACCTTCCTCAAAGCTTTGAATGCCTTAATTTGCTGACTCATCTTGATCTCGGTTTTAACCAGTTTGATTCCATTCCCAACTGCTTACTTTGTCTTCCGCAATTGATAACATTAAACCTGAGAAATAATCAAGTTTTTGCAGTTTCTGAGGAACTAATTGTTTGTCTAAAGAATTTGCAACATTTTGATTTGAAAAACAACATGATGGATAAGATACCTGAACATTGGAAAGTAAGTTTATTTCTAATTTAAGATTATTTTATTTTTCATTTTTATATTATATATATTTTATTATATATTTCATTTGGTAATCACGTTGTAGCTTACCGACATATGTAATTTTATCAGAAAGACAATATGCAGTAGCTCAAGTGATGCACTGCCACCAGCATCCTCTGTAACCACAAGATCAGTGACTGTCTAAAGTCGAAGATCTACCAAAGTGTTATGAGAGCCGTCGCTTTATACAGCGCTGAGTACTTACTGACAATGAAAAAGGCGAAACGAAGATTCACCGTTATGAAAACCACATCTGCAATAAGGATATCCAAAAGCGCTACGTCATCGCACCGATTGAGGGAAAGATGAACGAATGGCGGCTCAGATGGTTTGGACATGTGTTGAGGGTCAACAACGACACCATCGAGAAACTTGCTTTCGCATAAGAAGTTGCTGAGAAGCGACCAGGAGGAAGGCCGATAATGAGATGGACAGACGCTCTGTAAAACTGGCCTTCACCCGTACCAAGCCTGTGATCGTGTCAAGTGGAGACAAAAATCCATCATTACAGCAGACCTCACCATAGCTCGGGATTAATGCATAAGAAAAAACAAAACTTTTTAAATTAGTAAATTAGCCGACATAATGGCAAAGATCCAACATGGCTGGTAGTCGATATAAAAATTAGAAAAGAAAATAGGTCAAACGAAAATAAATAAAGTCTTTTAGTGATTTATGGAAAAATAATTTATTTAAAACAATTCAAATATTTATTAAAATATTTGTTTCACAACATAATTCTTTTGTTTTAAATAAATTATTTTTATATAATTCACTAAAAGGTGTTGCTTCTTTTCGTTTGACCTATTCTTCGTTCCAAGTTTTATATCGACTAGCATCCATCTTAAAAAATATGCCAGCGTGTTGGGTAATTTATTAATTTAAAAAATGTTTTCTTTTTCTTATTTCATATTTGATACTAAATTGATTTTAATGCCAATACGTTCAGCACGTCATAATCTAAAAGAAAAAAAAACATTTTTCAGCTACTGTATATCGTCTTTCCGATAAAATTATGTGTTGCGGAAACAACGTGATTGGATTTTATTTTATATTATATTGGATGTACTGTAAACATTAAAACTACTAGTTGCCCCTCACATTTAAAAATGTGTCTCGTTTAAAACATTTTTCCAATATAACAATCTCCTTTAATTATTTACATCATTCCATTTCTCTTTAATCACATTACTCACTCTTCCTTCCACAATCTAAAACCTTTATGTACAGGTAAAGTTTTCATGGTGACAAGCAATCAAGATAAACATCAAAGTTTTAGTAGTATATTAGACCCGCAGGGGTCTAAAGGCTCATCTAGTAGACATCTTGAGTTGGTTGGCCAATTTCAGGTTTGTGGTTTAAATCGTGAAGAAAATCAGAATGACGAACTTACTTGGAAGAGTAATACGTCTGGCCGAATCTGACTGAAATAGAAATGTTACATAAGCAAAAAGGGATTATTATTCTTCCACGAAATAAATAATGGCTCCACAACTAAATAGATATAAAGTTTTATTTACGGAAACACAGGAACAAAATGAAGCTAGTATGATGGGCTGATTCATGTTGGTTAGATGAAGTGGTATTATCCCGGAGTTCAGTATCTCACCCACTTATGGTTGAGTCAGGTGAGAATGAGAAAGGGCGCGTCTGTCAGCTAGAAGAAAAACTGCAAACTGAAGATTTACCTAGTGGTTCGTGTTCGCGCCAGAACGATTCATCGCGTATGAATTTCATTACATGCAGATGTGCCATACGGCCACACAGTGAAGAGGCAATAATCACATAATTGCCAAGCTGAATTTCAATCTCACTGCCGGTCACGTAGACCAATACAAAGTAGTTCACTCATGCAACTGCTACACGTCTAAATAAAGGATCTCATCCCCTCTCTTATTTGATGAATGATGTCATCCTTTAGTGACTTCATCTAGAGTGCACAGGAACAAACAACATA
Organism: Sepiola atlantica; assembly: GCA_963556195.1. Lineage (NCBI taxonomy): Eukaryota > Metazoa > Mollusca > Cephalopoda > Sepiida > Sepiolidae > Sepiola > Sepiola atlantica. Next base: position 89,327,599 of record OY744529.1, on the reverse strand, counting down.
ACAAGATGGCAGGCTGTACATCTCTTGCATCAACTCCATAACGTGTTTGGATATCTCAGTGATGCTCCCTAATACCTGTGATATCCAGACGTGTTATGGAGTCGATAGATGCATTTCAAAGGACATCCTGTATGGAGAGCTGGCATCTTGAAGGAGGTCTACTGGCCTCCCCCAACTCCAATACAAAGATGTTGTGAGGCGAGACATGAAGGTGATCGACATCGACATTGGGTCTTGGGAGAGCATTGATCAAGATGGAAAGGAACCCTGAACCAACATCTGAAAGCAGGGGAGGAAAAGCTGATAAACGTTGCTGCAGTAAAGGAGAGCATCAATGCCAACAGTCCAAAGACCACACATGTTTGTGACCTTTACAACAGAGATCGCCACTCTTGTATTGGTTTCTTCAGCCACAAGCAGTTCTGCTCCAGCCGAGCTGACAGCTGGGACAACTAGGCTAAGGATGCATCATCCATGGTCGACTCTGACCGACGGAGGTCTACTACTATGGAGTCGATGTGTAGAGTTGGGTATTAAGATTTATTCCTGATCTTCATAAACCTCCCATGATGCAATCGTCTCTGAGATGGATTTATTTGCTGATGACACCCCACACTATTCTCAACATGATGGCAAATCGAATGCCCACACATCCAAGGCAATGGCTGAATCCTTGGAAAATGAGTTCCAGTCTGTACTTGAATGCGACCAATAATGGATGGTCACATTTAATGGTACCAAGACAAAACTCTTTTCCTTTCACAACTACAAGAAACGTTTCCAACCACAGATTGTCATGTCCGATAGCACCCTTCCTGAGAGTTCAATGGTAAAATTCCTTGGCCTGACATTCTCAGGCAACATGAATTAGAATAAGTACATAGAAAATGCTGCCAACTCTTATACAAAGAAGGTAGGCTCCCTCTACCAGGCTAGAAAACATCTCATACTCACAAGTATCCTATATCTTTATAAAGCCAGCATTCGCCCATTCATGGACCATTGTTGCCACATCTGGGCTGATGCATCAACCATTAACCTCTCCCAGGATGCAAAAAAGAGTTTTTAAACTAATAGGTCCCGTACTGTCTTCCAAGCTCCAGCCCTGTCACATCACCGCAGTATTGTATCCTTGTGCTTGCTTTACAAGTATTTCCACAGAATGTGTTTCGATGAACTTACTGCACTTGTATCCCCTCAACATAAATACCCCCGACCCACCCAACTAGTAACAAAATCCCACTTCTTCGCTGTAGATGGCCTATATTCTGTCTCAGGCTGCTTGCCTTTGGAATTCTCTCCCTGTTTCCTCAACTGTACCAACATGCAGAAATTTAAATATAATATCAACAAACATCTTGCTGTCAAATTCCCCCCTGTTTACCCCCCCCCCCTATAAATCTTGCCCCTATCACAGCAGCCCCCTTACGTTTCAGTGACAATATGACTTGTTTGAGGAAGGCAAAACTAAAAAAGAAAAAATATCACTGAACACCAAATTCTACAACTATCCAAATACTTGTATATATTCTTTTATTTTTTTAATTTTTATTCACCCCAAACAAGGCAGGTTAGGGTTAGGGTTAGGGTTGCCACTGAGACATAACGGGCTACTGTGAATTAAGATCCAGATTTAAAGGAGGCATCATAAATGAGGAATTGTGCAGTTACATTTAAATTTTATCATGTTGGTACAGTCAGGGAAACAGGGAACAGGGAGAAAATTCCAGAGGAAAGAAGCTGTTAGAGTATAAAGTGTTCCGGCATCTGGAAACCTCTACAGTGAAGAGGCGGGATTTTGCTGTTAGTCGGGTTGGTCAAGGATATTTATATAAGATATAAGGTATATAATATAATATAAAATATAGGCGGTATATAAGACCGAGTAAAAATGTGTGTTCTTTTCAACAACAAATTGCAGCATGAAGAGCATGTGCATATATTAATTCGCTATAAAATTTACATAACAATTTTTATAACAAATTAGGCACAAGGCCAATAAATTTCGGGGGAAAAACAGGATGTGCTGGTCTATTATCTTCTCTAAAACTATTTGCTCTATGGGCTTAACTATGTGGGAAATCCCCAGTATCTGTAAATACAAGAAAATAAAAAATATATAGAAAAAGTCTATATAGAACAAACTGTGGTTTACTCACCTTTATTATAACAATAGATTGTATAACATTATTACTAGCTATTTTACAGTCTAAATTTAAAGATCTGTGGAATAAAAATATTTTTAATAATAGCTAAATATAAAAGATTTTTTTTTAAAGTTTTGGTTGCTTTATGGAAGCTAATTCATAAAATTGCCCAAGAAGAGTAATTAAAAAAAATAATAATAGTGTAATACTTTATCTAAATACATGTAATTGTGTATGTGATAGCTGAAACAAATTGAGTCATTTTTGTTATTGATTTTATACATTTTCTTCTAACATATAAATTTATCTTCAATTTAAATAATGTATAACAAGAAACATGCAAATAAAATAGGTACTGTATATAACTAAACAAACAGAAATAATACCCCTTTAAGGATACCTTAATGTAAAACAGTTTATATTATATATAACACGGATATAAGCATAAACATTAATTTAAATCAGCAGAAACTAAATAGCAATAATAAATTAATTTAGCATATTCTGAATCAAATTCCTAACATTAACCGTATATTTAAATGATTAATAGATTTCATTCTATTAGCGCTAATGTTTTTCATGCATTAAGTTACCTAACCTGTGCTACCAAATCAGGCTGTCTGAAGATACTGGCTTCCTGACTTAAAATGCACCAAACATTGATGTTATTGTTTTTTTTCCTTTCCCTTTGCAAAACTCAATCATGTTCTGCAAAGCTAAAAACAAGAACAACATTTTTCCTCTACAAAACAACCAAACCAAACACCATAAATAACTATTTGAAGATATAAGAACATGAAGCATAAAACTGTTTACCAAAATGACCAGATTCGGCATTTAAATAACCCGAAATGGGTTGATATGCCGTAAAACAAAACAACCAAACCAAACATCATGAATAACTATTTGAAGATATAAAGAACTTGAAGCATAAAAACTTTTATCGAAATGACCAGATTCGGCATTAAATACCCCTGAAAAGGGTTGATATGCCGTATAATAAAACAACAAAACCAAACTAAGTTACCTAAAAAAATTGATAAATGACCACTAAAGTATTCCTTCAAATTAGGTAAGTGGGCAATTATACTTAAAGAAAAAAAAAAGATGGATAACCCCTAATATAATGAGAAAAAATTGAATGCAATATAAATTAATTGAATCTCTAATATAATTTTTTAAAGTTATCATCAGTAAAAGACGGTGCAGTTACACTTTAAACAAGCATGTTGTTTGTTTGATTAGTGTCAGGAACTTTGAAAGAAAAGCAAACAAAATAAAAATGTTTGTTATTTTTGAACATCAGTAAAGGGCCGGTGAAGCGCTCTTTAGCCATGGTAGGCAATCAACTAGAGATAGTCTCTTGATAAAACACTGGTCCCCATCACCACACTGGGTTGGTGTTTAGGAAGGGCAACAATTTTGCCCTCGTTAAGGAAATGACTTCCAAAGAAACCTGACCAGAAATAAATTTGGAAGTCAATTTCTAAAAGCTGTCCAACACATGCCAGCATGGAAAACGGACATTAAACCGAATATGATGATGATGATGATGATGATGATGATGATGATGATGATGATGATATAAACTTTTTCCTTAAATGACATCAAATAAAATAAATGAATTGAGTTAAGTGATATCATTAGTAAAATGATTAACATAAATCAGATTTTTTTAATAATCAATATGAATTGTTTTTAAATTAGATAATCTATATATTAATACAATAGCGTGTGTGTTCGTGTGTTACGCTTACATCAAAAAGTCTGCGCATGCGTGCTGCACCTAGATTTGGAAAAGCATTCAAATGACCTAATTTTCGTTATACGTTCAAGTATTTCCGTTTGGCGCAACAGTTAGCGACGTAGGATTTTGACGTCGGCCTGACTGGTTTATAGTTCGATCCCAACCAATCTCTATGATTTTTTTTTCTACATCGAAGGGGGGGGGTAGGGGGGGAACGACTGGTAAGACACATTAATACGATAGCGTGTGTGTTATTTTGGGTGTCACGTTTACATTAAAAGCAACGACCTTCCGAATCTTTGTATGCTACTCATGAATTGGAGCCACATTTAATTTAATCTAAAGCATTTACAAAGTAAGGTTTAGTCGTCGAAATATTACCTTCACTAGAAATATTGTATATAAAGAAGTTTTGTAAATTGTTTCATGTATTGTTCATTTTTTAAAAATAAATATACAAGTCAAATCTTATCATATTTTATTCAAATATCTATAGGTTATGAACAAAATAATTAGTATTGCAAACACCATTTCGTGTAATTTACACGGGTCCCGCTAGTATCATATTAATATGCCTGTTTTTTTTATATTAAACTAGCAGGATCCGTTGCCCGGCACTTCCCGGGAGTAATATAAAAGAATGAATTAAACAGCTGACAGAACGCAAATAGGTCACATCTTGAACAAAAATAGAAATTGCCTCAGTTTCCTAAAGATGGCTAATATATTTGTGTGTTCAAGTTTTAATTGTGCCGGTTCAAATTCTGTAGAAGCACTGGTTGTTTTGTTTTGATCTGTTTTGCTTTTTTTCTTGTTCAAAAAATGTAGAAGCAATGTTTTTCTTGAGTTTTGTTGGATAAGCACACATTTTGGGCCACTTTATTTTCAAGAAAATGTAAATGAAAATGTATTTTTGCCTAATCTGAAAGAAATGTTTTTTTTTAAGTTATTGTACTCGATGCTTCATCTATTCTGTCGATGTAGACTGATGCAATTTTAATTTCTGTGTAAATCCGGTTTCCATATTTATTGAGCTGGATTTTCCCTACATTTGTAACCGACCTTGTGTCTAACTCTGCCCTCGTGGGGAAGAAAGTAAATTGGGGCAGTAAAAAAGAAACTGTCAAAAAAACCCAAAAGCTGCACAACACAAATCTCATTTGCTTTTTTTTACACTGTGTTGCCCTCCTCGTTCGTACACATTAAGGAAGGATTATTATACCTGCCTCAGGAACATCGTATCTTGCTTTGTCGCTGGTAAAAAAATGAATAATCCATTTTTATCAGGTTCTTTCTCGACAACCTAATCATATAAACTAAAATAATATCAGAAATATGAATATGCTTTTACAGATCTTTTCTCTTAAAAAATGTAAAATGTAATTTATTTATGATATGTGAAAAACATTAAAACAATAATATTTTATGATATGCTAAGATCGATCAGGGTTGTAAAAAGAAAAAAATACTTATATGTTGAATGTCTAATAAATCGTTCGTTTATCGAAGTATTATTTTGGCGTAAATCATTTATGTACGGTTTCAGCGTCCTAAATGTGAAATGAAATTGGCGATGGATTTGATTCAAATGCGTGTAATATATTATGTTGTGAAGTGTGTATTGAATGTTAATAATAAAACGATTTATTTAAATGTGATTTTAGAAACCAATAAATAATAAAGAGGTAATGGAAAAAGGGGGAAAAATGTATAGCGATCAGATATCGATTATCATGAAGGAATTGGCTAAGAGAGCGAGATGCATACGTGCGCCTTAAAAGGTCTTGGGTATGAATGACTATTATTTTTTGCTTTTTGGTTTCGTTTTGTTTGTCTGAAGGATCCCTTGGAGACGCTTTGTTAAATTTATAAATTGACATTATTTAAAGATGTTTTGTTGGTATATTAGGGATTTATCCTGTTTGTTGAATATATATATATATATATATATATATATATATATATATATATATATATATATATATATATATATATAAATGAAATGAAAGAGAAGAAAAATAAATATTTTTATTAACTAAATTGCTCCTTGTTCTGAACAACTGAAGATATTGATTTGCTTCCATTTGCAGGTCTAATTATTTTTCATTGACTCATCATATATATATATATATATATATATATATATATATATATATATATATATATATATATATATATATATATATATATATTAATTTTAGTTCAAATATATTGATAAAATGAACTTAGAACCAATATTTTTTCAAAAGTTCTCAATAAAAAGTAGAATAGCCTACACAAGTTAACTAGCGTTTCAATGTTAATACACCTCGTTGGAGCTGAAAGATCAACTGAATATTAAATTTTAACTTTTTGCCAAAAGTAGACGGACAGAATGAAATTGACCAACAAAGAAGACAAAAGTTTTTAAAAATTTAATTAACTTTTTACAAGGTCATACCTATCATGTCAATTTCCAACTAACTGACACCAACCCTATATATATATCCCAGCGACTTCCTCTGATGATAAGATTTTGATCTTTGAAAAGCCTGGCTTAAGAAAAATTTAACTTGAATAAATTGCCTTTTTGCGGAATATACCTTGTTCTGAGCAATTGAATTGAATTTTGATTTGGCTTTTGCTTCTTTAATTCCTTTCCTTTGTTCTTTATATATATATATATATATATATATATATATATATGAAGCAATCCAACAAAAGATATAAGCGTCAACTAATATCTTATAATTAGTGAAACATCCGGATACAAACTGAAGCTCAATATACTGGATAGAGCATTAATATTATAATATAAAATGAAGTAATAAAATAAGGTGTCAATCAAATTTTATTAGAATTCAAAGTTCAAGCAAAGTATCTTAAAGTCCTTAGCTCTTGAGTTTTCAAAGATAATTCTTCTCTTCAGAGGACCATTACCGCAGTTATAACACTACTGGTAATAAAATTAAGCTTTGAAAATATATAAAAAATATATACACAAATACATAAAAATACATAACATCAAATATATCAACCCAAAAACATACTTTTTTGTTGAATCCATACAATACATCCAGGTCATACAATTTGAAAAAAATTTATATTATAATATATATACACACTTGTAGAACACCTGTCCCAGGGTGCATATAAGCAAAAAATATAGCATTAGTTTAAAATTTTAATGTTTTTTTCTTTCTTTGGGGGTATTGTATGGTTTTGGTGGCACCTTCCTAAATGGTAGAATTTACAAAAAAATAATGTGCCCACGTTACTCACCCTGTTGCCGAGAATACATATTCCATAATTCACAATGATAAGTTTAATAGTTTAGGATTCTACCAAGCACAAACATTATTAACGCTCACACAAGTGCACTAATCCTTTTAAAAATATATTACTTAATATATCTCAAAATTTGATGCAGAGCAATTCTTTTCTCTATTAAATTTTTTGTATCTAACATATTTTAAAAGTATTTTGGGTAAATGACCAGGCACGTTGCAGGGAAGAAAAATGGAACTGATTTGCCGGGCACGTCCGCGTCTATCAACAAGAAGAAAAAGGCAAATGGACCCAGAGAAGTCGACTTTTTTTTTTCAACGATTTTTCAAAACTTGGATTTTACCTTTAATTCCGATGTTGGGATTGGATTTTATTTACCATTTCAAAAGTTTACAAATGGACTAATCAGACATAAATGAGCAGGCATGAATTACTCTTTGTCAATTACAATGTCTGATTAGTCCATTTGTAAACCTGAATAACAAAACAGAAACATGGGATTACTAATAAGAATACCCGTAGAAAATACTTTAATGAACAAACCCTAAAAACATTATTTGAGAAAGCAACACCTTACAAAATATTGCATTTTCTAAAGAAAATAAACTTTTCGGAACTCATCTAAAGATTTAATACAAAACAAACGAAATAGCCAAAATTGAATTTTAGGCCCTAAAACAGGGGCAATAAGATGCATTTAACCTTAAACAATTTAAAATATCACTGACTTAAGATTCAAATAAAGGACACTCCTTTCCACACTCATGGCACGAAATGACCCTTAGGGTTGATGTGCCGTAAAGCAACATCTTACCTTACCTTACCAATAAACTACAATCCTATATTGGGGAAGGGGCACACCCTCTAAATTTAATTTACAAAAAAAATAATGTGCCCATGTTACTCAAGGGGTTACCGAGAATATATATTCCAAAATTCATAATGATCGGTTCATAAAATAATTAAAAAAAGAAATATATATATATATGCACCCCCTAAATGTTAACATTTACAAAAAAATAATGTGCCTATGTTACTCACCATGTTGCCTAGAATATATATTCCATATTGTTGTTAGCAAAGAGTTTGTAGAGAATATCGTGGACACTCAGTACCCTTTTCCTCGTCCAGACTCATGGACTTATAATAACCTATGGCCCCTTGTTAAACCGTCTCCATAAATAATCAATTTCTGCCCTGCTACAACCATCATGTCGGTGATCGTGATCTTGTCTCACCATCCACCAGTCAAACTCTTTAACCCCTATCCTTGAGCCAAACTATTTTACCCTTATCCTCGAGTGGCCCTTGGGCCTTGATAAGCGGTGACCTTTAATGTAACAAAAAAACAAAAAAACTCTTTTACTAACACCTGTTTATTAGCAGTTGTCTGGGCCGGACTGCAATTTAAAAAAATAAACTGTAGCTAAATAGAGAGATATAACCATTTGTAATAAAGAAGCATTTATTATTGAAATGAGAATTGCAATTTTATTTCATAGACTTGTCTTACAGACATTTAAGTTTTCTGTGACAAGTATTTTTTTCTGTATACAACGATTTTGCTAGCAGAGCTCAATAGTTTATAATATGCTTGATTCGAGCTCCTTGGCGCTAAATCATTGTGGCTACTCGCACGTTGTTTACAGTCTCGGTGTTATTTTATGAACTGACTGACCGTGACCGACCACTGCGGCCTTCAATGTTATCCTATATACTTCCCGATTCCCTCAATTTGTCCTGATAACAAAAGATGGTCAAATGGATCACATTGAAGTCTTCAGCCAACATTCTCGTTGTTAAGCTTTCGTCCTCTTCCATGACTCTCAAAAATGCTTGGTCATTTAAATGTGATGGTCGCCGTCTTTCTTTTTCATCTGTGAGGTTTGTATCGGCTAGTTTGAATTTCCTGAAACATCTTTCAACTTTACTTTTGATGTATCAGATTGACATCCTCTATTTTATCAACAAACGGCATGGGCACAAAAACAGAAACCAACCCGAATTCACTTCAACAACAAAAGCTAAAACTGGGGCCATAAAAATCAACTCCCAGAGACAGTCTAACAAAAAGGTGCAAAAAAAAAAAAATGTTGATCACATGGGGTGCTCTGAACTACGTTTGCCAAACCACTGATCAAACGATATAAAAGCAGACCGCACAACAAAATCTGCCTCTTTTCCTATTTCTTTTGCCTCTTGTACACTTAACAGAGAACACAAGTTCGGCTACCCTTGCCTTTGGGCGAGTGGTGCCAGCGCGTCGGCTGACTACTAAACACATACACACACACAAAGGCTTACACTCTTATCATTCTTCAACGCACACAACCACATACTGCTGACAAAGACACACACACATACAAATGCCTAAACGAATTATCAACTTTCACGCATACACATTCGTACAACCACAAACAAAAGGCGACACACACACATTCACACACTTTGACACATGATTACACTACACACATACATACATACTCATAAATCACAGGCATAAACATTTATCGTTTCTCTCATTGGACTCTTGAAATGAACACTTGATGCTCTGTAATTTGTAAATATATAAATATTTTGTGTTACTTTTAAACTACGTTTTATTCTTCTTTCAACTCATGCATGCCTTATCTTTCATTCAACTTTCATTGTTTTCATGTTTTATCCGTTTTCTCTGGTTGTAAACATCTCTTTACCAATTAAATGGTCCCGACATATGATTGTTCCTTCACCAAAAAGTTAATCGAGATCATGGAATGACTCTGCTGCATTCCAACCTTTCTTGAAGTCGTAGAGCATAATATGAATGAATGTGGATATGATTTTTGATACGCATTCTGAAAAGAAAGAATGATTTTCATGAAACAAATTAAATAAACTGCCAATTTGTTGTTGTTTTTTTGTTGGATGAAATTTGTTGAAAAAAAGTCACAATTATTATGCACCAACCGAATATTTTAAGATATGATTTCACTTTATGATTTAAGCGGGAGGCTATGTGACTGAAAAGTATTATTGTTGTTGTTTTTTTGTTTTGTTTAACTAATGAGTAACTACTTATGAAGGTCCAAAGCAACTCGAGGATAAGGATTAATTTGATGGATAGATTGATGATGAATACTATAGAGGGATTGAAAATCTCCACATATCACCCCCTCAAAACAACAGCTGAACCAGTAAGCAGTGATTCTTTCTCCTTTGTCGGAAACATCGCTTATGGAATGTGAGCACTAAAGGACAAAATAGAGGGAAGCGACAGATACGGGGTTGCCGAAAGTAAACCAAAGGTCTGATTTCTACTCTCTTTCTTGTTATTGCTGTTGCATATATACAGTATTTAAACAAAATTTAATTATCAGTTATCTTTTTCTAACTTAAAAAAACATTTTTCTTTTCTTTTTCTGTTTTATAGGGTTTGAATTACATTGTTATTTGACAATAAAAAACGGACGTCTTTCTGGATGAAAACCCTAAATTATATCTAATTTTGTGCAATAAAAAAACAATATGAATGAATCGGGCGAATTCAGTTTGTTTTCGTTTAATAAAAAAGTATTTTGGTCTTCATTGTTTTCATTATTTTCATTGTTTTTTTTCTTCTGATTATTGTCCTCACTGTTCAGAAGTTTTGTTAACTTCATAACACCATTGGAGAACGGGAAGGAGCAGGTGCTAGTGTGACTACAAGAGTTAGGAGTGGATGGTGTAAGCTCAGGGAACTTCTGTCTTTACAACCAGCAAAGCGTCACCACTGTTAACCAAGTGAAGAGTCTATCAGACATGTTTACAAAGTGTGATAATGTATAGAAGTGAAACCTGACCAGTGAGAGTTGAGGACATGCGTTATATATTGGATTTGAAATAGATGAAAACATATTAATTTAGTATAGACAAGATTGAGAGTTCAACGAGTCCAAGGAACGTTCTGAGTGAAAGAAGATGTTTTATTTGTAGGGAGAAATTGAGTACACATGTTCATTTCGGTTGTTGTCATGTGCGTTTACATGTGTAATGTAAATGGGATAGGAATAAAGATGTGTGTGTATATATTAGCTTGCATTTGTTTTATTAGTGAGAGAGTGTATATATGGACTCATGTACATGAGCTTGACGAGCGGCGTATGTGTGCTTCCCTGGGCATACAATAGTTTGTGAATGTCTCTCAATATGTGTGTACTATTTGCCAAGAGCATTTTGGCCCCAAAGAGCCTGGCTGGATTGTGACGTACGCATGCGTGTTGTCTGTAGAGGAAAAACACTATGTTTCGGTTTTTATATGATGCGCAAGATTTGGAAGTGAATATCTCTTACATTTGATTGGTTAAAAGAATCTGCTGGTTTGAGCTTTTGTCCAATCGAGGGTCAATATGTAATAACAACATTCTCTGCCACTGCTACTTCTAACATTCATACTGTACAAACGCAGCATGAAAAGGAAATTTAAAACTTAACACATTTATTCAAATGATACATATATTCAACTTTTAGCATCGTAAGAACACTCTAAGCTACAATAAGAGATAACAATGGCATAATATAAAACTTGTAGAATACAATTTATAGATTTATTCTGGTATAATTTGTTTATTATATCAGGAATGTTAATCACATGAAAAAGTTCACGTTCAATGCTCATTAATGTTAAATTACATTGTGTACTAGCTGTACCGGGTCGGTGATTCATTGGTTGCACATTTTAAAATTAATTAGTTTGTCTAGTATGTATGTATGTATGTATGTATGTATGTATGTGTATATTTTATTTACCTCCTCTCCAGGAAGTTAGACACGAGGTCAGGTGTGGATTTTGATGAAAGTGTTTCTGTGGAACGAACTGGATTCAAACCTGGCACACTGGTGATACCAGATCAGGCTGCCCTGTGGCTCCCTGAGACGAAATTCACCTACATTGACGTTTTTTTTTTTTTTTTTTTTTTTTTTTTTTTTTTTTTTTTTTGTAAAACTTAATTATGTTCTACAAAACCAAAAACAAAAACAAAAACAACAGCCTCTCTCCCTTTCTCCCTCCCCTTTTTTATTTTTATTTTTCCTACCCTACTCCCGGTCCTGGATATGACCTTAAACTACATCCGATGGTGAGATCCGGCTTACGGACTTTGGGGAATGTGGAGCCTCCTCTTAATTACCATTGCTCCCAGGTCCACCCTGACCCGGAGTGGTAGTACCTGTTAGGGTCCCAACTATGGGTTAAATAGAAACAGATATTAAAAGGGGAAAGAAACAAAAAAGAGAAGAAAACAAGACCAGATTCGGCATTAAATAACCCAAAGAGGGTTGATATGCCGTAAAACAAAACTACCAAACCAAAAACCCTGATTAAACATTTGAAGATATAAAGAACTTGAAGCATAAAAACTTTCACTATAATGACCAGATTCGGCATTAAATAACCCAAAAAGGGTTGATATGCCGTAAAACAAAACTACCAAACCAAAAACCCTGATTAAACATTTGAAGATATAAAGAACTTGAAGCATAAAAACTTTCACTATAATGACCAGATTCGGCATTAAATAACCCAAAAAGGGTTGATATGCCGTAAAACAAAACTACCAAACCATACAAAACCAAACCAAACCTGGCACACCCAATCCACGTCGTTAACCACTTAGCTACCATGCCATGTATGTGTATATATATATATATAATATATATATATATATATATATAATATATATATATATATATATATATATATATATATATATATATATATATAAAATATTTATGAATAAATATTAATTATTTATTACCTACAGACATCGATGTTTCATGCTTACGCAATCTTCAGTGCAGGAAGCTAATTCCCGACGGTCGACGGGCATGAACTCCAATCACAAATCGCCACTGATTTGCAGTCAAGAGACTTACAAGTTGGTCACCAGAAATTAGCTTGGAATTTAGGAGGAATTTAACTTTGTAAATACCAGGTTGGCGAGTATTCACAGCAAAATTCTAGTATATATTTTGTATTAAATAGTTTTTAATGCCAATACGTAGTTAAAGCAAAATAAATTGTTTTGGACTATTAAAATAATTTACAACGCTATTGATATTGTTTAACCATTCATTCATTTATTTTTTTATGATTGCTTATGTTTAGATTAATGTTTTGAAACATGACCTAAATCTATGACGTCACGTCAAAGTAATAATTATTTTGTTATGGTAATGTTTTAAGATCTATTTATAAGAAAATCTAAATAGCTCAGTTCGTAGAACATCAGACTGAACATCTCAAGATTTCGTTTTCGATTTCAGGTCATGACATAAGCTGTATTTGTTGGGAATTTATTATTTAGTATTAATGCAATATTTTCCACTTCTAAAAGAAGTTAAGATATTTCTTTAAAATATTGTGACTGACACACACACACACAAATACCCCTTATATTATGAGTTGATTAAAAGTAGAATTTAAAAAAATAGGCAAGTAAAATAAAAATAATAATAATGTGTAAGTCACGTATAGGCGAGAAATACATATACACAGAAACATGCAACGTTGTCAAAAAACGTTATAGAGAAGAGATAAGGGATGGAAAAAATTGTTCAATCATGAATCAAATAATGTAAGAGAGAAGAATCATATTTTAAGCTGCAAAGATTTATCTCCCTTAAATTATTTGATTTATTATTTAAGATTCGGAATAATGTTGCTTTTGTTTTCAAACATAGTGAAACCAAAGATATTTTGCTATTGTAAAGAATGGAAGAAATAAGAAAAAAGGCAAAATGGTTAAGTAGAATCAAATATCAATGTGCCAGGTGTGATGCTATTTGGGTCTAAATTCTAAAATCTGACAAGATAACTTCATATGTTAGATATCTTGTCTCATAGTGCTTCCTTGTTCAGTCTTAATTCATTCATAAGTACAATTTGAGGTAATTTACTAGTTTTAGGGCATAAATTATTTACAGAATTCATTTTTTAAATAAATGGGGGTATCTTCCTTGGTTGCATATTATGAATTTAGAGTTAGCGTCTTCAGAGTAGATGCCACAAGGAAATGTAAGTACAAGCTTTTGTGCTTAGCACATACATTTTATCTTCTTAGCAATAACCATGTACATTCCAAGGACACGTGAAGCGCTCTTTAGCCTTGGTGGGCAATCACCTAGAGATGGTGTCTCGATAAAAACACTGGTCCCCATCACCTCACTGGGTTGGCGCCACAAAGGCATATGACCTATAAAAATCTTGCTTCAATTAAGAAAATGACTTTAAAAAAAACCCTGACCAGAGATAAGTTTGGAAGTCAATTTCTAAAAGCAGTCCAACACATGCCAGCATGTAAAACGGACATTAAACCGAATATGATGATGATTCTACTGTTATTGGGAACAACGTATTTAAAGTTTAATCTATATGTTTATTGTCATTATAGTTTGTCGGAGACAAACTATTGATAAATGATATGTCTTTCTTCACCACAGGCCTTTTACCGTCTTTTATTTTCCGACACGTTCATCACTGTCAAAGTAATACACGGCCATTCTTAGCAACATTACACATGCTCAGAGAATTAATTTAAATTCTCTACCTACGCGTTGCTGATCTTGATAAATTAGAATATCGAATATTCTCATTTTGCAATGTCGTATCCAAGAGAGAAATTATCATTTTCTTTAGTCTGTCATGCTAAAGTTTGAAGTAGCATCTTCAGATGTGTTCATGCATCCCTTTAAGAGGCTTCGTCCATTCGTTAATCAGTCTGCCCATATCTACTCTCGCCTCCTTACAAGGGCAGATTTAAACACAAGGCCAGTTTTTAATGTGGAGAAAATCCCCCCTACACCCCCCCCCCAAAAAAAAGGGGCCACTCTGGATTCAGATAAAAATAAAAATTGACTCAGTTTAGAAAGATTTCTCCTTCACTGATTAAGATCAGAAAAAATGAAGTGTAGTATCACAACAGATACTGCACTTTGCATTATTTATTTGTGAAAACATATAAAATATACATTTTCAAAAATTAGTCACAAGGCCATCAAAAGTGTGGGAAAAAAAGGGGGTTGTTGGCCATCCTTTGTCTATTCTATTTGTCTATCCTTCTCTTAATCAAAACCATTGCAGTCACCACAGATACTACACTTCGCTCCTAGCTAAAGAGCTAATGAAGCTCAGTCTATCATGTTCAAGTTTGAAATATCATTTTCATTGTTAAATGCACGGATTTGATGGTCACATGATTCACATCTCAAGAATATCTGTTCGTATTTTTTCAGAATATAAATTTAATTTCTTGCAATAAAATCACACAATCATGAAATAGATTTTAAATTACATACGAATACTCATTTTTATGTAAGTATTAAATTACACTTTTAATTAATACAAACATTAATTTTAATTAATACAAACATTAATTTTAATTAATACAAACATTATACATAACTTCATCAGAGCAGATGAATTCTTGTCCTGGAATCCGGCAAAATTAAGAAAATACCACAATAAAGATAAACTATAACATTGTTAAGTGATCAATTAGAAGAGAGGGAAATTGGTGTTCTTCACTGTCTTATTAACTCAACATTTGAGAAGGAGAGGAGAATCTTAATGGAACACTCAGATATGTATCTATCTCATAATAAAATCAAGTGTTAGCCCCAGGAAGGAGCCCTTGATTTCTGAGATCTAACTGAAGTAAAATGTAACTATTAAATTACACTTTTAATTCATGTTAGTTCAATACAAGTCCTTATACATCACTTTTTTGTTTCCTACAAATTGCTGTTTTTTTTACATGGCCTTACGCAATTTTCAGCTTTTGTTGCCAACAAGTTTTGATTTGATGATAAAAGTGAAGTTGATTCTGATCCCATCCACTTTTTCATTTTACTAATTTATCATTCTTTTATAAGAAGCTGAGAACAATCTTTGGCAAAGTGTAGTATCTTGGCTTTTTTGGCTAAGATTAAAGTGTAGTATACTAGGTTGGCAGACAGGTCTGTATTAAACGTTCGTGTGAGGGAGGCTTGGGGATGCCCGACTTCACGTGTCATTGAGACGCCAAGAGACTGACTTTCCTGAGTCGAACATTGACAGAGGAATCTGCATGGAATCCCACGGTCAATAGAACTTTCCCCAACCTCTTCCTTGACCATTCGGTTGAACAACTCCACAGGGGATTAGTGGGGGGGGGGGCAGCTGACGATCTGTTCGTCGAGCGGTTCAGGTGGTCGAAGAGGAGATCCTCTCCGAATGGAGTTGGGCGCCAGAGACGAGTCATCTCAAGAACTCTGAGTTCTCTCTGACCTGGTGATTGGCCCAGAATGCATGACTCCTCAATGTCATACAACACAGTTCCGGAATTGATGTCTTGCCCTTATTTTGTCCTTTAGTCCTCACATTTCATGAGTGATGTTTCTGACAAAGGGCAAAGAATTGCTGTTTTCTGGGTTGGAATCTATTCATCTAACACTTATCGTTGGCTAGCTTTTGACCTTGAAGTAGTTTTTTTCTTTTAGCTCCTTACATCAAGTGGCTTCATGCCTTATCTGAAGCGATTTCCATTAAAAAAAAGAAAGTGTCCCCGCTGCGACACGCTTGAAAAAGAAACACCTGATCATGCTTTCTTCCAATGCTGCAAACTCCGGTGGTACTGGGAGTATGTAAACAAGGTGACGGCTCGTATCAATCTCGAGCAGCCGCTGCCGCTAAACCTATCCTACGTAACCGACAACGTCTGGCCGTGAGACGGGGAGAGACGAATGGTGTTTCTTGCGATCCTGGTCGTAGGTGGTGTGGACGTCGCGTCTGAGAGATGACTAGAGTTTGAATCTTTTGCTGATCAGGATCTGATCGCTTACTTCAAGCACCAGCTGAAGGTCAAGATCAGATGTAATAAAAAAAGATTACATTCATCAGTTTTCGATAAAAGATGGATACAAATAGCGAGCTTGTGTGTACGAAAAGGAGTCAAGTATGAGTACGTGTTTCCTTCCTGAGCATGGCGCATGCTGTTCCTGGTCCGGTCGGACCCCGGCCCTTTCGGGTAAGTTTAGTCCCTTAGCTAGTTGAGTGAATGAGTTACCCTACCCTCCTGGTAATAGAAATCCTCCAAGATGCCCACTTCCCATTTTCAATTTTTTGTCCTCGGCCTCTCCCAAATTGCATTTATCTTGGAAGGACACCACCCACTCTCCAAACTCCATCTCCCATTTTCTTTTTTCTCCCACTTAGATCCCACTCCCATTTAGAGACTGACCTGCTTGTTTCCGGTTTGTTAAAAACCGGAAAACAGTGGGCAGTCTATTATTTAGAAAGAGTTGGGAGGGTCTTACTAACCAATTTTTTTGTTCTTTCCCCACTCCCCGTTTTATTCCAATGAATCCCTGTACATATAACCATATTTATGAAAAAAAAAATTACAACCATTAGGTATATTTTAAGTTGGACGGGCTCTAGTGTAAACGTGGTATTGTAGTGACTGATATGATTATAGTTAAGTGTAGGATAGACATTTTTATCACTTTAGACTAAGGATGACCACCGACACCCATTTTTCCCACACTTTTGATGGCCTTGCGCCTAATTTGTTCCAAATGTAATTTTTTATATTTTGTGCAAATAAATAATGCAAAGTGTAGTATCTGTTCTGATACTACACTCCATCTTTCTGCCCTCGATCAGTAAAGTAGAAATCCTTCTAGACTGAGGCAATGTTTTTTTTAAAAATGGAAATCGCTCCAGACAAGGCATGAAGCCACTTGATGTAAGGAGCTAAAAAATGACAAATCTTACTTCAAGATAAAAAACTAGCCAATGATAAGTGTTACATGGATAGATTCTGACCACCAAAAACAGCAATTCTTCCCCCTTTAAACATCGCTCATGGAATGTGAGGACTAAATGACAACATAAAGGAAGCGAGAGTTACGAGGCTGCCGAAAGTAAACCTAAGATACACTTTCTACAATTTTTGTTCCAATCCAGAGTGCCTCTTTTGGGGAAGCTGGATTTTCCCCCACATTAAAAATTGACCTTGTGTCTAGCTCTGCCCTCGTGGGGAGGCAAGTAAATAGGAACTTTTCTCTTTGTAAACATTGGTGAAACCAGATACTGCCCAGTTTACAGTTTGCTATGATCAGATTCAACTCTGATCTAATTAGCATGAAACTAGAAATGTGCTGATGGCTTGGTTATGCATTATAACAGTTGAATATATTTCAGAATAAAAAATGTTATTTCTTGCAATAAAATCAGTCATGAAATAGGTTTTTAATTATATATGAATACTCATTTTTATGTAAGTATTAAATTACACTTTTAATTCATGTTAGTTTAATACAAATTGTTTTCAGCATTTTTTATTTTTAAATTATTTAGTACCCTTTTTTATGACCTTGTGCCACTTTTCAGAGAAATCGTGTTCCATTTTAAAATAGAATTTGGTTTTGAGTCTTAGAATTCTTCAAAGAATTATCCGTTTTCTTTAATTTAATATGATGAGACAAGTTTTTTTTTTTTTTTTAAACAAAACTGAGAATAGTATCAAGTTGGTTGTGTGACGGCCAATGATACCGGACACAAATTAGCATTTATATTTTTGCCGGAATTCGTTGGCTTGAAGCATGATCCCAAGATTTTACAAGGATGTCTGCAAGTAAGAACATTTTGGATAGGATAATTGGCAGAAGAAAGACAACATATGGATATGGTTATTATAAGAAATGTAATACAATGTTATAACACAACAGGAGAGAAAGAAAATGAAAATAAAAACATAGGAAAAGAAAGGCTTTTCTTTGGAGTATGAGCGATGTATGCAGCATTTAATACACATATTTTCATGCAGATCAAAAGTTCCATAAAGTTTGAGCAGTACTTAACTTTTTAAATCCATCTGATCTCTTTGAGAACTGAATCAGATGCATAAGTTGGATCGTTTATCATAATTCTTGTATAGAAGAAAAATGTTCCAGCAATGATGCATTCAATATTCAGCATTTTGAAATTTTCTTCAAATAAATAATTCATTATAAAATGTTTATATACTTCCAGGCACGTAAAACCTTAGGATATATTGCTCACCTCTCTCCGTCATTTTCTTCCAATTCGATACTTCAAACTTTGCGTCTCAACTCATTTTCGTCTGCCCATCACATTTCAAGTTTTTTTCTTTCCTTTTTTACACGGCTCTATCATCTTCTCTGCTTACCACCGTGTTTTTGTTATGCTAAACATGCAAAAGGAAAAAAAAAAGAAGGCAGTCGCTTGTATGCCCCCTATTCGCTTGCTTGCCTGTTAAAGAGGAATCAGGTATTATATTAGTTTACCCTCATTCTCTCTCTCTCCTGTCTGTCTAATGTTACGCTTGTTCGCTCCTGTCACAGTAAATTCTTGGTTTGTTTATTAATGTCATTATTATTATTATTATATATTATTATTAGGAAGGGTTAATTTATAGTTCTTTTATTATTATTTTGTTTTAAATTTAATCTCTTAATTTTCTTCTTTTAAAATTCTTTACTTATATGTATGTTACGCTTGCTCACCCGCCCCGTCACAGTTGTGGCGACAGTTTACCCGTACAATCCCAAAGGATGCCCACAGTTACAAGCGTATGTGTTTATAAAGATGAATGGGGTGAGGCAAAGGTATATCCATCTTCATTATAATCAAAATTTGGTTGTGAAAGAAGGTCCATCTGACTCCATATTCGAAACAATTAGATGAAATAAGTAGATGACGACAGACGACATTGAAGGTTAACAGAAAATACCTTTTACTTTGGCAGTGCTGAGAAGGAATTAAAAATAGAGAAGATTCAATCTTTACAAAAAAGGGGCGCCGCACATCTTTGTAGATTTCATTCCATCACTGGTGAGTTCGAAAGAGCCAGCAACAGAACGTACGGTTCGTATCACTCTTGAAAACTCCAACTGATTGAAGAGTGGGAAATAACAAGTGGGTGCTAGATATAGTCTAACAAATTGCATTCTCATGCCAAGACATCTGATTGGTCGATAGGCCAATTACCTAGTGGCATCTGTCTATTTGCATCAAGAGAAAATAGTACATCAAAATATATGACTCCTGCATGTTTGTCGAAAACATAAGGACTTGATAAAGAAAATGGCATTAGAAACGAAATATAATAATTTTTTTTTGCTTTCTATTTGTATTTTATTTGAAAGTGTTGCTGACTTGTCCTTGTTTAGTAACAAAAATAAATATTCTTCTCTTGCAGAGAATTACATTTTTTTTTATCCATTGGCAGTGGAGACTTCTGGAGTTGTTAACCATTATTCAATTGCATTCCTTGGATGATTGGCGGGATTGTGCCTCAGTTAAGTTGCAACAGGAAGTGGCTTTTGCAGTGTCTCTTGCAGTGGTATGCAGAGGTTTGGTGAAACCCTGGTAAAGCTCAGGCCTAAATCTTTGATTGTATGTCCCAAAGACTCAAATATAAGTCCTAGTACTGAGAAATATTATGAGAAAGGGAAATAGTTTATATCCCCTACCTGCATGCCATTGCTCATTGGTGATGGTGCAGGGTAATGTTTTCGATATCATTGCATTCTGTCATTAAGTAACTATTCTCTCAAATAAAAACTGAAGTTTTGTAATTGAGACGATATTTGTGAAAAAAAAATATATAATCTAACATATAAAGTTATCTTGCCGGATTTTCGAAGTCAGACCCAAATAGCAATCTGTCTGACATGTTGATACTTGATTCGGACTTGTCTATTTTTCTATATTTTTCTTCCACTATGTTATTGGCACGAATATATTCTATTTTGAATCAGTTTCTTTCTGAAAATATTTATTCCGGAAAAGAAAACTTTTAGAGTGGAGACTTTTCCCCTTACTCAACAAATATTCTTATACATTAAAGGGAAGTAATCATGTCATTAAATTCTGCACAAATAAATATCTAAAAACACGTTATATTTTTAAACATTGAAGTAAAGTTTTTACATTGATTACACATTATCATTTGTTTTTTTAATAATAATCCACTAACGTCAAGTACTAAAACAAACTTTTTAAACAAGTCAGTCATTTTTTCTTTTATTCCCAGGCAACGCCTGGTAGATACAACTGGTATAAACTAAAATGGCTTCTTTTAGAAGCGCACTTACATTGAAAAGCTAAATGGAACAGTCCACTTCGAAGTGTTGGCTTCCAAGATTCGTTTTTGGTATAGAATTCTTTTATTTTTACATAATAAAATGTATTCAATAAATACATAATTCAACATTTTACAAAATATGAATATTAGATTTGAATTTAAAAGTTCATGAAAATCTTTTTTAAACATCAAATTAAAAAAGCCTATTATCGGAGCACCAAGAAGTTTCATTAGATATCCTGCTGGCTTTGCAGGCCGAGAGCTGGCTCAAGGCCTGCCGTCCATGCATTTGGTATTGGCCGTCCATGCATTTGGTACTGGCCAGGCTCAATGGTGCTTAACATCTGTGATCTAACGAGAACCGGTTAATCAACGTGATTATGTCGTATATTATTCGTTAAGTGGGCAAAATTTGCTCTGATCGGCCCCGGCGTACTTCTCCTGAGTGGACGTGGTGATGTGGCTCAGGTTATCGGTTATCGGTAATACCCCCCCCCCCACGCCCCTACTTTGAAGAGGGAGGAGAAGGTAATACCTGGGAGGATGGCAACCTGAAAACGAACAGAATCATACTTCCTTCAGGTATAAGCATGACGGACTGTGATTTGAATCGGAAAGTATTTGAACATTTTGATCATTTAAAACCGAAAGCAAAAAAAGCAAGCAAAAAAAAAAAAAAGTAGCGAAGAAAGACACGTTTACGACTTAAATTTTTCTTTTTTTTTTATATCTGGGTTGGCTTATTTCCCGCTGAATTTTCAGCTGTTTTATGGTCAGCTTTTTAAAACAGACGAATGGAAATGCAGCATTTGCAATCACGTGACCTCTCTCTCTCTTTCTCCCCCAGAGAAAAAAAGAAAAAAAGAAGAGTACACGTTCTCTCGTGCAACTTCTTTCTCCATTCCACGCGTTAAAAACCAACACGACTTTTAAGAGATGGAGATGTTTCCTACGGTGCGCTACTACTATTACAGTGTCTATCGTGGGTGCTTGTTGAATAACAAGCAACACATTAATATTAATCACCCGCTCTGTTAGCAAAACAAAGCGTTTCTAATAATTGCAACTGATGATTGATTTCTAGAGTTTGTATGTTTGCATTAACAAAACAAACAAAAAAAAGCTGTTTGAAAACAACATTTTACAGAGAGCATTTATCAAATCAAAAAGTAAATACAAAAAAAAGAAAAGAAAAAAAACCGACCTTCAAAAAGAAAATAATAAAACATGGTGTATTCGTTTTTCTCAGCAATAACATAAATGGAAGAATTAATAACGTTTGTTTACTTCTAGATTGATAAATATTCTAAAATAGTGAATGAATAACCAAGCAAAAGTATTTATCTCTCTTAACAAATTTTATTTACATTTTAGACGTTTATGTGAGTGTGTGAGATTACAGCCACAGTTGTTTAATAATAATAATAATTGTTATGTTGTCATCTACGTTTTCCTACATACATCGATGTTTTAAAAGTGAAAGATTATTTTATTTTTAATCCAGAGGATTTGTTGCAAGCAGTAACTGAATTATTTTACCCTATTTAAAAAAAAAGAAAAAATTTTTTTTACAAAGAAAATGGTTTTAAATCTGTTCATCTGACCAGCTCGTAAGAAACTCTTCCCACAACATCGCCATATTTCACTCTTTATTTCGTTTGCACCTGTTGTTGTTTATGATACCGGTAATTTATCATTTAATTAAATATAGGAAAGAAAAAGAATAAATACGACTTTATTTATCAGTAAAACATACTAATGATAATAATGATGCAGTATATACCAAAGAAGAAAATAAAAGAAAGTGATGAAGAAGAAAATCTATTAAACGCAAACGGAATGATTCCTCCATCCTTTTTCGTAATGAAGTGAACAAACGCACATTTGTTTGTAAAGTGAAACTTGTGAATGATGATGGCCTTTTTGTTCCATTATTTTTGAAAATCTCAATTTCAACGGAACTCATTTTAT
This sequence comes from Sepiola atlantica, assembly GCA_963556195.1. NCBI lineage: Eukaryota > Metazoa > Mollusca > Cephalopoda > Sepiida > Sepiolidae > Sepiola > Sepiola atlantica. Next base: position 89,304,359 of record OY744529.1, on the reverse strand, counting down.
TTTATATATCTATATATATAGATCTATATATACAAATAGATAGATATAAAATTGTTATAATATTTCAGAATTCTCTAATCTTTATCATCTTGTTACGGATTTCTTTACTTTAACAATATGGAATTTTTATCCCGAGGAAAATCCGAAGATTTGGAAGGCGATGAACATTCTTATGAAGATGGTAAGTATTTATTAAATAAATTATCGATCATTTGATTTAGAAATCAATCAGTTAATTATGAATCGATCTTTATTCTTGATAATTCAAGTCCAAGAATTATCTTTAGTAAAATTCGCATCGTACGTATGAGGTTAACAAGTGCCCCTTTTAAATGAAACTGTATTCACGATTTCATCGTCAGAGAAAAGATTTTATGTAACGATTACTGATTAATTATTAAAACTAAAACCCCAAACCCGTTTTACTCTAAATGATTTGCGTGACTAAAATATGAATTTGAGTTATCTTTATTTTTTGTTGGGGTGGGGAAGTGATTCTGGTCAATGATATCATCACGAGTAAGTAATACACTAAGTCTTAAATGTATCGATTTTTGGTTCAATATTGATAGAATAGCAGCAGTATGGGAGGGGTAGAAGCACATGAACTATAATACTTGTCGATTTTTTTTCAGCAGATAAAAAAAAAAACACTTAAAAAATATGATCTTCATTAACCCCCAACACTAACCCTAACCCCGAGTTGGCAAAATACAAAATAAAAAAAATGTTTTTTTTATTTTGTTTTTAATACGAACAAAAACCCTGTCACAAGTTTCGCCATTATTTGACAGATAAAATCTCTTTACAAACACGATTTGTTTTGTACATTTTGATTTCAATATAGAGAATTTAAAAGCATATTTCATAACTTCCCCCCTAAACTTGTATTAGAAAAAAGGTTCTTATACAGAATTTGAACCGAACCAAACCGACTTTTGCCAAATTAAACCTAAAACTTAGCGTAAGGTTACGGTTAAAAATAAAAAAAACAAAAAGAAACTTCGGTTCAAATTCTGTAGAAGCACAAAAAAAAATCTGTGCTTAAAATCCAAGTTGTTGATTATAGGACAAATGTTAAAATAATTAGAATTTAATGTCGATATAATAATTAAAAACATATCTTTTAAAGTAAATTTTGTTTTAGTTAGACATCCGTTTTATGGTTCTTTTAGAACATGATCATTTAAAAAGAAAGATACTGTTTTTTTTCTTTTTGGTTTGTTTTTCTTCATTTTATGCTAACAAGAATTCTTTAAACAAACATTTTTTTTTTTACATTATTTAAAGAGGGTCGATTTTTGGTAAAAAAAACATCCAATTATTTTTGTTTTTTTTATTAATGAATCACCACTTATCAAGGCCAAAATCCATTCGATAGTCAGGGTTAATGACATGGATGGATTGAAAGATGAATAATATTATGAGAAGATTGAAAATTTGATTACTTAGTTGTAAAAACGGTTTATGACAATATTTGTTTACATTGGATTTGAAGATGACTAGGTTGTAACCCACAGGGACACACTCCCATGGTAATGTGTTCCACAGACGAGAAGTCATTGGAAAGAAACTCTGTTCATGGAAATTCCGTCTGATTCTAAGCACACGGATGAAGAAAGGAGCTTTCTTTACAATCGTGGTTATAAGGCGGGTTTTTGCTATGAACGTCTTACAAGGAGGAACCAGAGATTGGAGCTCAGTCGAGCACATTCCATGGAACGATAGAGTAGAGAAAGACAAGCAACATTTTCTGTTAGAAATGGTCTGTTGAGAATAAGATATCACCCTCCACTAGATTTTGAACTCGGTCGTGGTCAACGTAATATAGTAAACTAGTTTACTTACAATGGCCACGACTCTTGTCAAGGCAAGAAAGGGTGCTCTATTTCAGTCACTTAAATTATTTAGAGGGTTTTGACATTTACTTCTAAACAACTATTTATTTTTATTTATACGAAAAAAAAAGTTAAGTAAACTAGGTTGGAAAAATATAGTCGCCATATTTATACACAAACCGAGCTAAGGAAGAACGATAACCCAAGTTCATAATTTTCTAGTTATTAAAGGACAGGGTTATGAACTTTAGTTATCGTTTTCCCATAGCCGTTTTCTCGACTTTGTTTATAAAGAATGGCGATTATAGATTATTTTTCTTACTAAAACATAATTGAAGTAAAAATAAATTGTTTTGCGAATAATGCCGAACCCCCTTTCACTTCAAATAATTTTGGTGAATGAAATAGGAATTAACCCAGAAATGTCTTCTCATCGTTACAAATAAAAACAATCAATGTTGTTATATATATATTGTTGCACACACAGGCTTCCATACATTTCTTTTTAAGTTATTTGTATATTAGGAAAAACAATTGTTAGAAAAATGATGCAATTAATGAAATGCTATTCTGCTAATGGTTTATTTTTTATGAATGAATAAAAATCAAATCAATTCAAAATCTAAAAATCAACATGACCATAATAATCGATAATTCCCGTCATGACATTTTTATCTTTCTTCACAATTGTTGTCGGGGAGAAAATACGTTCAAACTTGAAAAAAAAAAACGCTTTTTTTTTATTCTTCGGAATAATATTGATTAAGCGCGACATTTTCAGATTATAAAAGAAAAACGGTTTGGTTGTTTTGTTTTACGGCATATCAACCCTTTTTGGGGTTATAAAGGTAAAATTACCCCCCCCCCAAAAAAAAAACACGTACCCGTTTAAATGTTATGTTTAGGGGGGGGGGTATGTTTGTTCTTTACCAAATTATTATAAAACTATAGCTAATTGTTTTGAAGTGTATGTTGTTTTAATCTCTACGGACAAAAATGATCGGGTGTAAATAGCTTCCTCAAACTCCCAATCTTTTAATACATGAGGATTTGCTATTTAAGAGCCATTTCAGCGATTGTGCAGTATAGTTAAGAAAAAAGGGGGCTAAAAAGCAAAAACAAACCAACAAACAATCAAATAAACAACAAAAAACTAAAAAAACAACACTTTTTAAATTAGTACAATTTTACAAATTTAAAATGTGTTTATTTTTTTACCACGTACAATGTACGTCGTACATCGGCTTATTTCCACTATGTCGGTATGATATAAAAAAGGGGGACTGGAAACAAGTTTACACGTAAAGAAGTAAAGTCTTTTAGTGAGTTATAAAAATTATTTATCTAAAAAATTAAAATATTTATAAAAATATTTTCCGCAAACAATTCTTGTGTTTTCTAAATTTCTTTGTTTTAAATTATTTTTATAGAAATCACTTAAAGACTAGACTACTTCTTTTCATTGGACCTAGTTCAATGAACTACATCCAACTAAGTTGATTCCCGTTTTGTGCGACTACCGTCTATCCAATAAAATCTAATGAGTCATGCCGCCATTTTGGAAATAAGCCGATAATACTAGCATATTTACTAATTTAAAATGTTTTTGTTCATATTTAATACGTAATGCTAACTTGATTTTAATTCGAATACATTCAGCATGTCATAATCTTTAAAAATGTATACAATTTTTTAGCTATTGCGTATCGCCTTTCCGAAACACTTAAGTGTCACCTGAACTACACGTTTGCCTTTAAACGTGTTTACTGATTGTAAAGGGGGTTTAATGAAACGGTAAGCCTAAGTCCGATGGTGATTGCTAATCGGATTACCGGGATTAAAATGGCTGACTTTTATACGAAGAAACCAAAATGCATTCTGGTGGATGTAATTTCATAATTTTTGGTAAAAAAAAAATGAAATTCTACGATCTTTAGGCGATTACTATGAACAGTGAACACCTTTAAAAATGATAAACAGTATTTCTGGGCGGGCCACTAATATATATAAAAAAAACGATTGGGTTTTTAAAGTTCTAAGGTCTGGTAAAAAAAAAGAAAAACTGCGTTTATTCCAACGGTTATTCAACAGAAAGGGTTTTAATCATTGGGCTGTGTATCTGGTGATTCTTATTGAGAATGAAGTCATCTCAGATTCCGATTTATTTATTCATGCGTAGCAGATATCACGATCACCACGTGACAAATTAGAATTATGATGTTAGTAGTGATGATTATAATAATAACAACAACAACAATAATAATAACAACAACAACCACCACCCTGGTGACACCACCAGCATCTGTTGGTACCACACAAAATGGCTGTGAAGGGTGGATGAAGGAAGGAAAGATCAAGTAGGGAGAGCGGGAACAGGTCAAAACGTCACCAAGTCAAAACGTCACCAAATTTTTTGGCCCCGTTCCGGCGTCGGAGACCCCCTCTCGACGGCTAGCCGCACCACTTCTGGGGGGGTTTCCACTCGTCACCAAACTTATAAAATAATATAATAAGAATATTGTTTGCAATGTGGGTCGAATATGATAACGGTGATTTAAGTTTGCTTCGAAAAGCATCTCGGATCTACATGCCGGCTATTTAAAAATATATTTTTTATATTTTATTATTAATAAAAAGCTTCATATTTTTGAAAACCTTTTCATTATTACAAAAGTAGAACACTGGTACAAGTAACAAATTATTTGACGATAAATATCACTTAAAGAATTTGGTGACGTTTTGACTTGTAACCGGAAGAGCACCACCCAGACTGCCACCGGAATCCTGAAGTGGAGAGTACTGGAAATCTGGGGATACTTTTATTATTTTTTATTTTTTAATTTATTTTAAAAATGGAAACCGTTCCAGACAAGGCCTGAAGCCACTTGATGTAAGGCGCTAACATGAACGAAATATGATTATCGCAAAGACAGGAGATGTCTATTGGCCTTAGTCTTAAAAAGGCCAAGGCTATAGGTAGGAGGAAAACAGTCAGCACGAAGAGAGTTGAACAAGCCTGTAGTTCTTGGAAAGAAGCTACTGGAACAGGAAGCTGTATTACAATGAGGTATCAAAACAGCGAATTGATGGAGACCGCTAGATCAACGAGTCAAACGAGCTGGAAAAAAGGAAGCGGGGAATAGATCACACAATTCTGAAGAACACATGCCATAATAGTTTTTATAGTAAAGATTGAGACTAACAACATCTTGTCTGTGAGAGAGAGAGAGGGTGTAGAGAAGAAGAAAGGGTTGGGCCAATCAAATTACAGATACGTTTCTGTACCTTATCAAGAACCCTCAAATGGGACAAGGATTCACCAGCCCAAATATAACTCAGACTCCAAGGAAAACCACTTGTTGTTGCCATGAGCGATCTAATCACTGATGATTTGCGTGAGAACTTTGAGTGAGTAAATAATACCACAGAAATGATGCAAGGAATCTAAAGAAAAAAAGAAAGAAAAAAGGTCATCATTACTATTACCGACATAAATTATTTTCAAGGAATTCCCGTTAGGAAATTAGTAAATTAGTAAAAAAAAAAACTTATTTGGCTTTACCTACTCATTTGTACCCGACCTTGGGTCACATCTTACTTGTGAGAGTAAGATAAAAACTGGCCTTGGGCCTAACTCCTGGAGAGGAGTAAATCAATACTCATTTGTGGCCTATTTGCGTTAAAAATAATATTTAAAATAAGTTTTAAGTAATTTAATTTACCGTAAATACTGACTGAATAAAATAACCCGCATTCAGCTATTTTACAGGAAGTAAATACATAAGTTTTACTCAACAATTATTTACAATTATTGCTTAATTTTTTTTACCGCAAATAGATCACAGATGAGTTGGTAAAGCGAAATAAATTGTTTTTGAATAATTACCCAACCGTATTTCTTTTAAAATAATTTATGCCAGTAATAGTAATGATTACCCCCCCCCCCCACACACACACACAATTTTTATTTTAAGCAACAAACATATACGTGTTAAAACAAAAACCTGTCTTTTTTGTCAGAGAAAATTAAAAAATATTTAACCTTTGCCCCCACGCTGTCAACGGAAAAATTACAAAAATGAGATTGCGTGTGATGACATCAATACCTTGGAGATACCTGGAAAATTTTATAACTAAATAAAATATTTTTAACTTTAGAGTGGGAGTTCACTTTACAATATACATTTAACGTCAAATGATCACGAAGTTCTTGACCACATAACGTAGAACAGAACGGATAACCATTTTTGTATTTCCAAAAAAATAAAATAAAATTCAGTACTAGTATATTTTAACATTTTTAGCGAAAAATATATTGATATGTATCTCTATTTAGTTGTCTCCCCACGAGGGCAAATTTAGAAACACGGTCCGTCTTAAGGTTGCATAAATCCAACCCCATCAAAAGGACACTTTGGATTGGAAACTATTATTTTTTAAATGCCTCAGTCTTGAAGGATTTCTTTCTCGGAGAGAACATATGACAGACTTTGAATTATTTATTCGCAAATAAAAAATACAATTCATTGACAAATTAGGCACAAGGCCATCAAAATTGTTGGGAATCGCGCGTTGTTCATCCTCTGTCTATCTTACTCTTAACTAGACACATTCTGGCCCATTCGTTCAAGGCTACTATACAATGCGACACAACGGAGTGTGCAAATATCTTCACTGGACCATCTGTAAAAAGTTGAATATCCAGTGAAGCAGCAAGTTCTGGGAACATACACCAGAAAGAACAGTTGAAAATAAGTCATACACCATCCACTATGACTATGCAATCCTTACAACTACATATCTAGAAAACGGAGCTGTTAAACGTGACATCGTGATATGGGACAAAAGGGAGAAAGTAGCAACAGTGTCAGTGTCCCTAATGATGCTGGCTTAAACTGAGCTGAAAAGGAAAAGATAACGAAATACCAAAGTCTTATGTACGACATGAAAAGAAACTGGAATCTCAGGAAGATCTCCATAATTCCAGTAATTATAGGAGCAATCGGATTCATGAAATAGAATTTCAAAAACTACCCGGCGAATATACCCGGTGAATCAAGTGCAAGAGAGATACAAACAATTGCACTTAAAGGGACGGTTAGAATCTTAAAAAGAGCTCTCGGCTGGAGTGCCTGAAATAACGGGTGAATGTCTGGCCTCCTGTAGGATGCTCCATCCCCAGCAAAAACAAAAAGATAAGAAAATTAAAAAAACAAAAAAAACATTGTTCATTTCTTTCTTTCACCATTTGTCCCTCACTTTCACTTCATACTCATCGCGGTACAACATTTACCCTAATTAAAACATCCCCAGTATTCTAAGCACCAACACCTCAAAGACACAAGGCACAGAAATGTTATTTTCATTTTTAGTAATCTTACAGGAATTGTCTCATATTACTTTTTTTTCTAGGTATTTCCACGTGGCACCCATTTTTTGTATGCATAATAAAAACACTTAGTAACAGTTTTCTATTACCCCCCCCCCCTCCTCTTCCTCAAAACAGTTTCCTTCCTATTCGAATAAATTCTTTTTACACATAACTAGCTGTCTGTATTTACCCGGCGTTGCCCGAGAGTCTTTATTTATGTTTTCACTCCCCACACTTTTTGTTTTTAAAACAAATTTTAAAATATAGGATTTTGAAAGTTAAATTTAATTATTACAATATATTTTGGTCATTAAATTATTGATTGAACCAAATTGGGTGCTTTTATGGTATTTGAAATAAATGGCAAGAAATTAGTGCGTAAATAGTATTTACGCACTAATTTCTTGCCATTTTTTAGGTATTTTTTACGGATCATTTTTTTCTTTCTGTGTACGTACTGTATAATTCTGTACAATTGTAGGCGCTTTACTTTCGCGACGAAATGTAAGGCCTCTCTTAAAACATAGCTAAAAAAAATGTAACTTTGTTATGTACTTACGTGGTAGCTGAAAAGAAGTCTGTACCCCAAAAGTTACGCAAATTCATCCAGTATTTATTAAATAAAAAAATTAAAAAAACGATTTTGTCTATTGAACACCATTTTGAGTTTTCCCCGAAAACAAAATTTGAGTTATCTCCCTTGCCTAATAAGTAAGTATAAATGTCTACAGATACGTAAGATCGTTTTTTCTTTCTTCTTTTTCTTATAATTTAATAAATACTGGATGGATTTGCGTAATTTTTTCTGTACAATCTTATTTTCAGCTAACACGTAAGTACATAACAAGGTTTATACATTTCTTTAAATATTTTCATGTTGTCGTGAAAGTAAAGAAGCACCCAATTGTACAATTCTGTTTTTTTTTTTTTTAAATTTTTCTCAAATATTTTAGATTTTAGAGTGTGAATCACTATTATTACACTATAACTAATTTGTTAAGGTAATGTTTTAAATCTCTATTTATAAAAATATTATTTGATGTAAATAAAAAAGTTTCCAAAATATTCATGGGAATTGGCTAAGAATTTTGAAGCCAGTTTAAATGACTTTCTATCCAACAGTTTAAATACTTCCACATTCCTTTCAAATTTCGAAGTGTCACGAAGTAATTCATTTTTTGTTTAACTATTAAAAAAAATAAATAAAACGGTTGACTTGTTTACGATGAAAGTGAAATGCATTCTGGTGGATTTAAAATTGTAATTATAATATATTTTTAAACAGCATTTTTCAAAATTCGTTATATTTTAGACTATTGCATTTTTTATTTCTCTAAATACTAGATTAATACTAAATAAAAAATAGTGTAAGTCACGTAGATGGTAGAAACACTCATACAGACACGAGAAGTGGTCACGCAATTTTATTACCCTGGAGAAGATATGGCCTAACACGCCCCCCCCCCCTCTTTCCCCACAAACAAATAATGGCGCAATAGAATCAGTTGAGAAAACGATGATGCACTAAATTTAAATATTCTGCAGAGTTGCAGCAATAATTTGCATATTATTCGAATAAGCGTTTGTGCATTCTTTAGGTTGAATGTAAGAAATATAAGATTTTTTTATCTTCTGCGCTGGTCAGCAAAGAAATACAAAATGCGATCCATTTAAATTCAGTGGAAAACAATTTTTTTTTTTACTAATGCATCACCACCTATCAAGGCGAAAAGCTACTCTCGGATTGTTATATCGTAGTAATAACAATAAATAAATAAGAACACAAGACAGGAATAAGAAATGTATTAAGAATACTTAATTACATACAATGAGTCAGTCGCAAATACAGGCTCGAGGCAGACGTGCTATAAGAGGTGCTATAAGCGGTTCCCCGTTGGTTAGGCAAAGGTGTCGACTTTATAGTGACCTGACGAATCCATCCTGTTACTATGGGTAAATCCGGATCAGTCCACAACAAGGATAAGGGTTAATATGAAATGATTGTCAGTTGAGAGATGAAGAATATTATGAGAGGATTGAGAATAATTGATGGCATAGACCAAGTTCAAATATTTGTGGGGACGGTTCATGACAGCAATCTGTTCATTCATTCATTTCATATGAATCAGATGATTCTATTGTTGGCATTGGTTTCCCCGATATATTTCTAGTCAGAATTCTTTTCTAGAAAGACATCGGGTACTTACGGGTTTGACCAATGCGAAGGCTGCCAACATCCTAATTGAAAGTGTTTCTGTGGAACGAATTGGATTCGAACTTGTCACCCGCAGGTCGTCAGTCCGTGTCGTTTACCGCCGTCACCTCCCAGGAATCTGTTGCTATTGGATTTGAAGACGACCATGTGGTAATGTGTTCCACAGATCTTCCCATCTGTAGAACACATTACCACGTGTTCATAGAATTTATCTAAGTGATTGAAATGTACGTGCTTTTATGCCCCACCCGATTATTATCCTTTTCTTCCTGCTTCTCCACGAGGGCAAAGTTGAACACAAAATCGGTTTTTAATGTGGAGCAAATCCAGCTCTTCAAAAAGTGAAGTAATTTGATTGCAAAATGAAACGGATTTGGTAGTTCTTTTCAGCATGTTGGAAAGATAAGATGACAAAACATATTGAAGAGACACACAAGACAGATAATTGATATATGTATTGAAATTATAATACAAGAAATGTCTTGAATTGCGACTTAAATAAAAGACCAACTTATCTGATACTGTGAAAGAGGGCTCCTTTTAATGTCGTCTAGACGGAACGGCTCAGTGTGTTTCCTGTTCGTATGAAGAGAACTTTAAAAAAAAAAAAAAGGATAGCAGGGGGCTTTTTACCTTTATCTCACTAAAATTAAGAGTCTGATGATTGGTCAAAGAGAAGAATAGTCTTACTCAATCAAATGGAGGCTGTTTTAAAAAGAAGGCAAGGAAGATAATCTATTAGCACAATAGACAAAGGGAGGTAACTTATTGGCTCCTTTTTTTTTATAAAAAGAGGAAATCTGGATAGCAACAAAAAAATCTGTATTCCCTTCGGCATTCCCTCCCAAATAAAGGCGCTTCAGACAACAGGCAATACCTCCTCCCCCTCTATGAAAAGAGGAGATGAAGGGATAAGCCATTCACTACATCTGAATGAGGAGATAATGCCTGGGAGGTTGGTCTCCTGGTGGGTTATTCCATGTCACATCATCCAGAGCTTGAAACCCATGTCCTCAAATTTTGTTGTAACTTGCACCACAGATGGACATCATAAAAACTAAGAAATCCTGAAAATTTGAGGATGCAACTCCAAGCGGTTTCCGATTTAGAGCAGTTTCCGTGTCGCGTAAATCGTGCAAGATGTCACCCGGGCGACATTTTAATAATTACATTTTCTTTAATATTTTCAGTTTGGAACATGTCATGCTGAAAATTCACACAGGTATGTTTTTCAACCCAAGGAACCCAAAAATGGCATCAGCTTTGCTCAGAAATGAAGCCTTCTATGAGATTTTATCAAATTTTGAAATTTTTTACATGTGCACCAATATGGGGCAAAAAAATGATGTAGCTGATATGGTAACAGGTTTTTTTCTTTTGGACATTCATTTAGACACTATGAAGTACCTCTGGACCAAAAATGGTAAATAATACTTTTTTTGTTCACTCAGTGTCTATTCAAAGTTAGGCCTTTTACCGAGGGTTCAGAAATACCCTATTGGGAGAAGCAACTAGTTTGGGTATGTGAGATGAAGTTGGAGGGACCGTTCATCTAAATTTATATAAAATTCACATTGAAATAAGTTTTAGAAAGTAAAAGTTAAATATTCGTAAAAGGTAATAGTCTCACAGTGATCAGATATTTACCATAAAAGCGGACTTCACAATAAAAACCAACATACGACAACATTATCTACATACTGTTATTTTCTTTATGCCACTGAAATGCAGAAATCGTTTTTTCATACTCCTCATCAGTTATCTTATATGTTCTTCCTGTATATGTTGTTGGGGAGACAACACAAAGAATTTTCTTGATTGGAACAAGCCATGTATCATCAATTTGCGACCAATTGAATGTGTTGCGTGGTCCATGAACTTGACGGTTACATCACCTTCCTCTGCATTAATTTCATTCACAATGCCAATCCATCAGAAAGAATTATAAACACAGGTTATATATTGCATTGGTGAAATGTCAGAGATTTCAAGAATTGATGGCAAGTTAAAATCATGATTGTCTGTATATGATTCATCTTCGCTGATCAGCTTATGACCAATGTTCGATGTTGAAAACGGGGCAAAATGGTGGCTGCTTCTGCTTTCTGGTACTGTGTTTCCCCTGGCAAATCTTGCCTCAAGAAACTTTCTCACCTCCTCCATAGTTTCCATACTAATATCAAAGAACTTGATTGCAGACATCTCCAGGCAGACTTCTAGCATGGCTTTATAATCCAGGATTTGATTATTCAGAGGACGTTGAAGCGACCGTTTAGCCACATGCCGTTTTACTGAACCACTGATTCCATTACAAAGGGATTTTCCATGGCTTGTAGAAAAGAAAACCCACTCTGCATCAATCACAAAGTCCTGTTTATGCAGACATAAATTTATGAAGTTTTTATATTGACCCCCACAGCCATCACTGAAGTAAGTCATTTTGTCAACATGAGGCAATAATGCACGAATGTAGTGAACTGTCATTGTCTGGGTTTGATACACAAATGCAGTGTCATGGGTGTTGTACGAATACTTAATGTGGCACGGTCAGTTGTGTCCCATTGACTAAAATGAAATTCATCATCTCGATCCACATCAACCAGCTTTTCATCCAAGAACTTCTGCAATGCTTCTCTGCCAGGACATGCCTCACAACGGTGCATCATGCATTCCTTGTTGGAAGAATCACAAACTAGTTTTGAGATCAAATTCTTGTAAGTGACGTCCCAACCAATGGTCTACAAGAAGTTTCGTATTCTGATGTATGCTACACACAAACAGAATGGGTACTTTTAGATCCAGCTAATACACACCACTTTGGACGCAACTGAGAAAATTTGGAAAACCCCACCTTGACATTGGGATACTTCTGTTTAAAAGCAGCATACAATTCATCCAGGTTACATAGTATTAAATGATTTTGTTTGTGAACACCCTTTGCAATACTAACATAGTCCTTTTTGCCTGGCATTTGACGGCTGTATTTATCATTTTCATACATGTGTACTACCAGTTCTGCTGTCTCTGGGGAGAGTTTTTCCCTTTTTTAGCGGCAGACTTTGAGAGAATACCACTCACATTCTTTAGTTCCCTGGCAGTTCGAACAACGTACTCTGACACCTTGAAGAATTTGGAACAGTATTCACGAGACCACGAATCAGGAGCAACTGTCATGATTTGGAGTCGAGGCTTTCTTAAATTTCTCCTTCATCAGATCATGTAATCTATCCAATTCTAATGCTTTCTCTTTGATTTCTTTTTCAATATGCACTGATTCTGACACAGTCAATTCTTCAGCGTCAACTTTGTATACAGTCGACAGGTCGCTTTTGAGTGTTCCAATCACTTGTTCTAATTTCCTTTTGGCACTATGAACACGACTATGAGTAGCAACACCATGTAAAGCGACAGGAGAAATGTCCATGTATTTCAGACTAATATTCAAGTTTTTTGTGGGGTTTGCTAAAGTTCACAGGTGTAGTTTGCATCTATCCTGCCTGTATCATCGATCAGTCTCACATATTTCATCATACACTGAGGACATATTTCATCATACACTGAGGACAAAGAATGTGTCCTGGTGTTACATTGTACCCTTTCACCTCCAGCTCTTTTGCCATCACCAACGATATCAGCTGTACGCCTTTGACTTTACTTTTGTTGTAACAATCCACCGTGGCCTTTGAGGCCTTTGCTCTATGTTCAAACACATTTCCAAATTATTTTTTGTGATGAAAGCAGATGGTTGATAACTCGCCTTTATGTTCCTTGAGCCCAGCTCTCCACAACGTTTCAACGTCTTTGTTCGAGTCTGACAGATTCTCAATTCCTTTGGAATGATCATAATCTAATTTATGACATTCCAAATTGAGTTTGACATCAGTCATTTTGTTTTCTTTTGTTTACTGTTGAATTGAAGACAAAACAATCAAATAGAATATATAATCAGGTAACTTAAGTTTGGTAGCAGGGGATGAGTAAGCAGTTAGTGAAGAGATTTATATACATTTTTCCACTGAATTTAAAGGAAAATCAACATTTAAAATATTCATAAATTTGTTCCTACTTCAAATTCTTCTATATATTCTACAGCTAATTTCTTTGTATGCTTTCACCTCAAAGACTGGACAGTACTAGCAAAGGAGATTATTGTGTTGGAGGGAGGGGATGAGGAGGTCATTAAAGTTTGGTAGCAGAGGATGAATAAGTAGTTAAGTTGCAGTACATTATGGTGAACTAATCCAGCTCCGTTGCATATGGGACACATTTTACTGAAAAAATTAACCACCAACTAATGCAGGCATAATAGGCAAAGAAAAATTTTCTTATACAAGAAATATGATCAATATTTAAGCAGCTATTGTGGTTCAGTACTCAAAATTGGCATAATCATTGGATTCTAGTGACATTGAACCAAAGCGCCGTTGCGCATGGGACATTTTGACAATGTTTTGCTCAGTCAATTTTACAATGGATGGTGTTAACAACCCGAAACTTTTTACCTTAGTAAAAACTGCTATGCAATTATTAAATAAACACAAACAGTGCTAACTTCATCTATCTTATAAGTCATAAGTAAAACCATTCAACATTTATTCTCAGTTAAAATTGATGAGAATAACCCATGTAGATAATGTTGTCGTGTGCTGGTTTTTTGTTGTGAAGTCAGCTTTTATTATAAATATCTGATCACTGTGAGACTCTTTTAACTTTTACTTTCTAAAACTTATTTTAATGTGAATTTTATATAAATTTTGATCTCGCATATCCAAACTAGTTGCTTCCCCCAATAGGGTATTTCTGAACCCTCGGAAAAAGGCCTAACTTTGAATAGACACTGTGAGTGAACAAAAAAAGTATTATTTACCATTTCTGGCCCAGAGGTACTTCATAGTGTCTAAATGAATGTCCAAAAGAAAAAAACCCGTTACCATATCAGCTACATCTTTTTTTTGCCCCATATTGGTGCACATGTAAAAAAAATTCAAAATTTGATAAAATCTCATAGAAGGCTTCATTTCTGAGCAAAGCTGATACCATTTTTGGGTTCCTTGGGTTGAAAAACATACCTGTGTGAATTTTCAGTGTCATATCATGTTCCAAACTGAAAATATTAAAGAAAATGTAATTATTAAAATGTCGCCGGGCGACATCTTGCACGATTTACGCGACACGGAAACTGCTCTAAATCGGAAACCGCTTGGAGTTGCATCCTTAAATTTTCAGGATTTCTTAGTTTTTATGATGTCCATCTGTGGTGCAAGTTACAACAAAATCTGAGGATATGGGTTTCAAAATCCAAAATTTCTGGATGATTTGACATGGAATTACCCTGGTACGTTTTGTTTTTTTTTCAGGCCGAAGTCCAAGACGAAAGTGGTTCACCTTGTTTGAGACCACCTGACATTTTGTGTATAAAATAATTAATATGCCCTTCCATGTGTAAAGGCAAAATAAAAATACAAATGTCCTTGGTTTAACCATATCTTTATTTTATCAACTCTTTTTGATAACAAATTTAATTGATACAAAAATGTGAGAGAGTATATCAGTTTGCATTTCCTTTTTAGAAATAATTAAACGAGTCCATAATAAAATTACTGATGATGCGTGAAGTAAAAAGCTGAAATGAAAAATCTGATTAAAAAAACAAAAACAAACTGAGTTATATTAACATTTTTCGGAAGATTAACTCTGGACAGTATAGGGAGATATGTACAGACCAGGAGATTTTGTTGGTTTGGTCACATTGAAAAAAGTAATGGGTGCTTGGATTAGATGTAGAACCCAAAGAATTCTCATCCATTCTTTCAACGTGGTGATAGCATCGAAGCCTCCTGTTCTGCATACATCTCCCTATACTGTTCAGATCTAATCTTCCTCTGATCTTAGCCTGTCTTTAAGACTCACATTGCACATCCATTGTATCATTCTCCTATCGTTTCGCTATATGCAACGTATCACAATTCAATTACAGACAAGTCAAAACAAAAGTCAATCCACAGAATACAAAGTATTATTACCAATAATTATGATATCGTAGAAAATAGTCCTTGACCAGTAAAGTAAATTCGTATGAATCAGAATGGTATAACTTTGTTGACCGGTTTGATTCTGTTGTCGGCATTCTTGCAGGAGGAACCACATAATGGTTGCCAACATCCCTAAGTGAAAGTGCCATTATTGAATTGACTGGATTTGAACTTGGCACACCCAGGTCGTCAGTCCGCATCGTTATCCACTTAACCACCGTCACCCCCTTTACTGAATTGCCGCAATTGTAAATGAACCCAAATAAGTAGTAATGGGCTGACCCATTTTGCATAATGGTTAGTGTTTGCTAATGGGCTGGGAAACCAGGGGGTCAATCCTCAGCCAAGTCATACAAAAGAATAAAACAAAAAATGGTATTTGATTCCACCTTGCCAGACACTCAGCATTATAAGGTGTGGATCAAGGGTAAATGAAGTAATCCAGAGAAAACAATGGAACCCCCCTCCTACATCTCGGTCACGTAGCCAATGAAAATGAAGCCTTTGAGTCGCCCTTAACTATAGTCAATGTTCTTTAGCAAGTATAACCCCAAATCTGTTGTGCACAAAAATAAAAGTAATTTTAATTATGTTGGGAATTTTTTTTATAATAATCAATCCCACATCTGTGTGAGTCAAAACTTTTAACAGGAGGTTTGTAGTCAGTCATACAAAATTTCCTAAAATTTTACAATGTGTCCATCTAAAAAAAAAACAGACTATTATATATATATATATATATATATATATATATATATATGTGTGTGTGTCAGAAGTTTCTCAACCATTAAAACTATATTAAAAAAAACAAAAAAAACAAAACATTTTAGTCCCAAGTCGTTCGGTGGAAAATCACTTTTTTGTAAGTCAATTTACTTTTTGCAGTCACTATATTAGTTTGCTTCCAAGAATTTACGCTAGTCTTAGCATTATTTAAGGGATTATCAGTTGTTTATCATGAAAAACTGTTTCGGGAATTTAAAAACAAAACAGTATTTTATTTCATGGCTTCCCAGCAGAGTTGATCTAATATACGGAACGATTTTGTTGTCTTTTAAGGGAATTAAAAGACAAGAACAAAATCGTTTCGTATATTAGATCTATATATATATATATATATATATATATATTAGAGCTATATATATATATATAACAATTTAGAAAGATACAAAATTATGACATATTCACTATTAAGTATGCAAGTTCCAAATATTCGACATCAACTAAAACTTTGTTAATGTAGAACTTTTGAACTTGTATACTTAATGATGAATATGTCATAATTTTGTATCTTTCTAAGTTATTATATATAAGCACTGGTTGACCGAAAGTCCTATCCATAGTGCTGATTTAATACCTGCAGTATTCATTGGTATCTGATGGACTTAATTCACTTCACCTTTCATCTATGAAACCATTACAAAATAAATTGCCCGTCACTGAAAATAGTAAACTGGAGAAAAAATCTATTAATGACACAAAAGAAAGAATTGTACATTTATAAAGGGAAAAGATTAAATTTTGTTTACATTCAAATTTGATCAAAATAAACCTACAAATAAATGACTTATCACAAGTTGAAATTAAACAGAATTTCACTATATTTACCCATTTTTGGATGGTTTGTGATACCTACTAATAATGTTAGCAATAAACAAAGTAATAAATAAATATCAAGAACATGAAAACTTAATTTCACTTCAATAATTGAATCTCAATAAATATTTTATTTAGCAGTTTTACATATATTTTATGATCAGCTGATTACTTTTTGAATTATTTTAGTTTGATCTGAAGGTAACCCAAAAATTGGATTAACATCGCCGTTAATTGTTGTAATTGATGAACACACACACACACGTCGCATAATTTAATTATTATGTATGTTTATTTTTATTTAGTACTTGAAGCTAATCAATTAATAGTAAAGAACAAATAGTGTGTGATTAATATGAAGGTGAGAAATGCACACACACATGCTTGAAGTCACATAATTTAATTAATATATATTTGAAGAACTCAAGGGAGATAACTCAGTACAATTGCACACGATATATTCCCTTTAATCTATTTCAGTGAGTAAGGGAAAATATCTCCGCTCAGTTTTCTTAACCAGAATAAGTATTTTCAGAAGAAGAAAAAAAAAACTGAAGCAAAATAAAATATACTCGTGCCAATAACATAGTGGAAGGAAAAACGAAAAATAGGCTAGTCCAAATCAAGTATAGATATGTCGGACGGATTGCTATTTGGATCTGACTTTGAAAATCCCGCAAGATAACTTTATATGTTAGAAGAAAAAAGAATACACAGGCAACGCAACTAGTTGGCAGTGAGACTGATGAGATATACATCGGGCTTGAACTTTGATCGCCGTGTTTCGTAAGATTAAATAATCTCTGTTGATAATAATTTAGAGTATTTAAGTGCAAAATCTGATACTTCTTCCCCAATAAGTGATCAGCTGACAGTCTGGTACTCTTTAATAGCTGATCAGCTGACAAGAACCTCTCTTCTTGATTTATGTATGGGTACTTTTGGCAGAAGGGTTAGCAATGAAAAAATTGAAACTGCCAAGTCGAGTTCAAATTCTACTGAGGGAAGATGTGCTCACTTTTATCACTACTATCTATGGAAAAGCTATAAATCCAGCCATAGGTGAAATAGTAGGATAGACTGGGGAACTAGTCTTGGAGAAACTGAAAAGACACTTGCGAGCCTGGAGTTGGTGTTCTGTAGGCAGTCAATGGAAGAAGATTTTCAACTCCACATTGTCTCTTGCTATCAGATCAGGCTGTCTGAAAATACTGGCTTCCTGACCTAATGTGAACATGTATGCATGCGTGTTTGTTCGTGCGTTCACTGCACTGGCCGTAATCGTCCCACATGTTGTGCCGGTCCAAAAATGTTGCTCGATCTCGTCTCAGTGCTGCAACAAAGAACTCTCATGCCAAGTAATAACCATGAGTCCAGTCTATCAACAAGTAACAGATTTATTTGTTGTTTATGAATGATACTGGTGTTCCCAACTTGAATGGCAGAGTTGCAAATGAGATCTCTCTATCCCGGGGGGGGAATGAAAACATAAGTCCAATCTGACACAACAGACCGTCTGCTTCTGAGGACCACTGAAAGTCAACTGCCACCTCAAGAGTTCAACTTTAACTGCCTGCCTTCTCATGCCAGGTCTCACCTCCCATCTCTTCCTTCCTGGCCGGGTCTTTCTCACTGGTCATAAACCACCCAGGCACTGACCACTTTAGATATCTCCTGAGATAAATGTCAGACAGAGAATTATCCCAACATTCCAGCATGGGTTTTACGAAATACTTAATTCATTACAAAGGGAAACAAAGTTTTGGTGTGGCCCAAATAAAACCAAAGATATTTTCACTTTATTTTGTGCCCCCCCCCCCCCTTCTTCTTCTGGTGTAGCATCTAACATTTGCAACGTCTGTCATTCTTATGCATCACTAAAAAATAATTCAGCCTACTGCATTTTTACACTAAAATGCACCAAACATTGATGTTATTGTGTTTTTTCCTTTCACTTTTGCAAAACTCAATCATGTTCTTCAGAACCAAAAACAAAAATGTTTCCTCTAAAAAACAACCAAACCAAACCAAACACCATGAATAAATATTTTAAAAACTTGAAGTGTGAAAACTTTTACCAAAATGACCGGATTTAGCATTAAATAACCTGCAACGAGTTGATGTAAAACAACCAAACCAAATCCACATTGTCCTTCGATTGGAGCTGTCACTATGTATAATAATAATATTTGTCTGTCAATACTGATCACTTGGGCCATTACATCTGTGCCACGGATTTCCTCTTATTTTCTATACATGGGTTCTTGTGCTGTGCATCTTAGCATCTCTGCCTGGGTCGTGCTAGTATATAGGTGGGTTACTGGGGTCATGGACGGCAACCATCAGGGAGGACTTGGCTAAGCTCTCTAGTCCACATGTAGTCGCTCTCTAACGGTGGAATCCTGATTGGTTAACTCATCTCTTGAAAACTTGTGCAGGACTGCTGTGCATGGGTTGCCATTGATCGAGATGCGGTGCAGGCTAGAAGAGAAGTCATCTCAACCTGATCCGGGTGAACACCGTTGCAAGTTGCAAAGACAACATTTGTCTTCCTCAGATTTTAAGAGACTACCATACACACAAACACACACCACATGCGCACACGCACACACACACACACACACACACACAAACAAACAAATAGTCTCTTCAATAAATAAAAACAAAATATTAGCGACACACAAGTTTTATTTTATTTTGTTTGTATCTGTGCGGTAATTTATTCTTTACCTATTTTCTGAACATTTTATCAGATTTATTTCAAATAGTGTACACCTTCTATCAGACATGACGTAAAAAAACCATATGCTTCGCCAGTGTTCACACTATTCATATAAAATAACGTCTGAATCGATAAAGTTAAAAAAAAATTGAAAGAAAACGTTTAAAACTGGAAAGTTCGTAAAAAGGAAAGAAAAGGTTTCATTATGGAAATAGATTTGTTTTCTCAATTGTTATCGTTTTTTACTGAGCTAACGTTCTTGTGATTAGACATATATATATATATATATATATATATATATATATATATATACATACACACACAAATAAATGCACATTGTTCTTTATTATAGAGTAGAGGATTGTGTGCATGTGTAGAACAAATGCATTTCAGTTGGAGGCTTTAAACATCACATGGGAATCTTGAACAATAAAGCAGTGTCCTTTGCAAGGTGTCTGCTTACTTGTCATATTTGTATGAAAGAATATAAGTCATCACGGGACTAAAAAGACACATTCCCTCTTTACATGTTGAATAAAAAAATTCAGGCGGCAACAATTCTCGAGCATAAGTTTTAACTATCATAATTATTGCATCAGTTTGCAGCTGGCAGTGCATCAACATCTGGCTTCCCTTGCTCAACATGTGGGCGTGTTTGTTGCCCGTGTATTGGCATCTACTATCAAAGCGCTGACATCACCTATACCATAATGACTGTATCCCACTCTGGAGCTAGCATCATTGTTGGACCTGACAGAGTTGAACGAGCAGCACAAATAATTATGTAGATTTTACTTTATTGCAATTGGTATCTTTTTTTTCTTTCTTCAAATTGTTAAATGTTTGTTATAAAGATGACTGAAAAAATGGACCCATTTTGTATGCGAGTACATGTAGAGCCCCCTCCCCCCCCAAAAAAAAACATCAGCAAATAGAGGAAATAGATGGGAAAAACACATTTTGTAGAATTTGTATCTTACTATCTATTATTATACTAAATGTGAGTTCATCAACGTTTTGTTCCCTATATTTCATATATATATATATATATATATATATATATATATATATTTCCACAATCAAACAACGCCACAGCCCACAACCCATGAAAGAAACAAACCGGAAGTCCTAGACTCAAGTTTTGCCCTCCTTTGGGCTCATCAGTAGAACACATCCGACTCAGGATTCAAAACTCGAGTGACTTGCATGCGAAGCGAGTACTCAGCCACTGAGCTACCTTGCCACATACAAGAAAGTCTATTAATTTACACAGATTAAGCAAACCACGGCGAAGGCCGACTGTCAAATACACCTACTCTTCTCAACAAGGGGTGTAGTTATCCAACTACTTAGAACCCAGGCCGATGTCTCACAAGTAGGATTTTATACTCGCTAGGACGATGTCATCCAACAAGCTAACCCAGCAAGCAAATAAATATTAGATTTTTGAATATGAGATGATATATATAATTACTCGCTTCGCATGCAAGTGACTCTGGTTTCGAATCCTGAGTTCGGATTTGTTCTACTGATGAGCTCAAAGGAGGGTGAAACTTGAGTCTAGGACTTCCGGTTTGTTTCTTTCATGGGTTGTGGGCTGCGGCGTTATTTATAATTATGCAAGAAGAATGTCTTAACAGATTTGTCACAGTTTAAGAAGTTTCGAATGATATCAAAGTAGAATAGTGGTAATGGTTGTGACCCAACGTGTTACGGGTATGTCTAGTAGATCTGATTGTAATATGAATAAACATCTTGTTGCTTCCATCCCTATAAATCTGGCCCTTATCACAGTAGTAGGAAAGAGAAAATGAACTTTCAGCAGCCTCATAACTCTCGCTTCCCTTATTTTGTTCTTTAGTCCTCACATTCCATAAATAATGTTTCTGACAAAGGGGGGAGAATTGCTGTTTTCTGGGTCGGAATCTATCCATTTAACACTTATCGTTGATTAGTTTTTGACCTTGAAGTAGTATTTTTTTTTTTAGCTCCTTATATCAAGTGGCTTCATGCCTTGTCTGGAGCGATTTCCGTAGAAAAAAAAAAGCCCCTTATGGTCCAGTGGCAAAATGCTCTGTTTTTTGTTGTTTCTTTTTGTTTTTTTGTTTTTTTTTTGGGGGGGGGGGTACAGACATGTTTATTTTATTTTACTTTTATTCTATTAGAGTACATTATTTTATGCTCTGCTTCTTGTATGCACAAAGCAATTCTCGTGTCTAAAAAGTTTCATTGTAGAATGTTAGATTGCTAGAAAGAAGGAAAAGATTGGAATAGTCCATCGTAAACAAAATCGAATAGCACCACAAGTAATAAAACTATTTAACTTGTAGCCGTGAGGGAAAAGAAAAAAAAAAGAGATATAGCAAGTGGAACGTGACTAATTTGAGATTTTGTCTTTTTTTTTTAAAATTTAACTGGCTTTACAAACTTACATTTTTCTGATTCAAACAGTCTAATCCTGCTCTTTTCACCCATTCTTTCCAATCCTCTCATAGTATTGTTCTACATCTAATTTTCAATCTTATTAACCCTTATCCTCAAGTGGCTTTTGGGCCTTGATAATTCGTGGCTCATTAATATATAAAAAAAAAATGTTCCAGCAGTTAGAAACGGTTAATGTGTCATCATATTCCCTATTGAAGCCTTAAAACAAGCGCAAACATGTTCAGATGGTTTAAGGGTTCTTTTTTTTCTTTTTTTTTTAAAACTTTTTTTTAATGTGCTTTGAGCTACTGTTTTCTCCATTGTCAAGAACTTTCATATATTATTCACTAGTTGTCCCTACTCGGCGTTGTCTGGGAGTCTTTTTACTTTCATTAATAATTTAAACTAGTTTATACCCACTCGTTGAGCGATGTTGGTACAGTACCTGGGTATGTCAGTTACCATCTTTACCTAGCTTCTACCACTTTATAGCTAGTATGAAGAAAAATATTTGAAATTTTGTTGAAAAAAAAATAATTCTACGTAGTATTTGCATAAGAGAGTAAGTAACTACGATTAATGTATTTTCGCATTGTTTGTATTGGAAGAAAACCTTAAAAATTATATTTTTAAACAAAAATAATGCCAAATACCCTTTATGTATACTTTTGGGGGGATTATCAAAAAAGCTTACTTAGTTTAAAAAAAAATGATAATGTAATGTTTTTTATGTTATGTTAATTTCTTTAAATTTATAAAACATGTGTCCAGTTAAAAATAAATCCTTTAGACTTACGTGATATTCGAACTTGGGTGTTGACACTGCCTTAGTAATGTGTACTCTGCCTATTCCTTTTTTGTTAAACAATCACATTTTCTATTTGCATACGAACAGAGAAACTCGAAAAACACCATAACTTTTTAATAGTATATAGATTAAACCTTAATAGATTTATTTTTAAACGAATGTTGCACCTTTCAGTAATTATCATTCTTTCATCATTTTAATAAGTCTAAGTTATGACAAAAATCTTTAAAGCAAATAAAGTTACTGATGATACCTTGTTAACGAGACATGGATAATGATGACTGAAATAGGATTTCTTCGTCTCTGAAAATTTGGGTTATGAATGAATGTAAGAACGATTTTGCATCCTATTAAAATAAAAAGTAAAATTTCGACCAATTATTTTTTCTCTTCCATGTGGTCAAATTAAAAAGGCGACGACGTTTTAAAAAAAAAATAAATGTAAAAAGATTTTGCGTTGTCAGATGAGAATTGACTCGGAATCGCATCTCGTCTTATATAGGTCTGTTTTCAGTTGCATCCTAGACAAGCAATAATTGGAATCAATAATTTGACCCTAGTGACCTCAGATAACATTGGAGGAAAATTTGAATGATGTTTTTACTTTCATTGAAACTAATTTGAATTTTCTGTTAATAGCCAAACAAACTTTAACTTTTATAATATATAGAAGATTAATATTAATAATATTATTAATATTAATAATATTATTAATATTAATAATGATATTAATAATGATATTAATAATGATATTATTAATAATAATATTATTAATAATAATAATATTAATAATATTATTAATAATATTAATAATAATATTAATAATATTATTAATAATATTAATAATATTATTAATAATATTATTAATAATATTAATAATAATATTATTAATAATAAAATTATTAATAATAATAAGGATGGAATTATTCAACAACAACCCATCAAACTAATCAAGACAAATGAATTGATAGTGTTTGCTTACAGAAATCAATAAAAATATGAAAATGGAGGGGAAACAAAATCTCCTTACTGCTGCTCTACTGTAGTTTCATAAGAATTTTCAGGGACTGATGTTACCAGAAAAAATCCAACCCCTTAAAGTCTGGTTTAAAAAACAAAAAACTGTACTCCTGCCAAAAATGACACTCTCGATTTCGACTTTATTATTAGTAGTGAACATCATTGCTTTTACACAAGTCGAAATCGACTGCCGCCATTGTTTTTTTTTTTTTTTTTACAGCAATGCATCAAATAATCATGTGCCAAAACAATTGCGATGACGCACAGTTAAAGATTTTTTTTCAGTTTGTTTCGATTGTTCATAAAAACAAAAAACAAATCTATTTGGATGACTGATGAACAGTTTGAACATTTGTTTAATAAATAATTTATGTCTAAAAACTAATTTGGAAATTGTGAAGAATTTGCTATTAACAAAACAAAATAGTTGTATAATATCTTGCCACTCAACAAATATTGCCCAACATTACACTGAGTATTGATTCCGTTCAAATGCCACTGTCTAAGATCCTAGTTGATGATTTGCATCCAAGTTTTCTTGGGTCGTCCAATTTTCCTCCGACCTTCCACCTCAAGGTCTTTGCATTTTCTTATCCCAGAGCCGATCCTCTCAATGTGGTCAAACCAACAGACTGATCGTCAGGAGTTCATATTATCTTCAACACCACTTAGCTCGAGAATGACGCCTCCCCCCCTCCCCAAAACAAACACACTATGAAATTTTATGACGGTTATTTTAAGAAAAGATTACATTAGCAATGAAGTTTGCTAATACTATTCCCCAACCATTTTGGACTGCAGGCTTGTGGAACTCTCTTCCTGCTGACTGTTTTCCTCCTACCTATAGCCTTAGTCTTTTCAAGACTAAGGCCAATAGGCATTTCATGTCTTTGCGATAATCATAGTTCGTTCTTGTTAGCGTCTTACATCAAATGGCTTCATGCCTTGTCTAGAACGATTTTTATTAAAAAAAATTTTTTTTCTTTTTTGGATGACTAAAAGTATGGAACGGCTATTTTGTGATGCTGTACTTCATTTTGACTTTTAAACATTATGAATTATTATTTTTTTTCAAATCAATATAAAAAATAAAGCATTTAAAGGTTAAAGCCATCCAACAGATGTCAGCATGTAAAACGGGCATTAAACCGAATACGATGATGAAGACGATCACGGAGAAGGAATGCTCAACATGTTAACAGACAGACAAAGAAACTTTTGTCTTCATTTTAACCCATTTATTTTAAACAGACAGAACCCCCCAGTAGCCCCTTATGTCTACAGTAGTGCCCTGCCTTGTTTGGAATGAACTATGATAAAAAAATTTAAAAAAGAAACTAGCCACATTAAAGAACAAATTTATGGTCATATTTCTATTAAATAATGTTTTTTTTCCCATATGCCTTCAAACATTATAGAAAAATAACCGACCACTTAATATGCTAAACTGTTCCACTAAGCAATTAACCTAATTTTTCATGAGTGCTTCCAGAAATTATGCATTCGTTTTCCATCCTTTCAATATTTGTTATATTTTATCCAGAAAATCTGACTCTCACAAATAAAACTTCCAAAGAGAAAGTAGCTACAGTTTTTACCCACTTCAAATTATCCACTCTGACCGCGACCCACATCATTGGGTTCTTTGTTTATAGAAGGGAAATTCTGTTAATGCACCACTACATTCCAGATTCAGGGAATATAATTTGGTTATTCCGGCTGCTTGAAAATTATACGTTTTAGGTAACCGGATTACGTTTTAATGAACACATCGTCGCAAAACCATATTTCTAATCACACACAAGTACATTTTTGATGTTGGTCTTTTTATTAATAATATAATATAATAAGATAATACAGTCTATTTGCTACATAAAGACGGGCATGCTAAAAGATAGCCAGAGACTCTTGTTGGTTGTGCTAGATCACATGGAAGGAGAAATGGGATGTTTGAAGAAGTTAGACTTAAATAGAGCAGTTGGTGTTTTGCAGTGGTGGCATACAGAAGCCCTCTGTCCTCATGACCAACCTGGAATATAGCTGTTAATGGAAGCTTTCTAGGGGTCTATTTTGCGTTTATTAAAGAGTCTCTAACTTTTGTTTTTCTATCATGCTCAAGTCATCTTTTTTCTCACTGAAAATAGTAACCTAATTTCAAGTAGCCTGAAAAAAAAATATTAATGACACAAAAAGAATTGCACATTTTTAAAGAGAAAGTTCAATTTTGTCAAAATAACCATCCAAATAATTGAAGGGAATTTCACTATATTTACTCGTTTTCACACTCCAAACTAGGCTGCTTAGTCATACCTAATAAATATGGAAGAGGCTATATTGCCGGTCCCGGCAAAATAACGATTCCTGCGTTATTTTGCCGGTTCATGTATATTTAACTAAATTGTTAAACATACAGTGACGCCCGGCACAATAATTATTTACTAATGTAAAGGGATCGTTATTATGCCGGTTCATTATTTTTAAAAACCTAATTGTTATGGCCTTGCGAAAGAAAAGGTAATTAAATAAATAAGGGCAAATATTTAAAAACAATTTGTTTTCATCATCAGTTGTATCGGTTAAAGAAATAAAAAAAAATCGACCTGCCCTATTGTGTCGGTTAAAGAAATATCTGCTTACTTTTCATAATAGAATTAATGTTGATGAATTTTCCCAACATTACTAAGTCTGCTCTCGATTTAAATAATTGAAATTTTCCTTAAGTTATATATAAAGAAAAAATAAGCAACAAATAAATGTTACCAAAGGCAACATAAATTATTATTCTACCTACCTGTATAAGTTTATTTGTTTATTTTATTATTTATTTTGATAAATGATTTTTTTTTATAAAAATAAACAATCAAATAAATAAATAAACTTATACAGGTAGAAGAATAATTTATGTTGCCTTTGGTAACATTTACTTGTTAAAAATGTGCTTTACAAAGGAAGGATTTTAATGTAAAATTCTGATTTTCTTTATGAAGAAAAACTTCGATAATGTTAAAATATACAGAAAATCACTGGATTTAAACAGTTTCTATTTTAAAATGTTCTTTCAATGAAATCATAAAATAAGTCGTAATTTTGAAGAGTTCACTCCTAATCGAATCAACCGGAAGTAAAAATTAATTTTATCGTTATTTTAAAATATATTGTCGCTTAATAAAGTTTTAAATTATA
The DNA here is from genome assembly GCA_963556195.1 of Sepiola atlantica. Classification (NCBI taxonomy): domain Eukaryota; kingdom Metazoa; phylum Mollusca; class Cephalopoda; order Sepiida; family Sepiolidae; genus Sepiola; species Sepiola atlantica. Next base: position 89,277,150 of record OY744529.1, on the reverse strand, counting down.
CAAAAAATCAATCAGGCAAAGATTAATTAAAAACAAACAAAAAAAATCAATCAGGCAAAGTTTTAAATAAAAAAAACAAAAAAAAAACAATCAGGCAAAGTTTTTAATTATAAATGAAATTTCGTTTGATAAAGTTTTAAATAATACAAAAAAAATAATTTAAATAATAAAAAAAAAAGTAATTTATAGTGAAATAAACACGAGCCGGCAAAATAACGTAAGACTCATTATTGTGCCGGGCGTCACTGTATGTTTAACAATTTAGTTAAATATACATGAACCGGCAAAATAACGCAGGAATCGTTATATTGCCGGTCATGGCAAAATAACGCAGGAATCGTTATTTTGCCGGGACCGGCAATATAGCCTATTCAAATAAATATACTAGTTGCCCCTTGGCATTATCCAAGAGGGATGAGAACCCCTGTGTACTCCTGCATAGAAATATGGAGCGGTAAAAACCTGTACTAATCTGATTTAAGAGGCAGACTGCTTAACTTCATAAGCAACTTTTTATCAGAAAGATACTTTTAAAGTTTTGTACAGGATTCACTCTCTCCAACCCCCAAAAGCAAAGCGAGGTTCCACTGTTGGTAACATTGTTCAGCATACAAATTAACGATATAGTCAAGCGTGTGAACCAAGGGTCAACTGCTCTCTATTTGTTAACTACTTGATATGTTATCGATCAAAATACATCCACTTGATAGAGAGATAATTGCAACAATGTTTAAATAAAATAAGTCGATAATATCAGATGGGTTTAAAATCTAAAAAAAATACCCAAAAACAAATGCGTCCACTTTTATAAAGAGTAGAAAGTGGACCCTGGTTTAACTTTCAGCGCTCTCGTTACATTTGCTCCCCCTATTTTGTTCTTTACTTCTCATTTCATGAGCGATGTTTCTGTTAAACTGGGAAGAATTGTTGTTTTCTAACTCGGCTGTTTTGAGTTGATGGTATGTGGATATTTTCAATCCTCTCATAGTATTCATAATCATTCAACTGCAAATCTCTCCATCTCATTAACCCTTTTCCTCAAGTGTTTTTGTCTTGGCTTTGATAAGTGATGACTCATTTGTAAAAAATTAAAAAAAAAACTTCTGTTAACTAGGAAAAGTACACAAATGTGTACTTAAATTAATCAGAAGAAAAACACATTTTTTTGGGAAATGATTGTTTTTGTTTCTGAATTTTTTAGATAAAGATTGACAATTTGTATATTCCCGAGTTCAAAAAGATACACCTGAAGAAGGCTGAAGGTTACAGTGGCCAAAACGTTGTTTTAACACTCAAGATGAGAACAGTAGTCCTAATAATCGGAATTACGCAAATGATTTTTTTTATTAGAATAAAAACTCTACTATTGCCTTTCTTGCTCCCCTTGCCTTTCTCGCTCCCCCTTGCCTTTCTCGCTCCCCCTTGCCTTTCTCGCTCCCCCTTGCCTTTCTCGCTCCCCTTGCCTTTCTCGCTTCCCTTGCCTTTCTCGCTCCCCTTGCCTTTCAATTATTCTCACCTGTCATTACCATTACCACTGATTTCTAAATGTTAGCAGTAGGTGGTTTTCCCTCGAAACCGAGTGACAACAAGTCTCTATACCTTATATTATTTTATTAACAATGTGTCTAAAAATTACTTTTGTGTTTTCTACTTGAGGAAAAAATATCAATTTATTTTCATTGTTTGATGTTTAATTCTATACACCAAAGACTAAAAATAGTAAAATCCTAATAATATAATTCTAATAATACTTTGTTAGTTTGAGCAACAAAGCAATTGGCATGTTATAATTTCACTGTTATGTTTGTATTTTGACCCAGCGTTGCAAGTCTGGGCATGCTTGATTGTCAATACTTCTGCTGATTCTACTGTGAAATATAATCGCTTAGCATTCAAGAGGATCTTACATTCTTACTTTGATGCTTTGTTGATTAAAGGTGAGAAATAGAACAAATAAAACTAGTTCAAGGGGAAAAAAAGATTATCTGAAATTACAATAAAGGTTTTTTTTGTTCTTTTGAAGTTTTTAGTTTAGTTTTTATGCACATAAATGAATGACAATTAAACTTGTTAGAATTTTATCACCGTCTTTCTATATAGTAAGTAATCTATCTCTATATACAGTCAGGTATGTTTATATATTTTTGTATACAGGGTTCACTCCTAAACTAATTAACCGATCGTTATTAATTTTGGAACACACATGCTAGGCGTAAAGGGTTGGAATGTTGGCTATATTTAGTTTAATTTAGTTTTATGCTAAGGTGAGCAAGAAGGGGGGGGGGGTTGTGAAAATTCAGACATCCAATTTTTGTGAAATTTTAACAATCGGTTTAAGACACCAATTAATGAATATTCCCCAAATTTCAGTTTCTTTGGAGTATTTTAAAAGGGTTTTAGAGGGCATAACATGGGCAAAACCTCCCATTTAAAAATTCAAATATTTCTGATTTGCATTAGATTAGATCCATAGTTATTAGACACCAATTTAAGCAAGATTCCCTGAATTTCAATTTCTTGAGACACCCTTAAAGCTTAAGCCTTAAATTTTAGATATGTTTTAGAATCAAAATCATGTAATGGATTTTGATCAAAATGTGAATTGGGATTCTAGACATAAAGTTTAGTATTATGTCTTGATTTTAATCTTTGTAAGGGAGACATAAAAGACATAAAATTTTATCCATCTTGGGACAGGTATTCTAGTTTTTATATTAAGGGTAGAACTTCTTATAGAGATACTTCCATGAAAAGAGTTTTCAAGAACTCCTAATGTGTGGAACACATTACTACAGAATTGCTTCCCTGCAGACTACAACATGGTCGTCTGCAAATTTGATGTCAACAAATAAACATTATAAACCGTCCTCATAAGTAATCAAATTTTATTCACCATTTTCAATCATCTCATGGTATTCACCATTCAACTGTCAATCTATCCATCTCATTAACACTTGTCCTCGAGTGTTTCCTTGGCCTTGATAAGTGATGACTCATTAATAAAATAGTAAAAAATCTGATTCATCCCTTCCATGTCGCAAATTCTGCGCAAATTTTTCCTCTGCAATTTTTTCTGCTTATTTCCTGAGAAAAATGTCACGACCACTTCAAGGCATCGTGTGTTGCTACTTTGGTCTCAGATAAGTTTCCTTTTGCAACTGATTTACTGTTCTCTTTGACAGAATTGTCCTCTTTTAGAAAATGACACAACAAATGACTTTGCCGAAATGCTTATTTGACATTCATCTTTTCAAAGAATTTGACAGATAAATTTAGACAATCTGTCATGTTCAGCCGCTCTTATAAGTTCTTCCACACTTTCTTAGTAATTTTCTCCTGACATTTTGACATCCGTATTTCTAGTTTAATAAATAAAAACAAAAAAACAATGATTTGTAAGATTGAATGAATATAACATTATAAACAACAAATACTAAATTTTATATGATTACTAGCAGGAAGACCCGATGTTGCCCGGGATTGAATGAGGATCACTACTATGTACTTTTTTTATTATGCTCATAACACCATATTACTTCTTTCGTTTTTACTGCCCCCCCCCCTATCTTCCCGTTTCGACCCCTAATATAGTTGGAAGAAGCTGAAATGTTGGAAAACACTGAATTAGTGTTTTATTGTATAATAAAATTTAAACCATATGTATAAGTTATATATATGGTTTGAATTTCATTAAAATCGGATATACGTATTTGAAGTTTTAAGAGAGTTCTGTTCGCATGGGTCATAGAGGTAGGAGCACGTAGGTATTCAGCACATAGAGGGTAACGTAGAGGTTCGGGACCACTTCCATTGTCTTTCCTGGAGAATTTTATACATATTATATAAATTTCATAAAAATAGGATATATTTGAAGTTTTAAAGGAGGTTCAGCCCCCATAGCTCTTTTAGGTTAAGAAGGCACTTAGATATTCGGGACCACTTCCATTTTCTTCCCCAGAAAATTTTATACAAATGATTTAAATTTCATAAAAATAGGATATATTTGAAGTTTTAAGAGGCTGATGCCCCCATAGACTCCTTATGGCTGCACTTACCCAGTAAATTTTACATAAGAATACATTTTTCGATTTGATGTAGATTTTCTAACCTTTCTTTCTATAGAGAACACACAAACATAACACAGAAACACATTGAGTTTTATATATATATAGATAGATAAAGCCAAATACACGTAAAAAAAGGGAAAAAATGGTGGGACAAGATCGTGGGTTTTGTCAACCAATTAAGATTCAAATTATAAAATGAAAGTTTTTAATTCTAAATTAGAAATTTTTATTTAAGTAAAGAGATTAAATTTTTAAAATGAATACAAAAAAGGAAAATTTTACCCTACCTTTTAAGCAAGAACATAAGTCAGTCATGAGACTGCATAAATTTGCCTGACAATGTAAGGCTGGGACTTACTTCTCCATATTGTATGAAGTATTCAAGAAGTTATGCAATGCGAACGTTGATAACTCACAAATTATTTCTGATCAGGCTGAAATCTAGCATGGTGGTTGGTTATTGTTATCAAAGAGCATCAGATCCACACATCCAATTTGGAAAAATCGGAAGTTGACTTTTCTTTTCAAAGTCACAATCAAATAAGATGCAGGGCTTCAGTGACCAAGTAGTGAGTTTCTAGGATAAACAGAACCGAAGTTATCACGTTTTCTGTGACCTTGACCTTTGAGTTAGATATTCCAAAATTAAATCAGTTCTAAGTTAGACCATGGCCCATATTTAATCTAAGTTTATGATGATTGGTCAAGCAATGTGGATGCTAAGCTGCACAAAAACAAGCAATCAAACTCGACTGTAAACGTAACCTCCGTCTTGATGAACATAATTAAGTTTGCATACAAAAAAAAAAGTAATCTTAGTACTTAACTGGGTGACCATTTAGAAATATTAGATGCATAATACGTAAAACCCAGTCACAATGACCTACTAATCTACAACTACAATGAACAGTCTTTGGTCGTTTGTTGTTATCTGTACTGATCAAAGACTGGCCGGCGATGACAGATCTGATTTTCAGATTCATATTACACTAGTAGGGGTACTCAGCGTCCTGTCCAAAATGTTTGGCCAGTTTTGTGATCGAGGTTGTTCTGCTTGCTCTGGTTTCTTGATGTTGGCATAGCATCATAAGGTTTGGGTTTTGAGAGCTCATCAGATATTAGCTGGTGCTCACAATAGTAGCTCGATGTTGATGGTCAATTTCCATACCCCCTGCTCCTCTGGTTCCTGTACACTACTCTGTAAATTGTCAACATTTTTCTCGTTTAAGTGTCTAATCTATTAATGTCCTTTTGTGGCCAATCAATAATTCCAAAGCTGTATGTTATCACTGGCATAGCTAATCGGTTAATGGCAGTTACTTTGTTTTTGTTTGTAAGCTGGGTTTTGCAAATTTTCTTACCACGGCGTATATATTCTCTGCCAATTTTTTGTCTCATCTTAGCATGTTGAATTGAATCGTTTTATGTGTGTGTGTATATTTCAAAACTTAAATAAAATTTAGAAAATTTACTGAATTGACAATTGGAAAAGCCAAATTGATTGTTTTGTATTTAAACATATTTTTAGAGATTTTAATAGACTTTTAAAGCATTTGCTGACAGTTGATATTTAAAAAAAATTAAATAGACTAGAATTGTGAGAAGAAAATGTTCATTTTTTTGTAGAGCTTCACTACGTTTCTCAGCACCTCCTGGTATTTTGTTTACTTTTTGTCAAGTGTCGTCTTATTTATCTTCCTCCCACAAGGTCGGGAAAGTGGGATTTGAAAATCCAGCGCCAGAGAAGGTGAGCACTCTGGCCTACAAAAAATGCCTGGGCAGCCCTGTCGGCATTCCCCGGTAGGAGCGCCTCAGGCAGTAAGCGATAAACTTACTCCACCCCAAAGAGGGGAGCCAAAGCCTGGGAGGGTGGACCTCCTAGAACTGCACAGGACAAACCCACAGACCGGCGGAATTAAGACCCGAAGGCCAAGACGATACCGGTCTATAGGGTGTAGTATCCAGCGGAACAGATACTATACTTTGATCTTGGCCAAAAGGCCAAGAAGCCGTCGTCAAATGTCGTATTTTGCTGCAACACCCTATATATATATATATATATTTAATGATAGATAAACACGTCATTGGAATATTTGATAAAAGAATCAGTATTGGATTTCCCATAGTTTTCAGATATGATTGGATTGTCCAGCATAGAAGTTACACTTGTAAACAACAGTTTATTGCAAACAGAATCAAGCCCCCCCCCCCTTTTTTTCCTTATCAAATGGCACTTGATACTCTTGCTGCGTTTCTAAAACTAAATTCTGCAAGAAAGAATAATCTTGGCATTAAATTCTCAAATAATTCTCCATAAGAAAACAAGTCAATATTTCTGTATGTTAGCACTTTTTAAAACATGTTTTGGGCTGCTGAATCCAAAACCCTGTTTTCATCATGTATCACTTTTTTAATTGAATTCTTTAGATTTTTTTTATTGAATTCTTTAGATTTTTTTAAATTGAATTCTTTAGATTTTTTTAAAATTGAATTCTTTAGATTTTTTTAAATTGAATTCTTTAGATTTTTTTAAATTGAATTCTTTAGATTTTTTTAAATTGAATTCTTTAGATTTTTTAAAATTGAATTCTGTAGATTTTTTTATTGAATTCTTTAGATTGTTTTTATCTCTGATTATAATTAAATTTAAACCATACATAAAATACATTGATTCTAAAAAGATCTCCCCCACTTCTCTAATGTGAGGTTAACTTCACAAAATTAAAACTGTTCTAAGCCTAGAGCTTCAGTTGTTTAATCTCTATTTTCACATACTTTAAAAAATATTTTAGGTCTGACATCTTGAACTTAACAATTAAAGTGTCTCATTAATATGGGCCTGACCTGGGACGTGTATTTCAGCCAGTCTTCTATTATATAAAAGACAGTTGTCTGTTTGTGTGCGTCCAGCTAAATGTCAGAAACTACATAAGACACACACACAAAGCTGATATATTCTTTTTCAGCATTGCCTCGGAGAGAATATGGACACATTCTTTTTGTAATATTCATTCTTTGGTGGTCACCGGAAACAAAATTAGGTGTGTGTGTGGGGGGGGGGGGGGGTCGACATTTTGAGCTATTTTTTTGTTTTTCTTCTCCATCGACCTTTGGTGTGAAACTCGAACTAAACTACACCTTCTTGGCCTTCGGGTTATGATCAAAGTGTAGTATCTGTTCTATCCTCGGCCGGAGAAGGAGAAATCTGTCTTGAGGGGTGAGAGAGAGAAGTATTAAAAGAAAAATATTACACAGATTTTAACTTTTCTATCTCCCCCCCCCCCCTCCTCATCCTTCCTGGGCAACCATGCTAGTTCATAAATAATTTATATTTTGTACAGAATAAATAGTCTGACCTTTTCTAATAACGGCATTAATGTATGTGTCCTTCTGGTTCAGACTATCCCCCCCCCCTCTCTTAGCCGTAAAATGTTCCTTTAGTTGCAAAAACAGATTACTTAAAAATAAAAAAACACTTTGTTCCTGTAATTATTTATAACTTGTGATACATAACATTGGTATATGTCATAAGAATTTATTACTTACTAACTGTTCCTACCCGGCGTGGCTTGGGAGTATTTTTTTTTCTTAAATAATTTTTAATAGGGTTTTGGAACGTTAAATGTAATATAGTTTTGCCATTAAATTATAAATTGAACCAAATTGTTGTGAAACTACAAATAATTTTGTTAAAGTACGGCATAATCACGTTGATGTACAGATTCTTGTTAGATCACCGAAGTTAAGCAACGTTGATCTTGCTCAGTACCAGATAGGTGACCATTTGGGACTACCAGGCACTTTCGGAGGACAGCGACACCTCTCTTTAAAAAAACTAATGTTGTCAAAATAGGATTGCAAAATAGTGGCTATCCTTTAAATAATGTCTATATTCTCAACGTAGTAAACATGACGTTGTGATGCACAACATACATGTATAGGAATCGGTAATGAATTTATTTTTTATTGTTACCAAATAAATTCTCCCTCACGTATTGACCATTAAAATTGAAAATGTCTGCCATTAGTTGTCTGCATGGTTGCTTACTCCTTACTCAAGAGTTGAAATCATTAACTTGTGGTTTATATCACTCATGTTATTAAATTCTGATTTAATAGGGGATTTTTCATGAAATCTATATAAAGGTCGAGTAATAGACTAATTCATTTACATAAGTATATACACATACATATATTATAATAATTAACAATGAAATCATTGTGTACTACAGGTGCACTACAACTCATCAAAAATAGATACAATATAACACATCACTCAATAAGTCCAGGACTTGACATATAGACGGCGCCACTAATAATTTTTTTTTTTTAATCCATGATTTTTATAAAGTACTAACGTTCAAATAGCTTGTGTCAAAACCGACTTTTGCCGACGCAGAATTACGTAAACAGCCAGGAAACGCCGGCTGAAAACGAACCTGTATCAAAATCAAAACCAGGTGGCGGTTCAACAGAAAAAGAAATCTGAAACATTTAAAGCAAGAAAAACCGTATGTTTATTTTTATAAAAAATGATTTTTTTGACAAAAAAATTAATGAAACAACTTTTATAATTTTTTTTTTTTCACGAGAAGGTTAAATTAAAAAAATTTTTTTTTATTTTATTTTAAATAATTTTTTCCCCGGTACTAGTCCAGCTTTTGAACCAGACCAAAACCGGACCCTAACCTAACCCACTTTTATTGCCTTTGGTAACAGTTATTTGTTTACTATTTGTTTTTGTTTTTCACACCTTTATTTCTCTGTTGGAAATTCTTGACAATTGTCAATTTACGATTTAACTTGTGGTCTGCTTTTCTTGCCTTCTTATTTGATAAGCGCTTCAGCATCTTTCAGCTTTTTACATAAACAATCTGAAAAACCTGAATAAAAAATGGTTTTGTCTGGTTCAAAAGGTGTACAAGTGCCAAAATTTGAGCCCAATCGGATTATTAGTTTACAAATCAGTTATTTAAGTGAAGCTACTGTTGCAAATTTATAAAGAGGTGGAAAAATCTGAATTTCGTGTGTTGCTAAGGCACTGCTTTCTGATGGGGAAAAATACTGTTCAAGCAAAGCAAGGGTTTGATAAATGTTATTCAGACTCTCCAACTGTTAAGAGATGTTGTGCTGACTTACATGTGTGTAGGGGCGATATTAGGTGTAGCTTTGGCGAATTTCAGGAAGCATGACTTACATGTGTGTAAGGGGGATATTAGACAGTTTGTTCCATGCTTTACCAATTCTGAGCATGAAGAAATGTTTCCGAAAATCATGAAAGCTGCGCTGTTTTCTGATATTGTTGGCATATTCACGGTTATTAGACACATAAACCTGGTCAGTGAGGGTTGAAGACATGCGTTGCATGGAGTGTGTAATGCGAGTCTTAAAGACAGGCTTAGTTCTGAGAACCTCAGAGGAGAATTAAATCAGAACAGTATAGGAAGATGTGTGCAGAACAGGAGAGTTGGATGGTATGGCCACGTTGAAAGAAGGGATGAGAATTCTTGGGTTAGTAGATGTAGAACAGTTGAGGTAACAGGTCCAGTTCACAGGGGAAGACCAAGTAAAACATAGGAGGAAGTGACAAAAATGGACTTGAGAGAAAGAGGGATAAATAAAGACCTGTCAGAGATTGGTTAGTTTGGAAGTCAATTTCTTAAAGCCGTCCAACGCATGCCAGCATGTAAAACCAACGTTAAACCAAATATTATGATGATGAAAGATGAAAAAGAGGCTGAGGGTTGTTGTTTAGAAGATATAGTCATCCACAGACAGTTTCACTGTATCACCGCTCCAGGGTCGATAGACAGGCAAGAGATTCAAGCCGGGATCAAAACTCAATTGTCGGCACTTCTAACCGATAGGCTATCAGCAACAGACCATGAGTAAGTGAAATTTTAACATTCATATAAACACTATGAGCATTGAAGACTACTTAATTCGTTTTTACAGAGAGCTTTGCATTATCGTTAATGATATATTAAACTTAAAATGGGGTGAGATTTTATCCTGTACCGTTGACAGATATCGCTTTCTAACCAAAAGGTACATATAAAAATCTACTTCAACAGCAATTTAGGCCAATTATTGGTACATGTTTTCAGAAAAGCTAAATTTAGTTTTGTTCAAATTCATCGATTTTTTATATTTAATCCTGCTCGATATTTATTTTTAGATGGTCATACATAGAGGAAGTTTTGAGGAGTTTTCACTGTCACACTCAGATCTACTACTACTGCCATCCAGGAAGACTTTTTTAAGAGATTTTATTTATCTTTAAAATTTTACAAAAAAGTTCACAATATAGTGAATTTTCTTTATAAAATAAGATGTGGCACAAGACCAAAATTGGGTGGGGTGAGATGGGGGTCGGCTGTTGTCCTCTTAGTTAATTCTTTAAAGTAGTTTTAGTCACCAAAATACTGCATTCACTCAATGGGTAAAGCTTACTTAACATTATCTCCAATGGTTTGGTGTTTTCTATTTACAAAAAATATATGTACAAATTCATCGGTTGCTAAAAATATGCTAAGTGTGGTGGTTAGTAGGGCCCTTCCAAATCTATCTAGGTTTGAGCTGCTCACTGTTTTCCGGGTTGTTTCAAGAGCTGTAAACAAGAAAAACTGTTCCTTATTTGGGGAGAAAAAAGGGGATTATTGATGGATAAAATAGAGAAAAGCAGGACGGGATTCAGGGGCATGGATTGTGTGGTGTCCTCCAAAGCGATACATACTTTCAAAGCATCGTTATTCATATTTCATTCTTACAGTCGTGCATTAGATATTCTATATTTACAAACTAAAAAAAGGACGCTCCCTAACCTATACTTATTTTTCCTCAGACACGTTTTGATTGGATA
>OY744529.1:89243721-89261221 GCA_963556195.1 Sepiola atlantica | reverse complement strand
AAATTGAAATTTCTGTTTGTTCTTTTTTCACCAGAAGTGACTTGCTAATATGCTTCCAACAAGACCTCAACCACTATCAGAAGATCATTTCATGTCTAAATTATGTCAAAAAAGGTATTTTTGGTCCAAAATGCCCTAATATGGTAGTTTGGGCCCAGACGCCAAAAAATTAAATTTATTTAAATGTTTCTTTATCTATCACCAAGAGTATTTGATTCCGCTTCTAACGAGCCATCAACCACTACCAGACGATCATTTAAAACCAAAATATGCCCCAAACAGTGATTTTTCCCCAATATGCCCAAATAAGGGAATTTGAGCCCAGACGCCAAAAAATTGAAATATTTTGAATTTTTCTTTTTCTATCACCAAGAGAATTCCATTCCGCTTCTAACGAGCTCTCAACCACTATCGGACAATCATTTTTAGTCAAGATATTGAATTTATTCCCATATTTGGCATTCTCGGCACAATGTGGGCCGAGCCCCCCCACTTTTTAGGAGAATCCCCACTTTTATAACTGTCCCGCTAGCCCTGTGTTACAGATATTCAGGATGTGTACTCAGCCACGACTTATGACTCAGCACATTTTTCATTCAAAATGACTAATTTTTAAAATCTATTACTAACAACAAATCGTTACTGTATTTTTTATGGGAAAATTATTCGAGGGGACTTTAAGGTGTTAAGTTTTGGTGGTAAGATCTACAGTTTTCAACTTCAGATATTGTTTGAAAAGAAAAGACAGAAACAACCACAATTTTTTATATTTTTATATAAGAAAGAAGAAAATAAGAAAAATAAAGGATAAAAATGGTGAAAGTTTTGTAAATTAATTGTGATTTGCAGCACTTATCTGAAGTAGTGTTTGGCCCGCAATTTTGTAAAAGTTCTTTGTTCTTATTCCAAGTTTTGTTAGTTTAAGTTGGGATTCAACAGTTTCACTTGAATTCCCCAAAAGCGGTACAGGAAGGTTTCAGATTTGGGTGGGGAAATCGAGTGATTTTTATTCAGGTCAGTTGTGATGAAGCATTGCTAAGAATAACACTTATCAATGTTTATTTATTAATTTGTCCCCCTGATGTGACCCTGATATATATTTTTCTTTTACTTAAATTTTTATAATTTAAGTTAATAGTTTCTTTAAAAAAATATAGTGAGCCTTATTTCTTCAAGAAGTAATTATTACTATTATTTTCAAAGGAAATTTAAATGTAAAAGTAAGTGAATTAAGTATTAATTTTATTGATTTTTTAAAAGAAGCCAACATATTTTTCGTTATTTAATTATGATGTTCAACGTACATTATTCACTTAGCAGCACACAAACCAGATTATTGTATACCGGCTACTTATAGGCGATAAAGCCAGGCTATGCTAATTACTGTATTAGCCAAGCAACCACATTACATCTCCTGGAATCTTATGTGTTTCACATCCTGTGTGGACCTATGGCTTCTTCTCCATTCTCTGTTCCTCCTCTATGGTGTTATGTGTATTCCCCACCATAGGGAACCTTGATCTGGCACGTCTATATTCAGAGTCCAATGCTTCATAATTGGACTCATCAGAAGAATCTTGATCATCTTCTGCCACCTTTTTGTGTTCACTGATATTATCATTTATAGTGTGGCCATTATCTTCATATTTTATACTAGATCTTAATTGGACTTCATGGTCAACAATGTAATTGTCCTTTCTGCATTATGAAATTGAAGTTTGTTCTCTCTGTAACATCTTTATATTAAAACTCCTATCTATCTCAAACCGTCTCTTTATTTTTCTATTTCCCGTTTTTCCAGTCCTCTCCCCTACCCCTCTTTCACCTCGGCTCAGTCCATTCCCCTCTCTTGTTTTAATGTATTGAAAATAATAATAATGTAAGTCATTCACCTGAGCTTTTAAGTTTTAAAGTTATTGTTCCCAGGCAACACCGAGTTTCTTCCCCACCTACCTCCTCAAAAATATAATGAAATCTATATTTGTTTTAATTTATTTCCGGGCAACACCGAGTTTCTTATCTTCCCCTCCCCCTTAATAATATAATGAAACCTATATTTATTTTCATGTATTTCCCAGGCAACGCTGAGTTTCTTGTCTTTCCCTTTATCAAGGATTGAAAATGTACTACTGTATTATTGTACGCACTTGCTCTATCTAGGATTATGAACGCTGACTCCTTAGCAACGCAGAGTACCTTTTCTGGTATATAATAGTATCAGAAAATACAGTGAAAATCTTTCTCTCGGGCAACACAGCGTTTAAAAACAGCTTCTGTATGTAGGATTGCTCTCAATAGGATATTGATGACTCCCAAACAACGCTGAGTAAATACACCTGCTCTATCTATGAGCATTTTGGATTAACTTATCCCACTTACCAAATATAATACTTTATTATTACTATTATGGCTCCCGGGCAACACCGAGTTAACAAAAGACAGAGAAGTTCTTCCTCCCAGGCAATGCTGCGTTTAAACACACCTGCTCTATCTATGATGTTTATCACTTTTGGATTACTATATACCATTTACCAAATGTAAAACTGTAATCTTCCATTTATTGCTCTTGTTTAGAGCGCTACTTAAACCACCCAAATAAAATTAAGGATGCCTCCATGTCATGGGGTGCTTGTTCGTTGTTTACCACCACCAAACGTGTAACAAATGTAAAAATAATTTTTTTTATTTATTTTTACAAGGGTCACAATTAACATTTTTTTTACAATGGAAAATTAACAAATTGTGTAGAATTTGTGAATGTGTTGAAAAAGAAATTCTTTTAAATTTGTATCCTCACTCTAAAATCTGAATAATTTATTTAGATTTTAGAGAGGGAATCACTTTCCTACATAAATGTAACGTAAAATGAATACCCACTTTCTGACCATCACCAATTTGACCGTTTTTTTTTTCTTTGTACACTTCGTTTTAGTATTTTTTTCATGTTTTTTTTTTCATATTTTTTTTATATATATATATTTTAAATAAAGCCGTAGAGGCTATACAATTCCAGTGAGGGCGTTAACGAGCTGCGCTCGTTCACCAGTTTCTGTTGCATGGGCAAACTAGTGCGTTCGAGGGTCATTTGGGCATCTTGTCTGGCAGTGCTCAAATGTGGGGGCAAAGACATGGCGAGACCACATACATTTAGAGGACGAGTGTTTCCAAATCACAAAAAAAAAGTGTTAATTTTATGTAATGAATTTACTACTTTATGGAAATTGTTGAGCCAAAGACAAAAACTAATAATATCACTTGCATGCTGTTCTGCACAAGTATTGCAATTGTAGAAATTTAAAAGAAAATGGTCGGTATAAAAAAAAAAGACCCCCCCCCCCCCCCCCGCGCTCTAAAAAAAATTGTTACTCTTCTGAAAAAAGCCAAATTAAAAAAGGAATTGGTTGCATTTTTTTTTCTACATATACTTTTGAAACAAGAACACTATTCTTGATTCACTTGCTGCAGTCACGCGCAAGTTCTTGGCCAAGAAAATTCAATACCACACGGATTGAATACACAAAAAAGAGATGATTAAAAAAAATATCTTATTTTAATCAATAACCCGGGAGGTGACTGTGTTGAAGTGGACCGACGCTTACTGATAGCTTGTGTTACAGTCATGTTGGCTCCATAGCACCGCTTTCACTCGGGAGTTTCGGCGACCTTCAGATGGTCCCTCTTGTGGGTAACTGATTGTAAATCAAAGAATTGGTCGCCCATAGTGCTATAATAGTACAAGAATGAAGGGTTGTTTATGAAAGGACTTTTGAAACCAGAACAAAACTGCTCCGTAAGAGGAAAACACGATATAATCTTTCTGTTCCCCTCTCCCCCCCCCCCCAGGTCACACGATCGGATAAACAACTTAGCAGGTTTAATCTATTTGCACATGTTTGTTTATTTTAATTGCAAATAAGCTTTTTGAATTAAGCTGAGTATGTATTTATCTCTGTATTTTCGAATTGTGTGAAGAGTACTGTTGATATGACCTAATTCGTTACAACAAAGGTGAATGTTTTTAGTGACAAAACCCACAATGACGAGCACTGAACCAGATAATAGAAATGTTACGCTGAAATCTATGCAGATTTATGAACATCTGTTTATCAACTTGTAAACTTAGTGGTGGACACCTTGCATTTAATAATATTCTACATTAATATAGGTGTGTGTCTACGTATAGATACTAGATAATAGTACACTATCCCCCCCATCGGAGAAGATAATTATGGAAGGAGTGTATCATGAGGAACAAACATATACTATACTTTCCACAATAAAAGGAGGTAATACCTGAGAGGATCGCCCCATAAAAGGAGAAGGTAATGCCATTGAGTATGGCATCATGGATACTACACTACCCCCCCTCCACACACACACACAAAAAAAATGTTGATTCTAATTTTTTACCAACTCTTCAGATCCCTGATGTACTCCTACTTTAACAAGTTAAAAGTTGACCCCAAGATTTCCCTAACATTGCACAAAAGATGATGAATCAACCCAGTAGCTTAGAAAATGTTAATAATTGGTATCTTTAAAAGCTAGCGGCAACAATCTTGAGAAAGAGAGAAGGGGGTATTAAATATGTTAAGTAATAAGAGGTTGTCATTTCTTGACTTCCTCTTTGTAAGAGCTCCTCAAAGTAAGACACGTAATTCTAAGCAATTAGATAAACAGATTTTTATTATAAAGTGACAAGCATACAATGTTCACAAGTTAATGTGAATTGTACATGGATGTTTACGCTAATTTATATCTTGACTTTGTGATGATAACAAAAAGAAAACATTGGATAAATATGTTTAAAATGGAAAAAGTTCTTTGAAAGCATCTTTTTAAGAATTTAAATTTTAAAATAGGCAAAATAGCTTTGAAACTACGTATAAGATGCAAATAGTTTTTTTTATTCAAAATGATTTTTATTTCTTGACCTTTTTAAAAAGATTTTTCGGGTAACATATCCTTCATCAGAGATCGAAAGTGTTTCATAAGAAATGTAAAGGTATTACCCTTTTTTATATAGTTAGTAGGGTCCTTTTCATCTTGATGTTATCGAAGTGTCTGTCCGTTCTTATTTGGGACTATTAAGAAACAATTCCTTTTATATAGAACTTTAAAAGCATGTGGTTTCTAGTAGTGTATGAAAAAAGTTTAAAAATGTGCAAACAAATAAAAATTAAAAACTAAAATGACTTTACTACAAACAAACTCTACCGAAAACATAACCTCCGCCTTGGTGGAGTTAATAAATAGTTGTAGTGGTTGTGACCTAACGAGTCACGGTTATGTCTAATTTTTTTTAATAGAAATCGCTCCAGACAAGGCATGAAGACACTTGATGTAAGGAGCTAACAAGAACGAAAGATGATTACTGCAAAGACAGGAGATGCTTATTGGCCTTAGTCTTGAAAAGATCAAGATTATAGATAGAAGGAAAACAGTCAGCAGGATGAGAGCTCCACAAGCTTGCAGTTCTTGGAAAGAAGTTACTGGAATAGGAAACTGTATTACAATGAGATATCAAAACATAGAATTGATTGAGACCACTACACCAACGAATCAAATGAGCTGAAACAAAGGAAGCAGAGAATAGATCACAGAATTTCGAAGAACACATGCCATAATAGTACTTATAGTAAAGATTGAGACTAGCAACATCACGTCTGTGTGAGAGAGAGAATGCAGAGAAGAAGAAAGGGTGGGGCCAATCAAATTACAGATATGTTTCTGCACCTTATCAAAAACCCTCAAATGGGACAGAGATTCATCAGCTCAAATATGACAACTATACTCCATACATGGTTTTTAGATAATATTAACCAATGTCATCAAATTGTTTGTCAGAATGTTTGAAAAGTTCATTTTGTACAATGCAAATGAGTTTAACCGAGTTTTCCTGATTGTAAATCTCTTAAGTAAACTCTGTTGTGCTCTTTTACATGAGACAGAATGGACAATGCTTTGTAAACACAATCCAACCAGTCTGACTTGTTTGTAAGACAAGACAAATTGAGTCAACAGCTCTGGTAGACATGGTTCTCTGAACTAGGAATGCTATCTCATCTTGTTTGTTTTGTTATAACATTTCGGCCATTATACTTTATGGCCTTCATCTATCTCGTGGAGAATCTATCTTTGGAGAATTTCAAATCGGCAGTAAAGAGTTAGTTCATAAATAAAGAAGAAAAAGACGGGAATTGTCTCCCTTACAACTAAAATTTTATTTCTTTTTCTGTATAAGTTTAAATATGTGCAAACAAAAATTAAAAACTAAAATGACTTCACTGCATCCCGGGCAACACTAGTTTCTAATAATTTTAGTTATTATAATCTATTTTTGGTCAATAAATATATAGACACGTGACGGTTCTCTGAACTAGGAGTAATAATTCCATTTTGAATGCTCTACAGCGTAGTGTAGAGCATTCAAAATGGAATTATTTTAAAAAAGCTTTGTAGTTTGCTTGAATCATTGTGCGTACTGTGTAAAAAATTTGATACTTGAAATCAGTGATACTATTAGGTTGAAGACACTGTTTGATAGAAAATCATACAAGACAAAGATAGATAAAACGACAACATTGAAGGATTCAATAATAATTGATTAAATATTTACCAATGTATTGTATCGAATCAAAGATGGTATGGTGTCATACTTTAAAAAAAATACTTATATATTATGAGGTAAAACCTCTTTTTCAAAAAAGAATTCCACTTCTGGCTTCTAGTCGGAAAACTGTATCAGAATCAAGATTTCTGTTTTGAAAAAGAGGTTTTACCTCAATATTTAAAAAAAAATGATATCATACCATCTTTGATTCTATACAATACATTGGTAAATATTTGATTGATAATTACTGAATTCTTCAATATTATCGTTTTATCTATGCCTCATGTGATTTTTTATTAAATAATATCTTCAACCTAATATCGCAATTGTCACTGCTTTAAAATATCAAACTTCTTGGAATTATTTTATTTTTTTATGACTGATAGCCCTATCTTTTTTGTTTAGTCATAACATTTCAGCCACTTTGCTCTATGGTCTTTTTCATCCATTTCATGTGGTCAGTAATGTTACCGGAGTTTCAAACCAGAGAGGAGTTGGTTTAAAAATAAAAGATTGGATTTCCGATTTCCCATCAATGTTAAAAACTGAACCCTTTCAAACCTCATCGACCAGGCTAAACTCTAGAATACTATGTAGTTTCAATCACTCCAACAAACGCTTATCTTAGTGGAAACAAATTTTTAAAATATTCCTTATTTGTATGTATTCTATTCTTTCGGACATATAAAGTTATCTTGTTAGATTTTAAAAGTTGATCTTAAACAGCATTTTAGATGACATATAAAACTTTGATTCTGAGTAGCAAATTTTTTAAATTTTTTAAAAATTCTTTTTATATATTGTTGTACAATGGTTTTGGCACTATAATAACGTATTTCACTACAGCTTATCTTAAACAAAAAAAAGATGTAGTCCCGCCTGGACAACTGATGGAAACGTTCTTCAATTATAACTTTAAAATTAAAATCAGCATGGAGAATAACCCATGTTTTTATTGAAAAATATAAAGAGTTATCTCTCTTACAACTAAAATATTATTTCTTTTTCTGTATAAGTTTTAAAAAAAATTAAAAACTAAAATGACTTCACTACAGCAGTATATATATATATATATATATATATATATATATATATATATATTGTTGAATATAAGAGATAACTCATGTCTAGATATCCTTTGGTAGATCCTTTTCGAAAGGATCTACCAAAGGATATCTAGACATGAGTTGTCTGTTATATTCAACAATACTTGCCTGCAAGAGAAGATGCTGCCTAGATATACATATATGTATGTATATTTATGTATGTATATATATGTGTGTGTGTATATATATATATATATATAAGTATAAATTTTTATTTATACAAACATTATTGGTTACATATGTGCATACATGTTTCGGTTGCACTTTCCCAAGAAAGTCAACGTCATCAGACCAAGAATCTTTCAGGAACCTGAAAGATTCTCGGTCTGATGAGGTTGACTTTCTTGGGAAAGTGCAACCGAAACATGTATGCACATATGTAACCAATAATGTTTGTATAAATAAAAATTTATACTTATAAACAGCTCTACTTGGTATTGAGCACTTTTTATAAACACTTGAGTTTCTACGGATTTACATTTACAGAAACCAATACATGTACGATATATATATATATATATATTACATATACACACACACACACTAGTATGAGTGCACGAGTAGTATAATGGATACCTATACAGACATTGGAATCAACAGAACAGAGTTCAAATCCAATCTGAATCAATGTCATTAGGGAAGATATGAACTACCCTCTTCAGCTATGGGTAAAATAGCAACTTCCGGTGAACCTATTTCCAACAGGTAATTTGTCTTTCATCATTTAATAAGACAAAAAGGCTTGAAATACAGAGAAATGGTAAAACAAAAGTTGCAACTTCTCCAAAGGATCAATCAGTAAAAAATATTCTGAACTAAACCAAAATGAGGTCATCATTCTTTATTTCAAGAGGAGACGAGATTGGAGAAGACTTGTGAATTTTGCTGCATAACCTAACACATACTTGGAATTTGTGTTATCCTTGTTTGTAAGAGAGTTTGAGTTAAGATAAACACAGAGAGTAGATGAAAACGAGACTTGCCTTTAGTATGTTAAGCAGCAGACAAGAAAGTTACACAAGAATTTAGGATTTTTTTTCTTTTATATAATCTGAAACAATTACTTCCTTTATAATATCTCACCTCAGTCTGCATTTGCCTGAAGAAGTAAATACTGCAACTTTTTCTATCTTTATTTGTTTCATTGTTTTCTTCTTTTTTCCTTTTTTCTTTTTTCCTTTTTTCTTTTCTTTCTTTTTTTCTTTTCTTTCTTTTTTTCTTTTCTTTCTTTTTTCTTCTTTTTTCCTCTTCTCCTTTAATGATGAAGTAAAGATTTTTATAGCGAGAAGTCCAATATTAGAAAATAATTTATTTTAATACAATTCGATTAAAAAAAAAAGAAAATACATTTTTCAAATTGCGTGACACCATCTCTGCACATGTTTTTTAAAATATTTGTCTGTTTCATTTGTTGATACGTTTTATACGGCATAATCACATTGACCCATCAGTTCTCGTTAAATCACCGAAGTTAAGCAACGTTGAGCCTGGTCAGTACCAGATGGGTGACCATCAGCCTTTGGAACTCCCTCCCTGCTCCCTGTTTCCCTGATTGTACCGAGATGCAGAAATTTTAAACTAATGTGAACAAGTATCTCGCTGCACAGCTTCCAATTTAGAATGATCCCCTAAACTTTCACTCTAATTCTCAGTAGCCCCTTACGTCTACAATGGCAACTTGCCTTGTTTGGGGTGAATTAAGTTAAATAAAAAAAATTTTTTAAATTGGGGAGTACTAGGCGCTGTATGTAGGAGGACGTCGACACCTCCCTGCTAAAAACCTAACGTTATCATCTCCCCTAACCGGCATATACATGCGACTGGGGACCGCTGATGAATTTGATACTCCCTAGAAACTTCCTCATTTGGAAGAAGCTGGTTCAACCTGCCCAGAGTAAATGTCGTACCAAACACAGGAGGTACATTTTGTTTGAATAAAAAAAAATTTGTGAATACGACGATGTAGTTTTTTATTTTATATAAATCTCCAAAGTTTATAAAGCAAAACGTTTTGTAAATAAGATTTTTTTCTTAATTAAAAATGTGCATATAGCAAACCATGTTTTTTAATAAAATTATGTATTTTTTGGGGCTATGAGTAAAACTTGTTGGAAATAAACCTTTTTTTTTTAAATACACCACATCGTTTTGTTCATGATTAATGCAAAAGTTAAAAAAAAAAAAAAAATTAAATTTTTTTTTAAAAAGGCGGTGTTATTTTAAAATATGTCCTGTTAGTTTTTCCCTATTCTAGGGTGCCTCAAATCTATTTGATCCTACTAAAGTACTATAAAGTAACTCAAAGTATATCTTTATGTTATTAAATTCGATTTTTCACGCTATTCCTCATACAATTAGACAGATTTCAACTTGTACCTCTCTATCAATGTAGGTTATTCGGTCACTGAACTTGGTCAACTAATCAATGTTGATTTATCGACTGTAATTCATCTCTTGTTTTATTGAATTTCTTCCTATTTTATTTATTTTGAATCTTTCAAAAATGTTTCTAGGACATGTTAAATGCTGGTGGTGGTTGTAAACGCACTATCACTGTTCATTATTGTGTTGCTTGGGGAAGGTTCAGGAAGTTGCAGCCAATTTTTACATCTAGGCACATTTCCTTTAAGATTCGAGGCCAAGCCTTTTTAGCCTGTGTTTGTTCTGCCATCTTGCATGGCATGTAGCCATTTGCCTCAAACATTTCTGATCTGCAATGGCTTCTGCGTATGACCCTGCTATGATCAGGTGAATGTGTAGTTGCAAACTGGAAGAAAGGATCTCTTCAACCGTGTTTCATTGGAAACTTGGTGTTGGTTGTATTATGCATGCCTTGTGTGCTGAGCGTCTCTGGTAGTTTGGCCATGTACAACATGCCACCCCTTGCAGCAACTCCATAACATGCCTGGATATTCCAGGCACTATGGAGCATTGTAGATTGAGGCAGACTTGGCTTGAGTGTGTAAGAAGTGATTTGACTGCACGCAACATGACTGATATCAACCCTTTGGATCGGATCACATAGAGAGCAGGTGTGAGATGTTACCTGATCTTGTCCACCCCCGAGTCCGGGACACTCGCAGCACCTTACATGCCAAAACCGAATTTTGATGATTTTAATTCAAGTCATTTCTGACACGTAAGAAAATAGATGCAAAAAAATCTAAAATTAACATTTTCCTAAAAATAAAGCCCAGTTTAAGTTGATCCATCTGTGGATCACATTGCTATGGGACTGTTTCCCTGCAGACTACAACATGATGGCCTTTATTTCTAATGTCAACAAATGATTGTCGAGCCGCCCTCTTAAGTAATCAAATTTTGTCCTCTCCGTCTATCATTTTCAAACTTCTCGTAGCATAGTTCAGCATCTAACTGACAGTCTCATTAATTCTTATCCTTGAAAGTGGTAACTTATTAGTATATAAAAAAAACTTAATAAAGAATTGTTCAACATACCTCTATTTATTTTTATATACAAATTGAAATTCAGGGAATTTTGCTTAATTGGAGTTAAATGACTATGGGTCAATTTTAATGCAAATCTTAAATATTTGAATTTTCAAATGGGGAGTTGTGCTCATTTTATGCCCCTTAAAACCCTTTAAAATACTGCAAAGAAACTGAAATATGGGGAATATTTATTAATTAATGTCTAAAACTTATTGTTAAAATTTCACAATAATTGGGATGTGGGGTATCTGAATTTTCATGAAGGCTTTCACCCTCTTTTTATCCTCTTTGCATAAAACTAAATTAAACTAAATATAGCCCAAATTACCCACCCTTATGCCTAGCAGCTGTTTTTCTAAAATTCATAATGATCGGTTAATTAGTTTAGTAGTGAATCCTATACATAGAAATATATAAATGTATATAGATACCTGACTTTGTATAAATACTATTAAAACTTGCTTGTATCGGCTATCATCCTGGTCGGGTTGAGTCAGCTTCTTCCTGAGCAAGTGCTAGACAAAAACCTAAAACTCTGTGGATCTTCTTTGTTTATTCATCACACAATATTATTTATTTCATTTGTTTTCTTTTCGTTTGTCGTCTTGTCTCATGCTTGAGGTTAGACATTGCGTGAATGACTTTCAATATTTCCTGTCTGTTGCCATTTTTCTTGTGCCGCTAGCCAGGATCAGGTCATCATCAACTGATCCCCTCCATGTCTGAAGCGGCCTACCACAATGCTTTGATGTGGGACACTCTTTGGAGCATTTTGAAGGACTGGCGGCATGGCCAAACCAATTTAGACGTCATTGTTCAATGTACTTTCTCATGAGACCGACAATTTTTTTCCATCCGATTCGCTAAAGCCAGGATCGTGTCATTCTGATGTTTCGTCGTGGACCATATTTCGCAGCCATACAAGAGTACAGGTCAGACATGTGTGTTGTATGGTGCCACTCTCGCATACAATAGGATCCCTGCGTTTTGTAAAATTGTTGACAGCTGCCTGGAGATTCTCCATGTGGCAGATATGCGTTGTGTTATAGTTGTGTCAGTTCGCCCACTGGAATAAATTGTGTTACCTAGGTAAGTGAATTTATTGACTCTTTCGACACCTGCAACAACTTCTCTTTCCATGGTAGTCGGATTTTGACAGGTGCTGCAAATGAAATTAGCTGCATCTGCTACACGCAGCACCGGCAGGTTGGTGCACCTTTTGTGGCACCAATTATTGCATATTCTACATTTGATGGAGTTTGAGCCAGTTCCAGGCCCACAGATGTTGCATGGGTATTTTCCTTGTGGCACAGATATCATCTCTTTAGCGTCAGATATTATGTTTCGTCTTTGTCATATTAACCCTGAAGCCGCCCCTTTCTGTTAAATACTGTACTCACTTCTGTCGCACTGGGTGCACTGATAACAAAATCATTCGCATACAGAATCTCCCATGGAGCACCATTTCTGCAGGTTTGATGTTTAATTATATGAAGCCTCAAAAATGTTACACGAAATACCCTAAATGTAGTTAAACATGGCAACACATAATGATATCATGTCATCAGTAAAAGTTAAATAAAGTAAACACTTTGAATTATTTGGACGACTGTTCTCATCTTGCGTGTCCGTTTCAGCTGATGTAACTTCCAATCTTCTTTATGTGCATCTTTTCAAACTTGGGAATCTGTACAGAATTTCGAGCTGTAAAACATTCACAACAAAAACTCGTCGAGCTACAACCACTGTCAATGCATTCCCTTTCTCCCTGTGTGTACCTAGAACTAAGCTAAACTTCCATGAGCAGAGTTTCTTTCCTAGAACTGCCCATCCGTGAAACACAGTACCGCAGGGCTGCTTCCCGGCTGACTATAACATTTCCGTTTTCAAGTCCAATGTAAACAAATTCTTTTTGAGCCGTCCTCTTAAATAATCAATTTCTCAAACTTGGGAACCTGTACAGAATTTCTAGCTGAACCCTTTATTTGATCCACAGGTGCTCCATGGCAGATGCACGACTGAGCTTCATTCTATGCCCCCCCCCCCCCGTAAAACATTCACAACAAAAACGCGTCTATCTAAAACCACTATCAATAGATTCCTTTTCTCCCTGTGTGTACCTAGAACTAAGCTGAACTTGTATGAGCAGAGTTTCTTTCCTAGAACTGCCCATCCGTAGAACATAGTACCAAAGGGCTGCTTTTTTCAAGTCCAATGTAAACAAGTTCTTGTTTAGCTGTCCTCTTAAATAATCAATTTCTCTACAAGTTACAACCATCGTTACAAATCCCCTCGCTGTACCTGTCCAACCTAATAACTCTTATCCTCGAGTGGCCTTTAAGCCTTGATAAGAGGTGACTCATTTGTAAAAAAAAAGAAGATTATTCTCATTCCATCAGCCATGACCGGGTAAAAGTGTTAATTTTATGTTATTTTTAGTTATCGCCTGTTGTAAGGGTTGAACCTTTGACCGGAATGTGAGTTCTCCACTTCTTAATGAAATCCCGCTTTTTTTTTCAATCCAGAAAATGCAGATTTCCGCTTAAATCGCTAGATGTGAGTTCTCAACCAAAAAGCTGACAACTCAGAAATATCTAAAAAAAAAAAAAAAAAAAAAAAAAAAAAAAATCTGCTTTTTTTTTTCTTGATAAGAAAAGGCTAATTTTCCTTTTATGAAAGTTCTCTCTGAAAACTGAGAATGTTAATTTTGCTGCAAAGGCTAAGACTTCAATCAATTTATGTTGGGGGTAGGAGAATTAGATGACGACACACACAGGGGGCCGTTACCCCCCAGATTGAGAAATTCATCTTAATTTCAGTTTTTTTTTTGCCATTGGTTACTCAAGTACATCAGCTGAAACGTAATGAATATAACAACCAAGATGAGAATAGTCAGCTGAATAATACACATTACTAATCCTCGTCTCAAATTTCTAAACATACTTATTCGTTATTGCAATACATCCGGATTCTAAGAGTTTGACTTTCAGTAGGTATCACAAACCAGCTTAGAGTTTAGTGTGCGAAAATGGGTAAATAGAGTGAAATTCCTTACAATTTCAACTTCTTATAACTCATTTACTTTTTTTTTTTTTTCGGTTATTTTGATTAAAATTTTCTTATAAATGTACAATTCTTTCTCTTGTGACATTAATAGTTTTTTGTTCCAGATTACTTGAAGTTAGGTTACTATTTTCAGTGACAAGCGATTTTATTTTAAAATGTTTGTGTTTTACAACTTTATGTGCACGATATTTTTTGTATCTATGTGCATAAAAACAGTGTTATCTCGTCAATATGGTGGGTTTAATATAGAGTTTTAAGTTGTCTTTCACAAAAAAATACAAGTTGAACAATTTAGTGAAATAAATTTTTGCCCTATTATCAAATTGTTTCCATCTGTTTTTTTAAACGGTTCAAATCTGAGTTGTTTTTGTTGATTTACTATTAAAAGAAAAATCTATCTTGATCTCTACTGTTCTATGAATCATATTATGTCGATTCAATGTGTTAGCTCTTGAAATGAATTTTATATGAACATAGTGTACGTCCATGTCATTTTTGTATGTTTTTTCGAGAGGTAATGGGATTTTGCCCAATAAACATTGACTGAGTTGATCTAATAATTATTGCTTCCATTATGATTAATCTTCATTTTGGTTCAAATCCATACCTTTTCCTTCCCTCTAACAAGGGACTATGTAATTTTTTTATTTTTAATTTGAGCCCTTTTTTATAGCAGTGTGATTCACTAATTATTTTTTTGTGATTGAGTCCACAATACCTCATTGACCGAGTTTCTTCGTTTTAGACAAGGTTTTGTGAGAACCGATAGTGTTGGTTATAAACTGATCTTTTTGTGGAGGACGTGGATTCCTTTGAAAACCTTTGCCATCAATTTGATAGATTTATTTGTTCAAATTGACTTTAGCGTGGGAAATACTTACCAGTGTTATTCGCATAAATATTTCGACTTGCAAGGATTCGAGTCAAATAAATCTTATTTAAGATGCTAAGAAAGCCAGTTCAGCAGAAGTAAAAAAAGAAAGACATTGAACGACTTGAATTTATAATATGCTAACTGTTCCTACCCGGCGTTGCCCAAGAGTCTTTAATTATTTTTAAAATAAGAGTTTGAAGGTTAAATTTAAATGTTTCCAAATTCCTATCAAATTTTCAAGAGTCACAAAGTAATTCATAATTTCTGTTAACTATTAAGCAAAGATTAAAATGGCTGACTTTTTTACGAATGAATTCTGGTGGATTTAATGTCGTAAGATTTCAATTTATTTTACACTATTTTTAATTGACAAAAATAACTGATTAAAAAAAAGAAATGTTTAAGTCACATGAAGTCATCTCTCTATATTTATTAAAATTGCTGATTTCTTTCCGACTAAACTGAAATGCATATCTGTGATTCGATTAATAGTAGTAAAAATATTGGATACTGAAACGCAGGATCGAAGGTTCATAACCTTTAGTTCTTTAGTCTATAATGCATCCAACTGAGCTATTTGGCTGGCGAGATAAAAAAAAATATCTAATGAATGTTTATATGGCATAGACGTTTTATGTTTACCGCTTCCGAAATGAAAGATCTATTAGATTGAGCAGACTCACAGATAATGGAAGTGATGAATTTTGTTGATGTCTATATAATACGTGTATATAAAAATATTATAATATTATATTTATTAAAAGTAAGTAATGCTAAAAGTGTATGAATGTTTTTCTAACTGTTTTTAAATCAATACATTTACCTGCTGCACGACATCGGTGCACTGGGAGTCTTTCTCTTGCAAAACGAAATATCTATCGGATTTTTTAACCCTTTTAAAAACGGAAACATTTCATGAAATAGTACAGAAAAATAAAAGTAGGATGTAGGTTTAGTAATGCATCCATGTAAAAAAAAAGGAAAGGTAAGTTTTAAATAAATACTGAAATTATTTTTGTGATGTTAGAAAAGGAAGGGGTGGGAAAATATTAGTTCACAGTGTGAAATTAGAACAGTGGCTCAGGTTTAACATATATAAGATGTGGCCCTTTTGAAAAGAAATATCGCAAAAAGAAAAAGCAAATAGCATTACTTACTATTTTTTTTATAAATCTTCTTTCAGTTAACTTCATTTGCTTCCCAGAAAGAAAATAGTCATATAAATGGACTATCTTCGCATGTTGAAAGAAAAATAAAGATAGCATAGAATAGCAGGATCGCAGAAAACAGAAGCGATGAATTGTTTTTGAAGGCTATATTCTGACGTGTATATAAAAAATTATACTATTATATTTATTGAAATTAAATAATTATAAAAATCTGTGAATTTTCTTGTACGCCTGTTGAAGGTAATACCGTTTTATGCTGGCCGACACTAGTGCATAGAAAATCTGCCTTTTCCAAAAATGAAATATCTATCAGATTAAATATGGAAATTAGTAAAATCAATCATAAGTGAAAAACAATTTTTTGCAAAGCACACAATCGAAAGGAGACCATATCTTTATAACAAAACAGATTTAATTATACTCTGTAGAAGGAAAGCTATCGATGACAAAACTTGAGAAATAGACTGGCTTCATTGTATTATATAGATAGTTTAGGATTTAACTTTGATACGATACTACAGGGTGCCCCACAAAATATCAGGAAATTTATCACAATTAATCTATATGTACATATGCAATTGTAGGAAATGGAAAACAGTTGTTAATGACAGAAACATTGTAAAAACTGTAGAAACACACGTTAGATGAGAGGTTTAATGTGCCATTTTTTTTTTTCTTTTCTCTGAATTAATTTTATTTTCAAAGTAAAGTTCATTTATTTATTTTCCTAAATTGTGTTTTGTTTCAATTTCTTATTTTAAACTTTAGAGGAGCCGGATAGGGGTGGGGGACTTCCATACACTTATGTCCCAGGCATGATACTAAACTGACATTGACACTTTTAAGCAAAGTGTTCACCTCTATCACACATCACAACCATCACCCTTGAATCCACATTTGTCAACTTATTTATTTTTTTTTTTTTCCTTCCCTATTTTCCAACTCTGTTAACTATTACTTTACCCTCTCTCAAATTCACCAATGCCTAACTGAACTTTTAAAACTCTGTTAATATTCTATGACTGCACCTTTCTCTTTCTTACTAAAATTGCTGTGAAACTATATTCTGGTGTGTTGTGTTCCTTCTCTCAGGCTTTCGTCCTATATCTCTCTTTTGATGATTTATCTGCACATTGTTACCCCATTCTCACGTGGGAGAATTAAACTTTATTTTCAGGATTATTTTAATCCCAACATTTAGACGGTCTAGTCAACTTCC
>OY744529.1:89228721-89236221 GCA_963556195.1 Sepiola atlantica | reverse complement strand
AGGTTTCTTTTTTAAACATATTGTTGGTACTTCCTAATACCACAACAGTGCACTCGTACTGCAAATAGACCCAACATGGGATTTGGTTCAACCCCCCCCCCCTCGCCTCTACGTTCACATTCCTACCAGCTTTGTTTTTTAACATTCACAATTTTAGAGTTTTGTTTCTCTTTCTCTTATTTCTTTCCTGCCTGAAATAGGAGTAATTTTCTATGAATCCAAATCTCAATCCAAGAACTTTCGCAGAAACTTTCAAACCAGATTCCTTTTTGTTATTTTTCTGAAAATATATCACCCCCCCCCCCTCCCCTCCCTTTCCTTTCATGAAATCTGATCTAAGGGAGGGAAGGAAGAGGAGGTGTAAATATTTATTTCACTATTTTTCTTCTATTTCCTTTTCTAAGTTATATCTTTCTCTTCATCATAAAATCACTTGTCGGCTAAATATTTTTTGAATAAATGTAATAAAAAAATTTATTTATTGTAAAATTTGTTTTATTTTTTAAAAAAATAAAGTCTTTTACCATAAAAAAATAATTGCCAGTTAAAAATTCTTTAAATATATAAAAGGAATGTCACTTTTAGGTTAACACCAACAACACCAACAACAGAATTCTATTTATGATGTTTTATTTGATTTTGAAACAATTTTAAAATTGGTACAGTTTAATTTTTGATAACCAGTGACACCGGATATTTTTCAATTATTGTTTTGCATTTCATCTTTGCATTTTTTAAATGGGTGGGAAAGGTGATAACGTATGTGGAAAGGTACACACGTATTGTACAGATAGATCAACTGAAGTACAGACAGGCACATAAACGCCATTATAATAGGATAAAAACTGAAGTAAAGACAGATTATGATTTGTGATTTCCTTATTTCTCAGCCCTGCTTTTTTATGGACAGTGGACTGGTGACTGTGCTGTGTTATTCCTGTCTTAATACATAACACCTTGACATGGTCCCTTCTGTGAGTACCTCATTCTATTGGGGAGGAAATCAATGCCAACATAGCAGGATCTAGCAAAAACTGCAGCTTGCAAATTCATACGCATTGCGTCTGCTGCTTTTTTTTTTTTTATTGAGTGTTCATTTTTCTATTCTTGTTGCAACAAAAATCAGGAAACCCAAGAAAAAAAAAAAGTCGATTCCAATGTGTTCAATGCCGGTTGGAATCCTTAGGTTTAACTAGTTTACTAGAAAGTAAAATGCGGAGTGACAATTTACAACTTCAAAATAATTATTGGGATTTCTAGATATGAAACACACCTTTGAAGTATTTTTTTCTTGCACTATTGGCAAAAAAAAAAAATTTTTTTTTAAATCCACACAAATGGATTTTTTTCTAATAGAATAATGTATTTTTAGAACAAATTGTCTAATCTGGTTAAAAATATTTTTATGGTAAATAATTTTCAGAATAAACTTGATCAATTCAGAAATAATAGTAAAAAGAATAATTTACATAATGATATTAAAGAATAGAATAGAAGAATAAACTGGTTTGGTCACGTCGTCAGAAGAAGTCCTGAAAGCAATGTCTACTGAGCATTCAAGGAAGAATTTTCCGGTAAAAGACCTTGTGGTAGGCCTCCAAAGCGCTAGACTGACCAGATTGTAATGTAAAGCTTCCTTTACTAATGGTGGGAAGATTAGCAAAACACCAAACAATTTGTATATACTAAAAGTGTGCAAAGATCCTCTGATGATTATGCAGTAAAGTAAAAGTAAGTTTTGGGGTCTATCTGATGAAATATTTAGAATTTGATTTGTATATTCATATCATATATTATTTTTAAGTTGACATAAGAATATTCATTTAAACAAGAGATGCTTAAAAAAAGACATCATAAATCAATGCAATTTCATTCAAATAATTTACCGATTACTCAAAAGCAGAAACTTTCAAATATTTCGAATTGCCAGAAAACCAATAATCAGGAATGCTTCTTCAGTTCTTTAACTATCTATAAAATTACCAATATTTGACTTTCTTTTTTGTCTCTAGAGACAATGGATACGTTCTGAAAGGAAGCATACACAATGAGGAGTTTGTAACGAAGCAAGGGTTGTGCAATCTACAACTGCACTTCTCCGCACCTGGCATTACTGAAGTAAAGTAGCAAGGAGAAATCCAGAACAACCAGAAGGCAAGGCTGAGATAAGCAGAGAAACAATAGTTATTTCGGAGATTTCCATGACCTAAACTAATTACCCAACCAAGGTTTGAAAGTCGAGTCTACCCTACTATGTAACCCATAACTAGGAGAGATGGATTCATAATTTTCTTAACGTTTAGTGACTAAATGTATAACTATTTCTACAGGTGGTTATCAAAATCACTAATACTGTGTCAATATTAACCATTAATATTTAGTATTTTTCTTTGTGAAAATAGATGTGAATTCGTTCAAAAGACCCCCCACCCACCCCTTTTACACTTGAATGTACATCTGAACCTTTTATTGTTCACTAGGTATACCTACCCGGTGTTGCCCAGGGTACAGTGTAGTCTTTTTAGTTTTTTTTATTAGCATATTTGTAAACTTGTACAGAAAAAAAATTTTACTTGTAAGATAGACAACTTCTATTATATTCTTCAAGTTAAAATGAGTTATCTCTCTTTCTGATTTTTTTTTCTTTCTTTAGGTGATTATGTAAAAAATGTTTCATAATACGAGTCATCTGGGCTGGACTAAATAATTTTAAAAATAAATTGTAGCAAAATACGTTATATTTCTAATAACATGGTACAACAATAACATGAAAATTGGCGAGTTTAAAACCAAAGTTGGATTTTTTTCAGCTTAAATTTAAATTAAATTAAGTTTGCTTAAATTTTTCTAATGGTTTTGGTCTGACTTTGAAAATCTGCTAAGACAATTTAAGCTGTCTATTTTTTATGTTAAGAAACAATATAATACAAGAAAAAATATCATGACGGTCTTTCTCAGCCAGTCTTGTCAACAAAATGATGTAGAGGTGGATAGCTCTAGTTACTTCCAGTTTGGAGATGTAATTTAATGACAAGTTCAGAACAGAACAACTTTTACACATGTTTCTGGAGGAGTCAGAGGCAATCACAGGTAATCTAGACAGTCATAACCAAGTTATTCCCCTACACTGTCATTAAAAAAAAGATAAATTTTATTTTATTTATTGCCCCTGATTTGGATATCTTTAGTTTCTATTATCTTACCAGAATGGAAGCAAGAGTAAGTATTTCGATGTTTACATTGCTTTTATCTGATTTTTTTAATTTAAAACATTCTCTGGTTTTATACCTTTTGCATATTTTGAACAATATTTTTTACTTTGATAATCAGATTTGACTTTGCTACTGGATTTTCCTTTGTGTTTGACTTTTGTAATGATCTCTGATCGCCCATTTGCCATTTTTCTTTGGATTAACATTGGATTTGTCGTCTCTTCATCTTTCTGATGAATGGGGAGTTGCTTATGACAGTCTATATTACCTGTGATTGCCTCTGACTCCTCCAGAAACATATGTAAAAGTTATTTTGTTCCGAAATTGTCATTAGATCATAAAATAATATAACTGTGAATGTAATGCTTTATTTATTGATAGCTGTATTGGATATTTAAACATCTTTGCTTTTTAGAAATTGATTCTTAGTTGAATCGATCTGAACTATATAAATTTACTTTTATATTATTACCTATATATATTCAGGGTAATTTCTTTGTTTACTGGCGTAAATTTGTTATTTATATATATATATTTTAAAAATTTTTGCTGGGGATGGGGCATCCTACCGGATGCCAGAAATTCACCCGCTATTTTAGAAACTCCAACCGAGAGATCTTTTTAGGATTCTAACCGTCCCTTTAAGCGCTATTTTTTGGATCTCTCTTGCACTTGATTCATCGAGTATATTCGCCAGGTAGTTTTTGAAATTCTTTTAAAAGAGCTCGGTAGCTCCTATGATTATTGGAAGAATGGAGATCTTTCTAAGATTCCAGGGTTTTTTTTTATGTTGTACATAAAACTTTGGTATTTAGTTATCTTTTCCCTCTCAGCTCTATTTAAGCCAGCATCATTATGGACACTGATTTTAACTAGGGTTGCTACTCTCTCCCCACTTGTCTCATATCACCATGGCAGTTTTAACAGCTCCGTTTTTAGGTATGTAGCTGTAAGAATTGCATAGTCATAGTAGATGGTGTATGATTTATTTTCAACAGTTCTTTCTGGTATATGCTCCCAGGACTTGCTGCTACACTGGATATTCAATTTTTTACAGATGGTCTAGTTGAGATAATTACACATTCCATTGTATAGTAGGCGTCCCCCAGCAGAATCTTACAACTGGATGTCACGTGGCTCACACTCTCTACTTCTGTGTGACAGAACCTGCACTTGTTGTTGTTGCTGAGACCACTTATTTTTTTAAAAGCATTGTTCATCGAGCCTTGATTTTGGGTAGCCATTATCATCCTCTCGTGATCTTAGTGGAGCGATCCTCTTTTGAGCCAGTATATAGAGCCTTCCTTATCTATATATTCCTGGGATAGTTCGTCCATAAAATATTTGGCACGTTGTTGTTTGACCCATTCTTCCAGTTTTCTACTATGGAAGGTCTGGGTGTATTTCTGGCGGCTCTTTTGGGCTATTTCCGTGTCATGCTTGTTTGGTGTTTCTGTTTCATTTAAAAGACTGTCTTGTCCAAAATGTTTGGCCAGTTTTGTTTCTTGATGTTGATGTACAATCATAAGGTTTGGGTTCTGGGAGCTCATCACATATTGGCCAGTGCTCACAATAGTGGCTTGATGTTTATGGTTAATTTCTGAGAGACCCATATCTCCTGCTCCTCTAGGTCGATACAGACTTGGTAGACACTCGTTTCTGTACATTACTCTGTCAAGTGTCAGCATTTTTCTTGTTTTACTGTCTAGCCTGTTAATATCCCTTTGTGACCAGTCAATAATGCCAAAGCTGTATGTTATCACTGGCATGGCAAGTTGGTTAATGCCAGTTACTTTGTTTTTTGTTTGTAAGCTATGTTTTGCAGATTTTTCTTACATGGCATACATAGTCTCTGCCAATTTTTTCTCTCATCTTGGCATGTGGAGTTGAATCGCTTTCTTCGTACCAAGGTATTTGTATTATCCATGTGCTTCTAGGCTTTTGATGTCAGTCTCTTCATTCAGCTGTATGTTTTTCTGCATGGATCTTCTTTCCAGCTCTGAGGGAGAACTTGGCACATTTGTCCAGACAAAACTTCATTCCAATATCTTTAGAGAATGTATATACAACCGGCAAGAGTTGACTTAAGTCAGTGTTTGAGCTCGCATACAGCTTCAGGTCATCCATGAAGAGCAGGTGGCACACGGTTTTGTTGAGGTTTTAGGCATTTATTCAGTAGCTTACTTAGCGGATTTCTCTTTTACCATCTTATCATCTTCTGTCTTCTTAGACTTGGCATCCTATAGCAATCACCTGCCTGCAGGTGGGTGGCGGGGTTGAGCATAAAACGCGGAACAAGTGAGGGGATGCATACAGAAAACGAGCAGACAGTAATTCACATGTGTTGATAAAGTAGTATTTTGTTATATTTATCTTCTATACTTACCTATCTTCCTCCTTCGGATGTTTTATCACGTTTGGGGTTCAGCAGTAAGTGTAGCAGCCACCTGCTGTATGAGGAGAATGGGAAGGATGCAAGGGAAGAGTTATTCACATATGTTTATACAGGGTGACCAAAAAGTCACTGAGGGATTTTTAATTTTAATAGATTCTTTATTTTTGATGGTACTTTAATGGAAGTTTAACATAATATGACGAAGACAATCGAAATTCGTTTGCAAAAACGAACAAAAATGAAAAGGTTGGCAATGTCAACTGGCCTTCACGTTCCCAAGACTTAACTAGCCTTGATTTTTTTTCTTGTGGGGGTATCTCAAAGAAAAAGTTTACATCAACAAATCTGAAACTCTACAGGAATTGAAGGAGAATATCAGGAATGAAGTTGGGGAATTAAATTGTAATCGAGTGATCTTGCAATCCGTCATGGAAAGGGCACAAATTTGTGAATCTGAAAATGGAAACCATTCAAAATATATCAGTAAAATATTCCACTGTATAGAATGCGTTTAAATTTTGTAATTTTAAACGGTTTTTGAAACCAGTAAAATGCAGAGACTTTTCTTTCTTTTTTTTTAAAATAAACATATCATTTATTTAAATCCAAATTTTCCATTCACACAGGAATCTTCATCAGGATAATAGACAATATTTTTTTTTTTTTTAAATTAAAAAATTAAAATCTAAAATATGTTATTTTTCAGAAATAAATTCTTTTTCATTTTTGTCCTATTTTTTTGCAAACAAATCTCCATTGACTTCATCATATTATGTTAAAATTTCATTAAGGTACCATAAAAAATAAAGAATCTATTCAAGTTAAAAATACCTCAGTGAGTTCTTAGCCACCCTGTATGTATGTATGTATATATATATATATATGTAATATATGAGAGAGAGAGAGATGAAGTAGTTAGTGCTCGACTGTATGACAAGTTGAGCTACAAACAAATAAACTGTCAGCTTATCACATAGGTGCATCATGCCAAAATCATCAGTGTTACACAATTCTGATCAAAGATTTCCATCCAAACGTTCTTTAACTGAACCGGAAATCCGCAACTTCTAGGAGGTATGCCATCGACTCGGTACCAACAGAGACTTAGCTCTGGTGGGTGGGAGAATCATGATGCCCAAATCTCTCAGAGGAAGAGTATTATTAAACTCAGCCCACCAGAGTGGGGTTGGCATGAAAGTCGGTATATTGGCCCAGTATGAATGCATCTGTATGCAAGTTCAGAACCAATTTCCTCGTATGCACGAGCATCACCTGAAGTCAGCCACGTGAACCACTTGCATTAACCCTGGCCTCAGATTGGCTTTCCAGCAGATAGTGATGGACCTCTTTTATGTTGGACACATTGTGCACCTTGTCTGTGCGGATAGACTAATTGGCTGAATTATTTTGTACCATGTAAAGCCAGGTCGTGCCATCTCTCGCAATCCAGTCTCCACAATAGATGCCCTCACTTCCCTATTTTCCACATACCCTTCCTCCGAAGACATCCATCGCTCAGACAAAATAGATGCAATGGTGGAATTAGAACCCATTAAGCCATGACTACTTATAGGGACAATGATAAAAATCCTGTTCGCAGCATCATATTGAATTTAAGGTGTTGACTATGACATTCTGAACGGACTCATCAGCAGAATTTTTAGTTAGATGTTGGCCTGAGTTGTCGGTATGCCTGTCATTTTCGTGAACACTTCCCAATCAATTCTGATTTTTTTGAATGTTTGGGTCATTTGGAGATGGAGATGGAGCAGTTTGGTTGTTGGTGCCTCGGTTGCCTAGATGGAAAGCCCCTTAACATGTTTAAGGATGGACAGGGCTTCTCTCATTGATGTGCCCCTAGCTCTTTTAACATGGTCCAATCCATCATTTGTA
>OY744529.1:88966221-89223721 GCA_963556195.1 Sepiola atlantica | reverse complement strand
TTTTTTTTTCTGAGTTAATGTACAGACACTTCCATATGGACTGATATTAAAATAAACATTAACTTAGATAAAACATTAATTATACTTTGTGGCATTTATAAATCTATTAATACTTGTACTCAGTTAACAGATTAATAAGCTGTTTAAATTAATTTAAAAAAAAAACTTTTTTGTGTTCAAATAGAAATATATGAATAAAAGCAGATAAGTGGGATTATTTTTGTTTGTATTTCTGTGATGAGCAACTAACACTTTATTTAAAATGTGTTTGTAAAAAAAGATGAACAGGCTGTAAAAATAACGCAGTGTTCTCTCTTTTTTCACTCCCCCTTCTTAATATTCTGTTATTTGTTTAGTAACTGCAAAATCTAATGTATAATCTAATGTATCTTGTTGCATTTTCCATGTTAGATCTAAATAGCAAATTAATATTAAAATATATTTTCTCCATATCTGAGTTCTCATCCGTCTTTATTGTCTTACACTTCCTGCACATAAACTGGTTATCATCTTTTAACCTTCCATTAATTCCACTGAACTTCTTGTGTACCCAATGCTTGCAAGTACCACAAAAGAATTGAGTTGCATCCGACTCCTTTTCCACAAACTGAGCAGTTGAACTTTCTTTCTGGGGGATATCCAAAACTACATCCACTGATCATCACTTTCGTCTTGGTGACATTCACTCTTAGAACTTTACTTTCCATGGCATTCCTCAAAGTTTAAAACTTAACAAGTAGACCTTCCATTGTTTCACAGGTAAGTACTAAATCATCAGCATACGACATCTCTTCTGGACAACCCGTACAGAACTCCCTAGACAATGCTTCTATAAGACACATGAAAAGCAATGGACTCCTTACAGAACTTTGATGTATTCCTACTTTAGCATTAAAGCTGTCAGTAAATGGGCTATTAATTCTAACACGACTTTCTGTACATTGCTGGAACAAAACTTCACTAACCATTTGTTTGCCCCTAGTTTATGCAACGCCCACCAGACAACATCTTTATCACTCAGTCAAAAGCTTTCTGCAGATCAACAAATACAAATACAGGTTCTTCTTCTTACCAAGGTACTACTCTTGCATTTGTCTCGAGGATAATTGTAGTACTTTGCTTACAGGCCCTCCGTTCAGTCTGAGAGACTATGGATACCCCTATAAGGGGCTGGCTGCGCGTGTAATTATGAAGCAAGGGTTGCGCAATCACTAACAACACCTCTCCTGAGTCAGCACTGCTTGATTCCAATGGCAAGCAGTTCAAGACGACTGGAAACAATGCCGAGATAAACAGAGAGCACATACAGCACCTGGTAGTCCCAAATGGTCACCCATTTAATACTGGCCAGGCTCAACGTCGCTTAACTTCGGTGATCTAACGGGAACCGGTGTGTCAACGTGATTTGTACCGTACTTTGCTAAGGCATAAAATAAAACTACATTTCATTTATCTGATTTATTTGCTGCTCAATTATTCACTCAATTACTTTTAAAATCTGATCCATCAACTTTACACGTCTGTTATTACCTCTATCTAGAGCTTCCCTTTTACCTTTGTAACAGTCCACAATTGTACTAAGTTCCCAGTCTTGCCGAATAACCTCTTCTATCATGATCTGATTTGCCAAGTCTGTGATCATCTTGATGCCTGTTTCACCCACAGCTTTCAACTGGTCCTCCAGCCTTCATCTTACCCACAGCTTCCTGTGTCATTTCTTTCTCAATTTTTATAGTTGGGCCAGATACTGCTTCAGCAACTTCTAAATTTTCATGGTTCCATGAAAACTCAGTATTCAACAATCTCTCATAGTGACATTTCCAAGCATTTCAACTGTCAATTAGAAAGTAATTTTTGGCTTGGATTAAAGTTTAAAGGTAAAAAGTTAAGTATTATGGCTCATTTGTGCTCCTAAACCAACGCAAAAACATTAATTTTCGAACATGCCCCTGTCGTATCAAAGAGAGAAATTTACTTTAAATAAAAAATTAAAAAAATCAAAAAAACTTTTCTATGAGAAATAGATTTAATCAAATTAGCATTTTCTGGACGAGGATGGAGCTTCATAGTTTTTCTTTTTTTTCTTTTTTATTTCATCATAAAATTGGTCTTATATTACAGGAAAGTAATTATTGTGCTATTTCTAAGATTAGCTCGCTTGAAAAAACAAAATGGTGCATTGCAATGTTGGTCAATAACCAGTTTTTTATCTTCACTTGGGTCAGCAAAAGTTATTTGGAAGCTGAAAATAGATTAAGTTTTCATTTGAATAGTAATCATCTGAAAATAATACCAGTGTTTTTATTGGCTGAAAATGCTTGTTTAAAATTATTATAAAGTAACCGTATGTATCTGCCGTTGCTTCGGTGTAGATAAAAAATGGCAGATTTGTTTATGAAGAAGCGGAAAGTAGTTCATTTTTGTTGATTTGATGGTGTCCACTTCCGGAACTCCCAGATATTTATATAGGTATCATGTTTGCCAAGTGCCATCATCTCTTGCTTGGGAGTTCAATGCCCTCCACTGTCTCGAGTTTTCCCCTTTTCATTTCTAGTAATGCACACTTTTACATTCTGAATTCCATTCGAATGTCCTGACTGGACATTCTGGTTATATTTATCAGCTTTTCTTGTTTCCTTTTTGTTTTTTTGCAAATAGCTTCAGGTCATCCATATACATGAGGTGGTTGATTCTTTCTTCTGTGTTTGTGAACTTGTATCCACTTGTTGAGTGGCATCATGGCTATGATA
This sequence comes from Sepiola atlantica, assembly GCA_963556195.1. Lineage (NCBI taxonomy): Eukaryota > Metazoa > Mollusca > Cephalopoda > Sepiida > Sepiolidae > Sepiola > Sepiola atlantica. The sequence continues at coordinate 89,220,971 of OY744529.1, read as the reverse complement.
AATAGTAATGGGGATAGTCTCCCTGGAAAATGCCTCTTAGTATTATCTCAGTCAGGTGTTGTCTTCCAGCTTTATTTTTCAATATCCATGTTTCCATTGCTTTCTCTGTAAGATTAATAATTTGGGGGGATATTTCGTTCAGTTATCCATGCTTAAGGAGGATTCTGTCATAGGTGTTTCCTTAATCTTTCCATACCATTGCTATGTTCTTTTTTCTGTTTTTAACCTACTTCAGAATCTTAATCTATGCATAGCAGGTCATATGTCTCTCTTGTCGCTTTACAGCATACTTTCTGTTTCTTAGGGAGTAGTCCATGATTTAAGGAGTGGTATATTTGTTCTCTCAGTTCTGCCGTTAAAATTTTCCACGTGATTGGTAGGCAAGTTATTGGTCTGTAGTTGTTAGAAGGTAGTTCCCTTCTCTGTGTCTTTTTGTATTAACATAGTGTTTTCTTTAGTCATCCACTCTGTCAATTTCGTGTATGCATCTTCTCAGGTTTTTTGTTAACTTTTCATACAACGTTGTGAATTTTTAAAACCAGTATGCATGTATTGTGTCATGGCCTGGCACTTTCCAATTCACAATTTTTCTTCTTCTTCTTCTTCTTCTTATTATTATTATTATTATTATAACTAAAAAATATTAAAAAAACACACAAACTCACAAGATATTTTTTAAGTATTTTAAAAATATTTTCAGTTTTTAAATATTTAACAAAATGTTAAATATTTTAAATGTTGAAATTAGTGTTGGGCGATTAATCGGAATCAGAAAAATCAGAACTTTTTAAAGCATCTGAATCAGAAAAATGTGAGCCTTATTTCCGATTCCAAAAACGATTCTTTTAATTTTTTTTCTTGACCATAAAAATGAAACAAACACGATGTATTTATTAGAAGATTGTTTATTTACAACATAAGACTCAGGGCCACAGGACCGCAGGTTAGGAATCATATTCCCAGATTTAACATTGATTCTTGGAGTCTAATTTAATTTTTTTGGTAAATTATAGTAAACAAATATTCTAGAATTATCTAGAATATTTACTTTGCTTAGCCTCTATTTTAAATTATATCTCTCTCAAGAATGGTCCTAAAATCTATTTTCAATCGATATTTATTCTAGAGTTGCCTAATTTTCCTACCTTGCCAAATTGCTTAATTTTCTGTTGCCTAATTTTCTGTTGCACCAAAAATTCAAATAGCATTTTGTACACTAACGACGAACTAATACAAATCGCTTTGTTTTAAAAGAAAAATAAATCTTTAGTTGTCTTGCAATTTTCAATCAATCACAAGAAAACCATTTAAAAAAATATTTACAAAGATCTACTCATACCCCCCCCCCCTCGTGTATGTTTTTTATGTTTTTCAAAAATATATACGGACATTACATGGAGGTTTTACAGTAATTTGAAAATTTGAAAAAAGCAATTAAATATTTAGACATTTTAAAAGAATTAGAATTGGTAATTGTATCGGAATCGGGAATTTAGAACAGAATCAGTAATTGTATCAGAATCGGGAAAAGTTTTGGAATCGTACCATCATTAGTTGAAATAGAATTGTGCATCAAAATATATATATTTTTTACACCATATACTTAGAATGAAAGTACATATTTGAAGAAGTCATAGTAAAAATTCTGAAATTCAGATTGCACATGATAAGAGACGACTTCAAAGGGATCTATCAATCAGGCCATAGATCCAAATACAGAAGAAAATTGCTCCACTGAAGTCCCTTTTTACTTGTTTCAACACAAGGGCAAAGTAGACACATGGTCGTTTTCTTAATTTGGGGAAAATCCAGCCCCCCCCCCCCCCCAAAAAAAAAAAGGGCACTCTGTATGGGACACAAAATAGCTGTATAGTCTTGTCTGCAATTATTTATTGAAAAAAACTTTTCAATAAATAAATAAATATATATTAGACTAGCCTGGGATGCAGGTAAGTCATTATAGTTTTAAAAATTTTGTTTGCCCATTTTTTAAACATATACAGAAAAACAAATAAAATTTTAGTTGTAAGGGAAACAACCTCTTTTGTTTATATTCTTCAAATAAAAATATGGGTTATTCCCCTTGATGGTTTTGATTTTCTGGTTTTAATTGAAATTTTTTTCCATATAACTAGTTGTTCAGGTAGGACAACATAATTTTAAAAAAAATAAACTAGTGAAGTACATGATTATAGTGCCAATAACATGAAACAACAATCACAAATGAAAATTGCCTCATCAGAATATGCTATTCAGGTCCCAGATTACTTTATATGTTATTAAATAAAGTAAAATTACATAAAATTCTATTAAAAAAAAAAAAAATGATCCCATATAGTAAAGACAAAAAAAGGTTTTGTTTTTTTTCAATAGTAATTTTGCCTCCTACTCCCCCCCCCCTTCTTTTTTAGATGTGTCCTACCATCTCTGGGAACTTCTGCTCGTCGGTTGGTCGATCACGCTTCAGTTTAAAATCCTCCACTCTATAATAAAAAGTAACGTGTATTTATTTGTGTGTATATATATATATATATATATAAGTTGTAAGGGAAATAACCTTTTTTATATTCTTCAATTAAAAATATAAGTTATTCTCCCTACTGGTTTTAGTTTTTCCTTTTTCATATATATATATATATATATATATATCTCCATCCAGTTACACAAAGGTTAGTGAGTAAAAAAAAAACTAACAGACGAATCCATTTCAAGTATTTAAAGGGAATTGAGAAAGCAAATAAAAAGTCAAACAACCGTCTACCTTAAATCTATTTCCATAATGAGACATTTTCTTTCTTTCTGCTTTCTATACAGATTTGTTTCGTTTTTTTTGTTTTAAACTTTCCAGTTCGAAAAGTTTTCTTGCTCGTTTCATTTTTGTTTTTTTTAGACTTCAATAATTTAGACGTTATTTTATATGAAATATTAGAGCAAACATTGGTCAAGGATAATTTTTTTCTTCCCATCATTTTTGACTGATATTGTACACTTATAATAAAATAATTCATCTGAATGGCCTGGCCACAAGATACATACCAGTTCTTGTTTTCTTGTTTAATTACTAAGTAAATCCAAGAATTCTCAACTTGTGACTAATTTTATTTCCCTCCCATCAGGCACCCATCCTGGTTACTTTCCTCCTTTACCAATAAAATAATGTCTAGTAAGTTTCACCCCCCCCTTATCTGCTGACTGGTCAGTTTTCTTCTTCCCTACTCTCATCACCCCCCCCCCCACTTGTTGATGGCATTAGTCTTTTCTTCCAGCCAGTTTCTATAGCAACTGTTCAGTGACTACTACTAGAAGACCTAGTTGTAATAAGTAAGAACCCAAATAATCAGCTGCCATGTAGATAATACGAATATGCTGCACAGTGCACAAGAGTTAACACATGCACTCATCATCATCGTCATCATCATCATCGTCGTCATTGTGATGGTTCTTTTTATAAACTGACAGATGGTAATTAATTTAACATCAGACGGAATTTTCATAGACAGAACTTCTTTGCAAGAACTTCCCACCTGTGGACTGCTTCCCTGCTCATTATAACTTGATCATCTTTAACAAGTATCTGTTAACATTGGACTCAAGTTCAATGTTAACAGATACTTGTTAAATACTACCCCCATAAATAACACTTTCATACAATTGATCAATGTCAGGACTCCCATAGTTTTCCTCACCTTTCAACTAACAGACATTTCAGTCTCATTGACCCTTGTTCTCGAGTGGCTCCTGGCCTTGGTAAGCGGTGACTCAATAGTAAATAACAAAATAAAATAAATAAAATCTGACATTAGCATTTCTTGATGTCAGACTGAATTTGTTCACTTGTGCTTCAAAGTTGAACGTGGCCTTTTTAGAAATGATAGTCGTCATTTCTTGACTTGTCTTAATCTTCCTATAGTTTCCTGTTTTACTTATCATACCATAATATTTCATAATTGGTCCCCCGATTTATAAAATTGGGGTACTTATGTTTTGAGGCATGTCCGTCCGTCCGTCCAAATTTTTCTCCACAACCATCCATTGAATTTCTCTGAAATTTTGCATGAAGTTGTAACTTTGGTCAGGTTAGAAAGTGACATTCTCCGATTTTTGAAAAAAAATCTGGTTAGCCCCCCAGGGGGTCAAAAGGTCCCAAAATGGCAAAAAATAACATTTTTTGCCCCATAACTTTTCATCCATCCATTCAATTTCTCTGAAACTTGGCCAAAATGTGGAGGCAATTGTTCCTAATAGAAAATAACTATCGCTGACCTTGGAAACAATCTGGTTCGTGCCCCCAGGGGGGTCAAAAGGCCCCAAAATGGCCAAAAATTACCCTTTTCTCCCATAACATTTGATCCATCCATTCAATTTTTCTGAAACTTGGCCAAAATGTAGAGGCAATTGTTCTGGATATAAAATGAGCATCCTTGACCTCAGAAAAATTCTGGTTCGCGTCCCCAGGGGGTCAAAGGGGGGTCAAAAATGTCCCAAATTGCCCAAATTTATTGCATTTTACACTCGCCACATCGAGTCACATACAGAGGGGGACCACGCACGCGCGGCTTGTCTATTATTATACTAAAGCTGAGTTAATCAATGTTTTTTTTCCGACAAGGATTTTTTCCTATACGTCATCGACGATCAATCCGACAGAGGGTGGGCCGTTGTGGCAGCTTCTGGCCCTGCTCTGTCGGTCTGAGGTATGGTTCTGTGCAGTTCTAGGAGGTCTACCCTCCCAGGCTTAACCTTCTCACACTTTGAAAAGGGGTTAGTTTATTGCTAACTGCTTGAGGCACCCCTACCTAGGAATGCCGACAGGACTGCTCAGGCATTTTTATAGGCCAGAGTGCTCAACCTCTTGGGTGCTGGTTTTTCAATCCTCACTTTCCAACCTTGTGTCACATCTTCTCACAGTGGGAGGAAGATAAAAGATAAGAAGGGCTTCTTTTTTTTATATATACTTTTACGAGAAGAATACCTGTCCCAGAACAGGTAAAATTACTTCCTGAACAGAACAGTTTTGCACCACTTTTATGTCTCTTTAAGAAGATTAAAATCAAGATATAATGCTACTAAACCTTATGTCTAGAATCTTTGTTCCATATTTTGATCAAAATCCATTACATGATTTTGATTCTAGAAAATGTTTAAACTTTTAAGTCTAAAGCTTAAGAAGTCTTAAGGAGAACTTGAAATTCAGGGAATCTTGCTTAATTGGTGTCTAATGACTATGGATCAAATTCGATACAAATTTGAAATATTTGAATTTTCAAATGGGAGATTGTGCCCATATCATGCCACCTAAAAACCTTTTAAAATTTTCCCCAAAAACTGAAATTTGGGGAATTGTTGTCTAATACCTATTGTTAAAATTTAACAAAAATTGGAGGTATCTGAATTTTTACGGAGAGCTCCCACAACCTTTTTTGACCTCGTTCTGATAAAAACTAAATTAAACTAAATATAGCCTACATTACCCACCCTTACGCTTAGCAGCTGTTAATTAGTTTAGGAGTGAATTCTATACATAGAAATATATGAACATATACACACAGCTAACTTTATATGAATGGCCTGACCACAAGATGCATACCAGTTCTTGTTTTCCTGTTTAATTACTAAGCAAATCCAAGAATTCTCAACTTGTGACTAATTTTATTTCCCTCCCATTAGGCACCCATCCTGGTTAATTTCCTCCTTTACCAATAAAACAATGTCTTGTAAGTTTCACTTTATATAAATAAAGATGATACAATGCTAAAATATTATTTAGTTCTGGGATTGAGTTACGTTTGAAAAAAATTCACTTTAATTCTCTTTCTCTCTCTCACTCTCTCTCTCTCTCTCTCGCTCTCTCTCTTTCTCTCTCTGTTATATATGTATTTATCTTGCCCTATCTCATTGTATGTTGATTTAATGACTAATAGTTTTAATTGTCTCTGAGAGCATTTAGAGAAAGAGTTGCTTTGTTTTTGCTAATATGCATAGTGTGTTTCATACACATGTACATAAATTACATAGAAAAATAATAGTCTTATTATTTTTAGTTATGCAAAAGGAATGTCTTAAGATGTATCACAATTTATGAATTTTTAATAAAATCAAAGTGGAACAAGTAATGGTAATGGTCATGGGTAGTCTAGTTATGTCAATTAAATTGGGTCAGGAATTGGATAAAGAATTTGTTGAATTTTAAATGAAATCTAATATTCATATATATATATATATATATATATATATATACAGGGTAATCTCTTAAACTAATAAACGGATCATTATGAATTTTAAAATATAGATTCTAAGCAACATGGTGAGTAACATGGGCACATTATTTGGGGGTAAATCTTAACATTTAGCGGGTGCATATATATATATAAAAAAAAATTTTAAGTTTATTTTTGTTTTTTATGAACAGAGCATTATGAATTTTGGAATATATATTCTCAGTAACCCGATAAGTAACATAGGCACATTATTATTTATTTTTGCCGATCCAAACTCGCACTTTCAAAATAAGTTTTAAAATTCAATAGAGAAAAGAATTGCACTGCGTCAAACTTTGAGTAATATTAAGTAATCCATTTTCAAAAGGATTAATGCATGCACGTAAGCGTCAATAATATGTGTGTGCTTGGTAAAATCTTAAACTATTGAACTTGTCACTATGAATTATTTATTTTAGACAACAAGGTGGGTGAGTATTGATTTACTCCTCTCCAGGAGTTAGGCACAAGGCCAGTTTTTATCTTACTCCCACAAGTAAGATGTGACCCAAGGTCGGGTCGGGAAAATGTGGTTTAAAAATTGCCTGGGCAGCCCCGTCGGCATTCCCCGGTAGGGGCGCCTCAGGCAGTAAGCAATAAACTTACTCCTCCCCAAAGAGGGGAGGCAAAGCCTGGGAGGGTGGACCTCCTAGAACTGCACAGGACAGACCCATTGACCGACGTAAGTCAAGCCCCGAAGGCCAAGACAATACCAGTCTATGGGGTGTAGTATCCATCGGAACAGATACTACACTTTGATCTTAGCCAAAAGGCCAAGTAAGGTGGGTGAGTTTTATTTACTCCTTCCCAGGAGTTAGGCACAAGGCCAGTTTTATCTTACTCCCACAAGTAAGATGTGACCCAAGATCGGGTCGAGAAAGTGGGGTTTGAAAAGCCAGCGCTCGAGAGGTGAGCACTCTGGCCATTTAAAAATTGCCTGGGCAGCCCCGTCGGCATTCCCCGGTAGGGGCGCCTCAGACAGCAATAAACTTACTCCTCCCCAAAGAGGGGAGGCAAAGCCTAGGAGGGTGGACCTCCTACAACTGCACAGGACAGGCGTGCAGTATCCATCGGAACAGATACTACACTTTGATCTTAGCCAAAAGGAAGGTGGGTGAGTAACATGGGCACATTATTATTATTATTATTATTTTTGTAAACTTTACCATTTAGGGGGGGGGGGTCCACTAAAACCGTACCATACCTCGAAAATAAAGAAAAAAAAAACATTAAAGTTTAAAACTAATGCTGAATTTATTGCTTATACCCATCCTGAGTATATATGAAAGGTTTGAATGCAAAACATGATAAATCCAATTTCTTTAATTAAGAAATTAAACAATAAAAAGACAAACATCGAATCAAGACTTCAACTAAAAGCTTGTTTTAATTGATAGCAAACAACAATTATATGTCGATATCACATTATGTAAAACATTATTTTGGAGTGTGCTAGAGTGTCGAAATGCAACACTTTTTATTGTGATAGTTGAGCAATTTTTTAAATGGTGTTTATTGCGTTTTGCATTCAAACTCTTCATATATATAATCAAATGGGCTAAAAGTAAATACATTGCATTTAACCAGAAGCTTTGTTTATATATATATATATATATATATATATAATTTTATTTATACAGGCATGTACAAAAAAGCCGCTACACTGGCATGTCGATGTTTACGATCATTAGTTATTAAAAACTAAGATCTCATCAGGCAGAAAAGTCTGATCTTTCACTTAGATGTTCATATTGCAAAAAAATGAAAAGAAAGTTTTTTGGCATGACATCATTGTGCAGCACAAGTTAAATCGCTTTATATATATATATATATATATATATATATATATATATATATATGTGTGTGTGATTTATCTTATGTTGCTCAATGATGTCATGCTAAATAAATTAGAAAAATACTGTTAGACTTGTCTTGCAATGAAATATATAAGAACACATAGGAAATAATACACTTCTGATAATCAGACGCACCATGAAACTGCAGTAAATGTTTAAGATAAGCCAATTTCAATTATTTATTATAAAACTTTATTAAAAAGATATTGAGTTCTTTATGTGTGCAAGATCTATCTTGATTGGCTCTGTTCTGATTTTGAGAAATTGATTTTCCATCTTATGTTAGTTATCACAAACCAGCCTAGAGTTTATAGTTTTAAAAACAAGTAAATGTAGTGAAATTCCCTTTGATTTCAAATTGCGATATCTCGTTTATTATGGGGGTTATTTTAATCAAATTCGGATGTAAACAAAATGCAATCCTTCCTCTTTATAAATGTACAATTCTATCTCTTGTGTTGAAAGTTTTTTTTCCAAGCCACTTCAAGTATGGTTACTATTTCGGTGATGTTTTAATGTTGGTCTTTCAATACTTAATATACGATAGTGTGTGTCTTTATGCATATAAAAATAGTCTGATCTAAAAGAAAAAGGGTCATGTGTCAATATGATGGGCTTAATGTAGGGTTTTAGTTGTTTCACCAAAAAATCCAATTTTAGTGAATTAAACTTTTGCTCTATTATCAAATTGTGTTTCTGTCTGTTTTTATATGATCTAAATCTGAGTTTTTTTATATTGATTTACTATTAAAAGAAAAATGTAACTTGATGTATCATATTAAGAAGATTCAAAGTGTTAGCTGTTGAAATAATTTTAATAAAATTTGGATATAAACAAATTTTAACTTTTTCCTTTAATAAATTTACAATTTTTACCCTTATGCCACTAATATATTTTTTCTAGGCTACTTCAAGTTAGGTTACTATTTTCGATGATAGGTGATTTATTTTTCATGTGAAAAAAAAAAATGCTTGTGTTTTTCAAATTTAGTGTGGGCGATATTGTGTTAAAGGATTTAGGGCTGGGAGCAGGTGGTGATAGGGGGCCCTCATTGATTACTAACATTAATTTTAATTAATGTCATTTTAGTTATACCCTTTCCTACCAAATCAATGTTGAGTTCATGTTTGGGTCCCACCCCAAAAATTGAATTTGTCAAATGTAAAAAAAAAAAAAGGTAATATGGTGTTATGGGCTGATCAAAAAAGGACATATGCTTCCTCACTTCATCCCAATCAATGACTGGTCTTCCCGCTAGTCTAAATGAATAAATGCGAAAGTTATTTTCCACATATCCTAACTATATTAACATCAAAACAAGTTATTTTTATACAACATAAGATTTTGAAATACTGTATATATAGTAAGCTGCAAACACCCATAAACAGCTTTAGCTGTTCCTAATTTTCATATTTATTTTGTAAACAGTTTATAATAAATTAATATTCTGTAATATACATTTGTAATTTGCATTGTCATATTTTATTATATATACGCAATAGTTTTGTTGATAGTAAAACGTCTTATGTAGCTGAGATGCTGAGAGCAAATACTACACTTTGATTTTAGCCAAAATGCCAAGGAATTATAAAAACTAATGTTTTTATGACTAGGCATTTTTAAATGAATGAAATAAAAAAACTGATTTAATCTATTAATGTATTATCTTTTTATGTGGGTAGGTAGTTAAGTATCAGTTCTGTTGTCATAAGACCGTCTTCCCAGGAATTACCTCCTCCTTTTTAAGGGGGTTGGGCTTATCCTCCCAGATATTACATCCTGCTTTGGGGGAGGGGTTAATGTAGTATCTGTCCAATTGAGATGAGACGATCTTCACAGAAACTACCTTCTCCTTTTTGAGAGGGGGGAGGGTAGTGTACTATTTATTCTGTTGTCATATTATCCTCCCAGGCATTAACTCCTCCTTTGTGTGTGTGTGGGGGGGGGGTAGTGTTCGTTCGTCATGATGTTATACTCTGTCATTACCTCTTCCTTTGGTGGTCAGTGTATTATATGTTGTTCACCATGCTGTCATCTTCCCAACCTCACAAAAATATGCAACTGGAGGGGGCATATTTTTGTTAGTCTATTAAATAAAGGGCAGTTGTCTGTGTGTATGTGTGTGTGTATGTCCAACTAAAAGTAAAAAAACTACAAAACAAACACTCACAAAGTTGATATATTCTTGATCAGTGTTGTCCTGGATTGATATCTAAAATTTTAAAAAATATATTAATTATTTGGGTGTCAACTGGGCCAGGTTTCGTCAGCGAGGGAGGGGGGGGGGTCGGTTTTTCAGCTATTTTATGTACTAATTTAGAAAAGGCAGTGCCGACTCATTTCTCAACGAATCTATTATATAAAGGAGAGTTGTGTATGTATGCCCAGCTAGAGACGAATGGGCTGGGCGGAGGAGAAAGAGGGGGTTGGAGAAAGGGGGAGGGGGGAGAAAGGGGGAGGGGGGAGATAGAGAGAGGGAGAGGTTTTAATAGAAATGTGTTACACTTTTGTCCCGGACAACGCCGGATAGGCCTGCTAGTTATTTATAAAAGCGAAAAAATATCTTGTGTCTCCGCTGAGTAAACACAGCTAGTGTCGTATAAAGCTTAATCCGTTATTCGATACAATGAACTATTCTTCCTTTATATTGATCCTATATTTTGCTGAAGACACTATTCCCTTTGTAATTCTATCCTAAGTTCCAATAAAAAGAAACATCAACTAAAAATATTCTTTCGCTAATAGTAACACACCCACACACACTCTTTTCATAAGTATCAAGTAAGAATATTAGGGTGCTTCTTTGCATTAATGTACAAGTGAAATATGGCCGTTCAAAAAAGAGATATTTCTGTATTATTAGGGGTGGGACGTAATGGGTGAAAATTTCAGATTCATGCGAGTAGTATTTTTTTGTGTTCATTTATACATAAATAACACTAAACAATCAAACATTTTGGAAATTTTGCAAAATTCAGAAGGTGCATTTGGGTTATTTTTCACTAGTTTTTGGCTATTTTACATTCGTGAAAACCATTTCACAGCCTGAAAATGGTCCTAAATTAAAGTACTATATCAGATTTAACCATCTATATCCATTCATAGCTTTTGAGGATGTTTTAGGACCTGCAATGTCGCATGAAATCACTTTTTCACCGAAAAATGATGGATTTTGAGTCCCGTGGAGCCCTAACGGCTATTTTTGGCCTGCACCTTCTGAATTTTGCAAAATTTTCAAAATGTTTGATTGTTTAGTGTTATTTATGTATAAATGAACACAAAAAAATACTACTCGCATGAATCTGAAATTTTCATCCATTACGTCCCACCCCTAGTATTATATACATTTATGGTGCAAAAATAAAACCTCACTCAATCTAAAGCATCCTGATAATGGATTTGGTCTTACTTAAATTAATGTACAAGTGAAATATGGTAGTTCAAAATAAAATAACAGGAAAACTATTTGATATACTTATGTATCAGGCAAAAGTATTTGTGTACACCAAAAATTAGGGAAAAATATCCTAGAATTTTAGTAAAAAAAAATAAAGTCAATTTTTTCTGATATGTCCGAATCTACGTTGGAGCGACGCCATTTTGCATCTTTAATTTAGAAGAGTTACGTAAAAGGGAGAAATGGGGAGATAAAGACTCAACATGGCGTAAAATGGGGTCGGTCCAACGTAGAATCAAACATATTAGAAAAAACTAATTTTTATTTTTTACTAAAATTTTACTCGATATTTTTTCGTAATTTTTGGTGTACACAAATACTTTTGCATGATAGGTAAGTATATCAAATAGTTTTCCTGTTATTTTATTTTTAACTGCCATATTTCACTCGTACATTGATCTAAATAAGCACCAACTAAGTAAGACCAAATCCATCATCAGGATGCTTTAGATTGAGTGAGGTTTTATGTTTGCACCATAAATGAATATAATACAGAAATATCTCTTCTCTATTTATATAAAGTTAGGTATGTGTATATGTTTATATATTTGTATGTACAGGATTCACTCTTAGACTAATTAGCCGATCGTTATGAATCTTGTAAAACGGATCCTATGCGAAATGGGTCATAATGTGAACTATATTTAGTTTTATGAAAAACGAGGTAAGAAGGGTGTGGAAGCCTTCCGTGAAAATTCAAATACCTACTATTTTTTGTGAAACTTTAACAATAACTTCAATGGATTGTGCTCCGATAAACTAGCTGCTCTAGTGCCCCCTCGACGCAAATACACTAGAACAACCCGACAATCAGCTAGGCCCCATCCATTCACTGTGGAGGTCCCCAGATGCCGGAGAGCCTTCTACTCCAGCAGCTTCTTTCCTTGTGGTGCCGGGCCCCTGGAACTCTCTCCCTGCTCCCTGTTTCCCCAACGTTACTGACATGCAGATTTTAAAACTAATGTAAACAGACATCTCGCTGCACAGCTCTCAACTTAGGATGACACCCTAAACCTACTCCCTAATTCTCAGTAACCCCTTACGTCTACAGTGGCATCCTGCCTTGTTTGAGGTGAAATATCTTTTTAAAAAAACCCAAAAAAAACCAAAAAACTATTAGACATAAATTAATAAATGTTCCCCAAATGTCAGTTTCTTTCAGGTATTTTAAAGAGATTTAGGGGGCATAATATAAGCACAGCCTCCCATTTAAAAATTTAAATATTTCAGATTTGCCTTTAATATGATCCATAGTCATTAGACACCAATTTTTAAAATTTATTTGGGAAAGCTGTTAGAACTTCTGCTCTAAATGAATGATATAGCAGTTACCCCGCCCAATAAACCGGTATTGTCCAGGCCTTCAGGTCTGGATTTACGCCGAGAAGGGAAGGGGTTAGTTTATTGCTAATCGCCCAGGCAATTTTTAAATGGCCAGAGTGCTCAAATTCTTGAGCGCTGGTTTTTTTCCCACTTTCCCGACCTTGTGTCACATCTTATCTTGTGGGAGGAAGATAAATAGAAGCAGTAATGATAATAGTAATTTTATTAGTATTAATAATAGTTGTAATGATAGTAGTTTTAGTCAACAATGATAGTAGTAATTATAGCAATTTTAGACATAGCAATGATAATACTAATAGCAATTTTAGTCAAAGCATTAGTAGTAATAATAGCAATTTTAGTCATTGCAATGATAGTTGTAACGATAGCAATTTTAGTCATTGCAATGATAGTTGTAATGATAGCAATTTTAGTCATTGCAATGATAGTTGTAATGATAGCAATTTTAGTCATTGCAATGATAGTTGTAATGATAGCAATTTTAGTATTAGCAATTATAGTTGTAATGATAGCAATTTTAGTCATTGCAATGATAGTTGTAATGATAGCAATTTTAGTATTAGCAATTATAGTTGTAATGATAGCAATTTTAGTCATTGCAATGATAGTTGTAATGATAGCAATTTTAGTCATTGCAATGATAGTTGTAATGATAGCAATTTTAGTATTAGCAATTATAGTTGTAATGATAGCAATTTTAGTCATAGCAATGATAATAGCAATTTTAGTCATAGCAATGATAGTTGTAATGATAGCACTTTTAATCAGCAATTATACTAGTAATGATAGCCATTTTCGTCCTAGCAATGACAATAACAATGATAGTTCTAGTAATAGTAATGTTAGTCATTTTGAAGCAAAAGATACAAATTGGTTATTCAGTTGTTTATAAAGTTTGAGTATTTTTAATTCGTCAGTTTAATTAAAAATAATTTCAAATTATTTTTGTGCATGAAGTTTATCTATTTCAATAAAGACAATATTTTATAACCTAAATTTTCTGACCCCCCGCAAGCCTTCATTATATCATGTTTGACGAAACATTGTCGTCATCGTCCTTCTTTGTTCAGTTGTTAAACTTTTTAGAGTATTTTAGTCCGTGCACACATCTCGAACTGGCAAAAATCACCACTATCAGCGAATGGGCTGACATAATAGATATATGGCAATTGATACACGTTCAAATAACCATGTTTCCGAAGCTCATTGTTCTCGGTCATGTTCTAGCCCAGTTGTTGTTGAGCGCATTGTCTGTCGTTGAGAAGAGCAGTACTTGTAGCCATTCTTTGGAATGCGGCGGTCGGGCAGACAGGCAAACCCTAACCCATTTACCTCTGGGACACTGTTCTGAAGAGGCCGTTATGTGTTGGACGGCACAATTTAAAATAACTGTGCAAAAATAATGTCCTTGTTCCATTTCGGTCTAACAGGAAACTAAATACTTTTACATGATTATATGCACTTTGGTACAAACACCGGTTCTTAGATTACTTGCTCTGAAATGACTCTTTAATTATATTTGCTTGTAGTAATGTCTGGAATTTAGATGGTAATTGCAGAAATGCTTTTCAAGTTTTGTATTCAAGTACTCCTAGAATGAAAAATATCTATTAGAATAAATAAGTAAAAGTAATCTTCCAAATTCGGCACATTTTTAATCGTTTAGTGTCATGAGCATTTTATATATAACGAGTTGTACCATCCTGCATTGCTCGGGAGTTTTTTGGGTTTTTTACTTTTATTTTTTAAACTATGCAGTTTTTTTTTTTTAAATAGGATTTTGAAAATTAAATTTTTATGTTATTGTTTGAACATTAATTTATTCAATGAACAAACTTGTTATGAAAACTAACTAATTTTATTAAGGTTGTGTTGTTTTTTTCATCTATTTATAAAAATATTAGATGTGAATAGCTTCCAAAACTTTCAATCGTTTAATTTTTAAATTTTATTTTTTTAAAATTTTAAATGAGGATTTAAAAGCCAGAAATGACTTTCTATTCGATAGTTTAAATGCATCTAAATTCCTTTCGAATTTCAAAGGGTCACAAAGTTATGCATTCTTTTTTTTCCTCCCCCCTCCTTCCCCAACAAATTAACAAAAATTAAACTGGTGGATTTGTTTACGAAGAAGCCGAAATGCATTCTGGTGTGGCTATACACAGCAGGCGCATCAATCACGTGATTCAAACCCCTGGACAAAAGTCACCACTGACCGTGACAGAATTCTATCTCTTTCACAAATATGGAGGTTCAAAATTGTCCATAATTATTCTGAAAAAAAAATAATAATAATAATCAAATAAAATATGGATGGAAATATAGCCATTGTTTTCATAAGGACGAGACTGAAAAATGAAAGTAAAAAAAAAAAAAAAAAAAATAGCAACATGTTCAATTTAATTGTATACAATCCCGTGTCTGCCCTCTACTGCTCAACCAGTGCAGCTTGAAAGATTTTGTAAGAGTACAACAATAATGCAAAGGCTGCATAAAAAGTTGGAAATTGTCGACACGTGAAGAAGTATGGAATCCTGAATGACGATGACCTAAATAAAGAAGAGTGCAAAAAATTACAAAATACCAGAACCTTAAGAATGACTTGAAAACAACGTTGTCCCAAAAGAAAGAAATATTATACCGGTTGTGGTAGGGGCAACTGGTTTAATTAAAAGAGTAAAATACTTGGCCTTTTGGCTAGGAGCAAAGCGTAGTATCTGTTCTGATACTACACTTCATCTTTCTGTCTTCAGTCAGTGAAGGAGAACTCGTTTTAGACTGAGGCAATTTTTATTTTTGTTCCAATCCAGAGTGCCTCTTTTTGGGGAGCTGGATTTTCCCCACATTAAAAACCAACCTTGTGTCTAACTCTGCCCTCGTGGGGAGGCAAGTAAATAGGAGCTGGTTTAATTAAACCAAATCTAAAAATATACCTAGACACAATCCCTGAAAGACCAAGCTGTAGTGAAGTCCAAATAACAGTTCTGAAAGGGACAACGTTAACCCTTAAAAGAGCCCTGTCACTTATAAAGAAATGTTAGCCCCAGGAGAATAGGTGGGTTTTGATTTCTGAGAACTAACTGAATTAAAATGAAAAAAAAAGAAGGGATATTGTGTTTCAACATTAAATTAACTTATGTGTTAATATGCTGTAAAATTGACAAACCAGACACTTTCTCTCCTCATCGCTCTCTCTGTGTTGTTGATTTTATTAGTAATTAGGTGTCATAAAAAACCTGTGATCCATTTAATAAGGCCTAATTATATCAACCTGAATTGCTTTCTTTGAAGATCTTATCAAAGTAATGACAAATGTTTTGTTGTGATAATGGTTACTTCTACTTATAATGGACCATAATTAAGACTTTTTCTTTTTTTCTTTCTTTTCCTTTGTGGAGTAGGAGTGTTCAGTTCTTTAAAGCATTGGATTTAGTTTCATGCAGGTGTGAGGAATCAATTTCTGCAGGAGTCAAAACTGTTGCAGATGTTTGATTACTTTTTCAGTTGAGCTCCCCCCTCTCCCCTCCATCTTTCAGGCAGCAGTAGGAATTGGCAATTCTTAAAAAATAAGTAGAAATATAACAGTCACAAACATTAATATTTATTTCGGCGCTTCTTTCGTTTCACAATGACATGAAAATATTTAAAGAAATCTATAAACTTTGTTATGTACTTGTTAGCTAAAAAATAAGACTACGGGGGGGGGGGGGGCGCAAATTCATCCAGTATTTATTAAATTATAAGAAAAAGAAAAGAAAAACGATCTTACGTATGGCTAGACATTTTTAACTCAGTTCAGCTTACTGATTACGCAAGGGAGATAACTCATTTTTTTTCTTGGAAAAACTCAAAGTTTAACAAAAATGGCGATGATAGATAAAATCGTTTTTTATTTTTAATTTAATAAATACTGGATGAATTTGCATAATTTTTGGTGTACAGTCTTCTTTTCAGCTACTACGTAAATACATAACAAAGTTTATACATTTCTTTTTCAAGAGAGGCCTAACATGTCATTGTGAAATGAAACAAACACTTTTATTTCTAAATGCGGACAACTGTCCCTGTTAGGTGATTTGGTCACACACTGACCAATCAGCTTCCACGTCGTATTAATTTCATTCGTCCTCTGTAATTTCAACCTTTCAAAGGTTATGGTAGACAAAAAAGAAAATGGTAATCACGACTTTCTATATTGCTGATGATATTTTTAATATTAATATACACTAGCTGTTTTTACTCGGTGTTGCCCGGGATGCAGTGAAATCATTTTAGTTTTTTGATTTTTATTTGTTTGCATATTTAAAAAAACTTAAGCTAGCCACCTATTATATTCTTCAATTTAAAATGAGTTATCCTCCTTGCTGATTTTTATTTTTAGGCGATTATTTAAAATGTTTCATATTAAGTCGTCTGGCCTGGACTGAGTCATTTTTTAAATAAATTGTAGCAAAGTATGTTATTATATTGCTAATAACACGGTACAACAATAACAAATGAAAATTGGATAGTCAAAATCAAAGTTTGATTTGTCAGCTTAAATGCTATTTGAGCCTGAATTTGAAAATCCAACAAGATAACTATATATTAGATGTGAAATATATTTATTTAAATGAGTAACTTGAGTTGCAAAGTATTTATCCTGAACGATCCTATAACTAGGTATCACAAACCAACCATATTAGTGTGCGGAAATGGGTAAATATAGTGAAATTCCCTTCAATTTCAATTTATTTTGATAAAATTTGCATGTAAAGAAAATTTAATATTTTCTCTTTATAAATGTACAATTCTTTCTCTTGTGTCATTAATAGGCTTTTATTCCAGGTTACTTCAAGTTAGGTTACTATTGAGTAAGTCCGTATCAAATCATCCAGTAAAAATTTGAAAATCTCACCAATACCTCTCAGATTTTCTTCAAACTTTTCCCAATTGTTGGTATCATAAAAACTAGACAATCCTTAAAATTTGAGTTTTTAACTCCCAGCGGTTTCCAAATTATTGCATTTTTAAGATTTCATGCATGTTGTGAAAAGCTGCAAAATCGCGTCGTTAGAAAATTACACGTTTGTGCATAAAATGAATCCCAGACTATCTAGAATGTTAAAAATCGGTACAGGCAGGGTTTTTTTTGCACAAGGAATCCAAAAATCACACTTAAAACCTCTAAAAATTAACTGTTTTTGAGTTATTGTACATGTTTGCCTAAATTTTGGTGTGGGACTACAAAGCCTCAAAAAGTATGTGGCACTATTGGAAAATTAAAATTTCTTTTTCTGTGTGTTCTACAGTTTGAACTTTCTCTTATCCAAAAATGAACTGTTGTTCTTTCTGCATTAGCTCACAATTTAACTTGATAAACGGACATTCTTTTTGTGTTGAGACACGTCGCCACCATACGGTCTTGCTGTTTTTACTGGAGGATAAGTAAACCCAAACCCAAATTTATCACAAAATTCATTTTTAATTTTTAATTTCACTAGAGTTAATTTAATGCATACACAGAAAATTAGAAGTTATTTATAAGGTACATCATACCATGTTTTAAAAACATACTTTTTTGAGGCTTTGTAGTCCCACACCCAAATTTAGGCAAACATGTACAATAACTCAAAAACAGTTGATTTTTAGAGGTTTTAAGTGTGATTTTTGGATTCCTTGTGCAAAAAACCTTACCTGTACCAATTTTTACATTCTAGAATACATTTTATACGCAAACATGAAATTTTCTAAAGGCACGATTTTGCAGCCTTTCGCGACATACTTGAAATCTTAAAAATGCAATATTTTGGAAACCGCTTATAGTTACAACAGTTAACGTTTCAGGATTTTCTAGTTTTTATGATACCAACAACCTGGGAAAGTTTGGAATAAATCTGAGAGGTATGGGTGACATGGTCTGGATGATTTGACATGGAATTACCCTATATTTAGTGACGGGTGATTTTTTTTTTTAATGTTGGTGTTTTTTTAACTTAATGTGCACAATATTGTGTGTCTCTATACATATAAAAACAGTCCTATCTTAAAGAAATGGGTCCACTTGTCAATATGGTGGCCTTTTTATTTGAACACATAATTTTGAAATCATATCAACATGCAGTGAAGAAAACGATTAGTCTAGCTAACATATAATATAACATAACTGCGATGTGTTATCTTCAGCTAGCCCATCTTCATTAACCTGTCTGATTTCAGATATAATCAGTGATCAGAGCTGAGAAAAAAAAAATCGACTGCCTGACTTTCGTGCCTGTCCAGCTATCAACTCAGCTCGTCCAGCGACTGACATCCCTCGTTTCAGCATTCCATTCGAGGAAAAACCTGCACTTTTCAGGGCAACTCACTTTTTACACTTTTATGAGATTCAACATTTTTAGGGCAACTTTTCTACTCTTTTGTGCGAATCAACCTGCTCTTTTTAGAGCAACTCGCCTATACTTTCATACAATTGAACTTGTCCTTCCCAGAACGACTTCTACTGTGATATGGGCCAGATTTATAAAGGAGGCAATCTGGGTGGAGAGATATTTGCTCATATTACATTTAAATTTCTGCATGTTGGTACAGTCAGGGATACAGGGAGCAGAAAGGGCGTTCCAAAGACAAGCGGTCTGAGGAAAGAAGCTATTAGAGTAGAAAATCTTTCGGCATCTATGAACCTTTACAGAGAAGGGGTGGGATTTTGCTGCTAGTCGGGTAGATCGAAGGTATTTACATTGAGGGTGTACTCGTGCAGTAAGTTCATCGGAGCACATTCTGTTGAAGTAATTGTAAAATAAGCACAGTGATGCAACATTGGGGTGATACGACAGGGACTGAAGCTTGGTAAACAGTGTGGAACCTATTAGATTAGAAATTCTTTCTTTGCACCCTGTCCAAGAGGGAGAAGCTAGTTGTTGATGCACCAACCCAGATGTGCCAACAATACTCCATTTTCTCATCTATTTTCTAATCTTTGTTTCTAATGTCTTTTCTCTCTTTGTTTCAGATCTCCAGTTGGCAGCTGAAATTGGCAAGGCCTTGTTAGAAAGAAATAAAGAATTAGAAAGGGACACCATTCAATTACAAGGGATTAACGGAGAACAAGCCTTAGAAATCGATGTAAGTGCACAGCAATCTTCCTCCTTCCTTTTTTACTCTTCTTCTTCATCATCTGGTTTTCATATTTAAGGTGATGCGAGTGTCCCTGACTCCAGGGTGGGTAACACCAGGCAACTTTTTCAGTCCAAAGTGTTGACATCAGCCAGGTTGCCTGCAGTCATATCACTTCTTACATACTTGAGCCACGTCTTCCTTGATCTATCACGCTCCCTAGTGCCGGGGATATCCAGACGCATTATGAAGTAGATGCAAGAGGTGGAACGCTGTACATGACCAAACCATTCGAGATGCCGAGCCTGCAAGACATTCGTATACTCAGCAATACCAAGTTTCTCATGAAATACGATTGATGAGATGTTTTCTTCCAGTTCATAGCCACACATCATTATGCCAATCAGAAATGTTTGGAGGCCCAAGACAGAGCAAACACTGGTTGAAAAGACTTTACATAATCCGGTTCAACTACCAGCCTCTTTTTTTTTAATCCTTCATATAATTAAAGTAGAAACATTTGAATAGTTCTCAATCTCCTTTTAATAACTTTATATAATAGTGAATGTATTAAGTGTTTTATTTGCTTTTATTAAAATTCAAAAATATATTTATTTTGTTTATTAATTCACACGTTTTGTTTGTCTTTTTTTAATATAGATAGTTTAATGTTTATAATTGATCATATTTGTATTACTATAATTCTACATAGAATTGGGCGGTAGAACAATTTTAGTTTCATTTCGTATTCACCGTCCTTTTTTTTCTCTTCATTATTAAGAATCAAAAATATATGTATATAAAGGTAATTTATAAAAGGCAATGCAATGCAGAGGTGTAACGGATAAAAACGAACTGAAGCAATTTAAGGCATAATGGTGGAATGAGTTTTGAAGTTTCCACCTTTTTATTAATACAATATATATTTTAAAAAAAAAAAATTTTATATTATGTTACAATCTTGCATTAGTACGGTTCGATCGAAGTTCCATATAACATTTAATTCAAACGTGCATAGGAAGACCGTTGCCGATAGGGACTATCCATCGTTATCGGTCTTAATTTGCTTCAGTTCATGTTTATTCGTTTTTACCTCCATATTGTATTGCCTTCTATGAACTACCTTTAAACAAGGTAAAGGTCGCATAGCCTGGACGCGCACGAGTGTCGTTGCCGACATCGCACACTGCCCATGGCCGTAGCAGCGGTGAATTGTTAAGAATCACTGTGTCTAGGGCACAGCATATGGAAGGCGGAGCCCATCCCTCTCCTTCCGCTGCCTTGAACCTTCCCTGAGTTTTAGTCAGGTACCCATTTACTGCTGGGTGGACAGAGGGAGTTTTCAGACCCGAAAATTCGCATGCCGCGAGTGGGATCGAACCCAGGTCGTCCAGCCCAAAGACAAGTGCTATAACCACTCGTCCACAAGCCCTAAAGGAATTACCTTTATATACACACTAAACAATGCTTCAAGCATGGACACATTTATTATTGTACTAAAGGGTGCTGCTTTGGCTTGTTATCTATGTATCATGAATCTACTTTGATATGATGTCTATACTAACTATAACCCCTAAAATTCATATATTGAAAAAAAATGAGAGGTGTATGATGTAGATATTTTATCCTTGTAGATATAAAGCCAAAGTAGCACCTACTAAAGTTAATCAACGTTCATTTCCTTAAGACTTACATACATACATATATATATATATATATATATATATATATATATATATATATATATATATATATATAATCTGTGTTATAATGGAATAATTCCAGGAAGAAATCCGTGTATGAGAGCTCAATGTGGTAAACAGAGCAAGAATAACATAAAATATAATAGCACTAAATTACATAATTGTCGATGCAATAATTTATTTCAACCTTGTGGTTTCCTCGGGCATCTAACTAGACAATTACATTTTTGAGACTGACAGAAAATTGAATTCACCTTCAACAATTCAAATACAACCAAAGAGAGTGGTGGTTGCAACCAATCTGAACACCCCTTACAGAGCGAGGAGGAATTAAAAACTTATATTTAACTAAGGCGATCTAAATGAATCCTTTTGTTTTTTTTACAAAATAACGTCTGAGTTAAAAACACATATTCTTTTAACCCTTACGACCTGGTGATATAAACACGTATATACGTCTCTACACACACACATATATACGCATCCTACGATCACGCACGCACGCAACAATATTTTTTGTGTCATACAAATTCGGATAGACTTGGAAAAAGAAAGGAAGAAAGAAAAGAAAAAACATGGATTAAATTAAACAACAACAGCTTTGATGTTCTGATGGGTGCCTTTGACTCAGCCCAGATTGCTGATCTAGTGGCCATATTTATAATGTACACTATTAGCAGAATTGTAGAGCCTAATTTAGTGGGTTTATACAGGGATGATGGACTAATTATCATCCTTAATAGTGACGGCCCCCTGGTATCTAAAATACATAAAAAATTAATAAGAGCCTTCAAATACCTTGGATTTAAAATAGATATAACCCCAAATTGTAAAGAAGTAAATTATCTAGATATTACACTAGACTTAAAAAAGGGGACATACAAACCATTCAATAAAGATAATCACACACCATCCTATATCAATACTAGATCTAACCACCCGAACTGTATAATTAAACAAGTACCTAAAACGATTAATACTAGAATTAATAAACTTTCGGCTAACAGGGAAATTTTTGAAACAAACAAACATTTATACAATAGAGCGCTAGAAAAAGCGGATATAGTGAAAAACTCAAATATACCAAGAAAGAAAATAAAAATAAAAATAAATCCAGGAATAGAGGCCGGAAAATAATATGGTTCAACCTCCGTACTGCCAACTATCTAACATCAACATCGGGAAAGTATTCTTGAACCTGGTAGATAAGCATTTTAGTACGAATAATCCACTTAGGAAGATATTTAATAGAAAAACCATAAAAATCAGTTACTCTTGTACCAAAAACATGGATAGAATAATCAGCACCCATAATCATAAATTACTAAACAATTCTAGTAAAAATAAGGTTTCAGTAGATAAATGTAATTGTCAAGTGAAAGATAACTGCCCACTGGACGGCAACTGTAAAGTTGAGTGCGTGGTTTATAAGGCCACTATTCATCCGGAAGATAACTACAGGGACAAGAAGGTTAACATCGGCATCTCCGCGGGTAACTGGAAACAACGTTTTTATGACCACAAACACTCTTTTAACAACCCAGAACTCAAGAACAAAACGGAGTTAGCTAAACAATGGTGGCTTCTGAAAAATGAGAACCGATCCCCGGTGGTTTCGTGGTCAATCCTATGTTTTTCGGATGTTCCAAATGGATTTAGGCAAAGATGCAATTTATGTTTAGAGGAAAAAATAAGAATCCTAAAATATGAGCACAATAATCTTTTAAACAAACGCGATGAGCTTATGACAAAATGCAGACATAAATGTAAATTTAAAATAACCAATATCTCATAATCCGATAGACCTCTAGATTTGTAACGGTGAAGATACAAAAAAAAAAACAAAAAAAACAATAAGTATTTATAATAATATCTGTTATGGACACGTAATTACTGACTTGGTGATATTCATTATAGGTGTTT
The DNA here is from genome assembly GCA_963556195.1 of Sepiola atlantica. Classification (NCBI taxonomy): domain Eukaryota; kingdom Metazoa; phylum Mollusca; class Cephalopoda; order Sepiida; family Sepiolidae; genus Sepiola; species Sepiola atlantica. The sequence goes on along the minus strand of OY744529.1, from coordinate 89,197,335 downwards.
TGGGAGGTATGCATATATAATTGTACTTTAAGATAATTGTTTATTCTGATTATTTACTCAAAATAAGATAGCCTTAAGAAATAATACACTAATCATTGAATTAATTTAAGTATAAGTGTCTAATATTCTCACTAGACATTGTTAGATTAGAATTAGGTTATAAGTATAGGTTTCCATAGATTATAAAATTAATGTAAGATGAATTTTTAGAACTCAGATTATTAATATATTACGAATATAGAATGTCTGTGTAAATGTTTTGTATTTAGATACATATTGGCATCTGTGTGTGTATGCATTAGATTCAAATATAATCTTAAATAATTTTTATTTTTCAAATATATCCTATCTCAGATCTAGACAGAATTCAAACTTGTAAACCTTTCACAGTTTGTCAGTCGGTTGATGACACACTAACGCCTGTCTGTCTCTCTTCTTTTCTTTCTTCCTTTCTTTTTCCAAGTCTAGCCGAATTTGTATGACACAAAAAATATTGTTGCGTGCGTGATTGTAGGATGCGTATATATGTGTGTAGAGGCGTATATACGTGTTTATATCACCAGGTCGTAAGGGTTAAAAGAATATGTGTTTTTAACTCAGACGTTATTTTGTAAAAAAAACAAAAGGATTCATTTAGATCGCCTTAGTTAAATATAAGTTTTTAATTCCTCCTCGCTCTGTAAGGGGTGTTCAGATTGGTTGCAACCACCACTCTCTCTGGTTGTATTTGAATTGTTGAAGGTGAATTCAATTTTCTGTCAGTCTAAAAAATGTAATTGTCTAGTTAGATGCCCGAGGAAACCACAAGGTTGAAATAAATTATTACATCGACAATTATGTAATTTCGTGTTATTATATATATATATATATATATATATATATATTGGGAGAGAACTGTAGCAGAGTGTTTGATTATTAAGAAAAATAAAAAATAAGAGCGTAATATTTATTAATATTTGTATTACAGACCGATGTTGTTTTGATCTTCTGTAATACAAATATTAATCTCTCTCTCTTTATATATATATATATATATATATATATATATATATATATATATATTATCCAGGGTTTCGAATCGTACGACCGGTAGTGAATAGTCATATCTCTATGCTGATGAGTCCTGATTGAAAAGGGACGAAATGTATACGTACATAGATTATAAACAACAACAAATATTATATATATATATATATATAAATTAATCACACAAAATACATGCTAAAATATTCCACACTTTTGGGATTGAATTATGTTTGAAAACACATTAATTGTTCTAATTAACTAACCAAGTGACCCATCTCTTAGTTTCTGTCTATCACTCTCTTCCTCTCTTATTGCATCGTGTTTGCCTCCCCACGCACACACATGCTCTTATTTTATAAGGTCTCTATCATTCTTGCTTCCGTGAACCCCCCTCTCCCTTACAATTGAAGGTAATAAATAAAAGAAAGAATAATAAGATTGGAATATTTCATTATAAACAAAAGGGAATAACACCATACATAGTTATATGATTTTACCCGTAGCTGAGAGAAAAAGAGAGATGGGGAAGACATAGTAAGCAGAAAGCTACTAATTTAAGATTTGTCTTATTATTTTTTATATTTAACCGACTTTGCAAGCTCATTTTTTTCCTAATTCAAACAATCTAACGAAAACCAAATGGGTGACACAACGGTCACATTTTTTATTTTTTTATTTTATAGAAATCAAAACTATTTCATTATCTGAACATTTAGCTAATGTGTTTTCTTATAAACAGTGCTAGGCGCTCTGAAAAAATCTTTTAAAAAATGTACATTCCAGAGGGAGAGGTGTCATGGTATACCTTGGGTCGTTCCAGTTAATCTTTTCTTAAAACTAAATCTGATATGTTAAGTGTCTTTTCTCATTGTCTTTATTTATTGTAGAACAGGTTTTGGTCACCCACTTCTTTTTAGTCAGTTTTACTATTTGAATTTAAAATCTCATCCTGAGTGAAAAGCAGCGAATGAGACAAAAACCTACTAGCAAGTACTGTATGGCAAGTTGAGGACTGATCTTAGGGGTTGTAAGAGGTCAAGTGAGTACATTTTTGTTGGCGTTTTCCCACCCAGGTTCACAGCGAAGGTCAGAAAAATCTTAGAGATATAAATATTTATACAGACTTTTATATCTTGAGAGTAGAAAACAAGTATGGATATTTAAGATGTGTCCTTTCACTCTGCACATTTAACTTCACAGACTGACCGATGGACAGATGGAGCGAGCCCCTTATTAGTTATTCTTGGATGCATTTAAAATAAGACTAGGGAAAAAAAAGTGACCATTGAGCTTGGATTCTCTCTTTTTTTGTCTTTGTCTTTTTCTTTATCTCTTTGTATTTCTTCTCTCTATCTTTATCTCTCTTTCTCTATCTCTCTTTCTCTTTATATATCTATCTATCTCTTTCTCTCTTTCTTTCTTCCTCTCTATTACTATCTCTTTCTTTCTTCCTCTCTCTGTCTGTCACATTAAAGTTTGAATTAGAATTTTCATCGCTAAACGGGGACTGATTCTTCGATCTTAGCAGGTTATCCGAATGGCGGCTTCTCACGCAAGCAGTTGGAATCTCGTTATGTAGATGACACATGTTGTTGCAACGATGTTCACCCTGGCATTACAAGTTGATTTTTGTTTTTTTTGTTTTTACTAATTGTTATTTTATCAACTTGGGTGAATAGAGCTGTGTAAAAGAAGCTCAAAACCGTTTAAATTATGCAAATAGTATCAATGGTTCAAAAGTTATGATAATTTAAAGTGCTGAAATTCGTGTTTTTCATCGGACATTTTTCTTTAATAATCAAAAAAAGTGGGCCAAAATATGGACCTCATCATTTCAAGAAATTCAGTAATTTCTCCACCATTTATTTATTTTTTTAAGCTATTCTTGTGAAACTTGGTACTCTTATGTAAAATCATGTGCTCTTTCTGATTATGGAGTCAAATTTTATTTATCTCTTTACATTAAGCCATGAATTATAAATTAAATGTGTAAATTTCAAAGTTTTTAAAACTGGCACGTTGTATCATACAGATTGTGAGGCATTTCAATATAGCTTCAATATAATTAATTTCTTTTAAGTCACTACGAAGTGTCTGTATAACAGTAACCGCACTATTATTATCTTTTTTAAAGAAATTGCGTAATTCAAGCGCAACACCATTTTTTTTTTTTTAAACCATTACACTACACTAAAATGATTTTTTTCAACAAGGTTGTGGCAGGTTAGTTGCAATGTTTCAGTCATGTCCTGCATATATTTCCTGGGGAAAAAAATAAGATTGGATAAAATTTGTAACCCAAGAACTGCCATGGCAACAGCCCCAAGAAAAACAAGAACATGGTTACATCTAATATTTAACTAAAGCGGTTACACATCATTCAAATGCTATCATATAAGAAGAAAAAAAAAAGAAGCCCAAAAATGAGCATTTTTTTTTTCAAATTTACAAGTTTATAAAAAAAAATGTAATGCTTTACTTTATTTTATTTTTTTTACATTTGCCCGGATGGACGGACAGACGGAGAAAATCTATATTTATATAAGATAATAAAAATCAAACTAAAAATGAAAATTAAAAAGTATTGTGGTTTCTTAATGATTAACAATATTATTTGTCAATTAAAAATAAATGAGACTATTTCAAAATAAAAGTAAGTTTGGCGATCTTGAGAGAGAGAGAGAGAGAGAGAGAGAGAGAGAGAGAGAGAGAGAGAGAGAGAGAGAGTTCGCTCGCTGCTATTACTACTACAATTGGGAGGGGAGGGGAGGTATGTTTAAAAATGTTGTATTTTAAAATACGGCGTTCATATTTTTATTCAGAATTCGACAAAATATACATTTTAAAGAAATTTGCAAGACATTAAAAATTATCAAATATTTACATATACATCAAAATAATTCTGAAACTGTCCTCTATATGGAACTTATAATTTCCGTCAAAATATCTTATCAATTTTGAAATATTCTAAGTTAACTTTAATCAGTCGTATCTTTGTTTCTAATAGTAATAAAAACCCAAATCACATGGTTCTCAACTATTCATCTATGTTTAATTAGCCTGTGAAATCTCAAGAATATCCAATCAAATCAACCCTCTGCATTTTTATCAGAATGTAAGGTATGAAAAATAAAACTTTAAAAAAAAGAAACAGTTTCCCTTTCTAGTTCGTCAATTTTTAACTTTTTTTCATTTTTAACTTGAAGCATAAAAATATTTAACGTATAAAGGCACATGGAATTAATATCATTGGAATATTTATTTTATTTTATTTCCATCCATATAATTGTTTTAGATATTGGACCACAAATAAGAGATATGACTTGTTTAAGCACATGAGGTGTGATATTTTGCCGTTGTCCAACAAAAATACGTTAGTGGCTTGTAATGCTACCTTTGTACTACATCATGAATCAAGGCGGTCTATGCACGGCAGTCCTGAGCAAAGTTGCACGAGATGGCTAGCCAATCGCGATTCATCCTGTGAACCTGAGAGTTCAGCCAAGTCCTCCTTGATGGATGTCGTCCAGGCCCTCAACTGTCAACCCAGACAAATAGATAGGGAAAATGACATCGTGAATCAGCCCTCGCACTGAGTGATGAGCTGCATGTCACATGATACATGACAGCAATTTATTCTCTCTCCTCTTTCTCATGTTGTCTTCCTTTTCAATAATAGCAGTTGTAAACGTTATTAATAATGAACAGCACAAAATCATTTGGGGTTGAACAATCTTTTAATGGTTTTCTTTATGTATACACACATAATATCTTCAACTCATCTCCCATCGGGGGAAGGGTCAACTATCCAAAAACCCAACCGTTCTCTCGCAATTCAGTAAAAAGAGAAAAATCGGATGAGCTTATCGCCACATATCACTATCAACTTCTTGTCTGTGATGTAACTGCTTGCACATGTATTTCTAACTTGACTTGTAATGAAAAATTCCAATCTCTACTTAATTATATAACATTATGTAGAAATTTTATGATTCTAACCTTATTTTTACGCGCCTGCATTTAAATATATACATGTAGATTGAATGTGGACGTCTTCAGAATGTATGTTGTTGTTTTGATTTTAGCTTTACCACAGAAGATATTTAAAAATAATCTATAGAATCCATTTAAAAAATTAAGACTCATATGTTCAAATTGTTGTAAAAAAGAAATCTTGTCTCCTCTCTGAATCTGCTTCCCCTTATCGCTTATATATATATATATATATATATATATATATATATATATATTGGTAGATAAAATAGTTATCCACGGACAGGTATTTTGCCGTTACTGCAACTCATCAGCATGGCTGACAATGTCAGGATTCAAACCCTTGATCACAGGGACTGTAATCAAGTGTGCTTACTAGTACACCACGAAGGGCCTGTCTGAAATTATGTGATGATTTATCGCCTATAAATTTATGACGTTACTTTTGTTAGTATTGTTAACGATAAATTACTGTGCTTCAGTTCCTTGTACTTACTGCTCTCTGAGCATTTAGGAGTTTCCTCCCTTAGATAGTAAATGTCACCCTATTTTTAGGGACATGTGTATGTATGTATATATATATATATATATATATATATATATATATATATATATATGATAATTTATTTCATTTTTACTACAAAATTGATTTTGTTTCACGAGAGCAGTTTGGGGGACTCCTGATCTTCAGGTCTTGAAATAAGATTATGCCTGTTAAGATAAGTTCACAATCACACAAAGTTTTATGAAGGTGACAGAAATTTAAAATAAAAATTGAATATGAATAAAAATAAAAATAAAACCAAAACAAAAATATAAGAAAAGAGAAAAAGAAAAAAAGAGAGAAAAAGAAAAAAGGAAATATTAAAATAAAAATTGAAGAGCTACACAGGACAGAGGAAGGAAACAGAAAGAAAGGAAAGGAACGCAGATATGACTTGGTGGGGGGGTGGCGGTCGAAATATGAAAGCATATATTTACGCGCTGACGCGGCGCGTGTTAACGCATGTCAAAAGAAGCTCTGTCTGGGTCTAGCCTACCCGGAGGAGGCAAGTGATAGATTATCTAGTTTGGTAATTTGTCTATGAAGGGGGGAGGGGAAGAGTGACCCTATATGGAGAGCAGGTGGATGAGGAGGGGGGGAAAGGGATAAAATACTTAAGGTGCTAATAACAATAAAATTAAAGAATTAATAAATTGAAAATTAAAAATGTCTATACATGAATAAAAATAAAATTATGAATACGGTAAATATGTAATCATAATTATACTAATAATATAAAAAATATATATAATATATATATATATATATATATATATGCACATACATATATATACACATACATATATATATATGCACATATGCATATATATAGACATACACACACACATATATATATATATATATATATATACACACACATACAAACACACACACATATATATATATACACACACATATATATACATATATACTTCACACTTATACAAATCACACTACTCCCGAGCAACGCCTAGTGGAGCACTGAAAACACATAATTCTTCAGAAGAGATAAACTCAACACAAACCCATGGTTAATGGCGTGTATTATTCCAAGGTTTCACTCTGGTGTGGCGTGGTAGTACCCGTCAGGGTCGAATCTATAGGTTAAATAGAATTTATCAATTATGACGAATTGCATACTCTCTGCGGAGTGCTTCACCACATGATTTAGAACAGAACTGACGTCCAGGGAGACAGTCGTTCCGTTGTGTCATTTTTTTTTTTTAGCAATCATAGACTATTTACAAAATATATGCCTACAAAACATTAGAATTAGGGAACATTATTAATCCATTAACTGTTCATAACATGTATGTGGCTTTGGAAAACCCAACTACCAACCATTCTCACGCTACAATGTTTAACGCATAACTGATGCTCTTTACGTTAGCAAGTTGCCCGTTTTTGTCTCTCCAATAACATCCAGATGACCTTTAGCTAACATAATTTTTGCTCATGATCCAAAAACAATTACAATGCAACCTGTTCGGAATGACAATTAAAAACAATTATTTTCACATATAGTCTCTAAATGCTGTATTCGATACGTTCAGATATGCATTTACTCTCATGGCAAACTTTGCTGTTATCCACTGACACATTTATTGGTTAATTACTCTTACAATATCAGTAACCAGTTTTATCTAACCGGCATTGCCTGTGATGCAGTGAAATCATTTAGTTTTTAATTTTTATTTGTTTTCACATTTTTAAAGTTAAAGTAGAAACTTCTATTATATTCTTCAATTTAAAATGAGTTATCCCCTTGCTGATTTTTAAAAAATTTTAGGTGATTAGTTAAAAACCAAACTTTTATTTAAATATGTGAGAATAAGAAACCTGCATATTTTCAAAGATTTATATTTAACAGAAAATAGTGAGAATGCATAGAATTAGTGACAGTAACTATATCTAATAGGATCATGCAATATCCTGCCCAGTTGGCTAATCAGAAATAAAACCCAGTGTTTGTAACATATTCTCTATAATATAAAATGCAGGTGTCTGTGTGTCCAGCTAAAACTCAAAAACGTCAAAACGAAGCCCACAAACTTAGTATTTTTCGGAATAATATCTAAAATTTAGAAACAAAGATTATTCATTCTTTGACCTTAAACTGGGGCAGATTTCGTCAGGAGGGAGGTCTGTTTTTTTAACCACTTACTCTAGGGAAGTAACTCTGATTTTTTTTCAAGGAGTTAATTCCCGTATGCGACTTATAAGGGAGAGTTGTCTGTATGTCCAAAGAGAGGAATGAGCTGGGCAGAGAAAAAGAGGGGGTGGGAAGAGAGAGGAGGAAAGAGAGAAAGATAGAAGTTTTAATAGAAATATGTTACACTACTTTTCTTAGCCGATTACATGTAATTTTACGTGTTAGTAGTAAAAAATTTAGTAAACAGCCCTAAAAAATAAAAATGGCCCGAAAATGGTGGATTATTTTATGTTAAATATATATATACGAAACTGTTCATCCATTATTCTGTAGTAATTGTTGGTTTTTTTTTTTTGGGGGGGGGGGGGGGTTAATGGTGTTCACATGTAATCAGCTAAAAAAAAAAGTAGAATCTCATATTTGTGATGGGGGGGGGGGGGCTAAGTGTGTTAATCTACAAATTTACCTTTTTTTCTGGGGTGAGGGGAAGCCCCGGATCTCCCCCCCCCCCCAGTAAAGTTTAATGTACTCATCACTTTAATATCAATATACAAGATATTTTCAGATTTTTTTTTTTTAATTTTCACTTTCATCTATGTGATAATATTCTTCATGTTTTATGTCCTCAGTCAGTGAAGGAAAAGCCTTTCTAGATTGATCCTATTTTTACAAATAAAAAAGAACTTTAATCTTTTTTGAGATTGGTAAATTTCTACAGGCGATATTTACTAAAGTATATTGACCTGACTGAACCGTTTGCAAATTTAAGAAAAAAGAATGTTTAATTCATCTGGTCAGAGGAACAACAAAACGCTTTTTATAGATTAAAATTAATTATGGCAAAGAAATCAATAATGAAAATCTTTTTGATCCCCAAAAGGACCTTACGTTAACTACAGATGCAAGCGAACATTCAATATCTGGAATATTATCACAAGAAAGATATCCGATAATATATTTATCTAGAAGACTGACGATCACTGAACTTAATTATTCAAATATAGAGAAGGAAGTGCTGGCTATTGTGTGGACGACGAATAGAGCTCGACAATTTTTAATTGGATAAAAAAAATTTTGAAAAGTGATCATAGAGTTTATATTCAATCCAAGAAAAGAATTATCCAAAGTTATGAAATCAAGAATACTAAGATGAAATTTGACTTTGATATAGAATATGTCAAAAGACATTTCAATTCTACACGTAGATGCACTATCAAGGTTGCGATTTTATAGTCAAAAGATAAAACAGAAGAAGAATTTGAAGATGCATTCTATTCTTACATTGGGTAGAGATTGATGTTTTGTCTTTTGATAGAATGGCTGTGGAAAACTCAACCTGATCTAGTGCTAAGTAGAATAACATAATAGTAAGAAAAAACGTAGGGGGTAGGGGAATTGTTCCAGGATGGAAAGACTCTACAAAGAAATAAAACAAATTAACAATAGAAAATGGAGTGATTTGTAATGGGGATCTGATAATTAATTTTCCCAGAAACACAAAGAAATTAATGATAAAAAGTGTACATGATGATATACACAAAAAAGTATAAAAATTGAAGCATGGTTGCCAGGATAATCATGAGATGTTGAAGAATATATAAAAAGATGCCTCTCTGTTGGGCTTGGGAAAGCTAAATTAATTTCTACATTTATGCATACACACTCATATGCACTCTGACACTAACATGACACACACACACACACACACACACACACAATGACTTAACTTTTTTACACTGTCGTCTGTTGATTGAAAACAAATGTATAAACATATTCATTTTAATACTCGTATCGTTTCTCTATGAACTTTCTACAATGAAAACAAATGAACATTGACTCTTATTAATAACTTTGAATCAAATGTAATTTTTGTAATTGAGTCGGGAAGTTTTGATTACAACTTTTCAGACACGTGGATAATTCACAGGCCTTAAATTATTGACTCGGGCTTCGTCAATATCTCAGCTAATGAATACCCCTCATTCTACAAGAACTCAAAATATGAACAAACATTCTATGTTTTTCTATCTATGTAAACGTCCACTTTTAAATATATATAAAATTTCTCTTTTGTGAACTTACGCTTTTGTATTCATTATTGTGTATGTTTTTATCATATAACATTTCTCTCGCTCTCTCACACTCATGTTTCCCTAAAACCGACTCTCCTAAAAGTCATCCCCTAAATAGTAGAACCCTAAAAAAGGTATTATTTTTTTTTTTTTAATTGATCATGCTTTTTTCTCAGTCTTATAAAATCTAAGTTCCATTCTTTGATAGCAAAAATCAAAAAGAGACATTTTGCAACCATAGATACTTTTTCGTTTTCAATATGATGACGCATAAAAATCAATAAATTTCTCTGTTTATACGATTCTTTCATCTAATTAGCATCGATTAGCATCAATTAGAGAGAAAAAACAGCTTGATTTATAAAGAGGAGATTTTAATCCTTTTATGTTTAACCATCCTTTCTCCTCCGACACCCATGTTTTTCATCATCCTTTTTATAATTCTTTGCATCCTCTTTTTTTTTGCATCTTCCTTCTTTTACTCAGGTTTTTGCATCCACTACTCTCCCCTCCCCTTCTGTTGTTTATTTTTTTACATGTTGTGTTTTTTCCACTTCCTCCTCCTTCTCCTCCTCCTCCACTTGTGTGTTGCCACTTTCTCTACCTCTCATGTCTTTCTCTCTAATCCTCCTCCTCTTTCGTGTTTTGACAAACTATTCCTCCTCCTCCTTCTACTCCTAAGTTACATTGGAACATTCCTTTTACACAAAAACATATTTTTACAGAATTTAACGAAATTAAAAACTAAATAAAGAGGTTGAAACATACAGGGTGTTCAAAACAAATTTGACACTTTTTGGAAAGGAAAGAAAAAAAAACCCTGTCTTATCTTGGCCAATAAATGATGTATTCTCAAAAATTTAAAGTGCGTCTCTTAGAAGAACTTTTGCTTAATACAGCCCATGTAAAGAAGCTGCCCTTAGCTTCCATAATGACCTCTAAGCAGGAACTGAACCTAAAGCATGCAGCTTTCATGGTGCCCTTCAAGAGACGCCTGAATACCAGTTCGTCTTTGGTGTTGCAGGTGGTATGGTTGGTGTCTTTCTCAACTGTACCCCATGCATAATAGTTCATGGGGTTGCAATCAAGCGAGTTAAAAAGGGGGACCAGATGTTGGGATGAGTGAAGTTACGGGAGGTATGACATGGAGCTGAGTCCTGCTACTACACGTATCGTCTTTCCGCAGCCACCCTATCTACCCAGCACTCGACAACAGTGAACAGCAACTCAATATAGCCATCTGAATTGAGTCGGACTCCTTTTTTGGAGATGTGGGGGTGACATTATGTGGCCTTCACTGGAAACACTCAAAGATCATCACAGTTTACAGGAACTTGGTCTTCATGTCAAACCGACCAATAGTTCACAGAAACAGCTATCCATTGCACTTTACTGCTACTTGGTCTTCACGTCACACAGGACTTTGTGCGAACTGTAGGCTAACCACCTGTTGTTCTTCCCGTTGCGCAACCGGTCCTGAGAACTAGAGCATCACAGGCTCGACTGTGTTTTTGATCTTTTTGAGGAGTTTCTTGGTTTTCATGAAGTGGTTCTCTTCGGTCTTGGTGATGAGGTCGTATGAAGATTAGAGAAGATCCTCATTCAGTGCTTTCTTCATAGTCGCAACTCCGGGCTAATCTCACTCGCTATAGTTTGCATTTCTATGCCTGGATCTTGCCACACCTTTTTTTGCAGCTTGTTGATGAATTTCATTGTGCGGACACTGTCAGAACGCCCGCTATGATCCTTCCTGCTAGCCACTGCATCCACATCTCCGTCGTAATTCTCCAACTCACATCCTTCAAGATATTCAAAGAGCTTTGGCTAATATTTCTGAATTTTTTAATCCAGCGCAAATCATCATGATACATGTCACTGTCTTTAATATTGTAGTGCTTTCCAGTCATCCATGCTCTCCACCTCTCAAACCGACCAATAGTTCACAGAAACAGCTATCCATTGCACTTTACTGCTTAAAATGATTTTGAAATTGAAGAATATAAAAAATTATCAAATTTATTTTAAACCACGTCCTCATTGATAATTTAATAACCATATCGTTGATAAAAAAATATGACCACGATGGATAAAAACTTGACCTTTTGACTGAGAGCAAAGTGTAGTATCCGTTCTGTCCTCGGTCAGTGAAGGAGAACTCCTTTTGAACCGAGGCAATTTTTATTTTTGTCCGAAACCAGCGTGTCCCTTTTTGGGAGAGCTGAATTTTCTCCACATTAAAAACCGATTTTTTTGTCTCGCTCTGCCCTCGTGGTGAGGCAAGTAAATAGGGACAATTTAGACCAATCAATTTTATCCAAAGACAAAATAAAAGAAATATATAATAACCTTTTCTTTTGAGCACATCCTGAAACAAAACAAAAAAAACGAAATAGTAAAATTAAAATGTAGTTAATGGTTTTAAGAACATACCAGCTCCCAACTGAAAAGAGTAGATTTATTTTTATAATGAACTAGCCGATGTAAAAATTTTTATAATGAACTAGCATGCTGGTGTAAACATGCACAATGCTACATGTTTAGTAGGGTGCATAGATGCGTGCTGCATACCTGCAATGGGAAAATATTTAGCTAAAAGAAAAGTCCACCCAACAAGAAATTTGCGGGCGTTTTTGAAATAATGTCTTCTTGGATACAAGCGTTCATACTGAGAAATCAAACAACTTGAAATCCTAAAGAATTAATGTCCACTCCAGATAATATACCCATTGATCAGTAGGTTTTTATGTCCAGTGATAAAACAGCCCATCATTCTCACATGGCCTTGTGTGTTCTACCCCAAATGACAGCAATATCTATATATATTCCAGCAAAACGGGTAGAGGAGGTTAGTTTTGGTCTCTGCTTGATCTGAGGGAGCAGTTTGTGTTCGGTTTGAAGTAAAGCGGCTGTTGTGTTTGGTTCAAAATGGTGTTTGTCCTGGCTGCAAGTCCGTCATTCGGTAGAGAAACCAAGTATAATTGTAATTTTTCAAAATAAAACATTGTTACTTGTTTTAAACTGAAGTTGTGGTTTTGTTTGGAATCACACTATTGACACTACGACCAGTGTCGAAATCAAGCACTGAATTTGAACAAAGACAAAGAGCAGACGATCATGACTTGTGCAGTGAAAGCACAGAAACACCTACTCGATGTTTTCGGAAGTTTTAACTGTTGATTTTTTAAAATTTTATTTTAACCAATTATTTTTTTAAAATAGCATTTTGAAAATAAAATCTAATTATTACAGTATCGTTTGGTTATCAAACTAAGTGAACCAAATTGTTAACTATTTTTTTTTAGATAATGTTGTTTTTTTTATTATGTATAAAATTATTTGTTGTAAATAGCTTTAAAAAATTTACATGAGGATTTTCTAAGAATTTTAAAGCCAGTTTAAATGACTTTCTATTCGACAGTTTAAATGCTTCCAAATTCTTTTCAAATTTTGAAGGGTCGTAAAGTAATTTTTTATTAACAAAAACTTAATATGGCTGACTTGTTTATGAAGAAACGGAAATCCATTATGGTTTCGTAAATTTTGCAATTAAATAATTTATTTTTAAATAGGATTTTTAAAACGTTCATTTTAGTACTTTACACTATTGCATTTTTTATTTCAATAAATATTCGATTAATAGTAAATAAAAAATGTGAGTTACGTATAGGCGAGAAAGACACGTATACAAACGTATGAAAGGTGATCACACACAATATTATTAAAACGAGATTATTTTCAATTTTACAAACAGGCGTTTTTCTTTTTGGCCACACCCTTTCTCCATTGTCGCATGCTGTCCCAATTTCAAAGAACAATTCTAACAGACTTCACCAGACAGCAGCCACTGCTGCTTGTTTTAAAATAAACTAATAAAAATAAATTAAATATTGGTGAGATGGCATATGATCGGTGGAGGGTATGCATGCCTAGAGCTCCATACCTAATTGACAGTCTGTATAAAAATAACATGCATCAAATTAAGATATATATATATATATATATATATATATATATATATATATATTATAAATAAATATTAATTATTTATTACCTACAGACATCGATGTTTCATGCTAACGCAATCTTCAGTGCAAGAAGTTAATTCTCGACGGTCAGCGGGCTCGAACTCCGATATATTTATTGAATTGTTTTTATTGATGATTGTTGCATTTGTTGCTTTATGTATACTACTATTTCGATTGTTTCACTTCCTAAGTGATAAAGATGCAGAAGATCGCATTATAAGTCACCCTTAACTTTATAGGACATACTTTTCGTTAATTATATATATATATATATATATATATATATATATATATATATATATATGGGAAAATAAAAAAGGAAAACCAAAAAATTAATGTTTTTTTTATGTGTACATCAACGTTTCGTCTTTATTTATAAGACTTCATCAGGATGATAATATAAAGAAAAATGTCATGCAAGTACAAACACATATAGGGTTGACATATTGGGAAAAAGGAAGAAAATAGTAGCCACACTGGAGAAACCAGTAGGCTGGACGTCCGTACTTGGTGAGGAATGAAAAATGAATGTTTATTTCTCCAGTGTGGCTACTATTTTCTTCCTTTTTCCCAATATGTCAACCCTATATGTGTTCGTACTTGCATGACATTTTTCTTTATATTATCATCCTGATGAAGTCTTATAAATAAAGACGAAACGTTGATGTACACATAAAAAAACATCTATTTTTTTGGTTTTCCTTTTTCATTTTCCCATTACGTCGGATTACCTTCATCCTTCTCTTCCCATATATATATATATATATATATATATCCCACCACAATAATTCACCTCATACCTTCGCATTAATTAATTAAACAATTGGCCCCCAATCTAAATACATATAAAATATTACCCCACATCTAAATACATATAAAATGTATACAGCATCTAAATACATATAAAATGTATACAGATAAATATACAAAAACTAAATAAAAAAAATAAAAAATAAATAAATAGATAATAATGCACATATATATATAAATAAATAAATAAATAATTTTATACACAGACTTCTATCGATTGAATCTTTGAATTAATTCTCATTTTAGACCTAAATTATCTAATTCAAGGAAACCCACAAGTAATAATATTTCTTGAATATATTATAACCAATGAAAACTTAATAAAATGTAATAATGATAAAAAAATACTAATTAATTATTTTATATTAAAAACAAAACAAAAAACGAAAGAAAAACAAAAAACACACCGAAACAAATATAGTATATTATTACAACAAACAGTAAATTAATAACCGTACACTACCCAATTAATTAATCTAATATTATACACCTATTTTTGAACACCATATCTATATACAAAACATAATTTTAGGAAATTTAAAATTTATTGATTTATTATTTTCTGAAGGACTGGTTTGTTTCAGCCCTACTATCTGGCATCCTTTTTTGCTAATTTTCCATACAGACGGACTTTTTCTTTGGTGTCTATTTTTGACAAAGGGAAGATTTTCCCTAAATATTAAATGATTCTTAATCATCATCCGGACAACACACACAGCCGACACCACACTTGATGTTATGTAAGATTGTAAAAAAAAAAATAGTAAAGCCCTCCTTCGATTTATTAATTTTGTTCTTTCCAGCTTCTCATCAATCAGGCACTGCATTGCCCCCGGCCTTCTTAATATATATATATATATATATATTTTTTTTTTCTTCTCTTCTTTAAAAAATTTTTCTTATCTTTCTGTTTTTGCTGGAGATGGGGCATCCTACCGGATGCCAGACATTCACTGACTATTTCAGACACTCCAGCCTAGAGATCGTTTTAAGATTCTAACCGTCCCTTTAAGTGCAGTTGTTTGTATTTCTCTTGCACTCGGTTCACCGGGTATACTCGCCAGATAGCTTTTGAAATTCTTTTTCATTAGTTCTATTGCTCCTATAATTACTGGTATGATGGAGATTTTTCTATGATTCCAAGTTTCTTTTCATATCGTACATAACACCTTGGTATTTCGTAATCTTTTCCCTTTCTGCTCTGTTCAATCCTGCATCATTAGAGACACTGACTTCAACTAGGGTTGCTACTTTCTCCCTTTTGTTCCATATTACGATGTCAGGTTTAACAGCTCCATTTTCTAGATATGTAGCTGTAGGGATTGCATAGTCATAGTGGATGGTGTATAACATATTTCCAACTGTTCTTTCTGGTATATGCTCCCAGGACTTGCTGCTACACTGAATATTCAACTTTTTACAAATAGTCCAGTGAAGATATTTACACACTCCGTTGTGTCGCATTGTAGCCATCTCCCAGGAGAACCTTACAACTGGATGTCAGGTGGCTCACACTCTCTACTTCTGTGTGGCAGAACCTGTGTGTGATAATATAAAAATCAAATGTTTTATATAGTTCAGATCGATTCTTATGAGACTGGACATTTGAAGACATTTTGCATTAAGCTTCGTTTTGATGGTGTACGGTTTTCATTTGACAACAATTTTCTGATAACGGGAGTTTTTTTGTTTGCTGCATGAATTTGTTCAACTATGTTCTTGGATCTCCGAGAAATACGTGTTAGCTTTTTTTTGCTTCAAAACTGACAATAAATCACAGTATGACATGACTTTGATCTGTCTGTTTATTGGAAAAATACCGTAACAGGACGGGTAAAATGAATTCCCCCAACAGAACAATTCTGCATAACTTTCATGTCTCCTTATAAAGATTAAAATCAAGATATAATGCTACTAAACCTTATGCGTAGAAACCTTATTCCAATTTTGATCAAAATCTATTATATCATTTTGTAAATATGTATCTTTTTTTTTGTTGTTAATTGGATGAGACAGACAGCATAAGAGTAAACAGAAATAAGACGCCATTTTGTCACAGGATTGTTCTTTGTAAACAGATCATTTACTTATTTAGTGCGACTTGTGTTTGTGTGCGTTCACTGTACAGGTTATGATTGTCCGCTCATTATCTCTATCCAAATTCGATGCTTGATTTTGACATTGTCAATCATGTCGTCTCGGTCACTGCTGTTACAAAAGGATTTTCCTTCCAAATGAAATTACAACTCTTCGTTTTAAAACAAGTAACAATGTTTTATTTTGAGAGGTTTACAATTCCTTCATTCATATCTTTTGAATCAGATCATTCTATTGTTACCATTGGTTTCCCCGATATCTTTCTAGTCAGAATTCTTTCTAGAAAGAAATCTGTCAATTATGGGAAGGACCACGTGAAGGTTGCCAACATCATAGGTGAAAGTGTTTCTGTGGAACGAACTGGATTCGAACTTAGCACACCCAGGTTGTCAGTCCTTATCGTGAACCACTTAACCACCGTCACCTCCCAGGTTTAAAATGAGACTTGCAACCAGAACGACAGTCACTTCCAACCAAATACAAAACCACTGATTGGTCCACTGAAAATCTGACTAGACGGGGGAGGGTATCTGGAGTGGGCATAACTCCTGTAGAATCTCAAGTGGTTTGCAATCTCAGCATGAAAGCTCATCTTTTAAGAGGCAGTTCCTTTTTTCAAAATGGCATTTCATTTTCTGGATCGTCAAATCTAGAGTCAGATATTTTTCCCATTACCTGTCGTTTGCATGCATTGCAACCCCAACTAAACAGGCAGTATTGTGCATGTTTACACTTGACATTATAAGGTGGAAGTGGCGTGGTGTAGAGGTTACAGGCACGGACTGTGGGCTTGGCGTGGCGGGTTCGAATTCTGTCAGGACTACTACACCACTTTCACTCATGTCCTTGTGAAAGGTATGAATCCATATATCCTCCCTCCAGCTATGGATTACATAGCATCGTAGACTAGACACTCAAACCTTCGCTGTGCTTCTAGTCTAAGAGAAAGAAAAACTCTAAAATAACACCAGTATTTCTCTGCTTATCCCACATTGCATTTACATTTCTGCATGTTAGTACAGTCAGAGAAGCAGGTAGCAGGGAAGGAATTCTAAAATCTAGCAGTTTGAGAGAAGAAACTATTAAAGTAGAAAGCTTTCCACATCTGGGGACCTCTACAGTGAAGGGGTGAGATTTTACTACTTGTCTGGTTAGTCGGGGGTATTTATGTCGAGCGGGCACCAGTGCCATGAGTTCATCGGAGTACATTCATTGAAGTACTTGTAAAACAAGCGCAGGGATGCAACATTGCTGCGATGGGACAGGGGTTGGAGCTTTGTTAAATTTTTTATTAATTCTCAGGCTGTAATCAAACATTAAACTAAAATAATAGAACAGAAGTTTTTTTTAAAATTTTAATTAAATAAAAGAGCGTTCTTTTAAAATCTTGATAAAGGCCTTTTTAAATCTTGTAAAAATATGTAGATATGCCCACAAAATATATTTCAATGTCAAATAGCAAGCAAAGATTTTACAGACGACACAATTATTGGCCTTCTTACCTCAATAATCAAGTGTGTGATGTTTGCAAAACAAACGTACCAAATTTATTTTGGTAGCTTAATTAGCCAATTTTCATAACGTATAACTAATGATCAATGTCAAAATAGCAAGCAAAGATTTTACATACAACACAATTATTGGCCTTCTTACCTCAATAATCAAGTGGGTGATGTTTGCAAAACAAACGTACCAAATTTATTTTGGTAGCTTAATTAGCCAATTTTCATAACGTATAACTAATGATCAATGTCAAAATAGCAAGCAAAGATTTTACATACAACACAATTATTGGCCTTCTTACCTCAATAATCAAGTGGGTGATGTTTGCAAAACAAACGTACCAAATTTATTTTGGTAGCTTAATTAGCCAATTTTCATAACGTATAACTAATGATCAATGTCAAAATAGCAAGCAAAGATTTTACAGACAACACAATTATTGGCCTTCTTACCTCAATAATCAAGTGTGTGATGTTTGCAAAACAAACGTACCAAATTTATTTTGGTAGCTTAATTAGCCAATTTTCATAACGTATAACTAATGATCAATGTCAAAATAGCAAGCAAAGATTTTACATACAACACAATTATTGGCCTTCTTACCTCAATAATCAAGTGGGTGATGTTTGCAAAACAAACGTACCAAATTTATTTTGGTAGCTTAATTAGCCAATTTTCATAACGTATAACTAATGATCAATGTCAAAATAGCAAGCAAAGATTTTACATACAACACAATTATTGGCCTTCTTACCTCAATAATCAAGTGTGTGATGTTTGCAAAACAAACGTACCAAATTTATTTTGGTAGCTTAATTAGCCAATTTTCATAACGTATAACTAATGATCAATGTCAAAATAGCAAGCAAAGATTTTACATACAACACAATTATTGGCCTTCTTACCTCAATAATCAAGTGTGTGATGTTTGCAAAACAAACGTACCAAATTTATTTTGGTAGCTTAATTAGCTAATTTTCATAACGTATAACTAATGATCAATGTCAAAATAGCAAGCAAAGATTTTACATACAACACAATTATTGGCCTTCTTACCTCAATAATCAAGTGTGTGATGTTTGCAAAACAAACGTACCAAATTTATTTTGGTAGCTTAATTAGCTAATTTTCATAACGTATAACTAATGATCAATGTCAAAATAGCAAGCAAAGATTTTACATACAACACAATTATTGGCCTTCTTACCTCAATAATCAAGTGTGTGATGTTTGCAAAACAAACGTACCAAATTTATTTTGGTAGCTTAATTAGCCAATTTTCATAACGTATAACTAATGATCAATGTCAAAATAGCAAGCAAAGATTTTACATACAACACAATTATTGGCCTTCTTACCTCAATAATCAAGTGTGTGATGTTTGCAAAACAAACGTACCAAATTTATTTTGGTAGCTTAATTAGCCAATTTTCATAACGTATAACTAATGATCAATGTCAAAATAGCAAGCAAAGATTTTACAGACAACACAATTATTGGCCTTCTTACCTCAATAATCAAGTGGGTGATGTTTGCAAAACAAACGTACCAAATTTATTTTGGTAGCTTAATTAGCCAATTTTCATAACGTATAACTAATGATCAATGTCAAAATAGCAAGCAAAGATTTTACATACAACACAATTATTGGCCTTCTTACCTCAATAATCAAGTGGGTGATGTTTGCAAAACAAACGTACCAAATTTATTTTGGTAGCTTAATTAGCCAATTTTCATAACGTATAACTAATGATCAATGTCAAAATAGCAAGCAAAGATTTTACATACAACACAATTATTGGCCTTCTTACCTCAATAATCAAGTGTGTGATGTTTGCAAAACAAACGTACCAAATTTATTTTGGTAGCTTAATTAGCCAATTTTCATAACGTATAACTAATGATCAATGTCAAAATAGCAAGCAAAGATTTTACATACAACACAATTATTGGCCTTCTTACCTCAATAATCAAGTGGGTGATGTTTGCAAAACAAACGTACCAAATTTATTTTGGTAGCTTAATTAGCCAATTTTCATAACGTATAACTAATGATCAATGTCAAAATAGCAAGCAAAGATTTTACATACAACACAATTATTGGCCTTCTTACCTCAATAATCAAGTGGGTGATGTTTGCAAAACAAACGTACCAAATTTATTTTGGTAGCTTAATTAGCCAATTTTCATAACGTATAACTAATGATCAATGTCAAAATAGCAAGCAAAGATTTTACATACAACACAATTATTGGCCTTCTTACCTCAATAATCAAGTGGGTGATGTTTGCAAAACAAACGTACCAAATTTATTTTGGTAGCTTAATTAGCCAATTTTCATAACGTATAACTAATGATCAATGTCAAAATAGCAAGCAAAGATTTTACAGACAACACAATTATTGGCCTTCTTACCTCAATAATCAAGTGTGTGATGTTTGCAAAACAAACGTACCAAATTTATTTTGGTAGCTTAATTAGCCAATTTTCATAACGTATAACTAATGATCAATGTCAAAATAGCAAGCAAAGATTTTACATACAACACAATTATTGGCCTTCTTACCTCAATAATCAAGTGTGTGATGTTTGCAAAACAAACGTACCAAATTTATTTTGGTAGCTTAATTAGCCAATTTTCATAACGTATAACTAATGATCAATGTCAAAATAGCAAGCAAAGATTTTACAGACAACACAATTATTGGCCTTCTTACCTCAATAATCAAGTGTGTGATGTTTGCAAAACAAACGTACCAAATTTATTTTGGTAGCTTAATTAGCCAATTTTCATAACGTATAACTAATGATCAATGTCAAAATAGCAAGCAAAGATTTTACAGACAACACAATTATTGGCCTTCTTACCTCAATAATCAAGTGGGTGATGTTTGCAAAACAAACGTACCAAATTTATTTTGGTAGCTTAATTAGCCAATTTTCATAACGTATAACTAATGATCAATGTCAAAATAGCAAGCAAAGATTTTACATACAACACAATTATTGGCCTTCTTACCTCAATAATCAAGTGTGTGATGTTTGCAAAACAAACGTACCAAATTTATTTTGGTAGCTTAATTAGCCAATTTTCATAACGTATAACTAATGATCAATGTCAAAATAGCAAGCAAAGATTTTACAGACAACACAATTATTGGCCTTCTTACCTCAATAATCAAGTGGGTGATGTTTGCAAAACAAACGTACCAAATTTATTTTGGTAGCTTAATTAGCCAATTTTCATAACGTATAACTAATGATCAATGTCAAAATAGCAAGCAAAGATTTTACAGACAACACAATTATTGGCCTTCTTACCTCAATAATCAAGTGGGTGATGTTTGCAAAACAAACGTACCAAATTTATTTTGGTAGCTTAATTAGCCAATTTTCATAACGTATAACTAATGATCAATGTCAAAATAGCAAGCAAAGATTTTACATACAACACAATTATTGGCCTTCTTACCTCAATAATCAAGTGTGTGATGTTTGCAAAACAAACGTACCAAATTTATTTTGGTAGCTTAATTAGCCAATTTTCATAACGTATAACTAATGATCAATGTCAAAATAGCAAGCAAAGATTTTACAGACAACACAATTATTGGCCTTCTTACCTCAATAATCAAGTGGGTGATGTTTGCAAAACAAACGTACCAAATTTATTTTGGTAGCTTAATTAGCCAATTTTCATAACGTATAACTAATGATCAATGTCAAAATAGCAAGCAAAGATTTTACATACAACACAATTATTGGCCTTCTTACCTCAATAATCAAGTGGGTGATGTTTGCAAAACAAACGTACCAAATTTATTTTGGTAGCTTAATTAGCTAATTTTCATAACATATAACTAATGATCAATGTCAAAATAGCAAGCAAAGATTTTACATACAACACAATTATTGGCCTTCTTACCTCAATAATCAAGTGGGTGATGTTTGCAAAACAAACGTACCAAATTTATTTTGGTAGCTTAATTAGCTAATTTTCATAACGTATAACTAATGATCAATGTCAAAATAGCAAGCAAAGATTTTACATACAACACAATTATTGGCCTTCTTACCTCAATAATCAAGTGGGTGATGTTTGCAAAACAAACGTACCAAATTTATTTTGGTAGCTTAATTAGCCAATTTTCATAACGTATAACTAATGATCAATGTCAAAATAGCAAGCAAAGATTTTACATACAACACAATTATTGGCCTTCTTACCTCAATAATCAAGTGGGTGATGTTTGCAAAACAAACGTACCAAATTTATTTTGGTAGCTTAATTAGCTAATTTTCATAACATATAACTAATGATCAATGTCAAAATAGCAAGCAAAGATTTTACATACAACACAATTATTGGCCTTCTTACCTCAATAATCAAGTGGGTGATGTTTGCAAAACAAACGTACCAAATTTATTTTGGTAGCTTAATTAGCTAATTTTCATAACGTATAACTAATGATCAATGTCAAAATAGCAAGCAAAGATTTTACATACAACACAATTATTGGCCTTCTTACCTCAATAATCAAGTGGGTGATGTTTGCAAAACAAACGTACCAAATTTATTTTGGTAGCTTAATTAGCCAATTTTCATAACGTATAACTAATGATCAATGTCAAAATAGCAAGCAAAGATTTTACAGACAACACAATTATTGGCCTTCTTACCTCAATAATCAAGTGGGTGATGTTTGCAAAACAAACGTACCAAATTTATTTTGGTAGCTTAATTAGCTAATTTTCATAACATATAACTAATGATCAATGTCAAAATAGCAAGCAAAGATTTTACATACAACACAATTATTGATCTCAATAATCAATTGTGTGATCTTTATTTTTATTATTGTCTTTGAACGTTTTTGATAGTTCCTTACGTGATTATTACACACAAGTATTTTGCTCTGGCAATAACTTCTTGTTCCAACAACCAGGGTTTTTTACCCCGCCTAATAGACCGGTATTGTCCGGGCCTTTGGGTCTGGATTTACACCGGTCTATTGGGGGTTGCCGGTCCTGTGCAGTTCTAGGAGGTGCACCCTCCCAGGCTTTGCCTCCCCTCTTTAGGGAGGAGTAAGTTTATTACTTACTGTCTGAGGCACCTCTACCGGGGAATGCCGACGGGGCTGCCCAGGCAATTTTTAAAGGGCCAGAGTGCTCACCTCTCGAGCGCTGGCTTATCTAATCCCACTTTTCCGACCTTGTGGCACATCTTACCTTGTGGGAGGTAGATAAATAACTTCAAGGACTTAAGTCTCTTACTTTGTTCTTAAAATACACCGATACATTTTTAATAGGTTCAGATAAGAACTTTGTTTCAACACATTTATTTTGCTGATGTAAGTATTTTTTAATAATTTTTGCAGTGTTTTTCGGGTCATTGTTATGTTGAATGTTCAGTGGCGCCTCAAAAACAATTTTGGCGCACTTTGTTTTATATTATTTGTAAGAATACTCAAATGCTGCTATTCATCAATTACCAGCTGTCCCTAACCGGCGTTGCAAATTTTTTTTTAATTATGCCGTTTTTTTTTTGTTCCAAACAAAGAAAGTAACTCTATATTGATGAATACAGAGTTACATCCTATTTTTTAAGATGGTGTCCGTACGAAAATAATTCTGAACTGGTCAAAGTATTTTCCGAAAGACAAAAATGAATCATCAGATATTTTTTTGTTGTTTTCAAAACCTAACAAAGATGGTCTACGTGTGACTGCAACTGCAGGAACTCTTTGAATATTTGTATTATTCAGACGACTACTTTCACCTTGGTTGTTTCTTGTTTTGTTTTTTGTTTTTTACAACGTTTCGGCCGATATAATCTCAAAATGTATACTTCAAGTTAGATTACTATTTTCGGTGATGGCTGATTTATTTTTTACGTGAAAAAAAAATGTTGGTATTTTTCAAATTTGATGTACGTGATATTGTGTGTATCTCTATTAGTCCCATCTTTAAAAAAAATGGTCACTCGTCAATATGGTGAGCTTAATATAGGATTTTAAGTTGTCTTTCAGAAAAAAATCCAAGTTGAAAACTATAGCGAATGATATACTAAATAAATTTTTACTCTATTATCAAATTTTGTTTCCGTCTGTTTTTACATGGTCAAAATCAGAGTTTTCTTTATTTATTGTTAAAAGAAAATCTAGCTTGATTTCTTATATGCATTGAATCATATTAAGAAGATTCAATGTGTTAGTTGTTGAAATGAATCTTATATGAACAAAGTTGGGTTTCTGTGTCATTTTTGCACTATTTTTCAAGGGGATTTTGCCCATTGCTTCATTTACCACAAGATGAATGACATTTGTTAGGATTCTTCACGTGTTCATTTATAGTTATACACTGTGAAAATTGGCTAATTCAGCTACCAAAATAAACTTGATACGTTTCTTTTGCAAAGATCTATGTGCTCACATTAGGTTTTAGATATAATGAAAATAAACTTTTGGTTTGGGATACCTACTCTAAGCTTCTCTATTCTTGGCCTTTTGGCTAAGATCAAAGTGTAGTATCTGTTCCGATGGATACTGCACCCCCATAGACTGGTATTGTCTTGGCCTTCGGGGCTTGATTTACGCCGGTGTATGGGCCTGTCCTGTGCACCCTCCCAGGCTTCGCCTCCCCTCTTTGGGGAGGAGTAAGTTTATTGCTTACTGCCTGAGGCGCCCGTACCGGGGAATGCCGACGGGGCTGCCCAGGCAATTTTTAAACCCCACTTTCCCGACCCGACCTTGGGTCACATCTTACTTGTGGGAGTAAGATAAAAACTGGCCTTGTGCCTAACTCCTGGAGAGGAGTAAATCAATACTCTAAGCTTCTGGAAGCCCCCACCACCGTACTTAGCAATATTTTTTTGAAAATCTTTATCGTGCCAATTGTGTTTTGATTTATGGAAAGTTCTTTATTTTTCTGTTGATTTTTCTTTTTTTCAGTATCTCACCAAACAGTTGGAAGCTTTACGACAGGTGAATGATTCCCGGATGCGTATTTATGAAGAATTGGATAAAAATGTTCAGGAACTGGAAAAGACCAACCAAAGGTTGGTTACAGATGCCAGAGCGGGAAAACAACGGATAGAAACGTAAGTGAATTTATTAAAACATGAGGCTACGTGATTTATTTTTAAAATGTTTATTTATTGTGTGTGCGTGTGCGCATGCGATTATGGATAGGTTAGGTTACACATATAAATCATAGTAAAAGAGACAGGTTGCTAAAAAAAAAAAAGGAAGATCACCTGAAGAAGGCCAAACTGTAGTTGAAAGAATAAATTAATAAGCAACGTGAGAAAATGTGACCTATTGGGTCAGCCATTCAGCTTAGGTTAGACTGTTTGAATCAGGAAAAAAGTGAGTGTAAAAAGTATATTTTTTTAAAGAAAAATGCAAAATTAAAAATTAGTTTTTATGCTATCTCTAGCTACAAGTTGAACAGTATTACTATGTGTGGTGATATTTCCTTTTATCTATAACTAGCCGGATTACCCAGTGTTGCCCCCTCCACCGTTTTCCCCCCCCTCTCTCTCTCTGCAGCCTAGCCCATTTCATCTCTGGACATACACACAGACAACTCTCCTTGAAGAATAAGTTGACATTTTATTTCCAAATTAGTACATATGAACATTGAAAGGAGTACCCTTGTCCTTAAAAACGCTGTCTCGGTAATGGGTGATCATTTTCCATTAAATTTATGTGAAACTGATCACCCATTCTATATTCTAAAATATTTTTGTTTTAATAATTTTTAGCGCCAAGTAAAAAATGGCCAAAATTTGTTGTCCACACCCCTTTCACCAAAAAGAAAAATACACATGCACAATTTATCTTCCTTTAAAGAAATTATTTGGTTATATGTACTTAAAAACGCTATCTGTTTCGGTAATGGGTGATCATTTTATGTTAAATTTATATGTAAAACTGATCCCTCATAAAAACCCCCAATTATTTCAGAATATAGAATATTGTGAAATAATTGTTTTTGTTTTTTTAATTTTTAGCGCCTAGTTTTTCAAGAAGGTAGAATTTTACCCTTTTCTGAGTTAATATTGACAAATATACTCCTATTGACTCGTACAGAATTTCTGGTCTGTGGTAGTATATTTTTACTGTAACCAATAGTAAAATAAAATAAAATATATGTCTGTATGAAAAAAAGACCAAGGAAGGAAGACGTCGCTTTATGACTGTCGTAAAATCCAAAATAGCTGTCTGTTCGAAGCAGACTTTAAGAAGGATTTTTATCTAAAAATATTTTTATTTTATCGGCAGCAATCTGAGAAAAAAAGCAACTTGAAAAAAAGATTTATTTTGTAATTTAATTTTTTTACATAACTAAACAACATATGACATGATAAAACTATGTTGAATAAAGTTTATATTTTTTATTAATTAAAACAAAATAATTAATTTATATCAGCGATTTTTTAAATTTTTTTATAATTTTTTTTTTAACAAACAAAGGAGGCAAGTAATTTAATTCGGGTCAGTCTGTAAAAGCATGTGTAAAAGTTTAGCGTGTTTTTTTCACAAAGAATGAAGTTATGTTTTTAAATGAATACTTTTAAATATAAATGTAAAAACGTTTTCTGAATAAAGAAAAGAGTATTCCCTCTGTTAAAAAAAAATAAAATGAAAAATTTAAAAAAGGAACCGTTAAGACGCAAAGCTTGCCTCAGTCTAGAAAGATTTCTCATTTACTGACCTTGTTTGTCATGTAAAAATGCAGCAAAATTGATGAAAATGTTTCAGTGGAATGAACTGGATTCGAACCCTACACAGCCAGGTCCTCAGTCCATGTCGTTAACCACTTAACCACCGGGCCATCCCCTTTTAGCAAAATATGCAATTACCAAATGTCACTATAACATCTGGTTTGATGTCTACGCATGCAGTGTGTGCTAAAAACGAAATATATGACCCCCCCCCCCTCCACTACAAATCTTGTGCCTGTTCTATATCAAGGAATTAATGTTTTGTTCCAATTTTTCGATATTATAGGTTTGAAAGATGGGCGATTTAGAAAACATCAACTTTATGGGTATCTGTTGCATATTTTTCAAGTTTTAGCTGGACATACGCACATACACACATACAACTTTATATATGAGAAAACTAGCAGGGGTTGCCGAGAGGCAAAAGCTGTCTTTTCCCCGGTCGCCTCCTCATCCCTCCCCTCTCCCCGTTGCCTGAGGCAAAAGTGTAACATGTTTCTATTAAAAGTACTATCACTATCTTACCCCCCCCCCCCTTCGATGTATATTTAGGTTATCATTCAAAAAAAATTCTTAGGAGTCGGTGGGGATAGAACCATCACCATCTCGGTCTTCGTTCTGTATTGCTAACCATTGCGCCAAAGAAACAGAGTATAAAATCTGACAAAAAATAGGTTACTTGAACGCTGCGCCAAGCGTACAGGTGATGAAAAAAACAAAGCAATCTGGGAGGAAGTGATATGAATGGACCTGAGGGATAAATAAAGACCTAGTCAGAGATAGGTTAGTTTAGAAGTCAATTTCTTAAAGCCGCCCAACTCATGTAATCATGTAAAACAGACGTTAAAACGATGATGATGATGATTCAAGTGGCTGTTTTAGTTTTATAGAAAATTTGTTGAACTATTTTTTCTTTTTTCATGTGGACTTAATAAACATCATCCGATTCTATTTGTATGTTCAGTGATTTTGACTGTCTGCATGACTCACACAATGTCCGCTGATATACAAATATTTAAATGGATGAAAAGGATTTTCATTTGGGTTGAGATTGTAAATACCTGAAAATATTTCCCTTATCAACTTTGGAACAAAAAATTAGGTCAATGTACCCAGGGTGGATTCTCTTCTTTTCCTTTCTTTTTCTTTTCTTTTCTTTTTCTTCGTTCTTTTTTTTTTTTTTAAATTAGTACACATTGAACAAATAGAAAACCACAAAACTTAATTAAGAAACAAAACAAATTTTCATCCAGTCTTCCAGATAGCATCAAAATGTAGTTTCAAGTGGCCATCCTCCCAGTCATTACCCACCCCCTCCACTTTCTGGGAAGGGATGGGTTTACTGTCTGTCGTATAAGGATCCCTCATTCATAGTGAAGTGCTGACAGGACTGTACAGGTATTTTTGTTCCTATCCAGTGTATCCCTTTTTGGGGAGCTGGGTTTTCCCTACATTATAAAAAAACAATCTTGCGTCTCACTTTGCTCTTGTAGGGAGCGAAGTCAATGGAGACTAAATAAAATCTGTGTTCCTATTGAATTTTGACCTTTAAGGAATTACCTAAAATGATTATTGCTCCTCCCCCACGAACAAAAGAAACTATGCAAATCTGCTGTAACGTTGTCCCTCTTCTTTTACTTGTCCCCAAATGTGAAATCTGTTGCAGCAGTTATGAAAAAATCGAAAAACCGGAAAGTTTTTTATGCATAGCTTACAACTTATTGCAAGTATAATGTCCACATCCTCTTAACACACCACGCTGAATAGTTATAGCTCACTCCTTAAAAGCGGAACGTCTGCTCACCTAGATCGTCAAGTCTTCTCTGACGTTTTTCACGATCTTCTCTCGATCGGTGACGTAACTCTGCAATTGTTTTTAGTACATTGCTCAGTCGGCATACTTCAGAATACAAACTTTACCATGTTTGCCATTTCCATTTTTAGTCTCAACCTTGCAGTTATCAAAACAATCACAATCGTATTCCAAACGCGACATCTACCCACACCCTTGAGCTACATTTTGTTACCATCTAGGTTATCATTTCTATTCACTATCCTGTTTTTTCCGATCACCTCGGGGTAATCTCATTGCAATGTGACACTAGCAGCCTCCCCCAGCATTGCTAGAGAATGAATGAGGATCTCTGTGTATTCCTGCCCCCAGTCTTGAACCTTATATCATTTTTATTATAATTTGAATTCTATAATCTTTCAAATTTTAAGTTAGTAATGAAATAAAGTAAAACATCTTTACTGTTTATGGATGTTCGGCACTACACAGGCCTCAAAATTGTGCCGGGAACAAAAATGTGTGTAGATTAACTTTAAAAGTTTTTGATGTTCTATTTTATACGTAATAATAAATTGATTTTAACTGCATATCGTCTTTCCAATGAATTACGTAGGTTGGAAAATGACTTGAAAAAAACAAACGGTGGCAACAAAAATTAAACTCTCATTCCTAAAGGGTTATTTCACTCTTAATAATTTAGTGACTAAAATATCTGTGTAAGACCATATACCGATTCCTCGATGATCGCCGACCCCAATGTTCGTGACGTGGTTTTCTCTTCATTTTCATCTTCTTGATCTGGCCGTGTCGTCTTGACAACCCCCGATGTAGCGTGCACTGGTTTACAAGTATACAAAAAGCATCGTAGAGCTTTCATTCCTCAGGTCTACACCAATCTGCTCAAAACCAAACTCTGACTGCTAAATATATTTCGTTTCAACCGGAAATCCTAAGTGTCCGATCTTCATCTCAGTCAGCCCCAGCTGATCAGCAGAAATTACTACTTTCGCCTGTTTCCTTAGGCGCTCTCAGCTGATCACATAGAAACTGACTACTAATTGTCAGGCTGTGTGTGCGTGAGGGTCTTTGTTCGGAAGGGGGGGGGGCATAGTATCACATCTGTGCATACATGTATGCATAGCTTATATACAAGCTGCATAATGTATCTGAGGACAGATTTATACATACACAAAAATGACTGAGAAACAAATAATGTCTTTTTACTGAAAAACCTTTTTGAGGATAAGAATAAATAAGTTTGTAATTTTATTTATTAAAATCTCTTTCAGCTTCGATAACGGCTTTTATGTGAGGTATGAATCGCCTACATGCTATGATCAGGTGGTTCTTCTTCATATTGGGCATTACTCTATCTATGGAGAATTTGGGGAATTATTTAATATCATGAGGATGCTCAATAATATTTTTCTTAAGTACACTCCATACATAGTAGTTCAAAGGATTGTGATCTGGGAAGCTAGGAGGCCAAATGTTATGGGTCATGTGATCATGGAATTTTAAAAAATTATTTAGGATTCTACTAGCTCTCATCAAGCGATTTTCTAGCATAAAATGACCTTTACCATCACATAAGACTTTTATCTGATGTCTTTGTAGATAACATTTCAGGTTGTTCCTTCTGACACACTGTTTTTTTTATTAATCAATCGCATGGATCTTCGAGGATTACCACCAACGGTGTGCTGTACTTGCTGAATAAATTCAAGTGTTCTCATGCTATTCGTGTGTCTAGAATGTCTTTAACGTTTTTACTATGGTGATATCTTTCCCTCTTAAGCCTTTAACTCTTTGCGAACCTTGTAAAATAAAAATCAACCGGCTTTTAAAAATGGTTCTATTTCTAAATTGCTATAATCAGCCTTTATAACTGTGCCTCTTTATTTGTTTTGTAATTGCTGCCATTGATAATTCGGAAATATATCAAATATAAAGTTGAATAATATTCCTGTTATGTCTTCAAATACCTTACACACGCTGTATATGCAAGTACATGAGACAAGGATATTATTAAACTAACATGGGAATGTAAATTAAAAACTTGAAATAAAACAAAAAAGGATACCACTTGGATGGATAACTGAATTCGAAACATTTTTTTTTTTTTATGCACCCCCTCTTCAAACTTTAAAAAAATCCTATTTAAAAACATAATTTAATTACAAAATTAAATCCACTAGAGGTTAGGTATTCCAACAGTCCTGTACTACACTTAAACCTTGTTTTAAAGAATTTGGGGAGTATTGATTTACTCCTCTCCAGGAGTTAGGCACAAGGCCAGTTTTTATCTTACTCCCACAAGTAAGATGTGACCAAAGGTCGGGTCGGGAAAGTGGAGTTTGAAAAGCCAGCGCCCGGTAGGGGCGCCTCAGACAGTAAGCAATAAACTTACTCCTCCCCAAAGAGGGAAGGCGAAGCCTGGGAGGGTGGACCTCCTAGAACTACACAGGACAGACCCATAGACCGGCATAAATCAAGCCCCGAAGGCCAAGACAATACCAGTCTATGGGGTGCAGTATCCATCGGAACAGATACTACACTTTGATCTTAGCCAATTCCCGGGCAACGTCAGGTTGAGAAAGCTAGTATAAGTAACAAATTACAGCAATCCTTGTTGCGTGCGTGCGTCTATTTTGATATTGTTTCAAATCATAAAATTATCTCCTTGAGGTTTGTTATTATTGCTCGATATCATTGATAGTTTAGACATTAGGCCAACTTGCATAAAGGGTCGGTTTTCTTGTTTAGTATTTTTTTCATTTTTTATCAACACCTGTTTTTTCTTTCCTCTTCCTTCAAATGTTTATTTTGAGATTTTGCCAGGTAACACTAAAATAATATCCCACATCCTATATTAACCTGATTCCAAACCTGAACCCAGACACTGACAAAAACATACAAAATTGTATTCGTTAGAGCAAAGAACGCCCAGAGATGAATTACCGCATATTTTTAGCAGTTTTTAACATAATAAATGTAGTAAAAATGTTATTAATCGAAACACAATTTTGGTGCCGGGTATGAGTTCAAACTAAATGATAAAGCCTCAATTTGGGAGTTTTGGGGAATGTAGAGTCAGCCCCTCCTCCGTTGCCAGTGCTCTCAGGTCCATTCTGACCTGTGTAATATCTATGAGTTAAAAAGAATCTGTCATTTATATATTACTTGCAGGGTGACCCAACGTTGCCCGGGATTGAATGAGGATCACTACTATGTACTTTTTCACTATGCCTGTAACACCATATTTCTTAATTTGTTTTTACTGCCCTCTCCTCCTGTTTCATCCCCTAATGTAGTTGGAAGGAGCTGAAATGTTGGAAAACTCTGAATTAGTGTCTTATACATATGGTTTAAATTTAATTAAAATCGTATATACGTATTTGAAGTTTTAAGGGGGTTCTGCCCCATGGATCACTTAGAAGTGAGGGCACATAGATATTCGGCACATGGAGGGGTACGTAGCTATTCGAGACCACTTCCATTGTCTTTCCTGGATAATTTTATACATATGATATAAATTTCATCAAAATAGGATATATTTGAAGTTTTAAAGGAGGTTCGGCCTCCATATATTACTTTAGTTAGGAAGGCACTTAGAGATTCAGAAACACTTCCATTATCTTCACCAGAAAATTTTATACATATGATTTAAATTTCATAAAGATTGTATATGTTTTAATTTTTAAGGGGGTCATGTCCTTATAGCCCTCTTAGGGATGCACTTAGAAATTCGAGAACACTTTCATTGTAAATTGTACTATAACGAAAATGGACCCCACACGATCCTGTGTCACGAAACCAAATGTAACACAAGACCCCACACTCTGTTCCCCGTGGGTATCGTCGTCGGCCACTCACGCACAGGTGTTTGATATCCCGGTCGCGGTGCCGAGTAAAACAGATACCTCACTCTGATCCGGTGTCACTGAACCACTTGTAACATAGGTGGTCCACTCGTGTCTTTATCTCGGTACTCACACGCCTGGTCCTCGGCGCAGGAATCCTTCTAGACTGTGAACACCCTCTTTGGCCTGTGATGTCGTAGCGGCAGAAAAAGAAAGATGTGCTGAATCTCCTCCGGGTCGGATGAATGACGATTTCGTGATTCTGTGAAGGCAAGATTACTTAGCAGGACAATTCGACAATAGAATAATTCAACAACGTCGGTTTCTTTTTGTATCAATTAATTATTAAAAACAATCAAAAGGAAGGATTAATTTTACACTTGAATTTTAGAGTCTCTTATTTTGATAAATTGTCTTTGTTTACTAAACTAGTCGTCGTCTCTCTCTCTGTGCGTGAAACTCCATTTACGATTTTCAAGTTGTTAATTAAGTTGTAACTTGTCTACTGAACAGTGGGGGGGGGAATACTATGGGCAACGTCATCCAAACGGGAAGCCTTTCGCGCGACATTCCTGTTTGGTCGGTGCTCGTCCGTCCAGGTCGAATCCCAATTTCTAACTGACTGTCCACTCAAAACAAAATCCTTTCTTCTCCCAGAAAGGCATATTATCACACCTTTTCTTTCTCCAACCCATTTCTCCATTCCTTCTTTCTCTCTCGGGGCCAGGGTGGGGTATACTGACTTACTCTCCCTCTCCCTCTCCTCCCCTTTCCTGAGTCTTTCTTCATCTCTGGGTGGTTTGGGTTGAGTGGTACGACAATTGAAATTCTTCGCCTAGGCCCTCAGATATTATCTACCTCAAAGAAAACCATTATTCTCTCTCAGACCTCTGCCCTAATTAATGATGACATTCTAACCACATTTGTCACCACAAAACACCCATCCACCCTCCTCTCTTGTCGATGTCGACACCATTAGTGATTAAGACCATAGCGACATTCCAATCTCGCATATGGTAAACAACTGACCCTGTGCGTGATTAATTGCCCCTGACAAGCAATACCAATTTTCCAGTCATTTTGACGCTATTTTTCTTTCCTCGTTTTTATAGACTTTCCGTGTGAATATCTACTAGTCTTAATTCTCTGTAGGGTCCTAACCATTGCCAAGATGCATGCCAGTGCACCCTAAAGTGCAGATTGCGTCGGCTACAATCACTGTTTCACAGTACATAAGAATACAGGTTTAGATTATATGTAGATTCTCTAACCTTTCTTTCTATAGGGAACATGTAAACACATGCAAAAACATGAGTTTTATATATATATAAGATTTATTTACAAAATGTATGCTCCCCCCAAAATCTGGTGAAAACAAGACCTATCAAACAATTAAGTTATATTTACAATTGCTTTCATTGGATGTCATATGAAAAAAAAGTAAGAGACGTGCATTCAATTTTATGCAAGTCAACAAAAAACTAAAAACAAACAAATTTTAAGTGATTTTTGAATCCTTAAAACTGTACAGTCTAGAAGTAGAGAGGCGGAAAATACCATCTAGCTAACTTTCCTACTAAATTATTAAATGAAAACAATTTCTTTCTGCTTTGAAAGTTTTAAGTTTTAGTTTTTTTGTTGTTTTTTTTCAAATAAATTAAATAATGTCTCACTTTCTCTACCATTTTAAAATTATTTGAAATGAATATTTACTGCATAGACAAATATGGCTGTTACGATAAAAAATCTTCTGCTTGTGAATGAGTGGCAGTAAGAGTACTTTTTTATGTAGGAAAATAAATTCTCCTACTTTCTATGCATATCAATAAGTAAAAATTAAAGGTTGATCCTGATAAAGTATGTGTTTGATAAAATTTATTCAAAATACATTTTTCTTATGTAAGAACATTGTCCGATCTGCGCAAATAAACGCAAAAGAAAATCTCAAATGAGTGTATATATAAGTGCAAAATATGTCCATATTATCATATTTCAAGAAACTGGCACATCCAAAGTGAAAAAAGGTTGATGCAAGGGGGATAAAATGTTGATCACCTCCGATTCATTTAATAAATTATGCATTTTATAAAAAATAAAACTTTTCAAAATTAACATGATGGCGATTTTCAAAAAGAACGGAATTTAATTTTACGCTTAATTAACGCATGCTAATACTTAAAAAAAATTGTTTTTAATTAAAAAAAATTTTTTTTAATCAATTTCATTTTGAAAATGGCACTATAATTTAATTTTTTATGGTAGCAATTTAATTAAAGGGAAAACTATAAAACTATGGACGCCATGCCAGCTGTATTAAAGAATAAATGTTCTACTATACTTTTATAGGTGATGTTATGCTCTATGTACCCGGGGGGGGGGGGGTAATTAAATAAATCTCTAATAGAGTTTTACTTTTTTATCTTTATATTGTCTGTTTTAAATGTCTTAAGCAAAAATCTCTTTGTGTAAAATCACTGATTTTTTTTTTTATCAATGACTGTGTTTCGCCTTTGTCATAAAAAATCCTAAGCCACATCACCTGCAAATCACACACAACAGCTGTGCATAACTTTTATTGTAAAGTTTATCTATTTACTTATTTTTGAGGAAGTGTTTGTTTTTCTTTGTATTTTTTTTAATATTATATTTTAATCCTAATAATTTTATTTGAGGGGTGGGGAACAAAGCGAAAAGAAAACTTATTATATTATGAAAATTTTTACTGAAGTTTTTGCTTATTTTTAGGGGTTGGTCTTAATTTTATATTTTAATTTAGCTGATTTTTTCTTTTGTTTCTCCTCCTTTCGTTTCGTTTTTCCTTTCTTTCGTTTTTCCTTTCCTTTCTTTCGTTTCTTTGTTCTTTCGTTATTTTTTGCTTTTTTTTTTATTTGTTTTTTTCATTTTGTCTCTTTGCTCCTTTTGTTTTTTCGTTTCTTTCGTTTCTTTTATTTTCCTTTCATTCCTTTATTTCTCATCAAAGAATGACTTCCTGTCGCTGCCCCCCCCCCTCTCTCCAAACGACCATCACATGACATGCACACTCTTAATTTTGACTTGTCTTAGTTGAAACTGAGTAGGAATAAAGTTGTTATTTTTTGCACTGTCCTCTCCACACACACAGGTTGGGGTAATTCATCTCGATTTCAGCTTTTTTGCCATTGGCTACTCACTTCCCTTTTTGGCTAAGATCAAAGTGTAGTATCTGTTCCGATGGATACTGCACCCCATAGACTGGTATTGTCTTGGCCTTCGGGGCTTGATTTACGCCGGTCTATGGGTCTGTCCTGTGCAGTTCTAGAAGGTCAACCCTCCAATGCTTTGCCTCCCCTCTTTGGGGAGGAGTAAGTTTATTGCTTACTGTCTGAGGCGCCCCTACCGGGGAATGCCGACGGGGCTGCCCAGGCAATTTTTAAACCCCACTTTCCCGACCCGACCTTGGGTCACATCTTACTTGTGGGAGTAGGATAAAAACTGGCCTTGTGCCTAACTCCTGGAGAGGAGTAAATCAATACTCACTTCCCTGTAGGTTGGTGGAATTAAGTAGTTCGTTTAATGCGTCTACGCACCTAAAAGTGGCTCAGTGTGTCGGTTGTTCCATCTGTCACGCTTAACTTTGAAGTACGATTTTCATCCTTAAACATGTTTATTTTTAGATGCATCAACACATCTAATCGATAAATTTATCTTGTCGGATTTTCAAAGTTAGACCCAAATAGCATTTAAGCTGATAAATAGAACTTTGCTTCTGACAAACCCATTTTCATTTGTTATTGTTGTACTGTGTCATTGGCAATATAACATACTTAGTTAAAGTTTATTTTTAAAATTACTTAACCCAGACCAGCTAATATTGAACAAAATAAAAAAATCAGCAAAGGGGATAACTCATTTATATTTGAAAATTATAATAATTGTCTATCTTAAGTTTAAAAATGTGCAAACAAATAAAAATTAAAATCTAAAATGATTTTATTACGTTGCGGACAACACCTAGTAGATGTTCCCTACTAGATTTAAACTAAAGGAAATACTTGTTTATTTTTAAATTGTTAATTTGCGTTCATATTTCAAAGTTCCACCTCCTCCCACTTCTTCTTCATGCCAAATCTCCTCCTCCTCTACTAACTTCCAAACCGGAAGTGTGCTCTCGCTTCCTCTTCTTCATACTAAGTCCCCTACTCCTTACAATGTGATACAAAAGAAAGGAAGGAACGGACATACTAGCATATTGATATTAGAATAATAATCTATATAATAATACGCTAAGGTAATTTATGTTTGTAGTACGTTATCACCTTTCACACCGTTTTTTAATATGGGATTGCCGGATTACCAAAAATGCAATGCAAAAAAAGTAATTTTTTATATTCCATCTGATGTCATTGTTGTGTTGAACGTGAAACTCTAACAAAAATACACTTTATTTACCGTCGAGCTAGGATGAAAATGTGGTATATCTTCTGTCCAAAAGAGGGTACAGTAATAGTGTAGGGTCTGCATGTGCACCAGACGTTCATAGAACGGAAATATGTCATAAACTCCTACAAAAGTTTTGGAGATAAACTTACATAGCAAGATATACAGGGTGGGCCAAAATAAGGGTCCTATCTTTAAATTTGAATAACTTGAATTTGAATAACTTCCACAAAATAAAAGTTAAACTCACCAAACTTTATGTGTGTGTAGACTGACCCTTCCGAGATTTTTTGAAATAAACAAAACAAATTTTAGCCGAAAAACACTTCTTAAAACTTACAAAAACTAAAGTATTGTTTTTTACACTGTTTTGAGTTTTTTAAGCAAAAATAATGTTTTCTAAATGAGGGTACGTTCCTTAGGGCTAATACAGCTCATGCTTGCTTCGGAAGGGGTCCTTTACTTATTCTAAAAAAAAAAAAATTTTTTAAAATCAATAAATAAAAAAGTTATGAATTTTTAAAAATAGGACCCTTATTTTTGCCCACCCTGTATTTTAAAACTATGTTAAATTACATAGATAAGTATGCTTCAGTTTAAACAAACCTGGTACAATAATATTGTGGGGTCTGCAGCAATATACAACAGATGGAGGCTGCATCTGTGGAATTTCCGCGGGTCCCGTTAGTAATGATAAATAAGGACGCTGTTTAACTGAGAACCTACTCACTAGAAAAAATACAATGGAATTGGTTACCTAAACAAAAAAACAGGTTAATGGAAAACATCAAGATTGAAAACCTGCTTCAAACTTGAGATTAAAATCGATTTAACTTTTATTTAACAAACCGTTCATTGTTTCTCAAACTTCAAAAAAAAAAAAAAAAAAAAAAAAATCAGATTTTTTGTTCACCCACTTAAAAGCAACAAGAATACGCATATGCGTAACATGCATCCATTCAATCTGCATGTTTAGCAATCTAAATGCTGATTCAAACTGAAGCGGAACACGCAAACCAACTGATGGACAGAATCGCTTAACAAATATTTCCCTTTAAAAACATGCAACGTAATCTCATCAACAGTTTTCTAAATGATACTAAACATTATTTAGTTTTTTCTATTTTAATACTTTATATCTCACGTTTATTTTACAGAAGAGAGATTGACATTAACATTAAATTATGAAATTATGGCAACTTTGACAAATTCCGGCTATTTTGATTATCAATTTGATTTGTCTAAGCAGCTTGTTCTTTTTTTAAATTAAGTACGAAACTGATGTTACTGCACTAATTTCAACTAATGTGTAATTTACACAAATCCCACTAGTTAGCAATATAATGATACGTTAAGGCAATTCCATGTTCGTACGTACGCTATCACCCTCCACCCCTCTTTAAAAGATGGGATCACACAATTGCCGAAGATGCAATGCAAAAAAAGTAATTTAAAAAAAATTTCATCTGATGTCGCTGTCGTGTTAAATATGGAACTCAAACTAAAATACACTTTCTTGGTTTTCATGTTAAGATCAAAGTGCAGTATCCGTTCAGTCCAAAGATGATACAATAATATTGTGGGGGGGGGTGTTCATGTTGGACGTCGATAGAATAGAAATCTGTCACAGACTCCTCCAAGGATTTTGAAGATAGCCCCCCCCCCCCCTCCAGTCAGATATATATTCTGAAACTACGTTAGCCAGAGTAGTTAGATAAGTATGTTTCAGTTTGAACAATGGCGGCACAATAATATTGGATAATATTGTGGGATCTGCGTTCATGCCGGACGTCCATAGAATGGAAATGTGTCACAAACTCCGACAAGGGTTTTGGAGATAGACGACAGCAATATACAACAGATGAAGGATTTAACTGTGGAATTATAAATTTACACAAGGAATCTTAGAAAGTGATTTCAATCTAAATTGTAAGAATAACATGCAAAAATATTTACACGGTTCAGATTAAGATTTCCTTAAATTTTAAATATTTTTATAATTTATTTCCTTATTTTATCTTATTTTATCTAATTTTATTTCTAAGTGAGTGTATAGCAGCTGTGTCAGTCAGGAGCATAATGTTTTATGGTAGTGAACACTGGGCTTTCACCCGACTCTCTCTCCACCGACAGCAGCGCAATGACAAATCCATGATTAGATAGATCTGCAATGTGAAATCTGATCAAACCCAACACATCAGATCAGAGGATTTGCTGAAATCACTACACTTGTCCAGGATAGAGGTTATGCTTAGGACAAATGAATGTCTTGGAATAATTGAATGAAGTTTGGCCGGTCAAGAAAAACTTGGAAGCAAATGATCAGACAAGATCACACAGAGTGGAATTTGAAGACAGTTGACCCACTGAACTATGAGAATTTGAGTGATCTTGCGTAATATCAGAAAATATCTGAGTTCGTTAAATGAATAGAAGAACAACAACAACAACAAGTGTATGATGGATCCAATGGATATCGTCACAGATTATGGAACTGGCTATTATATCAGATATGTTTATTTACACACTAATTAGCCCCCTATATGGGTAAAAGTAGCAACTTGTCTTCAATAAATTGTATAATGTCAATCATATAGAATAAGCAATGGTGTAATGGTATTAAGTAACCACGAAAGGGTTGATATACAATCAAAACAGATAAACCAAGCTAATTCTTTTATCTCTAAGTACTAATATTCCATAATCTTTAAATAAATCTATCATTTTAATGTATAATTTTAGAAATATTGTTTAAAATTAGTATTCCTATTAATTCACACAATTCAACTTCATCCAATGTGCCCATAGTGATGTCAAAAAAACATTTTTCTTTCCTTTCTATCTCTCTAGTGTAAATAAGGATCGATTGATTGCAATAATTTTGTTACTTCTTTATTATCTCTAATTTTATTGTACTGGGTGTTTGAGACAAATTGTACACTTTTTAGAAACATCATATATTGGTTAATAATTGATGTATTCTCAAAATTCAAAGTGTATCTCTTAGAAAATCTTTTGCCCAATACAGCTTTTTGAAGAAGCCAATCTAAGCTTCCATCACAGCCTCCAGGCAGAACCTTAATCTGGAGCATCCGGTCTTCGGCGTGTCCTTTGAGAGACGCCTGAACACCAGTTTGATGCTGGGAATCAGCTCGTCCTTGGTGTTGCAGACAGTATGGTTGCTGTTTTTCTCAACTGCGGCCAACACATAATACTCTATGGGGTTGCAATCAGGCGAGTTGGTGGGGAGGGGACACAGATGTTGGAACTGGTGAAGTCATGGAACTTCTCTGACAGCCACTTCTGAGTTTTCCCAAAGGTGTGACAGAAAATTGAGTCCTGCTGACACACGTATGACCTTCTCGTAGCCACCTTCTCGACACATCGCTTGAAAGCAGTCAACAGAAATTCAATATAGTCATCTGGATCGAGTCTGAGCCCTTTTTCAAAGATGTGAGGCGACATGACATGATCTTCGTTGGAAACACACTCAAAGACAATCACAGTTGAAGGAACTTGGTCTTCATTTCAGGACTTTGTGCAGACTGTCGGTTAGCCACCTGTTCGTCTGCATATTGTGCAACTGTTTGATCTTGTTGATGAATAGTTGACCATTGCGACTCTTGTATGAGGAATAGCGAAGATCCTTGTTCAGCGTTTTCTTTATAGTCACCACTCCGACACCCATCTCTGCTGCCAATGTTCATATTGCCTTGCCTGGATCTTGCTGCACCTTTTTTTCTTGTTCAGTTTTTTACAGAACACCTATGATCCTTCCTGCTAGCTGCTGTTCTACATCTCCATCAAAATTCTCCAGCTCACATTTCATGACCAAAATTTCCAAATTTGTATATGCGACACGAATTATCATGATGCAAGACTCTCTCATCCAATATTCCGGTGCTTTCCAGTAGTTCATCATTTCCAGCTGTCAAACCCTCCATAGTACACAGAAACAGCTATCCGCTGCACATCACCACTATTAAATGCTTCAAATTGTTCTGAAATGAAAGAATATAAAAAGATTATCCAATTTGTCTCAGAACACACTGTAAGCTATTTTTTTTACTAAAATCTTTGCTTTTAGGCTGTTTCATCTTATAATATCGGCGTGAATGTGTCTCGTTTGAATGATTACCCTTGTGAAACGGGGTTGCTCTTACAGTGGTGTTAAAGTTCTAAGTAAAAGAGAAGAGAAAAAAATTAACATGAATGTTGATGTTTTAGTTTTTTTATAAAATTAGGAGAGCTCAAGTTCTCATGTTTTCAGATAAGAGTTACCTTCTCTTGGATAAAGATGGCTGCCTCTATAGATAAGACGGATAAAATAAAAGTGAACATTTACAAATTCATTTTTTTATAAATTTTACTAAGAAAACAAAAATGTTATTTCTGCTCAATTTGGTGAATTTTAATAGATTAAAATTAAAAAGTGTAAGTTGATGCTTACTTTGACAACAGAGAAGCAATATACTACAGCATATGGTATTGTAAATAAAACAATAAAAAACAAGTTTATATAGAGATAGATAGATAAAATAGTTATCCACAGACACGTGTTTCGCCGTTACTGCGGCTCATCAGCGTGGCTGACTACGGCAGGATTCGAACCACTTAGCTTTAACACAGCTATTATTGCTAACAATAAGAATTAATAACTGAGTATATTTAAAGGTAGTAAAATCATCATGTATTTCAGACAGAACGTTCGTAGCTTAGTGGTAAAGTGCTTGACTACAGTCTCTTTCGTCGAGGGTTCAAATCCTGCCATAGTCAGCCACACTGATGAGCCACAGTAACAGCAAAACACGTGTCCGTGGATAATTATTTTATCTATATATTATATATACTAAAAATAGGGAGCTAACTCTCTCTTAAGCACTTAGGAAAGTGCATCATTATTAGTTTTAACACAGCTATTATCACTAACAATAAGAATTAATAACTGAGTATATATATATATATATATATATATATATATATATATATATATATATACACACACACACACAAACACATGTTTAATTTCACCTGAAGGAAACACAAGAAATGAGAAGAGTAAATACTTTGAAACCTCAAAACTGCGAAAGCCGAGATAAACAATAATAGCCAAAACATTTGTGTCAGAAGAATAAATAATGTTTTTGAACACCTTCTCCTCTCCGATAAGCAATCCGGAATTAGAAAATCCAATTAGAAATCTTGTCAGAACAGTATTAAATTTATCTTAAATGCAACAAAAAAAGAAAGCAAAACAATTTACTGTCAACCACCCCTTTTCTATAGTAATCAACTCGCCCACCTAATTTTAAATAGGCACACAGTTATCAGAGTAATTGGCTTTTCCCTTCCCTCCTCCTTGATTGGATATCTTTTGATAGCAGAATTATTACCTGTGAGTTCGTCTTGCTTTATACAACAAGCTCATGGACCTGTGGCGTAATGGTTAAAGGTGTTGATTAGCAATTAGTTCTAAGTGAAAGTCTTCTGGAGGTTAAAGGGTCAATCTTTACTGCAGGCGATAATAACCAACAATACTATAAAAATTAACACTTCTACCCGGTTATGGCTGGCAGAACCAGAACAATCTACCCCCATGAATTAAATAAAGGGCTCAGTTCAAAATTCCGTATAGGTTTTCCAAGTTCAAAAGGTGCATTTGAAGAATGGCTGAGGTTTCATCAGTCGAAACATTGGGGAAATAAAAACCAAGATGAGAATAGTAATCCGAATAATCCAAACAATACAAAAAATAATTGTTACGTTTCATTCAAATTATAAGTAAATATAGGAGAATTAGTGTATTAATAGGGACATTTTATGGGTTCGTTTGTCTTATTTCGGGAAAAAAAATCTGTCATTTTGTCTTGTTTACACCCTATAACATGAAAACTATTGAACTAAAATTGTTGAAATTGACTTCACATTTATCGACGAGAGTATCGTAGGCCTGTTATTTTATTCAAACGTAACCCTTAAATATATATTTGAAATGTAGTTAACCCTTAAATGCTTTATTTTTTATATTGGTTTGAAAAAAGTGAAAAACATTTCATAGAGGTAATATAAAGTAGTATAAATGATTTTGGGATTTTTTTATGGGATAAAGATAAGGATTATTCTTGGCAATGAATTTAGTCTTTAAACTATTGAGATTATACTGTGCAGCTTTGGCCAACTTTATAATATTTTTGTTCAAACGTTTGGCATTCTTTCAAAAAATGATGTGTTGAATACTGCTGCTTAGCCTTTCCAAATCAATTAACGTATTGTTTCAGCCATGAATGAGGACATAGTTTTACAGTTGGAAGGAAGGATTTTGCATAGGCTCGTCCATTGTCAACCTTTATTTTTCGCATGGAACTAGATTTGACTAAATCAAGGAAAACTTCAAATTACACACCATTATTTCCACGATATAAATTTACAAGATATTTTGTAGTTGTAATAAATGGGTATATACAGGATTTCAATACTCTGACGAGGACTTCCTAGTCAGTCCCTGAAATGGCCGGAGCAGTTTATGATTTGAAAGCCACCTCTTTTTCTTTTCTTTTTTTCTTTGAGGAAGTTTTTTCAACTTAATTTTTTTTTTTTGAGGGACTGAAATAGTTTTTAACCCTAACCTAACCTTTTGCATGTTGTCTGCCTTTTTACATTTTATTTTTCAGCTTTCCAATCCTAAACTTCAACCATTTCCACAACTGACTCAGAATTCTCTGTTGAATGGGTACCCTCTGGATACCTATTCATTACAAATATATATTTAGC
Organism: Sepiola atlantica; assembly: GCA_963556195.1. Classification (NCBI taxonomy): domain Eukaryota; kingdom Metazoa; phylum Mollusca; class Cephalopoda; order Sepiida; family Sepiolidae; genus Sepiola; species Sepiola atlantica. Next base: position 89,153,543 of record OY744529.1, on the reverse strand, counting down.
AATGTTAGAAAGTACCAAATTAACAAAATAGTATACTCAAAACTCTAAGCTTAAAGGTATTGTCGTAAGCTGTACATTTTATCTGTGGCATGCTTGTTCCATCTTTCCACACACTTACCAATACAAACAGAATGACAGTTTAAGTGATGCAAATAAGACGGACAATCAGAAAATATAGTGGGATTAATCAATAGGATTTGTGATGATTAGATAATGCCATATCAAATTGTGTATGTTAGTAATTTTTTGTATGCATGTAGACTTCACGATAGTAGTAAATCGAATGCGGTAAACTAAAATGGCGATCGATTTATGATGAATTTTTCGGTGAACGCATCCATACGATTTATTATATAAAGGAGAGTCAGCTGTGTGTATGCGCGTTTGTGTGTATGTTTGTATGTCTGCAAAAGGCTCCCAAGATACTCAACATTTGAGAAGAAAATATACAACAGTAGCTTCACCTAAATAACTGTACTTTGTAAACTAATAATCCGATTAGTCTAAAATTTGTACACGTACCATTTGAAGGTTAGTACTTTAAAAAATCATATGGATTTTTATATCTCATACCCAGGACTTCGAGTGATGTGTTACTATATAAATATAAAACAGAATAATCGCCCACTTCCTGACAAGAAAGTGTTATTGATCACTCAGTTCTTGGCCACATTGCATGGAACAGAATGAGTAACGATTTAAAAAAAATCATTTCCAAAATAGCGGCAATTTTGAAAATACAAAAATAAGGCCTACTCATTCTGTCTTTTGATATGTGGTCAAGAACTAGATGATCATTTTATGTTTAATGTATCTAGTAAAGGTTAAAATATTTTTATTTTTGTAAAAAAAGATTTCCTTTGTGTTGACATGTAATTGCACAAAAAAACATGGAATCTAATTTTTATTTTTCATTGACAGCATGGGAGGGGGAGTTAAAAGGTAAAACTGTACCGAATAAAATCTACGAAGTCAAACAATTTTCTTATAGTCGTATAAATCTGTGGCATCATCATATTCGGTTTAATGTCCGTTTTCAATACTGGCATGCATTGGACGACTAAGAAATTGACTTTCAAACTTTATTCATCCCTCTTTCTCTCAAGTCCATTTTTATCACTTCTGCCCATGTTTTCCTTGGCTATTCCCTGTGAACTGAACCTGCTACCTAGACTGTTCTACATCTACTAACCCAAGAACTCTAATCCATTCTTTCAACATGGCCATACCATCGAAGTCTCCTGTTTTGCATACATCTATCTATACTGTCTAGAATTAATCTTACTGAGGTCATCAGATCTAAGCCTGTACCACAGAAATAATTTTGAAGATTGTTCTGTCACATTAAGATTCAATTTTTGACATTGCCTTTTCCACAAAACAGTAGATGAATTATATCTTTTAGAGTTAGGGAAATATGGAGTAAGTTTCTTTACTTGCATAAGAATAATAAAATGATATAATAATAATAATAATAAGAGTAACAATAAGGATAATATAGAAGTAAAAAGACCTATTTTTTAGTTATGCAAGAAGGATGTCTTAAAAGATATGTCAGTGTTGAATATCCGGGATGGGTGTACCGAAAAGGTCACCTGGCAGGAATAAACATACTTGACACAGACATGCACCTGGCCGGAAGAAATAAACATGGGGGATTGTCAGAAATAAAATAATTGTTATATAGAGTTGAAATCACCTGCAAAGGATACCATATCCAAAGGTCAGCTGCAAACAGGAATACCCCGTTGCTAAATAAATGCCCTAGAGGCATGGCTACATTGACAGCGAAGGTGAAATTGCAGGTGGATGTCACAAATTGTTATATAATATAAACCCAAAATTTAGATCGTTATTCGACTGGCAATTGGGTCCGAGAAAACTACCCTGTCAGATTCCTGTGTGTGCGTCCTCCTTTCTCATTAACCTACACTAATTCACCATCACCACCAACAATAACGATATCTTTGTACATTGGTGTTTGTTGTCATTCTTTTAAGCACAGCAGATGGTTGTTTTGTTTTACGACATATCAACCCTTTTCAGGTTATTTAATGCTGAATCCGATCATTTTCGTAAAAGTTTTTATGTTTCAAGTTCTTTATATGTTCAGGTATTTATTCATGGTGTTTGGTTTGCTTGTTTTACAGTATATCAACCTTTTTCGGGTTAAATATCCTGTCATTTTGGTAGAAGTTTTTATGCTTCAAATTCTTTAGTTGAATGAAAAGGGAGAATGGGGAGGTAGGGAAATTGTTGTTTTTTGATTTGGGTTTTGCAAAGAGAAAAAAACAATAAAACATCAATGTTTGGTGCATTTTGGGTCAGGAAGCCGATATCTTCAGACAGCCTGATCTGGTAGCACCAGCTAAGCACAGCAGAAATACAACAATAGTTGATAAATGTTTAAATGAAATCAAGGCTGAATAAATAGTGGTTGTGACCCAATGGGTACGTCTAGTTGATTTTTAAGTCCATTGTTTTATGTTTCCACCTATAAACAACAGCTTTGTGTATACATTTAATTAGAAAGGATTTAAATAAATTGAATTATGGGGAAAATGTCTTTACATGCATTCACAAAATGGTTAAATATTTGCGCCCGTAGGACACATGTGTTTGCTTGTTACGCTTAAATGTCAACTAACAGTTTCATTGTGTTCAGGAAAAGGTCATGTTTTACCGTGGGAGATTAAAGAAGGATTGGTTGACACATTTGTTGCGTACATGCAGTCCATTGGTTTAACTCCCTTCTTCCCAGGTGGAATATTTCAGGAAAAAATGTTTTATTTAGAAACAATTAAAGATCACCAAACGAAGCAGAATTAAAACTTACATTGATGTTGAGGAATGGGGGGGGGGGGGGGTGAAAAATCACAAAGAATGGTAAATAATAAAAGAAACCTGAAAGAATATCAATCTCTTTCTCTGCTTTTGTCATCGATAACCTTCTACCTGCAAAATTAATATTTGATTCTGGTTGGTTAGTTCTTTCGATAGATCGTTGCAGCATGTTGCAATAAAATGTAATTCGATTTAATTTCTTCCAGAAAATACTTTTACCGGGTCAGAATAATTTCTATATGGACACCATCTTAAAAAAGGGGCGTAACTCTGTATTTGTCAATACAGTTATTTCCCTTTGTTTGGAACAAAAATATTGGTGCTTGTTGACAGTAGGGCCGAAAAAAAAATTTATCTTTAATTTTAGGAGAGTCAAATAAGGGGGAGAGAACTCTAGTTTCAAGTTTCAACCACGCTTTATCTTAAAATGGGATATTTGGTGGCTATGAAAAAGCCACCCAATCAGGTTTTTTAGTAATTGTGCCGGCGAGAGATGCAGCAATAAATAAATAATAATAAAAATATGTGAGACCAGGTAAGACGATTGTGTCTGATTGTTGGCGAGCCTATCATTGGCGTGTTAATCACAAATACAATTTTGTTGATCCACTAACAGGTGCCACAACCAACTATGTAGAATGAATGTGAAATAAGGCGAAGAAACAAAGTTGAATGTGGCATCCACACGCAAATGGTGGAATCATACCTAGCTGAATTCATGTGGAAACAAAGATTCCGAAAGGACACTGCACTGGAAACTATTTTCAAACAAATTGCCGAATTTTACCCAGTGTAAAACTGTCATTTATTTCAAAAACTTTATTTCCTTTATTTCATTTTTTTTCTCTTCCATTTATGTATTTTTCTATTTTTTCCTTCTTCTGTGATAATTTATTTTAATAAATCATTTTATTTTTCATTGGTGCCGAATGCGTTGTGCTTGTTTTATTCCTAAATTATCCTTTTACATATACATTTTTTAAACTTTATTTTAGAATAATTACAATAGTAAAATCCATTTTAAGATAAAGCATGGTTGAAACTTGAAACTAGAGTTCTCTCCCCTTATTTGACTCCCCTAAAATTAAACAAATTTTTTTTTGGCCCTACAGTCAACAAGCAGCAAAATATTTTTGTGAAAATACAGCACAGTTTAAAAAGAAAAAAATTCTAATAAAAACACTACCAGATACAGCTAGTCTAAAATATAAAATTATGTCAGCCGGATTTTAAAATTAGCTAGATAGATTCTGCCATGTCAACGGTCTTTCACGTCAAATTCGCTGTAATTCTCCTTAATAGTTTTGGAGCTTGTAAATGTTTATTATTAGTTGCATTATAATTTTGATTTCCTTATGACACAGACCTGATATTCCTATCCTAGAGCTTTTCATGCTAAATTTGGTACAATTCTGTTGAGTAGTTTTGGAGCCTATAGCTTGCCAGCCTATGATAATCAGTTGACTAACAAAAGTTTCTAAAGAACATGGAATATTTTAGAATTTTTTTTTTATATAAAATTATGTTGGCCGAAATTTTCTTTCTAGGCGATTATTTAAGAATGTTTCCATTTTACAAAACTGCCGGACCTGATTAAGTTTTTTTTAATAAATTGTAGCAAAGTATGTTAGTTTATTGCAAATAACATGGTAAAAAAATGAAATTTGGCTAATCAGAATCAAAGTTTGAATTTTCTTTTATCTAATATATGAAATTATGTCAGCCGGATTTTAAAAGTTGTATCTAAATAGAATTTAAGCTGACAAATCAAACTTTGATTCTGACTAGCCAATTTTCATTTGTACCATGTTATTGGCAATAAACTAAGTACTTTGCTGCAATTTATTTAAAATAAACGCTTAATCTGGTTCGACAGTTTTCTAATATCGAGACATAAATTAAATAAACACCAAAAAGAAAAATCAGCTTACGAGAATAACTCTTATATTTTTAGTAAGAGTTAGTATTGCTTATTTCCTTTTTTTCCCCCCTTCTCTCCTCAGTCATAATTGAAAAATGTTCCATATTACCAGTTGTCCTGGTGGGAATACATCATTTTATTTCTTTAATAAGCATGTACAGGAAAAGAAATAAAATTTTAGTTGTAAGGGAGAAAACTCTTTATAAAAATGTGAGTTATTCCCGTTTGATGGTTTTGATTTTTCATAATTGAAAAATGTTTCTATATTACCAGTTGTCCTGCAGGACTTAATAATTTTTTTATAAACTGTAGTGAAGTATGTTATTATAGTACAGGAATAAGCGTTAAAGAGATCGTCAATAGGACGATGATTGCCACCATTAGAGGACCAGAAACAATGGATGTGATGGGCAGAAGATTACAGAAGAGGAATTGATTATCGAAGAGGATGGCTCATCAAGTATTTGTTTATATTAGACATGAAAATGGCCATGCTGTAGTTGGTTGGGAAGCAGTCTCGTATCTTGTTCCACAAGTGGGATGTTCTTGGAAAAAAACTTTGTTCATGTAAGTTTAATTTGGTTTTTGGTAAGGAGAGAGAGAAAGAAAAGTTATTTGCTGTGGTTGTAGCTAGGCATGTTCTTCCTGTGAATCTTTTACAGCACCTACCATGAACGTAACGATACAATAGAGAGAGGCTAGCAACATCTCTTCTGTGTGAAAGAGGCTGTAGGGAAGAGAACAGATCATCCCCCATTAGATTGCGGAGTCGATTTTGTACTCTGTCAAAATAGGAAAGAGTGCTCCAAGTGACACCTCACCAGGTATGACAGCAGTACTCCATCTTAGGATGTGTGTCCCTTTTATACAGGTAGAGGATTGCATCAGGGGTGAGGTACTTTCTGGAGCAGTAGAATGATCCAACCATTTTTCTGGAGACCTTAGCAACAGATTTGATGTAACCCTTCCATTTCAGGTCTGGGGTGAAAGTCAGTCCTAGAAACTTAAAGAATGGGGCTCCTCCATGGGAGAACCATTTGAGCGTTGGTGGTGAAAAGGGAGAAGCTTGGTTTTATAGGTGTTAAAAGTAACAAGACACTTTTTCCTCATTGCACCACGTGTTCCAAGTCGAAATAGAGGGAGTCAAAGAGATCTTGATCATCAATGCTCTTCAAAGCGCTGCCATAAATAGATGAAAGATCAGGAAGAGGTTTGGGCCCAGAATGGATCCTTGAGACACGCCAGCAGTGATACTATACGCTTCAGACTTCTGCCGATCGACAACTACTTTTATAAACCTATCAGAGAGAAAGGATTTTATGATTAAGACATTTCTAGATACTCCATAGTTAGCAAGCTTATGAAGCAAACCTTTGTACCAAACTCTATCAAAGAACTATGACATGTCAAGAGCTATTGCCCTAAAAACAAAGCCTCTTCGATAGATTCACTGATTCTGTGTGATATTACAGTGAGGACGTCAAACGTTAATCTTACAGGATGATAATCCATATTGCTTTGTCACTAAGTAGGTTGCTTTTACTGAGATGATTGACAACTTGAGTTATCACAGATTCAAACAACTTACTCATGACACATAGGAGACTGGTCAGTCTGTACTGAGATGCAGCGATCTACAGTATTTTTAAATACTAGGTAGGCTGACAAAGTTTTCCAAGTAGATGTACAGCATTTCTCCTTTAAGCAACAATTGAATAGCTTTGTAAGGTTGATGGTTTTGTTTTATGGCATATCAACTCTTTTCAGGTTATTTAATGCCAAATTTGGTCATTTTGATAAAAGTCTTTATGCTTAAAGTTTTTTAAATCTTCAAATATTTATTCAAAGAGATCTTGATCATTAATGTTCTTCAAAGTGCTGCTATAAATAGTTGTCTGCATAGATGTCAGTGAATGATCTTAGAATATGATTTGGAAGATCAGGAAGAGGTTTGGGCTAGAATTGACACTTGAAGCATGCCGGCATTGATGCTGTGTGCTTCAGAATTATGCCTGTCAACAACTACTTTTATAGACCTATCTGAGAGAAAGGATTTGACGGTTGAGAGAACATTTCCAGATATTTCGTAGCTAACAAGCTTGTGGAGAAAACCCTTGAACCTGTGCAAGATTACAGTCAGCACGTCAGCTGTAGATCTTGAAGGACGAAATCCATATTGCTTGTCACTAAGAAGATTGTTTTTGCTGAAGTATTAATAGATTTAAATTGCTAACACATGTTTACTAACATGACACTATTATTCGAAAGTAATTTGAAGGCTTTAAACTGCTGAATAGAAATAATGTCTTGCTGGAATTCAAGTTTAACGAGAAAAGTCAAGTATTGTGGTTCTGTTGTTCTAATCCTTAGACGAACAATAATTTTCTTATACCTCCCACCCTCATAAAAAAGAACTAAAAATTTGATGTTTGGGGTTTAAAATGAGTAGGATTAGATACTGGCAAAATGGTGTTACAACCTCCTCGATGCAATTTATTTGCATGAGGGCAAATTGGATGCCCACAATTGCAAGGCAATGGCTGAATCCTTGGATAATGACTTCCAGTCTGTAGTAGAATGGAGGCCAAAAATGGAATGTAACATTTAATGTTACTTTTCCTTTAACAACGGTAAGAAAGCTTTCCAACCACCAATTGTCATGACCAATACCTTTTCCAAGTTCCAACTCCTCGGCTTGACATTCTTAGGAAATATGAATTAGAATAAGTACATAAAAGTGCTGCCAAGTCAATTGCAAAGAAGGTAGGCTCCCTCTATCAGGCTAGAAAACTTCTCACATCTGCCAGTATCCTATATCTATAAAGCCACCATTCGTCCATGAATAGAGTATTGTTGCCAAATCTGGGCGGGTGCACCAACTACTTAGCTCTTTGGACAGGGTGAAAAAAAAAGATTTCTAACCTAATAGGTCCTGCACTGTCTGCCAAGTTCAAGTCCCTGTCGCATCGCCACAGTGTTGCATTCCTGTGCTTGTTTTAAAAGTACTTCCACAGAATGTGCTACGATAAACTTATTGCACTTGTACTTCCTCATTGAAAATACCCTTGGCCCACCCGACTAGCAACAAAATTCCACCCCTTCACTGTTGAGGTGCCTAGAAGATGAAAGATTTTCTACTCTGTTAGCTTCTTTCCTCAGACCGCTTGCCTTTGGAATTCCCTTTCTTGCTCCCTGTTTTCCCAACCGTACCAACATGCAGAAATTTAAATGTAATGTGAACCAACATTTTGCTATCCAACTCCCCACCCCGATTGCCTTTCTATAAATCTGGCTCTTATCACAGTAGCCCTCTACTCTTCAGTGGCAGTATACCTTGTTTGGAGAGAACAAAAGTAAAAAAAACAAATTTTTTAAAATATTTTTTAAGTACCTAAGTGGGATTAAAGCGCATTAAATTTTTGGGTAAGTGGAGGGGGTCATGTTTGGATGGCACGTGTCTGTTAAGCTAACAATTAAAATAAAATTTGAATGAATGGGAAAATCGGGACTATTTATAAACTTTTTTTTTGTTGTTGTTGATATAATTAATAAATCTTTTATTCAATCACAAATAAAAAAAAAAATTTAAAAAAAAAAAAAAGAAACAAATATATTACACTGATCCATCCGGTGAAAAAGTAAACTATAAGATAATTAATTCAATAAATAATTAATAAATCCCTTATTCGTCATTTTGACATTGTTTAGTTCAATATCAATTCCTTATAAACAAAACAATCTGATTTATTCTGAGAAGATATAAAAGTGATGTTTTTGTAAGTAAAACATAGAATTGAGTCTTTTGTTTTGTTTTGTTAATAATGCAAGTGATAGATGCACGGAAAGAAGAAAAAGTGGAGGAGCAAAGAAGAATTTAAAAATATCTCGGATTTTGTATTTTGGGCTTTACATAACCTTATTTCTCTTTGAAATGAAGTAAGTGCGTCATAAAAACATAAAATCATGCTGAGACCAAAAAGAATTGCTTGTAGATGGGCCCATGATGAACCCCCTTTAATGAACTATCTTGCAGTTAGCTTCTGGGTGGTCTAATGGTGACCACTGAGAAAGACTACAATCCTTAATCAAATTTTTTAAAATAAAGGTTTCTTTTATATTAGCAAGTGTGAGTTAAATCTTTTTTCGATCGTCAATTAACGTGAGTTAACTTTAAGTAGAGTTTGTGATGCTTTGACACCTGATCGGAAGTGACCAGCTCAGCAGACCAAGCACATGTGATAAAAATAAACATAATTTTATGTAGACGTACTCGTCTACATAAAATTATGTATAAAATTATTAGATTCATTCGTTTTGGCTGTATGTATTTTGTAAGTAAATTGTCTGCAAACAATATATTCTGTCTAACCCATCGATTGAACCCTAACAAATATTACCATATCGGGTCAGAGTACACCTGAGAATAATGTCTACTAAAGGGATGACACCACACTTCCTTAAATTATGCCTCAACCGAAGGTACTTTATTGCCATTCTATTTAATCCATACATGAGACGCTGCGAAATACTACCAGTACAGATTAGAATGGATCTCTATTAAACGGCAAATCAAGGGTGATTCCATAGTCATCTGAAGCTCACAAATGTACGCATTGCTGTTTATGCTCCTACATATATTATTGATTAAATTCTTTTGTGTGGCTTTATATTTTTCATGTATGTGTGGATCATATTTATGTCAGTTATAAAAGCGTTTTAACACAATTGACTTGGTATTCCAAAGCAATTAGTGATGCAGTCCGGCTTCTCACCTAAACAAAAGCGGATCTATTTTTTTTTCTGTAACACTTGGATTTAATTTTGTCTCTCGCATCAATATCTCAGTTTCTGCCAATCAAAGCAATGCAAGAACATCAACATCTGAACTCTGCCAATCAGAGCATAGTGGGTATTTCAGTGTCCAAGTTGGATACAGCTATAAAAGCAGCCATATTGCAACAGTTAACTAGACTTCCCAGGATCAAAGTGTAATAGAGGAATCTGCGGTCAAGAACGCCTTTCCTGACTTCGTTCTCGATCTCTCGGTCAAGAGTCGTCGTAGGCCGAGGGACAAATCACAGTTCTTTAGAGAATGCCAAGCCACGCTCAAAAACCTTCCTCAGTCAATTGACCTTTGTCAGTTTTCTAGAAGAGAATTTCACAGGGGTTTAGTGAGGGCCGCACGTTTTAATACATTTGTCAAGTGAATGGTGGTGTGGACTTTGTCTGTGAGGAACCCGAGGGGTTGCATTTTTCTCTGATCAGGATGTGATTGCGTTCTTCAAGCACCAATTGAAGGTTAATATCAGTCGTGATAGAAAGAGATTACATTCCTTGGAATTCGAAAATGGTGAATAAAAATAGGGAGCTCGTTTGTACAAAAAAGAGTAAAGTATGAGTATGTGTTCCTTACCTGAGCATGGCACACACAGTTCCAGGTCCTGTCAAACCGCAATCCTTCGGGTAACTTATCCTCTGAGCTAGTCGAGTGAATGTGTCCCCCACCCCCTGGTAATAGAGATCCTCCAAGATCTTCACTCCCCATGTTTATCTTATGCCCTCAGCCTCCCCCAAATTGTACTTGTAAAGACACCATCTACTCCTACAAACTCCATCCCTTTTTCTTTTTTCTCCCACTTATAGATTGACCTGGTTGCTTTCGGTTCTGAACAAACCACAAAACAGTGGTCGGTCTATTATTTAGAAAAGGTGGGAAGGGTCTTACTAACAGTTTTTTTGTTTTTTTTGTTTTTGTTATCCCACTCCTCACTGCAAATGAAATTGTATATAAATAAATATATTTATGAAAAATAAAATTTTTGAAGTTTAAATAAATTTGAGGATATTTTTAAGTAGGATGGCTCCCTGGAGTAAATGTTGTAACTGAGATGATTCTAGCGAAGGGTAGGATAGTTATTTTTATCACTTTAGACTAAAGATGTTCTAAATGTTATTTTTTTTTACTTTTTACAAACAAATAATCCAATAAATTGTTCAAAGTGTAGTATCTGTTCTGTCCTCAGAGAAGGAGCAGTTTTTATTTTTGTCTCATCCAGAGTGTCCCTTCTTTGTTAGTTGGATATCTCCTACATTAAAACCGATCTTGTCACATTTAGCCCTTGTGGGGAGCCGGTAAATAGAGACTTCTCGAGACTGCCTCAACACCACTAGCACTATGACTATCTCACAGTAATAGCGCCATTACAGCCATTTTCATGGTTACTACTTTGATGTGATTCTTAGTTGTTGCCTCAGAGATCCATTCTGGGCCCAACCCTCTTCCTGATCTTCATCAATGATCTACCAAATCACACTCTAAGATCATTCGTCGACATTTATACAGATGGCACAACCATCTATGGCAACACTTTGAAGAGCATTAATGATCAAAATCTTTCTAATTCTCTCTTTTCCGACCTGGAGCACATGGTGAAATGGGAAAAAGGTAGCTGGTTACTTTTAATATGTCTAAAACCAAGCTTCTCTCTTTTCACCACCAATGCTCTGATCCTCACTTTGCCCCAACTGAAATGAATGATTATCTCCTAGAGGAAGCCTCCTACTTTGATAAGATTCTGGGACTGACCTTCACTTAAGACTTGAAATAGAAGACTTATCTGTTGCTAAGGTCGCTGGAAAAATAATTGGATCATTCTACCCCTCCAAGAGGTATCTCACGCCAGACTCAATCCTTTACCTGTATACCTAAGATGGTGCTGCTTAGAACACCCTTTCCTGCCTTGATACTGACGGAGTACAAAACCAACTTGAAAATCTAGTGGAGGATGTCCTCTTCTCTTCCCTAAAGCCATTTTCTCACAGAAGAGACGTTGCTAGTCTTTCTCTGCTCTATCATTATTTTCATGGCAGGTGCTCGACTGAGCTTTAATCTATGCCCCCCTGTAAAACATTCGCAACAAAAACTCATCTAGCTACAACCTCTGTCAATAATTTCCCTTTCTCCCTCTGTGTACTTAAAATTAAACAGAGCTTCCATGAGCAAAATTTATTTTCTAAAACTACCCGTCTGTGGAGCACAATACCGCGGGGCTGCTTCTCAGCTGACTACAACATAGTCGTTTTCAAGTCCAATGTAAACAAATTATTCTTAAATAATCAAATTCTGCCTAGTTTCAACCATCGTTACCAATCATCACGGCATTGTCTCACCGTCCACCTGACAAACTCGTTAACCCTTATCCTCGAGTGGCCTTTGGGCCTTCATAAGTGGTGACTCATTAGTCAGCAAGCTACAAATTGTATTTATTCTCGAAAATCAAAACACTCTTACACATGAATTGTTTCTTTTTAATTTCTAACTAGCATACGTCCTTGATGACATGAGGGAAAAGTTAGACACAAGGTCAGGGTTTTATGTAGGGGATACCCAGCTCCCTTGGGACAGAAATAAAAGAAATTGCCCCAGTTAAGATTTCTCCTCCTTCTGGGGACAGAAAAGATACTACTACACCTTGATCCTGGTCCGAAGGCAACTAAGATAAGCCATAGTACACTAAATGACACATTCATTCATCGGTACCACGTGCAAAGTGAGGTTTTAGAGTTTCAGTTAGTAAAAGTAAATTCGTATGAATCAGAATCGTACAAATTTGTTGACCGGTTTGATTCTGTTGTCGGAATTCTTTCAGGAGGGACCACGTAATGGTTGCCAACATCCCTAAGGGAAAATGGTATAATAGAATCAACTGGATTCGAACTTGGCACACCCAGGTCGTCAGTACGTGTCGTTATCCACTTAACTACCATCACCTCCCTAGATTCTCAGCTAATTTGCATAAAGTTGACAAGGCAAATTTAATTTTTCTAATTTTTATTTATTTATTTTTTTGTTTTCATTTTACTTCAGTAAAGTAAGTTCTCAGAAATCAAGGGGGCCCTTTCTGGAGCTAAAACTTGATCTCTTATGAGATACATAGATATCCGACTGTTCAATCAAGATTCTCCTCTACCTCTCAAACGTTGAGTTAGTAAAGAAGTTAAGAACATTAATTTTCCTCTTCCCAATTGACCAGTTAACTTTGTTATAGTATATCTTTCTTTTGGTCTCTTGGTCTTATCGGATTCCAAGACAAGAATTTATCTGGTCTGGTGGAGTATTCAGGTAAGTGTTGTTACTTGAGGTAACATCACTAGAAGAAAGTGCACCATTCCTCATATGAGCCAGTGTATAGTAATGTCGAGGAGATCTTATTTGGGCTTCGAATACTGTTATTTTGAATATTTGGTCAGGGTTTACTTGTAGGGTGAAGTATTCTCGCGTCAGGTCGTCCTTATTTTGTGTATGTTTTTGTGATAAACCAATTCATTGGGACCAGATTCGTCTGAAATGAAATTGGTTACTTCACATCATTTCCTCGTGGCTGTTTTGTTTTCATATCGACTGAGTTTCTCTGGCCATTTCATATATACAGGTAGGCTACAAAAGAAACCAAGTTAAATTAGCAGGAGAGAAAAAAATTCTTTAGATGTTTACTTGGTCATTTGAACTATCTGCATGAACATAGCTGAAGATGCATCATATATAATAATAATTTTTAAAAAAGTTACGGATTTGATTAAAAGAACACTTGCTTCTGCCCATTTCAAAAACATACATTTTCTTGATAAACAAAATATCTATCTATATTTATATATATATATATATTGATTGATTGGTTACATTCAACTGATTAACAAAAATATGTCAATCCACAATTATAATTTTGTATTCATTTTTCCATTTCAGCAAATGCTTATTATATTTTTTCTGTCCTACAAACGTTTCACAACCCGTAAACAAAAATATAGTTCTTAGTTTTCACGGGCTGCTCGTCAGAGACCTTTATTTAATAATTAAAAATTAACACACTGATCCAAAGTAAATATATATATATATATATATTTTGAGCTCTAGTCGTATTATACACTATTGGGCTGCGACATAATCTTTTGTGTGAACTTTACAGAAATTTATATAAAAAATATATATAATAAAAAATGCACTTAGCTTTAACACTTTACTGCAGTTTCACCATTTTCAGCGATCATCAGAAGTGTTTCATATGTCATAAACAAAGTGAAGCCAGAATATATTTATTTTAAATTTAGACATGTATGTATATGTAAGTGTGCTTTATTTTTCTTTAGTTAGTTTGAAGCAATCAAGGGGCTCCCTCCTGGATTTGATTTTGTTATGAATTGAATTTATATCCAAAGGCTCTTTTAAGGATAGATGTTGCCCCTTTTAGGGTTGCTATCCATACTTTGCTATAATTTGGTCTTCCAGGGATTGTGTCTAAGTATATTTTAAGATTTTTTTTGTTTTTCATTCGTTGCCCTACCAGACTCGGTATAATGTGTAGTTTTTTTTTTTCAGAGATTGTTTTTAGTCATTCTTGATGTGTGTGCGTGTAGGATAAATTCGAATACTTAATATTTCCATAAATATTTTCTGAGATTTCAAAATTCAGTCAGCTGCTATATTTTGGTGTGAGTATGTATTCGGAAATACTTTTGACACTATCTGCCAAACTTTTATCGTGGTTGTAGCAAAATATTTTGGATGTGAAACATGACAAGAAATTTTACTTGGACAATTGTACAGAATTGTTACAGACTTTTTATTTTTTTTTTGCTTTTGCTTGTTAACTTCCAAGATTAAATTTCAACATTTTTAAAACTCAAGATAAACATCCTAAAAGGCATAACACATTAAGTCATGAATTCAGTTCGGAAGGTTGGAATGTCTCTCTCTCTCTCTCTCTCATGCACACACAGCCATATCTACATATTTACCTATTACCTAGTGGCTACTAAAACTAATTTTTAAAGTACTTTCCTGAATTAAAAATACAAAATGCTACTAAACATTCTTATTCCAATCTTGGTCAAAATCCATTACATGATTTTGATTATAGAAAATGTCTAAAATTTAGAGCTTAAGCTTAATGAGTCGTAAGAAGAAATTGGAATTCAGGGAATCTTGTGTAATTGGTGTCTAATAACTATGGATCAAATTTAATGCAAATCTGAAATATTTGAATTTTTAAATGAAAAGTTTGTACCCATATTATGACCCCTAAAAACCCTTTAAAACACTCCAAAGAGACTAAAATTTGAGGAACATTTATTAATACCTATTGTTAAAATTTTACAAAAATTTGAGGTATCTGAATTTTCACAAAGGGATTCTACCCCCTCTTTTCCCCATTTGCATAAAACTAAATTGAACAATTAATAACATTACGTATGAAACCAGTAACAACATTTTAAAATGCTTAACGTAATACAATTTTATCCTGTGACACTAATTCTGGCGTCCCGGAATTTAAATTGTTAATGTCTTTCCTGGAAAAGCGAGTCCGTTATTTTGAGTTCAACTGACTTCATGTACACGTTCTCTGCTGCCTTTTGAAATTTTCTTCTTTTCTCAAACGTTTTTGGTCATTTGTTTTTGTTACCTGAAAGTGATTCGACGAAGAATCGAAAACGTTCGTGATACATATGGAATATACATTAATTTTTTGATTTTAACACAAAAAAGATACTTTGAAAAAATTCTTTAAAAAATATAATTAAACGAAATAATTCTGTTATTTTTAACAATGTTTGCTTAAATACATATATGTATATATATGTAAAGTTAGTGGGAGAGAACCCCAGCAGAGTGCTCAATTATTAAGTAAAATTAAAAAATAAGAGTGTACTATTTATTTATATATGTAATTACAGAAGATTAAGACATCGGTACCATAGGTTTCAAATCCAAATAAAGGGGACTTATAGTTGGCCTCCTATGCCGGCCTCTCTTCAGCTTCTAAAGACAGACATAAACAGAGGCTGAAGATAGTCCGGCATAGGAGGCTAACTATAGGTTCCTTCTGTTTGGATTTAAAACCGACACTACCGATATTGTCTTAATCTTCTGTAATTACATATATATATATACATACATACATAAGTGAAGACAAAAAGACTACATTAATATTACTGTCAAAATCACCAATTAACTTTGGTGTACAATACACCATCACTTCATAAAATCTCCAATAAACATTATTTTCAACGAACTAAAGATACAGAAAAAATAAAATAAACAATACAGCCTAAAGTGAGACAAGTATGTTAAAAAAATGTTTTTTTAATTTACCAAATTTCGCATATTATTTTATAGGATTTTATATTTTTTAAATCCCCACCACCACCACCACCCCCAAACACGCGTGGTTAATAAGGAAAACAATTAAAAAAAATTTTTTTTTTAATTTCTTATGGATTTTATGTGTGTATATATATATATATGTATATATATATATATATACATAGCAATGTACCACGGTTTCATCCAAAAGGGCAGATTTAGACATCTTTAGTAAATCTCCGTGCCCAGTGGAATCATCAGTAAGCTGAAACGATTGTAGTCACGCCCGACAGGAAATGGCGTCAACAATTTTTTCAGGGACCCCCTCAGAGATACACCATTTTCTGTCATTGTTGACGCCATTCCCTGTCGAGCGTGACTACAATCGTTTCAGCTTGCCGATGATTCCACTGGGCACGGAGATTTACTAAAGATGTCTAAATCTGCCCTTTTGGATGAAACCGCGGTACATTGCTGAAATATGTAATATACAGTATCTAAATAAATTATATTAGCTCTCTTATATGATCGAGCACTTTATTGATTTCCTTTCATATACAACCTGACACACTATATATATATTACCATAGATATAATTAGTAATAAATACATATATATATATTACCATAGATATAATTAGTAATAAATACATATATATTACCATAGATATAATTAGTAATAAATATATATATATATATATATATATATATATATATATATTACCATAGATATAATTAGTAATAAATATATATATATATATATATATATATATTACCATAGATATAATTAGTAATAAATACATATATATATTACCATAGATATAATTAGTAATAAATACATATATATATTACCATAGATATAATTAGTAATAAATATATATATATATTATCATAGATATAATTAGTAATAAATATATATATATATATATTACCATAGATATAATTAGTAATAAATATATACATATATATATTACCATAGATATAATTAGTAATATATATATATATTACCATAGATATAATTAGTAATATATATATATATATTACCATAGATATAATTAGTAATATATATATATATTACCATAGACATAATTAGTAATATATATATATATATATATTACCATAGACATAATTAGTAATATATATATATATATATATTACCATAGACATAATTAGTAATATATATATATATATATTACCATAGACATAATTAGTAATAAATATATATATATATATTACCATAGACATAATTAGTAATAAATATATATATATATATATTACCATAGACATAATTAGTAATAAATATATATATATATATATTACCATAGACATAATTAGTAATATATATATATATATATATATTACCATAGATATAATTAGTAATATATATATATATATATTACCATAGATATAATTATATATATATATATATATATATATATATATATATATATATAACCATAGATATAATTATATATATATATATATATATATTACCATAGATATAATTATATATATATATATATATATATTACCATAGATATAATTAGTAATATATATATATATATATATATTACCATAGATATAATTAGTAATATATATATATATATATATTACCATAGACATAATTAGTAATATATATATATATATATTACCATAGACATAATTAGTAATATATATATATATATATATATTACCATAGATATAATTAGTAATATATATATATATATATTACCATAGATATAATTATATATATATATATATATATATTACCATAGATATAATTAGTAATATATATATATATATATATATTACCATAGATATAATTAGTAATATATATATATATATATATATATATATTACCATAGATATAATTAGTAATATATATATATATATATATTACCATAGATATAATTAGTAATATATATATATATATATATTACCATAGATATAATTAGTAATATATATATATATATATATATTACCATAGATATAATTAGTAATATATATATATATATATATATATTACCATAGATATAATTAGTAATATATATATATATATATATTACCATAGATATAATTAGTAATATATATATATATATATATATATTACCATAGATATAATTAGTAACTGAACCACTTTTTTATGATTTAAATTATTTTTTTATTATTGTTTTTAGTGTTGAAACAGTTTTTAGGTTATAGATCTCTTGAAACTGCTTTGTTGAGTTAATAAATCTACACTCGCAGCTGTTGCTTTCTGAAAAAAGTTTATTGTTGACAAACTGGAATTGTTCTAATTCTATCGTCGTGAAATACGAGCAACAGCAAAACCACTCATTTTAGGATGTTGTAGAGATTAATGGTGGAGAAGCACGTTTGAGCCGGCCATTTTGTAGTAGGGTTGCGACGTCTGTATTCCTCTTTACTCGCCTCGTTTGGAATGAAGAAAAAGGTCACCAAGTTTTCAGCTAAAACGACAAACTTTTTCTCTACGATTTTAATCAATCTTATTCAACAGTTTCATCATGGTCCGGAAAGAGTTATGAACACAGAAATATAAGACAAACTTATTTGGGGTTCATACCAGTTGAGGATACATCCTCGACACTCAGTCCGACAGAGGATGGACATTGTGCTTTCTTCTGGTCCTGCTCTGTTGAGGTGAGGTATGGTTCGGTCCAGTCCCAGGAGGTCCACCCTCACGGGCTTTACCTTATCTTTGAGAAGGGGTTAGTTTCATTACTAGTCGCCTGAGGTGCCCCTACCGGGGAATGCCAACGGGGCTACGCAGACATTTTTTGTAGGCCATAGTGTGCTAATCCTAGTACACTGGCTTTTCAACTTAACACCTGACCTTGTGTTCTAACCTCCTGAAGAGATAAATAAAATAAGACGGGTTGGTTCGGCCGGCATGTATGTACTATAGAAATGGAATTGAGTCCATGAGTTCCTCTCGTCCTGCAACACTATGGCTAGAAGCGAGAAGAGAGATATGCGATGTGTGCCAGTGATGTCTCAAAAGGAACAGTTCATAAATGGGTGCAAAACGGTTTGTACTGAAATGGAAATAGCCACGCATACGCAGAGTGTTATAATCGCCCGACGTGTCACTCCGCGAGTGATGACATGCAAGTGCAAAAGAAAATAGATCTTAATTATATAACTGCTACTACAGTGTGATCATGTTACGACTTCATTGTATGATAGACTCTCATACAGAGCTGGTGTTACCAAACTTCCAACCCCATGATTGGGGGAGGGGATCTATCTGAGGGACCCTGAACGAGATGTTTTTAACAGTACTCTGGAGATCTCCTTACTTTTATTTGTTGTCCCTATTTACTTGCCTGAAGGTCTGTTTTTAATGTGGGGAAAATCTAGCTCCCCAAAAAGGGGTACTCTGGATTGGGACAAAAATAAAAATTGTCTCAGTCCAGAAATACCTATCCTTCACTGACTTAGGACAGAAGAGATGAAATGTGTATCAGAACAGATACTACACTTTGCTCTTGGCCAAAAGTCCAAACTGGCTGCATGTCTTTTATTTGTTGTTGTCTCACTTAAAATGTTGTCGAAAAAAATTATATAGTCTCTTTTAGCAATAAGAACGTTTTTAAAAAACCAAAGCATTCAGAATGAAAAGCATCTATAATAATTAGACAATTGGCACCTCCATGCCCTCCACTATATAAATTAATTTTTGTGATTACAAATAAAAACTCAAAGTAAAAGTACTTTGATATTGCTTAAGGCATAAAAATTAAGGAAACTATGCAAAATAGAAATTGACTCTCTTTTGTTTGACCATAATGGTCAAGTTAATTACAAATGACTGTTGCTGCTAGCATTACAATTTCTTAACTTTTTTTATGTATATATAAATCATCTTCCCCGTTGAAAAAAAAAATGTCTCAACTTGATAATGACTTTTTAAAAGTCGAAAGCTTGTTTTATCTATAAAGTAAATAAATTGTTTATTTATTTTGGTGAAAAAAAAAACACACATCATTATTTGACTTCCTACATTCTATTCTTAATGTACTAATATATTTTACTATGTGTGTGTGTATTTTATTTTATCAATGAACAAGATAGAGCAAAGACTTGTGTATCACAAGGACACTCTTGGCTGTTCAAAGCCAATACTCTATTAAAACCATAAACATCATATTGTTTTACAATAAACTACAACTTCTTCTTCTTCGTGATTTAACATGACCCTTTCACTCAGATGTGGGTTACACATTGGCCATGGCGGCATGAAGTGACTTTTTCTTTGAAAGTCTATCATTTATGTTGATTCTGATGTGCGATTGCCTGGGGTCATCTTTAACCGAATCATTCCAAATATTCCTCAACCTGCCTTTTCATCGATTATCCTAAAATGAGATGCATCCACACACATATATGAGAGTCGTCTGTCTGTACAGTTGGCCGGAGACACTTAAGTTTGAAATAGCATTTTCATTTCTCATCTACCGCTTCTTTGCCACCGTAACAGCCGACATTATCTCTGATACGACTCATTCTGGAATATAGCATTCAAGCTTCATCTCCCTATTTCGTTCGAGATATCCAGCACCTGGAGCAAGTTCAGAGACTTGCGATGTGGATGGCTCGTGGACGTCACATAAAGTCCTATGAACAATGATTAGAGGCTCTAAACCTGTATTCGTTGGAATGTAGGCGGCTGCGTGGAGACCTCATCCTTTCCTTTAGACAACTACAATGTCCCTTGTGACTTCTTTACACCAGATTCGCAGAGAGGGCTTTGTGGAAACTCGGAGAAGCTGTACCTGAGAAGATTTAAGCTGTTGTCGTTGGATGGTGTCTTTTCCTGTTCGGAACAAAAAAGCCGGAAACCATGGTCAGCTTACGGACAACAAAACAGTTCAAGGCAGTGCTGGATGCATCATGGCCACTGATCTTTGAATAATTACCCCTCACTTGAGCAGCTGAGGATGTGTGAGGATGTTTCTGGTGTAAAATATCAACCAGAATTTAAATTTCAGGTGGTGTGTGTGTGGGGGGGGGGGGTCATCTCAGCACCAAGGCATGGTCTCCACGGAACCCAGCAAAGAATGTACTATAGTCGTTGTCTTCTCATTACACGAAAGGTGGCGGTCTCTGTCTGTGATTCTGCTTCGTGGAACAGCCTACCAGAGGTAGTGACAATGCTTGTCATATCCAGGTTTAAAGTCACCTTGCACAAAACATTCAGATGGTATAGAGATGTACACCTCTTTTAACTGTCTATTTACATGGCTTGTTGCACTGTGTTATTTTTTTTTTTTTTTTTTGGCCAAATAAATTTTGATTTCATTTGATTGGTCTATGACCCATAAGGTTGAAAGAGTATTTTCATTGGTCTGTGACGCTTAAGTTTGCAATAGCATTTTTATAGCTAAACACCCAGATTGGATGAACGAATATCAATTCTCGTTTTGTTCTATGCTTGCAAACTTTTTCCGAAAGTCTTAATAAAAAAATAAAGAAATAATCTTGAAAAGGATCTCCATTTAAAGTTTATCATCCATTTATGAAAGCAAAACAAAAAATGAAATCCTAGAATGCAAATGACAAAAAAAACGCCATTTTCACAATTGTTAAGTTCTAGCACAACTCCCAAATCGTCTTTGACATAGCATGATATCTGCCTGATTTTCTGGTTTTCAATTAAAATACTCTTTCAGACTCAAATTCTACACTTGAAATAATTTGCCTTTTTGTGGTCTAAGTTCGCAATTTAAAGAAATAGGATTTTAGCACCTTTTGCATTCAAATTCTTCAAGTATAAGTACAGAATCCATTACATAATGATTTTTTTTTCCTATCATAAGATCAATGTTTGGTGAAGTGCCAGACCTTTTGCCGAAATCGGCAGTCATGATTCTGTCCAAATCCCTCCATCAATGAAGTTTTTTTCTTTCTTCGGCTATTCATGATTTCCTTTGTAAATTGCTCCGTTGTCTGCAGTTGCCTTCGGCAAGGCAATTTAACCAAGTGGCAAATTTTGTGCAGTAAAAAGATCAATATTTGGTTGTTTTTCTTTTCAATGCGAATAACTTTTGGCTTGTAAATATCCCAGAATAGATTTGATCAAGATTTATTTGAAACTCGATGGAATTTAACTCTTAAGTCGGACGAAAATAACAATTGGTACTTGTGGGAAGCTGAGTTCTGCAGCGTAGTGATGGGAACGTTAAATGTTACGTTGAAGGTCATTGATGCCAATTATTTTCATAATAAAAAAAAAATGAATTGACCATATCTAGGGCGACCTGAAGGCTTCTTATTGAGATATAGGAAAAGGCACCACTCTATTCCCTGGATTGCTCCACATACCTTGGATTTTCACCTGATAATGCTGATCAAAAATACAATTGGTGCTTGTGGGAAGCTGAGTTTTGCAGCGTAGGGATGGGAACGTTAAATGTTATGTTGAAGGTCATCGATGCCAATTATTTCCATAAAGAAATCATTATCATTCATTTTTCTTATTATTACTAGCTTATCAAATGTATATTAGGTTATTGTATATTGAATTAAAATCGTATATATGTGCATATGAGTAGCTATAATGCTTTACATATGTGTATATAGTATCCATAATGCTATTAAAAGCTATATTTATTTATTTATTTATTTATTTATTAGAGAAGATCAGATATAGATATACACATGCATATACTTTCAAATTAGATCATAAAGAAAACCCTCAAGGAGTAAGCTATATTGCAAATATCAGTAGCTAAATACTCAGTGGAACTGTGCTGAATATATATATATATGTATATATATATAAGGTTAGTGCTTGATTATTAACAAATTTTCAAAAATAAGAGTGTAATATTTATTTTTATGTATTACAGAAGATAAGAACAACATCGGTACCGTCGGTTTCAATCCAAACAAAGGGGATCTATAATTGGTCTCCTATGTCAGGCTCTCTTCAGCCTCTGTTAATGTTTGCCTCCCCGGAAATTTTTTTTTTCTCAGAGAAAAATCAAAAAAAATCCAGGGACACAGACATAAACAGAGACTGAAGAGAGTCCAGCATAGGAGAACAATTATAGATCCCCTTTGTTTGGATTGAAACCGACGGTACCGATGTTGTTCTTATCTTCTGTAATACATATATATATGATTGTTTATGCTATGTTTCTCTCTTTTGTTTAATTTTACTTCAAAGTTCTCAGAAATCAAGGGGCCCCTTCCTGGGGCTTACACTTAATCTCTATATGAGATACATAGATATTCGAGTGTTCCATTAAAGTTAAAATTTTCAAGGAATCTAAAGACACCATTGAAATTTTTATTCGTTTCCATCTGGGGTCACTAGGGGAAATTTAAGAACACTACTCTGCTGACAGTTTTTTTTTTAATTTACCTCATATTAGAAATGTTATTTAACTTTTCTTTTCAAGGCAAAAATTTTAAGCAGGACGATATTTGCAATCATTTTTCCTAAGAAACCTTCTGACCAATCATAATCTTGATTCAGGTGAATACCGTTCATGTGTGAGTGTGCCCCCAGTAGTATGAAATCGTGTAAGTTCATTTATGTTGGTCTGTATGTATGCATGTGCATTCCCACATGAGTATGTGTCATTGTCAGTGTCCCTCTGACCAGAGTGGGTACGGCCCTTCCACTCTGCCTAAACTTGTTCGTGCCATAGGAGTTCAGAGTAATAGAAGTTCCAGTACCGGTTTGAAGATATTGAATAAATTCTAAAACCATAGCATCGTTAAACCACCCTCTTCCCCACATATTAACATAACAGAGCAACCCTAAAAGTATCTCAACAATCAACCTCCCTACACATACATACTTCTTCAAAATTATACATTTCTCCAATTGAATAAAATGGTGGCTCTGAGTAGGTCATACAGATCGAAATCTCGACTTGTCGATATAAGCTGAACAAACCATATACATATACCAGCTCTGTTAAAAACCAACTTAGTATTCAGCACTTTTGGAAATGGATATATACAAACTTATTACCTGGTAAACTAATCATATATATATTTTGACGATTCAAAACATTTTTCAAATCAAGTTCTAAATAAAGAGCATACACCAAGGCATTATGTTTGTTTACAGCTGTTTCAAAGTAGCATTTATTTTAAAATAATAATAAATCATAAGATTATAAATGCTGATTCTCCTCAGAGCAAAACGATGTCTTTTTCCAAATCAGAAATATCATAAAAGCAATACAAAATAAGCACATCCAATGTACATGTTCAAAAAAGTTCAAAATTCCACCAAAAACAGAACCAAATCACAAGAAAAGTTTTCTCACTAAATACCTCAGTTATTACCATAAATTATTAAACTCAATTCTACATCAAAATGCATAATGAATCCAAAATGAAGATCAGAAAGCACATACGACTGCTATATATAAGTAAACAATGGTATGTTAAATTCCAATGACAAAGTCTTTATTTATTTTTATTACTGAAATTCAAAACAATTCCTTGTAACTTGGCAACCGTTTTACGCCCAAACAAACATCCATGAAGAAACATGTAATTACTAGGATCTTTCATTTATGCAGCTCATCAAAAGACCAAGGATCGTTCCAGGAATAAATCCCTGAACAAAATATACACAAAAACCTTTTACATACATTTTACGTAGGACTTAGTTCTTCAAATGAAACAAGGATTTTATCATAGTCAATCAGCCATATTGAATTTATTTGATTATAAATTAAATATGGCTGACTATGATAAAATCCTTGTTTCCTTTGAGGAACTAGGCTTTATGTAAGATGTATGTAAAAGAATTTTGTGTATTTTTTTGTTTGGGGGTTTATTGATCAAGTTACACTGAATTGTTTTGAATTTCGATAAAAAAAAAAATGAATAAAGATTTGGTCATTGGAATTTAACATACCATTGTTTACTTTGTTAACATTCAAACATTCATCAAGCTTTTACCGTGAATAGTTTGGGTCGATTAAAAAAATATATATTCAAATATATATTTTCATATATATATATATATATATATATATAAACGGATAAATTTTATTAGACAGACGAACAACACATGTAAGGAGGACTTTTTTCTTTTTTTTTTTTTTTTTTTTTTTAACAACTAATGTAAGTTAGCAAAACATTTATACGGAACAAAACTTAGGTTTAGTATACGGAACGTTTATGTATTTGTCTTTTAAGGGAAGTGGGATCTGATCAACTCTGCTGGGAAGCCATGAAATTAAATAATGTCTTGTTTTTAAATTCCCGAAACAGTTTTTCATAAATTTCATTAAATAATGTTAGAAGCAAACTAATATAATAACTGTAAAAGTTAAATTGACTTACATGAGTGATTTTCCACTGAACGACTTGGGACTTAAGGTTTTTTGTTTTTTTTAATATAGTTTTAATGGTTGAGAAACTTCCAAGACTATATATATATATATATATATATATATATATATATATATATATATATATATATAGCTTGGGTTAGATTGTTTGAATCAGGAAAAAAAAACAACCGGCAATAAACCAACCTCCTCCCAAAGGAGAAGGTAATGACTGCGAGGATGACTCCCTAACCCCAAACCATACCTACCCCAAACCATAAGGTGTCTTGAAGTATTGATGATCGACATTTCTTAGAATTCTCTTTAAGAAATTTTATATATAAAAAAAACAACATAACATAAAAAAGATTTTAAAAAATATATATATATTGTCCGTTAAGAAATGATCTTTTTAAAAATGAATAAAGACATGGTTATTAGAATCTTACCTATTATTTATTTATTATACATGCTCTGGAGTTAAGAACTTAACATCTATTTAATTTAAATCCTGAAAGTCTGACTATTAATAATATATATATATACTTTATAGTTGCATTCCAATGACCATAGAAAAAATCAATCGAAAACCATAATTTTCATTTATTCTTACAATTTGTTATATTTTCATATTTTGGTGAATACTTGTATTTCTTTTTCGTCTTACAAAAATATTTTTATTTATTTTTTCCAAATTTAATAACTTTTGTATATCTTATGTGCGTTTCACAGCAAAGTCAAGAGAAATATAGTCTTTAGATAACATTGCTGATCATCAGAGCATTAAATGAACTACTGCTCTGTGTAATGATGTATGGAAGTGAAACCTGGCCAACGATGGTTGAGGACATGCGTTGCATGGAGAGAAATGATATGAGAATGTACAATCGATGTGTAATGTGAGTCTTAAAGACAGGCTAAGTTCTGATGACACCAAAGGAAGATTAAATCTGGACAGTATAGCGAGATGTGTGCAGGACAGGAGATTTCAATGGTATGGCCATGTTTAAAGAATGTATGAGAGTGTTGGGGTCGGTAGATGTAGAACAGTTAAGATAGTAAATCCAGTTCACAGGTGAAGACCAAGGAAAATATGGAAGGAAGTGATAAGGATGGACTTGAGAGAAATATGGGTTGAATAAAGACCTGCCAGGGATAGGTTAATTTGGAAGTTAATTTATTGAAACTGTCCAACACATGCCAGCAGGTAAAACAGGTGTTAAATCGAATGTCACAATGAACATGAACAAAAAAATATAACTCTTCTACCCAGTCATGGCTGACAGCATGAAAACCTTCTACTCCCTTGGATTAAATAAAGGGTTCAGTTCAAAATGCCATATAAGTTTCTGAGTATGACAAAGTTTGAAAAGATGCACCTGAAGAAAGTCTGAGGTTACATCGGCCGAAACGTTGTGAAAATAACAACCAAGATGAGAATAGTAGTTCTAATAATCGAAATAATACTAACATCACATTTCCTCCTCTCCTTCTTTATGTAAGTGTCCACATGTTGTCGGATGGGTGGGTGACTACTGTTCGACGCTTTGTTTATGTATGAAGATTAAAGATAGTTAATATTGATATACGGTTAGATAGCGGTTAGGTAAGTAGAGTGATACTTCGTGTCACAAACTTAATTCACTCTTTGACAACTTTCGCAAACATGTTCGTGAGTCAAAGCAATTTTTACATCAAAATTAATGTAAATCCAATTAATCCGTTTCCCTGACCCAGAAACTCTTCCATTAATCCATATCGTTAATAATTTCTCTACTTTTTCTAAGAATTGAGAAATTCGCTTTGTTAATATAGTCACTCCTTTAGTCACATGAACACAGCATTTAGAACATCTGTGTTCTTTAAGATACATACAGACTTTTGATTTCGCCATGTTGCATTGCTTGTCGAAATTAGTAACATAAACACCATTCTCATGTTCATCAGTGTATCACAAACAATGCATTGTGGAACAATGTTCACAGTACACAAATCTGAGTACAGCTGATGCTTTGACATGTTAGCATGGTGCAATAGACCACGAGTTGACGTGTTTATATCAGGGGTGTGAGTTCACTGCTTAGTGGAATTTTGCTTCTTTTTTTTAATCCAGAAAATAAACGAATTTCCACTTTTTGGTCAAAATTTGTTTTTTTGTTGTTTTTGTTAAGAAAAAGCTTATTTCTGCTAATAACTAGAGCCTTACCACCCATTTTTCTGGCGCTATTTCGATGGATTTTCTTTTTCTTTCTCCCTCTCTCTTGCTTTATCTTTCTTTCCATTTTCTTGTGTTTTTTTGCTTCCTCTCTCCATCTTGCCTTCCTTTTCATGACAGTCCTCTCTGAAAACTGAAGAGGCTAAAACTTCAAACGATTCATGATGGAGGTAGGTGTGTTAGATGACTTTTGTTTCATCAAACAATGACTTCCTACCTCCTTACCCCCCCCCCCCCCACATGCTCACTCGATGTCTTTCTCTTAATTTTTATTTTCTTAGTTGAAATTGATTGGAGTTGTTAAGGAAAATTCTCCAAATAATTGAAACAAGCAGAACTTGCTGATGAGAGGGTAAAAAAAGAAAGTAAAGTCTTAGTTGAAAGCTGTCAAACCAAGCAAGCATATAAACTGAAAAAATGATCTGTCGTCAGTTCAATTACCCTGATAATTAACTTGTGCATTTTCCTGTTTTTTGTTTATCAAGATTGATATTTCACGAATTAAACAGTTCTTTAAAAATTATTTTAAATGTATTTTTACTACTTATCACTAGCATATTATGCAAATTGTTTTCAGTTATTGTTTTTGTGTCCTGCTCTCCATGCCTGGTGCGGTGCTATCTGATCAGGCTGTCTGAAGATACCGGCTTCCTGACTTAAAATGCACCAAACATTAATGTTATTGTTTTTTCCTTTCCCGTTGCAAAACTCAATCATGTTCTGCAAACCTAAAAACAAAAACATTTGTCCTTTACAAAACAATTAAACCAAAAAACATGAATAATTATTTGAAAATATAAAGAACTTGAAGCATAAAAGCTCTTACCAAAATTACCTGATCCGGCAATTAAATAACCCAAAAGGGGTTGATATGTCACAAAACAAAACAACCAAACCAAACACGATAAATAAATATTTGAAGATATAAAGAACTTGAAGCATAAACTTTTATCAAAATGACCTGATTCAGCATTAAATAACCCGAAAAGGGTTGATATGCCGTAAAACAAAACAACTAAACCAAACACAATGAATAAATATTTGAAGATATTAAGAACTTGAAGCATAAATTTTTTGACCAAAATGACCTGATTTAGCATTAGATAACCCGAAAAGGGTTATATGCCGTAAAACAAAACAACCAAAACGACAAAACCTCTCCTCCACACACACGGGACAGGGGGGGGGGGATCTCGATTTAAGCTTTTTTTTACTATTGGCTACTCACATTCCTGATACATTGTTTGCAGGTCAAAAAGAAATTTAATAAAAAAAATAAAGAGCGTGACTGATTTGCTCATGGCTCATTGCTCATTTGTAAACCGAAGTACAACTGTATTAATATTTTTTAATAAGTAATTGACTGAATGTATGTTTTTTTTTTGTTTTTTTTAAATCTTTTAAGGTTGTTGGACTCTTTAGCTGGGATGGAAGTAAAGAACGAAGAGCAACAGAAGAAAATCGACGAATTGGTATCAGCCGAACGTCTGCGGGAAAAGGCCGAACGTCGCAAGACGATGAGTGTTCCAAGCTTACACGAAATCAACTATGAAGACTTTTTCCCCACAAATTTTCCCAATTGGACTAACAACCAATACAAGCAGGGCTTTCACTTAAATCCGTATGAGACAGAGATCAGAAAACTGCAAGATACGGTACGAAAACTACGCACTCAACAAGCTATAGAAAAACGAAAGCGGGAGGAGTTTGAAATTGAGGTAAGCAGTACAATAATATCCAATGTTGTTGCTACATATATATATATATATATATATATATTTATATATATATATGTGTATTACAGAAGATCAGAACGACATCGGTACCCTCGGTCTCAATCCAAACAAAGGGGACCTATAATTGTTCTCTTAGGCTGAATTCTCTTCAGTCTCTGTCTGTGTCCCTGGAAATTTTTTTAATTTTTTCTGAGAAAAAAAAATTTCCGGGGAGACAGACATCAACAGAGGCTGAAGAGAGTCTGACATAGGAGACTAATTATAGGTCCCCTTTGTTTGGATTTGGTACTGATGTTATTCTGATCTATGTGTTTATGTGTTATAGAAATCAATATGTCAACAGAACAGTGAAATAAATTTCAATAAACGTAAAAAATTTCAAGTAATCTAACGATGATATTCAAATTTTCCTTTGATTGTATCACTAAAGGCAATTACCGGTTAGGTCTATAAAATAACTGATATGTATTAGAACGTAAAGAAACAAAATTCATTTTTTTAATAGATTATTTTTCATTACATAAAACAAAAATACGATTAAACTAAAAATATCTCGCTGAAGAATGTATTTAAAAACGATTTAAACATTTAAATAATTATTTGTATTGGTATTTTTAAGATTAATAAAAAAAAAAAAAAAGGATTTGTTTATTTGTCATTTTACAGAAACATTAAGAAACACAGCATGAGCAAGTACTTTTTTTTATTTTTTAGAACACCACCATGCTGACAGTTTTTTTATTACTTGATCTCATATTGAAAATGTTATTTTTAACTTTTCTTTGAGGGCAAAAATTGTAAACATGACACTATTTGAATGCCGGGTGAATACTGCTAGTATATATATATATATATATATATATATATATATATATATATAGTAGTAAGCAATGAAAATATATATGGCAATCAAGCTACACAGAGGCTCCCGTGTTTCATCCCCGGGGGGAATCGTCAGGCTAAAAATAATATATATATATATATATATATATATATATATATATATATTCATGATTTTTTGGGGAGTACAAAATTTTATTATCGCAAGCATGAACGATAGAATTCGTTTTCCCTTCATGCTTGCGATAATATATATATATATATATATATATATATATATATATATATATATATTTGTGAGTTTTTATAAAAAAATATATATTTAGGTATAAACTCTTTATAATCCTTGAAATTGTTTCAAATTGCCAGCTCAATAGGCTTGTGTTACAAGCTTCAGAGCATATATACTTTTTAGTTATATTCCAATGACCAAAGGAAAAATCAATCTATGATCATAATTTTTATTTATTTATTTTCCTCATTTTCTGACTTCGATGAATACCTGTATTTTTTTCTTCATCTTAAAAATTATGGTTATGGATTGATTTTTCCTTTGGTCATTGGAATATAACTAAAAAGTATATATATATATATATATATATATATATATATATATATATATATATATAGTGTGTCAGGTTGTATATGAAAAGAAATCAAATAAAGTGCTCGATCATATAAGAGAGCTAATATAATTTCATTTATTTAGATACTGTATATTACATATTTCGCGGTACATTGCTGAAATATGTAATATACAGTATCTAAATAAATTATATATATATATATATATATATATATATATATATATAATGTGTGTGTGTATATATGTATATTTGTAGAAGGCAATACAATGCAGATTACCATTATATACACATTAAACAATGCTTCAAGCAAACTACATCAACCTCATTATATATATATATATATATATATATATATTAGTGGCAAAGGAAGATAAAGATTAAAATATATCTTTAAAATATAACAAAAAATGAAAAGCCATTGTTTAAGGAAGGCATAATATAATAAAATCATTTTTCTATATAAATCCCTTGTTTTAAACAATTGATGATTTAATAGGTATTGTATTCTATAACAATTTTTATTCTCATCACTTATTTATATATATATATATATATATATATATATATATATATTTATTCTTAAGTATTCGCTTTTCAGAAATTATTGTTAACTTGCTTCGGCAACTTGTTCCGATAATTATTCTCTCGATAAGGTAATTCATATGCTTATTGGGGTAAGCGTTCAAACTGTTAGGTCACTTTGAAATATTTAAAAAACAAAAATATGGATTTCCCAACATTTGCATAAAATTACTTGATATGTTTGTTTTTTTGAATGACGGAAGCAAAATAGTGACTGATTTGTGAAAGAATTAAAATTAAGATTAAATAAAGAAAATCAATTGTATAAATGAAGATGAAAGTTTATTGGGAAACCAAAATGAACGTAAAATATTTTTGTTTTTAAGATAAATTATCTTTTCAGTT
This sequence comes from Sepiola atlantica, assembly GCA_963556195.1. NCBI lineage: Eukaryota > Metazoa > Mollusca > Cephalopoda > Sepiida > Sepiolidae > Sepiola > Sepiola atlantica. The sequence continues at coordinate 89,122,008 of OY744529.1, read as the reverse complement.
AGGATTTACATTTAGAAATCAGAGACGGCTATTCAATTCACTCTTTCAATTTGTTTATTCAACAATGAAAAATGCGAGTTAAAATTGAAGCATGATAGACCAACGGACATAGCCTCCTATAGAGATGTGAGGACGCATCTAATAATGTTATTTCCCACTTTAGCTTGAAAGACCAACGAAAATGATATTCCAAACTTGAAAAGCGTAGCAGACCGACTGACGGTATAGAAATATTTGGACGCATCTATAATTCTGTTGGCACATTTAGTGATGAAAATACTATTTTCAAACTTAAGCATGATAGAAAACGGACAGACAGAAAGATAGCGTTCCTAACCATTAGTAGATGTAGGGTCACAGAGGAAGGCCAAGGAAAACATGGGAGGAAGTGATAAGGATGGAATTGAAAGAATGAGGGATAAATAAAGGCCTGGTCAGAGATAGGTCAGTTTGGAAGTCTATTTCTAAAAGTCGTTTACCACATGCCAGCATGTAAAACGGACGTTAAACCGAATATGATGATTTCACATGTCTATAGTAATCTCATTATATAGAACGAATAAATTAATGTATATTAATGGTTCCATTTTAGACATGATATTTTATAAACATACTTCATAATTTAATAGAAAATTAACGTTTTTATTCATTTCTGTCTTCGTAAATTAAGTGTGGATCTGTTTTAATCACATATGGATGCGTAATGTGAGTCTTAATGACATGCTTAGAAGATTAAATCTGGACAGTATAGGGAGATGTGTGCAAAACACGAAACTCCATTGGTATGGTGCCGTTGAAAGAATGGATGAATGTTCTTTGGTTAGTAGACGTAGAACAGTTGAGGAAGCAATGTCATTTGCAGACAATGTCAAAATTCTATTTTAGATATTTGAGATAATTGATTTAATAATAGATTTAGGGTAATTTGATTTATTGTGCACAGAGTATAAAATTTAATTTGGTTTATGGAATGGTAAAAACGTCTTGTTGAGATTTAATGTTATTTTTTTAAATTAAATTCTATGATTAATATTGACATTAAATTTTAGAGCATATTATTATTTTTTTTAATTTATATATTTTTTTTTCATATGTACATAGAAGACATTATATATAAAAGGATATATATATATATATATCTTGGAAATTTTTCAACCTTTAAAACTACGAGAGGAAAAAAACACTTTTTAGTCCCAAGTCCTTTGTTGGAAAATTCCTTTGCTTGTAAGTCAATTACTCTCTTGTAATCATTGTATTAGTTAGCTTCCAAGTATTTGTGCTAGATTTAATATTATTAGATGTTTACCACGAAAAACTGTTTCGGGGATATATCTAAGAAAAAAAAATGGGATGCCGAAAGTAAAATATATATTTTTTAAAATTTTGTTCCCAATTTACTTACTTCTTCCATAAAAAATGTTTTAATTTTTTTTTTTTTTTTTTTTTTTCTTTCTTTTGCAGGAAATAAATAAATAAATTTAATCCTTGTAAAGAAACATTTTTAAAATTTTATCTATTTTATAGGTGAACGTTTTTTGTGTCCCATATTGGCTGTCGACATTTTCGAAAGCTAACCATTGGGTGTCATCGTCAAAACTGCTGTAGATTTGGCCATAGATGATGTCCTTATTTTCTGTGTTTGTTGTCGATGTCACGTGAGCCACGAGAAATGAGTTTGAATAGAATGATGATGATGATACTGATAACGATAGCCTTAGTATTATTATTGTTGTTATTATCATCATCATCATCATTCTATTCAAATATTATCAATTAAAAGTGGATTTTTATTCTTTATAAATTTGGTTCCTTTATTAATACCCTTTTTTAACTTTACAAATGGTTGGTGTGGTCAAGTTTCTAAACTGTGGTCAACCTTTCCTTTTTTTATCCTACCACCACCACCCCCGACCCTTTTGCTGCTTGATTATTATTTTTTTTTTTTTACTTAGCGGTTCTTTTACTCACCCACATTGCCACATTCTTTTTACTTACTCATGTTTTGGTCATTCCTTCCCAACCTAACTTTTAGTTTAGCTATCTATTTCTGTTTTTTATCTTTTTTTCCTTTCTTTCTTTCTTTCTGTATACTACTATATATATATATATATATATATATATATATATATATATATTAGAGAATGTCAGATATATATATATGTATACACATATATATATATATATATATATATATTGAGTTATATCATTTATTGTTTTTACTGCCAATAGAACAGCGTTGTTTTTAATATTTTTTCACTTCCTAAGCGGTAAAGAGTATTCAGAATATTGCATTAAGTCGCCCTTAATAGGATGTGTCATTAGTTTCTTTCTCTCTATATATATTATTTAATTAATTTTTACGTACATAAAAGTAATTCATGGACACATGGTTTTGACTATCAACCGTCATCAGCATGGCTAACTTAGACAAGAATCGACCATTCGATTATATTGTCTGTAGTCTATAGTTTTACCCCTAGACCATGACACCTTGCCTGAAATATGTAGGATTTTTATTGCTTGAATATATTAAGTTACGTAGTTAACGGAAGTTAAATTCACTCATGGAAATTTCCTATAAAAAAATAAAATAAAAATAAAGCTACTTTCGTCGATTAGCAGAAAACCCACACCCTAACAGATATTTTGCATGAATTTCAATGTATTGTTTTTTTTTTATTTTTGGGGAAAAAATTGATGAGTCCTTGGGATGGATAGATAAGATTTTACCTCATCTTTTTAGATTTTTATGCGTCTTTGACGCAAGATGCATACCTATCAGCATCTCTGTGTGTGTATGTATATATGTGTGTGTGTATATATATATATATATATATATATATTAATTGATCAAGTTTAAATGTGTAATATTGTTTATGTAATTTTATATAATTTTATATATATATATATATAAAATGTGGGAAAAGTTAGAATGCTCAATTATTAAGGAAAATCAAAAATAAGAGCATAATATTTATTTATATATGTCTTAAAGAAGATCAGAACAACATCGGTACCGTCGGTTTCAAATCAAAATTCTATAATTGAAGGCTGAAAAGTGTCCGGTAAAGGAAACCAATTATAAGTCTCCTTTGTTTGGATTTGAAACCCACTGTAATATAAATACATATAAACACACGCTCACACATATATATATATATATATATATATATATATATATATATATATATATATATATATATATATATACATACATATATACATATATATATATATATATACATTCAAATCAGATCAAATAGAAAACTCTTTTTGAGTTAACCACAAAGATCAATCAGCAATTTGCAAATACTGGTAGCTCAATATTCAGTGAGATAGAGCTGAGTATATGTATGTATTTTTGACGATTTAAATCATGTTTCAAATAAAGAGTATACACAAAGGTATTGTAGTTATTTAGAGCTGTTTCAGGGCAATGTTTATTTAAAATCGTACAATAAAGCATAAAAGTTTCATCAGACTATCTTCAGAACAGAATTTTTGCTAATACCCAGAAAAACAAACCAACAAAAATGTACAAAAAAAATCAATTTCCACCAAAAAGTATGAGAATAAATTACAAGAATAAATTACAAGAATAAATTCATTGCTTTTGAAAGAAATTAAGATGGGTTCTTATAACAAATTTACTACAAACTGAAAAATTTGGTAATATATATAATTTTTTTTTTTTATATATGTATATAGACATGCAAAATATTGAAATTGTTAAAACTTTTTTATTGGTTCATATGACTGATGTTTTGGTCAATGACACTCGGGGTAAAGTATGTTGAGTAGTCTAAGACAAATTTGTTATTGGTTCATATGACTGATGTTTTGGTCAATGACACTCGGCTAAAGTATGTTGAGTAGTCTAAGACAAATTTGTTATTGGTTCATATGACTGATGTTTTGGTCAATGACACTCGGCTAAAGTATGTTGAGTAGTCTAAGACAAATTTGTTATTGGTTCATATGACTGATGTTTTGGTCAATGACACTCGGGGTAAAGTATGTTGAGTAGTCTAAGACAAATTTGTTATTGGTTCATATGACTGATGTTTTGGTCAATGACACTCGGCTAAAGTATGTTGAGTAGTCTAAGACAAATTTGTTATTGGTTCATATAACTGATGTTTTGGTCAATGACACTCGGGGTAAAGTATGTTGAGTAGTCTAAGACAAATTTGTTATTGGTTCATATGACTGATGTTTTGGTCAATGACACTCGGCTAAAGTATGTTGAGTAGTCTAAGACAAATTTGTTATTGGTTCATATGACTGATGTTTTGGTCAATGACACTCGGCTAAAGTATGTTGAGTAGTCTAAGACAAATTTGTTATTGGTTCATATAACTGATGTTTTAGTCAAATTTATGAATAAATTAAAACTATTACTTTAACTTTTTTCTTTTTTTTTAAACTGAAAAACTTGCAATATCCGACCTTTCCAGGTGCATTTTTTTTTTTTTACTTAGGAATCTTTTTGTCAAACTCTGGAACCCATATGGAATCTCGAACTGAACCCCTTATTTAGTCCACAAGGGAAGATTGTTCTCCTTCTGTCAACCATGACCAGGCAGAAGTACCAATTAATTATAATGTTATTTTTAGTTATTATCGCCTGTAGTAAGGATTGAACCTACAACCTCTAGAAGACTGTCACTCATTGATTCTTCTGGTAAAGTAATTCTGGCAGTTTTTTTTTTAGATTTGTATCAAATGCATTAATCTTGATGAGTAGATTGACATAATTGTGTAGTAAATTATATATATATATATATATATATGTATATATATATACATATAATTATAAATATTTGTTTTTATTTACGTACGTATATGTTTCATCCTTTCGGGAATCGTCAGTGTAGAGATGAATTATTCATACCGGTCGCCGGACTTGAACCCCGAAACCTAAGTCATATTTCAAACTCAAATTCGAACGTCTTAGCCCACACGGCCGCTATCGACAACCCAGTAAATCAGCGAGAGATCAAACCTATTTAAAGGATGCTGTCGTCAAAGTGTTCAACTATTGAAAGGAACATAAAAAAAGGCTTTTGTCGTTTATACACGGAGAAAAAAAACACAATATATATGCATTCAATATTAATAATATAATGAAAGCCAAAAAAATAATTTATATAGGCCACCCACAAGAAACAACATTCACAGAAACATTCTTCCTTTTCATTACCATCTTAACATTAATATATGGCTTTCAATATATATATATATATATATATAAATGCGAAAGTGTCTTTTCATTTATCACACCTATATTACCATCAAAACGGGTTTGTGTTATTTAAATCAATAATACAAGACAATACTTTGAAATACGGTATATATAGTACTGATGAAAGACCCATAGACATTCATATATCTAATTTGCATAACTATCAGTTTTCTGCTATTTGCAATATTTATAATATGCTGTGATGATGTGAAATAGTGAAACTGACTGTTATCATAATGGATCAGCACTTATCAAGACCCAGGGGCCACTCGAGGATAAGGGTTCAAGAGATTTTCAGTTGGATGATGAACACCGCCAGAAGAGGATTGGTATCAAATGGGTGGAATGGGCAGAATATTATTTAAGATGAAATATATCATCCAAAAGGATCGCTCAACAAGTATTTGTTTACATTAGACTTAAAGACGACCATGTTGTAGTCGATTGGGAAGCAGCCTCATGGTATTTTGTTTCACAGATGGAATGTTCTAGGAAAGAAACTTTGTTCATGGAAGTGCCGTTTGGTTTTTGGTGCAGAGAGAGAGAAAAGAAAGTTCATTGCTGTGGGTGTAGCTAGGCAAGTTCTTGCTGTGAGTGTTTTTTTTTGGGGGGGAGGGGAATAGGAATTGGATCTCTGTTGATTTGGGGGGGGGGGGGGGTAGGAATTGGATCTCTGTTGAAGACCTACAGTGAACATAACAGTACAGTAGAGAGAGGCTAGCAACATCTCTTCTGTGCGAAAGAGTCTGTAGGGAAGAGTAGAGATCATCCCCCACTAGATTGCAAAGTCGAGATATATATATATATATATATATATATATATATGAGAGAGAGATATAGGTACATTCCAGTGACCAAAGGAACAATCAATCCATACCTTTCATCTGTTCTTTCATTTTCTTAGTCTTCATATTTCACCCACAATCATAGTTTTCTGTTCTTCCAATCTTTCTCCTTGTCTGACAGGCAAACAACATTCTCTTAATATGTTTATACTGTTTTTTTTTTTCAAAAGTAGTTTTTATACAACCTACGCGCATTTCGCAACAGAGCCTTTAGTCATTGGAATGTATCTATAATATATGTATATATATGCTCTGAAGCTTGTAATGCAATTGCTACGTAAATAAAAGATTACATTTTCTTCCTTTTTAGCTAATTTCTGTAAAATGGTTATTCAATAGTATGAGGCGATATATAAAAAAAAACTCAGCATTTTTCATCTTGGATTCTTTGGTCAAACTGATATGGAATATTTGTAGATATTATAAAAGAAGAATTCATAAATTAATTATCTTTCTTGGATTAAAAAATTGATTTTTTTTTTAAATCTTCAATGGTGGATAATGATTCAAAATTGTTGGTTTTAATTGGGGGAGGTATTTTTTTGCATGAGTTTTTTTTAACTTTTTCACACAATTATAAAATTCACGATTTTTTGATTGCTAAATCTGGAAGTTCCCTTTTATTTCTTTAAACTGTGACTGCATTTATTAGGACTATTCCGATTTAAATCAAAGTTCAGTTCCTATTTGTTTTATATATGTATATATCATAGAAATTTAGATTTCAGTAACCATACCTTTATTAATTTCTACAAAGATCATTCATTTTTTGAATGCCGTATTTGATAAGTGATAGTTATCAAATATGGCATTCAAAAAAATAAACAAACTTATATTCCTAATTAAACCTACATATATAAATGCTCTAATAATGTGAGTTTTATTATTTTTGTTTTTATTTCCTCATGTTTTGGGCATAATCTTTTGGCCTTTCCATCTGGTGAGTTACACTCATAGAAAAAAACGCAAGATATATAACACTGTATTTTGGGTGTCTAAATGTCAACGAAACTGTCCGTCAAAGAATTAACTTTTTAGGAATGAATAAAGACGTGGTTACTGGAATCTAGATTTCTATTATTTATTTATACATCTATTGAGCTTCAATCCTGAAAGTCTTACTATTAATAATATATATATATATATATATATATATATATATATATATATATTATTCTTTGCCAGGAGGTTAGACACAAGGTCAGGTTAGGTTTCGAGAAGTCAGCACACTCTGACCATAAAACTGCTTGAGAAGTCCCGTCTGCATTCCCCAGTTGAGGCACCCCAAGCAATTAGCAATAAACAAACCCCTTCTCAGAGAGCAGATAAAACCTGGAAGGGTGGACCTTCTAGGATTGAACAGAACCATACCACAACCCAACAGCAACAAAGCCACTGTCAGACTATAGTACAACTAGATAAAATGTGATCCATTGGGTCACCCATTGAGCTTGGGTTAAATTGTTTGAATCAGGAAAAGGTGTTTGCAAAGACCATTAAATATAAAAAATCAAGACAAAATCCCAAATTAACCTCCCTCCCTCTCTCTCTCTCTCTCTCTCTCTCTCTCTCTCTCTCTCTCTCTCTCTCTCATATATATGGGTTAAATATTATTACTGCTTGTGGTGATATTCCCTTTTGTTTATAATGGACTATTCAAATCTTTTTATTCTTTTCTTTCTTTATTACATTCAACTGTTAATAAACAGAGAATTTGATTTGCAAGGGTAGTTGAGTTTCTCCATGAAAACTATCTGGTGAACCTCTGACACATTCCCCCCTAAAAATGTTAAATAAAAATTTAGAGGTGGGTGAAGAAATCCTGGAGAAATATCAAAACGGTGAGGGTGGAGGGGATCAATTTAAATTGACCCCCCCCCCCCTTAATTAATTTACTTTTATAGGTTAAAAATGTCACTCCCATAAATAAAGCAGTTAGTCACTTGAAGGATTTTTTTTTTTCTAATCAAAGATTCTTTTAAAATGTTGAATTATAATGTTATTTGTAAACACAAGGCAACTTTAACACTTTTTGTTGAGTTAGACACTCACTTGTGGCTTCTGAATCCAAAAATGACCACAGTTTTTCTTTATCACATCAACTTTTTTTTTTAGCTTTTACTCAAAATCAATAAAAATGCTGCATCTAACACGTGTGCTTATTTTAAAGAATGTTTTAAAAAAATCTAAATACAATGGAAAACTTAAACATTCTTTGAGGGTTTATTCAAATTGACGTTCTTCGTTAACAGGATATTGTTACTGTAAGTCAAATGTTGTACAGTTAGTAATGTTTACCCTCACAATTTTTTCTTAATAATAACTAGCAAGACCCTGTCGAAACTCCACTGAGCTTCCTACATCAATCTCTATAATTAACTGTTAATAATAATATTCCTTTTGAAATAATAAATATCTGTCAGGGTTAATAACTATAAAAAAAAAAAAATTACCCTTTCTTCTTCCGTAAAAATAATTGTCATTGTCAGCTAAATATTTTTTAAATAAATAAAACGAATATGTCTTTTTATTTATTTAAAATTGTAGCAATTTCATTCTTTTTAAAACCATAAATATTCTCTGTCTTCTTACCATAAAAATAAAATAATTATCCGCTAAATATTCTTCAAATCAATAAAACGAATGTCACTTTTTGAAATGCATTTATTTAAAATTATAGTTTTAGTTGATGGGACGATAGGATTCGATTTTGGAACAATTCATTTTAAAATGAGTAGAATCGGAATTTTTTACTTGAGCGACATCAGTTTGGACGCCAATCGCCATCTTTGCTGATCTAATTGTTTTTAATGTGTGTGAAAGGTGATAACGTACATACGAACATGAAATGCCTTAGCGTTTTATTATATAGATAATGAACTCATTGTGTACAGTGCTCTGGAGGTGCACTACAACTCATCAAAAGTGCATGTATAGTATAGTACCCGATGTCCTCCCACCTTTCGTACACATGTACATCATGACTCGTACATGACTGACAATTGTACATTATCCTATGTCCTATAAATGCACTCTTAGTGAGTTGCAGTGCACCTCCAGAGCACTGTACACAGTGATTTCATTACTATTATTATACAGAATTATATTGGATCTATTGTGATCATTCACCCCCCCCCCCCCAAATATTGTTGGGAATGATATGAGTTCATTATTTCACCCTCTAACTAAGGGTAAAATAGCAACTTGTGTTGAATTAAATGTATACATTGAATCATTCAGAATAGGAATCATCTTTTGACATTAGTGTTGATATGCCGGAAAACACACAAACCAAACCAATTACAGACTCGTTTACAATAGATATTCTATTTTGGCATTAAATACGCCCAAAAGAGTTGATATGTCGTAAAACAAACCTCAGCCAAACCTGCAAGTTGATTTTCAATCAAAATACAGCTTTCATCTTCAGCTGAAAAAAAAAAATGCTTCTTATGTTTCAAAACGGAAGTCTTTGCATCTTTTTACTTTCAATTTACTTTGATACAATATTATTATGTCTCATATATCATCTGATATATAAAATGATATCGTCGGATTTTCAAAGTCAAACCTGAATAGCATTTAAGCTGACAAATCAAACTTTGCTTTCGACTAGTCAATTTTCATTTGTTATTTTTGTACCATGTTATTGGCAATAATATATTTCACTACAATTTTTGTATTTTTTATTATTTAGTATGGCCCAGACGACTGCTAATATGAAGCAGTTTTAAATAATCACCACCTCAAAGTAAAAATCAGCAAGAGGAATAACTCATATTTCAGATTAAAGAATATAATAGTTGTGCAAACAAATAAAAATTAAAAGCAAAAATGCATCCTGGGTAACGCCGAGTAGATATAGCTAGTAAAATATAAAAGAATTTTTCATTTTATGGATGCAAAGGCAAAATTAAGGTAGAATTGTTTAAAATAATTTATTATATATATATATATATCTATTAATAATGGAGTTTATGTATCTGTCTGTCTGTCTGTCTGAAGCCGAAACTCCAGTATGACTATTTGACTGAAATTAATCTTTTTGAAATTCTTTATATACTGTCACTAAAAGTCGCTTAGACACCAGAGGGGTTTTGCCATTAACATAAGTGATTCCTTTAAACCTTCAATTAAATTAATATTTACAAATATACACTTATAACTGCTATTATCAAATTTACATATGTATTTACAATATTTTCCGATAAGGTTATATTAATAAACATTATTCATACAATTAATTACAGCCATTTTCATCATTAACGGGTTAGGGTTTTCTAAACCATTTCAACGCGAGTACTGTTAAAATTGCAAAGTCATTGGGTGTTTAATAAGTGGTGTCCTCCCTCCCTCCGGTAAGTGGCTTTTTAATCAGTATTGTCCTCCCTCCCTCCGGTAATTATATATGGCGATCTGATTAAGCAGACGAGTGGCTTTTTAATCAGTATCGTCCTCCCTCCCTCCGGTAATTATATATAGTGATCTGATTAAGCAGCCGATTGGCTTTTTAATCAGTAGAGTCCTCCCTCCCTCCGGTAATTAAATATTACGATCTGATTTAGCAGGCGATTGGCTGTTTAATCAGTAGTGCCCGCCCTCCCTCCGGTAATTAAATATGGCGATCTGATTAAGCAGCCGATTGGCTGTGTAATCAGTGGTGCCCTCCCTCCCTCCGGTAATAAAATATGGCGATCTGATTAAGCAGCCTAATGGCTGTTTTATCAGTAGTGCCCTCCCTCCCTCCGGAAATTAAATATGGCGATCTGATTAAGCAGGCGATTGGCTGTTTAATCAGTGGTGTCCTCCCTCCCTCCGGTAATTAAATATGGCGATCTGATTAAGCAGCCGATTGGCTGTTTGATCAGTGGTGCCCTCCCTCCCTCCGGTAATTAAATATGGCGATCTGATTAAGCAGCCTAATGGCTGTTTTATCAGTAGTGCCCTCCCTCCCTCCGGAAATTAAATATGGCGATCTGATTAAGCAGCCGATTGGCTGTTTTATCAGTAGTGTCCTCCCTCCCTCCGGTAATTACATATGGCGATATGATTAAGCAGCCGATTGGCTGTTTAATCAGTGATGTCCTCCCTCCCTCCGGTAATTAAATATGGCGATCTGATTAAGCAGCCGATTGGCTGTTTAATCAGTGGTGTCCTCCCTCCCTCCGGTAATTTAATATGGCGATCTGATTAAGCAGCCGATTGGCTGTTTAATCAGTAGTGCCCGCCCTCCCTCCAGTAATTAAATATGGAGATCTGATTAAGCAGGCGATTGGCTGTTTAATCAGTGGTGTCCTCCCTCCCTCTGGTAATTAAATATGGCGATCTGATTAAGCAGCCCATTGGCTGTTTAATCAGTGGTGTCCTCCCTCCCTCCGGTAATTAAATATGGCGATCTGATTAAGCAGCCGATTGGCTGTTTGATAAGTGGTGCCCTCCCTCCCTCCGGTAATTACATATGGCGATCTGATTAAGCAGCCGATTGGCTGTTTTATCAGTGGTGTCTTCCCTCCCTCCGGTAATTAAATATGGCGATCTGATTAAGCAGCCGATTGGCTGTTTTATCAGTAGTGCCCTCCCTCCCTCCCTCCGGTAATTACATATGGCGATCTGATTAAGCAGCCGATTGGCTGTTTAATCAGTGATGTCCTTCCTCCCTCCGGTAATTAAATATGGCGATCTGATTAAGCAGCCGATTGGCTATGTAATCAGTGTTGCCCTCCCTCCCTCCGGTAATAAAATATGGCGATCTGATTAAGCAGCCTAATGGCTGTTTTATCAGTAGTGCCCTCCCTCCCTCCGGAAATTAAATATGGCGATCTGATTAAGCAGGCGATTGGCTGTTTAATCAGTGGTGTCCTCCCTCCCTCCGGTAATTAAATATGGCGATCTGATTAAGCAGCCCATTGGCTGTTTAATCAGTGGTGTCCTCCCTCCCTCCGGTAATTAAATATGGCGATCTGATTAAGCAGCCGATTGGCTGTGTGATCAGTGGTGCCCTCTCTCCCTCCGGTAATGACATATGGCGATCTGATTAAGCAGCCGATTGGCCGTTTTATCAGTGGTGTCTTCCCTCCCTCCGGTAATTAAATATGGCGATCTGATTAAGCAGCCGATTGGCTGTTTTATCAGTAGTGCCCCCCCTCCCTCCGGTAATTACATATGGCGATCTGATTAAGCAGCCGATTGGCTGTTTAATCAGTGATGTCCTTCCTCCCTCCGGTAATTAAATATGGCGATCTGATTAAGCAGCCGATTGGCTGTTTAATCAGTGGTGTCCTCCCTCCCTCCGGTAATTAAATATGGCGATCTTATTAAGCAGCCGATTGGTTGTTTAATCAGTATTCCTCTCCTTCCCTCCGGTAATTAAATATGGCGATCTGATTAAGCAGCCGATTGGCTGTTGAATCAGTATGCCCTCCCTCCCTCCGGTAATTAAATATGGCGATCTGATTAAGCAGCCGACGTTAATCTGGCACGTTAAACATGTAAACAACAACGCTGGAAAACACTGTGCTCAGTTTTCCATTTTTAAAACCGTCCTAAGTTTGTTTATTCTTAGCCATTATGTTTTAAAACACAAATTTATTAAATCAAATTGTTTAATTAAAATAATAATTGATTTAAAAATAACTATATAAAAACGCGCGTGCGCACGCACGCACACACCCACACACAGTTCAGGTAAACTTTTTCCTTCCGAGAATTAAATTTTTTTTCGTGTTTACTGTATTAGATTTCTTAATACTTTCATATCCAATATTATCATTTTTTCACGACCTCAACAGAATTTATGATTCCATGTTTTATTTATTTAAAAAAAAGATGTGATTTTTTTTCTTTAATGTCAACAAAATAAACTAACACATTGTACTGGAAAACTATACAACTGATTGTAGAATCAAATTGTTTAATTAAAAAAAGTTACACACACGCACACGCACGTTCACTGTATTTGATTTTTTGGTGCCTTTTCATTTTAGGACCCACGCTAACTTTGACCCCGTCGTTACAGTTAGGGTTAGGTTTGTTTTTTTCCTTTTTAATTAAAAATATTTACATGTATAGGGGGGGGAAGACAAAAAAATTAGGGGGAAGGCGGTCAAAAAAAATTTTTTTTTTCTTAACTAAAAAATATTTCAATGACTGGTAATATAAAAAAATTGAGAGGGGTACAAAAAATTTTCTTTCTTTTTAAACTACAAGTCTTTCTATTTATGGGCGAGGGTACAACAAAATCGGGGTAGGGTCGAATTTTTTTTTCTTTATTTTCAACTAAAAATATTCTTGGTCATAAACACAGAAAATCAATGTCTAACCACCACAGAAATATGACTGGGGCTCCATTGGCTTACGCGTGAGCCTTCATTTCTGATGCGGCAGCCTAGCAAAAATATGCGACCGGAGGGAGCATATATTTGCTAGTATATATAATGAAGAAGAATGGAAAGGAATTAGAGAAGCAAAAGCCAAATCATAATTCAATTCAATTGCTCAGAGCAAGGTATATTCCGCAAAAAAATTATTGCCTTTTTTGCGGAATATACCTTGCTCTGAGCAATTGAATTGAATTATGATTTGGCTTTTGCTTCTCTAATTCCTTTCCATTCTTCTTCATTCTACCTGCTCTATCCTGGATATTGAACTGTATACTCTTCACAATAGGTTTTACTTTTCCTAAAAGTTCGCTTTTAGTACACCACTTTATATATATATATATATATATATATATATATATATATATATAATCAGGACCGGCGGGACAGTTATAAAAGTGTGGGGGGGGAGGGGGGCTCTCTTAAAAAGTGTGGGGGGGGAGATAAACACATGCATATATAACTTCATTGTTGATGACCGTAAAGTGGGAGGGGGGGGGTCAAAAAGTGTGGGGGGGGGGTGTAGTATATCAGTCATGAAACATAAACAGGGGAGCTAACCCTAAATCATTATGGAGCGTCTTAGCTACATGTTACGATATAGTAGCATGGATGTCTTGAGATCATCAACGGTTTAGCATGTAACTGTTTCGAAGATTTAAAACCAAAACAGTTATTAAATTCATGGCTCTCCCACAGTACTGATGAAAGTACCACCTCCTCCATAACCAAATGTTTGAGACAATTCACTTATTATTTCATCAAGAGCAACACTATGATTCACCATCATGTGAGATACTTAAGACATATCAACTCAATTCTGGTTTTAGGTGCGACCTCGTATCTCTGTCTTCGTATTTACTTGCCTCTTGACGAGGACAAAGTTAGACACAGAGTTGGTCTTTGATGTGCGAAAAATCCAGTTCCCTAAAAAGGGGCAATCTAGATTGTGACAAAAATTTTAATTGCTTCAGTCTAGAAGGATCTCTTCTCCTCCTCTACACATATTACACTTTGATCCTAGCCCGGCGACAAGCATTTCTATACCAGGTTCTGTTGATAACGCTAAAGTTTGAAATCGCATGTTCGCTAGTCTTTCACGCTAATTTTGAAATAACATTTTTGCTAGTCTGACACGCTAAATTTTGAAATTGCCTTTCTCATTTGTTTATCACGCTTACATTAGAAATTGCATTTTCATTGCTAAACGCGTAGATTGGAGGACACATCTTCGAAATATCCATTCTCGTTAATTATTCGAAGTTTGACAGTTGCATCAGTACGGTCATATGGAGCGTTCAACCTCCTTGATAAACCGATATAGTAGCATGGATGTCTTGAAATGCAGGAAGGTTGGCTGGCCAAAGAAGACTTGAAAGCAAGTGATTGGACAAGACAATAAAAAGTGGCGTTTGGAGACAGTTGACCCACTGAACCATAAAAAGTGAATAGTAAGCTTGTGAAATGTTGAAAAACATCTGATCCCGGCATAATGAAAGAGTGACGTAAAATGGAGAGAGAGAATTTAGAGTAATTGTAATGCTTGGTAAATTCCAAGCACAGATGAGCTGCACATTCGAATAAGATGACTGCAATAAAATGGTTCATCCGAAGGGTGCAACTGTGATGAACTGTACATTCAAAGGTGCAATGACTTGCATCTGCGACTCATTCTTAAAACTACACTAAATATTCATCAAACTGAAAATATACCTAAAAAAAATTGAATTTTTCCTGATATCTCTATCTATATAAAGTTAAGTATGTGTATATATTTATATATTTGTATGTACATGATTCACTCCTAAACTAATTAACTGACAATTACAAATTCTGGAACACTAGATGTAAGGGGTCCAAATGTGGGCTATATTTAGTTTAATTTAGTTTTATGCAAACATAGTAAAAAGCCCTTTGTGAAAATTCAGATACCTCCGATTTTTGTGAAATTTTAACAATAGATATTAGACATCAATTGATAAATATTCCTAAATATTCTTTTCTTTAGAATATTTTAAAGGGTTTTTAGGGGGCATAATATGGGCACAACACTCCATTTGAAAATTCAAATATTTCAAATTTGCATTGAAGTTGATCCGTAGTCATTGGACACCAATTTAACAAGATTCCCTGAATTTCTAATTTCTTAAGACTACTTAAAGCTTTAAATTTTAGACATTTTCTAGAATCAAAATTATGTAACAGATTTTGATCAAAATAAGAATAAGGATTCTAGAAATATGGTTTAGAATCATTTATCTTAATTTTAATCCTTGTAAGGGGACATAAAAGTGGTGCAAAACTGTTCTGCTCGGAGAATTTGTACGGGTATTCTTCTAGTTGTTTTATATGAATAATTTCATAATACGACTATTCATCTCTCTCTTTCTCTCTCGTCAACTTTGAACTTCATAGGATTCATTCTTTACATTTTATGAGAACATTTCAGAAATTTAAATTTCTTGAAAGTAAATTTTACAAATTTTTTATTCTTTTAAACTAACATTTTTCTTTGTTTTTTTTTATTTATCTTTTTTTTTGGTGAAGGGTAATAATTAAGAATCCATTTTTTTTTATTTAATCATAATGTCAGTATTTAATTCTATGTAAAGGTGTTAAAATACTAGCTGTGCGTGTGTGTGTGTGTGTGGAGAGAGAGAAAAAATAGATAGGAAAGTGGATAACCGGCAAATACAAAAACATTTTTCTTTGACTGCTATTTCGTCCCTTTTGATTAGAGAATTATATCGACTTTGATAAAGTTCTTGGAATAAAAAGACAAAATATTAGGCATCAAATTTTTTTTCATTTGATTTGTCTTCTGTATTTGGTGGTTATTGACTTTTTTCTCTACATTCTGGCAGATTTAAGTTTCTCACTCTCTCATTTATATACATTTGTAGAAGAAAAAATGACCAGAATTCTTAAGTATGTAAGAACATATATGTTTTATTTCAAATAACACTATACATTAGTTTGCTTGTCCATCGGTTTGAAAGTGGCTATCTAGATAGATTCATGCATACAAATACTTCCTCTCACTATATATGATGACTGCAACGTCTTGTCAGACGAGTGCCACTCCTTCATTCAGAAAAGTCTCATTGTCTGAAGGAGTATCCATACTGAGATTGTAAATAAAGAGATCTAGCTTTGTATGACAGCTCGGTCCCTCTCTCAATTCAAAATGTTGAGATCCAGCATATATATATATATATATATATATATATATATATGCACACACACACATCGAAGCATGCATATTTCTATTTTTAAATTAAATGATTCTATAGTCTAATATTAAGTGCAGTGTTTGTGCTGGCCATATGTTTTTTATAGTAGATTCTCTTGTAGATACTATGTCATGTTTTTTTTGCAAAATGCATTTTTTATGTTAGCATCATTATTCTTATTACTTCCTTCTTTATTACCATTTCTATTCTATTATTCTTTGTACCATTTTTCTTGTCAATTTTGTTCATTACTTTCTGTTGTTTTGTTTTTTATGATTCTTTCAAAATGTCAGTACAGCTAGAACTAAGTTTTACATTTTTTCTGTTGAAAATGTTATGGTGGATGTTGCCCTCTGGAAAGTATAGACTAACAAAACCTTAGAATTTATTAATTTTTAAGCTTAGTTTTAACTGATTGGTTGACGGGATGGGGTTGACCTAAATAACTTTTCTTTTTTTTTTTTTACTTAATATTTATAATTTTGAAAACTTTGAATTGATGAGTTATTGTTAAGTCTACATTCAATGTAGTATGGGATGTGTTGCCTTCGACGACAGATGGTTAGATTCTGGATGCACATAGATTGGATTAGCGTTGTCGTATTTATGCATTAAGCCTCATTGGGAATCTCTTATTTTAATCAGTAATCCCATTTAAACTAAAAAAAAAAAATCTGAAAATCGATAATATATGAATATATAAAATATATTTCATCAGATAGGCTCCAAAAATGTCTTTGTAAATTAATTTTATTACTAAAGATAATATGCTCCCTCATGAAGATAATAAAGATAATATGCTCCCTCATGAAGATAATAAAGATAATATGCTCCCTCCTGGATATAATAAAGATAATATGCTCCCTCCTGGATATAATAAAGATAATATGCTCCCTCCTGGAGATAATAAAGATAATATGCTCCCTCCTGGATATAATAAAGATAATATGCTCCCTCCTGGAGATAATAAAGATAATATGCTCCCTCATGGAGATAATAAAGATAATATGCTCCCTCATGGAGATAATAAAGATAATATGCTCCCTCCTGAAGATAATAAAGATAATATGCTCCCTCATGGAGATAATAAAGATAATATGCTCCCTCCTGAAGATAATAAAGATAATATGCTCCCTCCTGGATATAATAAAGATAATATGCTCCCTCCTGGATATAATAAAGATAATATGCTCCCTCCTGGAGATAATAAAGATAATATGCTCCCTCCTGGAGATAATAAAGATAATATGCTCCCTCCTGGAGATAATAAAGATAATATGCTCCCTCCTGGAGATAATAAAGATAATATGCTCCCTCCTGGAGATAATAAAGATAATATGCTCCCTCCTGAAGATAATAAAGATAATATGCTCCCTCCTGGAGATAATAAAGATAATATGCTCCCTCCTGGAGATAATAAAGATAATATGCTCCCTCCTGGAGATAATAAAGATAATATGCTCCCTCATGGATATAATAAAGATAATATGCTCCCTCCTGGAGATAATAAAGATAATATGCTCCCTCATGGAGATAATAAAGATAATATGCTCCCTCCTGGAGATAATAAAGATAATATGCTCCCTCCTGGAGATAATAAAGATAATATGCTCCCTCATGAAGATAATAAAGATAATATGCTCCCTCCTGGAGATAATAAAGATAATATGCTCCCTCATGAAGATAATAAAGATAATATGCTCTCTCATGGATATAATAAAGATAATATGCTCCCTCATGGATATAATAAAGATAATATGCTCCCTCCTGGAGATAATAAAGATAATATGCTCCCTCCTGGAGATAATAAAGATAATATGCTCCCTCCTAGAGATAATAAAGATAATATGCTCCCTCATGGATATAATAAAGATAATATGCTCCCTCATGGAGATAATAAAGATAATATGCTCCCTCCTGGAGATAATAAAGATAATATGCTCCCTCCTGGAGATAATAAAGATAATATGCTCCCTCATGAAGATAATAAAGATAATATGCTCCCTCCTGGAGATAATAAAGATAATATGCTCCCTCCTGGAGATAATAAAGATAATATGCTCCCTCCTGGAGATAATAAAGATAATATGCTCCCTCATGAAGATAATAAAGATAATATGCTCCCTCATGGAGATAATAAAGATAATATGCTGGAGCTCCAGTCGTATATGTTTGCTAGTATATATATAATGTAAGTGTTGAGTTTGCTAATGGACATCCGATTGTGACAATTTCTGGTTGACATATGATACCCCACTCCAAGGAGGTGGTTATGCCTGGGAGGATGGTCTCATAACAATGGATACTACTCTACACTCCCCCTAACAAAAAGGAGTAGTTAATGCTTAGGAAGATAGTCGCATGATAATAGAACAGATACTACCCCCTCCCCCCAATTGAGCATTGAAAAATAGTATAATAGTACAATTCAATAGAAGTAATAGTATAGTTTCGGTTTCAGACAGGCAAATACGAAATCTCAATCAGTAATAGATTATTGAATTCATCAAGTTTATTAGAAACGAATATGTATAAATTTATTATTGATGTTAGAAATTATTTCTACTTTTAAACCCATTTTCTTCATTTCTTTGTATATAGTTCTTCTAATTTTGGCACGCTTATTCTCGGCCGAATTTTCTACAATCAGAATTTGATTGTAGAAAATTCGGCTGAGAATAAGCGTGGCAAAATAAGAAAACTTATTTTGTTTTATTCTCCTCCGCGTTTGAATTCCTTTTCCGTAATCCATTGATAAAAATTGTCTCCCTCCTTTTTTTCTTTTGTTGCGTCTTTTGCGCAGGTGGCTGTGATGATTGAAGACAATCAAAATCTCGAAAGCAAAGTGGAAGAATTAGAAACGCGTTTAATGGAGACGAACAAATTGGAGGCAGAGTTAAAACAATTACAGCTACGATCCGAGAAGGTGTGCCGGCGTTGCGGTAATGAGATCAAACCTTGTCTACCGGCAGGTGTCCTCGGTAAAGAAGTTGAACATGACGAACCATACATGACCAGTGAGGGAAAGGTGAGTGCACGTCTCAGAATACAAAATTATCATATGAAAACCCATTCCGTTAAAAATGAAAGAAAAATGTTACTTATATTTTTTTTTGTCTGAACAAAACAATCAAACATTGAAAAAAAAATAGGCAACACTTTTATATCGGAATGAAATTTATTTACATTCAAGCAATGAACTATTTGCATCACCTGTTTCTTCTCAGCTATTGTTTAGTAGAATTTAGTTTTGGGTGTGATTGATAAGAAATTGAAAATATATTGTATTTATGACAAGGATGTTTATTGCTGATTGAATAAATGAGCCAATTTTTCTTTTAATGGAACTTTTATGCCACATTTTTTCGTCTTTTTTGGCAACATTTTGTTATTCTTAAATTCACAACTAGTATGTTTTAACCTTTTCATGTTTGCTTTTAAATTCGTTAAATTCCGTTAAAACTTGCTTTTGTAAATAGAATGTTCAAAGTTTGTTTTTTGTGTGTAATAAAGTGTTAAAGCAGTAAAAATATCTTTAGTCCAAGGAAAAAAACAATAAAAACCAACATGGCCGCCAGCGATTAAAACCTGGAATTAAAGTTAGATTCTCAACACTTTAAAAAGTAAATGAGAATTTTATTTCAGGACCAAAAATGGAATTAAGAACAAACCCCCTCTCCCCGTTTCGAAATTCTTTTGATGAATATTTATAATTTGTATTATTTGGACTACTATTCTCATCGGGGTGTTATTCTCGCAAGGATTCATGGCGCAGTGACAGTCTTCTGGAGGTTGAAGGTTCAATCCTCAATGCGGACAATACTAAGAATACAATTACGAATTACTTAAGACCCGGTCATGGCTGATGGAACGCAAGAAAGCTACCCCTGTGGATTAAATAAAGGGTTCTGTTCGAAATTTCGTACAGATTCCGAGTTCGACGTAATGCACCTGAAGACGGTCAGAGGTTACATCGGTTAAAACATTGTGAGAATAACTTATGAGATGAGAACAGTTGTCCAAATACTCCAAATCCTTCTCCTTTTCCCATAACTTTTCGTCCTTTTTGCTCTTAACTGTTATCCACTAATGATCAGACAGACGGAAATAAAAACACGTGTAGTCATTATACTAAAAGAATACCCGTCCAATGATGGGTAAAATTAATTCCCCAAAGAAAACAGGTTTGTACTACTTTATGCCCCCCCCCCTCCCTATACAAAGATTAGAATCAAGATATAATGATACTAAACCATCTTATTCTAATTTTGATCAAGGACCAGTACATTATTTTGATGCTAGAAAATGTTTAAAGATTACAGCTTAAGCGTAAGGGGTGTTAATAAGAAATTTGAATTCATGGAATCTTGCTTAATTTATGCCCAATGACTATGCATCAAATTCAATGCAAATCTGATATGTTTGAACTTTCAAATGGGAGGTTGTGCCTATATCATGCCCTCTAAAAACCTTTAAAATACCCTCAAAGAAACTGAAATTTAGGGAATATTTATTAATGGATGTCTAATGCCTATTGTTAAAATTTTACAAAAATTGTTGGTATCTGAATTTTCATGAATGGTTTCTGCCCCTTTTTTTGCCCCCTTTGCATAAAACTAAATTAAACTAAATATAGCCCACATTACTGTCCATTATGCCTAGCAGCTGTGTTCTAAAATCATTAATAATCGGTTAATTAGTTTATGAATGAATACCTAATATTATATATATATATATATATACTACCCGGCATTACCAGGATTCAGTAATGTAATTTTAGTTTTTAATAATAATGTGCAAGTCATATATTATGTTATTACTATAGAGATAAATAAGGAAATTTTAATGTAAGGAAGGTAACTCCTATTTTAACCTTAAAGTTAAAGTAGGAGTTATTTCCCTTACATTATTTGAGCTATGCTTTGAAATAAAGATAGTTTATAAAGGGCGTGCCTGCTGCTTACATCATTTCAGCAAAGCAGCAGTTTAAATGACAATTTTAACAGAAAATTCATATTAATAAAATAATTATAAGTGAATAGCCTACTAGTCAGTGAAAAAAATACAATTGTTTAACTGATAGCTAAAATAAATAAAGCAACATTTTCTTTTAAAGTGGTAAACTGATTTTTGCTTTTTAAGTAAGAATTGAAAAAAAATGTCTCCATTTTACCAATCTTCCGGTCTGGAATGAGTGTTTTTTGAAAGAAACTTAATATGTTTCATCATTCAACTGACAATGCATCCATCTCTTTAACCTTTATTCCTTTTGGCCTTGATAAATGGGGACTCATTATTAAAAAAAAAAAATTGATACTTTAAAAAGATTACCAATTTTTACGCCAGAAGTGAAAAAATGTTTCCATTTTACCAATCTTTCGGACCGGAATAAATATTTTTTGAAAGAAACTTATATTCATCCACTTTATTAACCTTTATCCCAAGTGGCTTTTGGCCTTAATACGTGGTAACTCATTAGTAAAATAAACAAATATGTATAACACTTTAATAAGAGAAACAAATTCCCATTTAATTTCAGGGGAAATTTATACAATTTACAACTTTTATGCTAATCTGGAAATTCTTTTAAAAGCTACGAATGTCTCTCTTACACACCAAGGAATAATTCTAGAAATCCATAATTCTAGAAATCTATGTACTATCAAAAAGTTATGCCATTTTTTTTTTCTTAGTTTGTCTTTTCGTATGCAAATAGAAACATGTGATTGGTTGATTCATAAAAAGGAATAGGCAGTGTAAGCATTACTAAGGCAGTTGTTTTTACCATGTCAAATTGACAAAACACTGAAAATTAAATGTTTTTCCTTTTTTGTTCATAATAAAATACTATACAAATTTTTTAAAAGATGCAGACGATATGTGTTCAACACCTGCGCCCTGCCTAATAAAATTACATTTTAATTTCTTTTTTTTTTCCAGATTGCCAGGTTGGAGGATGGAGGCAGCGTGTATGGTAGTAACGAGTCCATCCACAAAGTCCTTATGGAGACACGAGAACAGCTGTCCGGAAATGGGGTCCAGTCAAGCGTTTCAATCCTGAGTGAACTTGAGTCGCAGTATTATGCCTTGTGTCAAAAATATGAGGCTTTGCTGCAGCACAAGATTCGCCGGAGTCGGGTTGGAGTTGATACTGAAGACGACGAGGCTGATCGTAGTTTCCGTGTGTCACACAAGGAAGTGCAAACTCTCCTCGTTAATCTACACCGTTGTGTCGAAGTGAACTCTGACACGGGCGACTCTGTGACAAGCCCACCACCTTACCGCTCTCTGTTCAAGGACATCTTTGCCACGTTGCGTAAGTCGCGTATTGAAGAATCTCCCGAGCAGCAAGGTTCAGGGGCGGCAGCAACTACCAGTAGTAAGGAGCCACAAACAAGATCGGCGACAAACACACCTCTGACCTCTCCACTAAAAGAAGATAATCCCATGATACGGAGTTCAAACACATGAGGCAAATTTGTTTTTAACATCAGTTTATCTGAAGGTACCGCTCCCTTGCGGAGGGTCGAGGTGGTGGTATATTGTTGTCTTTTTTTTTTTTTTTTCTTAAATCAATTCAAACGTTTCTTGCCTTTTGCTGAAAATAACTTTTAAGCAAAATTTGCAATGAGAACAGCAAAAATTAATTATAAAATTTTTTTTTTTTATCTCACTGAATTTTTTTTTTTCTTTTGTGGAGACAGGAATAAAAACAAGACTGTATAATTTTAAGATGTGTCGATTAAATCTGCAGGTTTAGCATGTTATTTTCAAACTTAAGCATGACAGACCGACATACAGACCAATTGACAGCGCAACTTATAGAGACGTTTGACCGCAACTAAAATTAGATGCTTCACCGTTCAATCTACGTATTTGTCGATGAAAATGCCATTTCAAACTTAAGCGTGACAAACCAACTTTTATAGAGACGCATATTTAAGCCTGATCAACTAACAAAAATACTATTTCAAATCTAAGCGTGATCGATTTGATCAACAGATAGAGCCTCTTATAGAGATCGGTGAACGCATCGAAAAAATGATATTTGAACCTTAAGAGTGACTGACTGACTGACAACGTTTATTATAGAAATGCTTGGGCACATCGGAAAAAATGGAGTAATTCTAAAAAGAAGGGGGGGGGGGAATGAACCCTAACATTTCATATTTGTAAAGATTTTTATTTTTTTAAATCTCTGGAAAGGAGTTAAATGCGTTTAATGATTGAAGATAACTGAATGGGATAAAAAGAAGAAATAAAAGATTTGATGTTTTGAAATGTTGCGAGAGTTCGAAGAAATTCAGTTAAAGAGAAAGTCCTGCTTTTTTTTTTTTTATGAATCTCATTTTTATCTTGGAAGATTTTCTACATTCCAGATAATAATCATAAGAAAAACAAAGAATTAAAAGTAAAATCAAATATTTAAAGGAAAAGACAATAGTGTGCTCATGGCCTTTCAACCGTGGACAAACTGATCCCCATAAGGAGGCAGTATGCGATCGGAAGAATATCATTAACCATAAATAAGTTACGATAAAGCATTCTAATTTAATTCTAATATTAAAATTTAAGTTTGAGGTTTAGAAGGGCATGACAATGCAATGTAAGGTTATAAGCAAAGAATGTCTGGGTGAGAAACAAGAAGATAGACAATATGTAATGTGATAATTTTCTTTTCTTTTCTACTTACTGTTTTTTTTATATCTTACTTTGAAAAGGAGGTTTTAACCTCAAATATTAGAAAATATTGGACACCATATAACACATGATTGATTGAGGATGGAAGACAGAAAATGAAAAAAATTACTACATTGAATTTTTTTTTTTAATATTGCTGTCTTCATGGTGGTATGATTTTAAAGAAGTAAAAAATATTCATATACAAAATTTGTAATGATTAAACTATTTTAATGTTTAAAAAGAAATCCTTAATTTGTAGAGGTTTCAGTCGGCCAAAAGTTTTTGGAGATTAAAATTTGAATCTTTAGTAAAGCCAAAAAGATTTAAATCTCTAAACATCTCAAATGTTTTCCGAAAACTTTTTCTAAAATGTTGTAAACGTAAAAAGAAATTTAATTGGACCGATTTTATTATTGATAATTTTTCCATTGAAATTGTAGAAATAGTCTTAGAATCGCTGTTGGGAACGGAAAGAAGGGAAATCTTTCTGAAATATGTTGAAGCGAATGCTAAGAAAACCAGAACAGATATTCTTTACGATGTGTCCATTCAATCCAGGCTTTTAACGATGGAAGTACTATTTCAAACGTAAGTGTGATAAGACCAATACACTGACCAATTGATTGAGCCACTTATGGAACATTTCAAATATAAGCGTGACAGATTAATGAAAATGCTATTTCAAACTTAATCACAACAGACAAAGCTTCTTATAGAGGTTTAACTAAAAAATGCTATTTCGAACTTCAGCGTGACAGATATATTGACCGACAGACAGACGAACAGACAGAGCCTTCTTATAGAGATTCTTGGACAAATCTTTAAAAAATGTTGAAGATCTCTTCCTCCTCCCCGGAAAATTTTGATTTCATCTTTTTCGATTTTGATGCAAAAACCATCAGCTAGGTATGAACCAAGGCCATGGGCCTTAATGTTTTTAAAGTTTCGTTATTTTTATTGTATTTTGCTGTTTTTATTTCAAGTTGTTCGTTTCGTTTTCGTTCCAATTTCTGTTCACACCGAATCACTTGTGATTTTATTTATTTTTGAACATTTTGAGCAAATCTCAAAAGGTTGGAATTGGGGAGATTGAACTGAATTACAATCAATGTCAAATGAACGAGGTCACATAAACCACCGATGTTATTTGTATATATCTTAGTTAAATATTGTTTTTATGCTCAAAATATACTTTTCTGTAAAAAAAGAAAGTTTAATTTTTTCAAATTTTATACAGATTCTTTCAGACGTGATTATTATTTTGTTTAGTTTTTTATTTAAAGTTGTTTTTTTTTATTATTAAACCGTAAAAACAAACAGACGACATTGGAAAAAAGTTTCATAACTTTAAAATATTGTCCTTTTGTGTGTGTGTGTGTGTGTGTATTAAAAAAAAATAATTTTACGGTAAATAATTCCAATTTGAAACAAAAAGTGCTTCATTTCACCGTATATCTGTAAAGTTTTAGTTTGATATTTTCAAAAATGTTAAGTATGGGAAAAAAAAAAACATTTTATTGGGGTATTTTAAGGGGTGAAGAATTTGAGTTTATTTACACACAAATCTTCATGAATATATTGTTATTTGGGGTAATTAAACTAAATTTCTTTTATAAAAAAGACAATGTATCTTTTTCTTTAAAATTATGAAACTTTCAGCTCTCTAATAATAATAATAATAATAATAATAATATATATCACATTTTAATTGACAACAGTCGACTTTAAAACAAACAATTTTAACAAAATATATTGACTCAGACATTCAACAAAATAATCTAGATTGGCAATCCTTATTAATAATTCATATATATACTCAGACCTGAAAACGATTGCTTACGGTAGAAATAATTATTGTCTGGTATGTGTTAAGTTTTCTGTTATCCTTATCTCTCTCTCACTATATCTATATATATATATATATATATATATATTTATATATATATATATATATATATATATATAAATATATATATACATATTTATATAAAATGATGAAAGTATCTGGAAATAAGAAAGGTTTTTAAAATGTGGATGATTGTATTGATATGTTTCCGTGTCAAATTTTTGAGAAGTTCACATGGACTGCGACATGGGGTCTTCCACGTTTTGACACTTATACAAACTTTATATGTACTTAAAGTAATATAAAATATTACAATGAGACCTTCTTCTGGACACTTAAGAACCGAATTTATGAATATTGAAAAGATAGGATTTTTTTTTTGTTGGGTGGGGCTAGGGACTATTTTTACGTTCTTAGAACGAAAGCATACATTTGTTTTTGTTTTAATCAAAAACCTTTCATACTGTGTCCTGAGGAAGGTCTCATTAACCGAAATGTAGGCGATATAAGCCAATTAAAAAAAAGTAACAATCAGAATATTTTCCTTTTAATTCTACATAAATAAATAAAAGCTTTTGGATCAAATGGATTTGAGGCACCCCAGAATAAACAGTAACAAAAAGTGCATATTTTGCCATAACACCACTTTTTTATTTATTTTACTTCCAATTGAATTATGAACAAAACGATGCCATCACAGATTTATTTAAAAAAGGGGGTTTTATTTACAAAGTTTTACTAATAGCCTAAAACTATACATAGGTTTATTATGTTTTTTTTATATGGACATTTTTAAGTAATAAACAAAAAAACAAAACAGTTTTATTTACAAAACATTTTGTTTTGTAAACTTTGGAGATAAATTTAAAAATACGTTTTACAAAAACGTTTTACTTTAGCAAAATGTATACACAGACGAAACAAACATATTTAAAAAAAAAAATTAAATAAATGGATATTGTGCAGAGATGTCTTACAAAAATTTTTTCTTTTTTTTAATATTTAAAAAAATATTGAATTGCATTAAAAAAATTTTTTTTTAATATTGGAGATTTTGCTATCTTTAATTTATCACAAATGATAAGACCGGAAATTAAAAGTAAAAAAAAAACTGTCTTAAGGCAAAATCTACCCTTTTGGTTGTTTAACATTCTGGGGTGCCTCAAATCCATTTGATCCAAGCTTTTTAATAGAATTATGTTTCATCCAATATATATGCAAATATAAATGAAAAAAAAAAAAAAGCAGACCAAAAATATAATTAAATCAACATGCGATTTTATATTTATAAAATGACACTATATAAATTGTTTTGAACTGACACAACTTGTGTGTGCCTAGTTCGAATCCAGT
The DNA here is from genome assembly GCA_963556195.1 of Sepiola atlantica. NCBI lineage: Eukaryota > Metazoa > Mollusca > Cephalopoda > Sepiida > Sepiolidae > Sepiola > Sepiola atlantica. The sequence goes on along the minus strand of OY744529.1, from coordinate 89,094,427 downwards.
CAATTCCATAATACCACTTTCACTTAAGGATGTTGGCAACCATACGAATTAACTTTTTAATGTATCTTTTTTCTATCCCACACTTTTTTTATTTTATCTAACCTTATTATATATATATAAGAAATATAAAAACATTTTTATGGTAAATAATTCCAATTTGAAACAAATTGCTTCATTTGATTTCAAAAATGTTAAGTATGGACAAAAAAATCACATTTTATATGAAGATATATTGTTTTTCTTGTTGGTTTTAAAGTAATGGGAGTTGTCTCCCTTACATCACATTACAAGTATTGGATGTTTTGTTGAGAAGACCAAAATCTTCTGAGATTGTCTGTTGTCGTCGTCAAGCCAATATTTGGCGCGTGGTTCGTCTTGTCCTTAATTGTTTAATGCATTTTAATTCTCTTTTGGTTACTTTTTTTGTTTGTTTGTTGAACGCAAAAGACGAAACCGAAAGTGAGACGTGTGCAATTGTGTGATAAATGACAAATGAATTATGCCTGACAGTTTTGTAGTTTTTTTTTTTTGTTTTTGTTGTTTTCCAACAAGTTAATAAAACCAAAAACCAAACGATACACCATTTTCTTGTTCACGCGTGTTTTTCTGTTTTCATAAACGGGCGTCTAAATGCACCTATCTATCCAGACTATGCATGTTTCCTTACATAGACCCGTGGCACAATGGATAAAGTGCTAAGTAATAATCAGTTTTGTGATATTTTTCTGGGGTTTGAAAGTTCAATCCTTACTACAGAATAACGTCAGAATTAACACGTCTACAGTTCATTGAAGAAATTTTGTATCAATTCTCGAGTTTGACATAAAGATTCACAAAATCAAAAAGATGCCCTTGAAAAAGGTCGGTGGTTACATTGGCTGAAACGTTTTGAAAATAACAACAAAGATGAGAATAGTAGTCCGGATAATCCTAATTATTAATCTCCATCTCAAAATTCTGAAACATAATATTTATGTTACATGTTTCACTTTGAAAGTCGTGTCATTTAACTTAATATCCTTTCAATGTCACATCTGTAAACTAACCAATCAGATCCGCTTCTCGCTTATGACACCACTGCTGACTGTCAATCATTTGGAAAACCATAACAGTTAAATCACACTGACACACCGTTTCTCATTAGATCACCAAAGTTAAGCAACATTGAGACTGGTCAGCACTTGACGGGTGACCATTTGGGAACACTCAGTTCTGTAATTGAACACTCCACTTGTGTACCGGCCTTGTTGGGAATAAAGCTGCGACAGATTAGTCTCCTGTCACAGGGGTGGTTCAGGCCATCCATTCCACTTAACGTTATAAAACCAGTGCTTTGTCCTATGAGCGGTCAGGCTTAGAAAGGAAGCTTTACTTTAACCATATCTACATTAAAGTCGAAATGCGTATTACTGCGTAATATTATGTAATACTTGCGTGGTTGCCTGGGGGCATGGGCAACAAATTAGAAGAGTTTAAAAATGTGTTGAACATCTTAAAACTGTTCTCTCTCTCACTATCTGTATCTCTGTCCTCTACCCCTCTTTAATTCGAGATTCAAACCAAAAGTAGATGGGGATCATCACACTAAATGTCGACTAATTTTGTTACTGGTGACCCTCCCCCCTCCTTCCAAAAAAAAAAAGAATCATTACAAAAAGAAGGGAAAAAAAAGTATCCATATTCTGTCTGAAGCAATGCTGAAAAATAATATATCAGCTTTGTAGGTGTGTCTTGTGTAGTTTCTTACTTTTAGCTGGACGCAAAAACAGACAATTTCCTTTTATATAATAGACTAGACCCTCTGGGCCTAGATAGTTTGCCTAATATATACTAGAATCTGCGCCTATATATATATATTAAATAGTTTTTAACACCAATACATAGTTAAAGCAAAATAAATTGTTTTTGACGATTAAAAGAATTTCCAACCAAATGTTAAACCAGCTATTTATTTATTTTTATTAGCGCTTATGTTTCAAATCGTCACGTCAAAGCTATAATTATTTTGTGACGTTAATGTTTTATGGTATATTTAAAAGAAAATCTAAATAGCTAAGTTCGTAGAACATCAGACTAAAGATCTCAAGGTTTCGGTTTTGATTTCCGGTCATGGCATCCAAGATATTTCTTTCAAAAATTGTGATTTACGGACAGACAGAAACAGAGAAAATGCCTCTTTATATTATGAGTGGACTAGCGAAAATAGACTCCCTAACGGTCGTCTATTTTTGCTAGGCTGCCGCGTTCTTGGGTGCTGTGACAAAAAAAAAAAAAATTTGTCTCCGAATACCATTTTGTTTGGTATTCGGAGACAAATTTTTTTTTTCTTTGCGCCAAAAAAATCCAGAGCGAATGCAGACCCCAATGTATTTTCGAAGAACAGTTATACGATCATTCATTTGTAACTGGAAGAAGTGAAGAAAAAAAACGATTTCTTTATGTATTTAAAATTTGATAGGATTTTATCACTTGATCTATAGCTCATAGCGTCGAGGTTGTGAGTTCGAATCGCGGCCTGGGCGCCAAAATTATTTATTGTTTATTTCTGACTGAAATTACGTTAACAAAAATTCTCAGACAGAGAAAGTGCTTGTTATATTATAAATGGATGATTCGTTTGTGTCGACTATTTAGCATTTTCTTTTTTTCTATTTTGACTATTTTCTCACCAACTCTAAAAAAAAAAAATTATTTCTATAGCATTGCACAGAACATTGACATTATATTATTTTAAATATATATATATATATATATATATATATATATACAGGTCAAATTCTATTAAATGTTTCAAATTGTTTTTGTTTTGTTTGTTTTTTAACGCAAGTTTAGAGATCAAGTGATGGAGTGTTCGGCTACCAGATCCACTCCAGGAAGTGTGAAAGAACAATGGAAGACGCTGAAGGATACACTGTTGAATGTAATAGACCAGATTTGTCGGTGAACGAAAGGGCCCCCAAGGCATAGGGTTACATGATGGTGGAACGAGGAAGTTGAGAAGTGTATCAAAGAAAAGCGAAAACGAAGGAGTCAATGGATAAAGGGTTTAGTAAACAAGGATGCGTATCTAAAGGGACGGCAGAAAAGCAATCTACAAAGCCATGGTTAAGGCTGAGAAAGCCAGGTTTCCAGATATACTATGAAGGGATGACCAAAAGAATGAACTATTCAGAATAGCAAAGACAAATATGAATATTGTTGGAGAGAAGTGCATTCGAAATGACAATGAAGTGTTAGCAACAAATGAACAGGACAAGAAAGATGCTTGGAAATGCCATCATGAGAAATTATTGAATACCGAGTTTCCATGGAACCGTAAAAATCTAGGAGTTGCAGAAGCAGTATTCGGTCCACCTATATGGATTGAGATAGAAATGGTATGGGAAGCTATGAGATGAAAAAAGGTGAGGCTGCAGGATCCTCGGGTGTTGCAGAAATGTTGAAGGCTGTGGGTGAAACAGGCATTGAGATGATCAGACTTGACAAATCATAAAAGAAAAGGTTATCCCTGTTAGTATATATTTTCATCACTCTGTAAGGGAAAACATATATACTAAACTCAATACTATGGGGGCACACAGAATAAGGAGAAAATACACCCAAATACAATATACACATTTTATTTACATATTGACAAACGTAAAGTAGACTTGCAACACAACATAAAAGAACATACAATAAAAAAGCTTGTTACTCACCATTCGTGCTGGTCTCTACCATACATGGTAGAGTACAAATCTAAGACAGTCTCTTTGTATTCAACCACGTGGAATCCTGTCCCAGTATGGTGAACTCCACTCTCTCTCCTTCAGTCGTCTGAGTCACTCTAGCCAAAGGGGAATAACCCACCGGCCTTATTAGCAACCAGTGTCATTCTCCCTTGTTCCCCTACATCCCGAAAGACTAAGAATTTAGTACAATTGTGAATTGTTACCGGAGAAGTACTAGATAGAGGGCTTAAATTTGCTATATTCATCCTAAGACATATGCAAGAGAAGTACCTTGGTAAGAAGAACAACCTGTATTTTGCTTTTGTGGATCTAGAGAAGCTTTTGATAGAATGCCGAGAGATGTTGTCTGGTGGACATTGCATAAACTACGGGCAAACAAGTGGTTGGTGAAGGTTGTTCAAGCAATGTACATAAATGCTCAAAGCTCTGTTAGAATTAACAGCACATTGAGTGAAAGCTTTTAATGTTGAAGTAGGAATACATCAGGGCACTGTACTGAGTCCGTTGACTTTCATTTGTGCCCTAGAAGCATCGTCCAAGAATTTTCGTATGGGTTGTCCGGAAGAGATGCTGTATGCTGATGTATTACTTGCTGTGAAACAATGGAAGGTTTACTTGTTAAGTTAAAAACTTGGAGGAATACTATTGAAAGTAAAGGTCTGAGAGTGAATGTCTCCAAGACTAAAGTGTTGATCAGTGGTTGTAGTGTTGGAAATCTCCCGGAAAGAGGAAAGTTCCCATGATCGGTTTGTGGTGAGGGAGTCGGATGCAACTTAATTAATGATACACAAGAAGTACAGTAGAATTACTGGTAGGTTGAGAGAGGATGACCAGTTTATATGCAAAAAGTCTAAGACAATGGGGATGGATGAGAACTCAGATGTGGAGAAAGTATGTTTAGATGGTGAAGCTATTGATGTTGTTGAGAAGTTTTGTTACCTTGGTGATACCATTGGAGCACAGGGTTGAAAAAGTGCTAGTGCGATTGCAAGTATTAGGAGTGGATGGAATAAGTTCGGGAAACTACTGTTATTACTAATTAGCAGAGCGTCACCATTGTCAACCAAGGGAAGAGTCTATCAGACATGTGTACGCAGTGTGATTATGTATGGAAGTGAAACCTGACCAGTTCTGGTTGAGAACATGGATTGCATGGAGAGAAATGATATGAGAATGATACAATTGATGTGTTAATGTGAATCTTAAAAAAGGCTTAGTTCTGATGACCTCAGAGGAAGATTAAATCTGAACAGTATAGGGAGATGTGTGCAGAACAGGAGACTTTGATGGTATGGCGATGTTGAAAGAATGAATAAGAGTTCTTAGGGCAGTAGATGTAGAACAGTTGATGTAGCAGGTCCAGTTCACGGGGGAAGACTAATAGAAAGAAGTAATAAAAATGGACTTGAGATAAAGAAAGAAAGATAGGTTAATTTGGAAGTAAATTTCTTAAAGCCGTTCAAGACATGCCAGCATGTAAACCAGACGTTAAACCGATGATGATGATGATGCTGCTGCTATTAATTGATTTATTTCAACAATCCTTCTTTATACACAAGAATTCCTTCCATGATAGTGTTGTTTCTCTGGGCAACTTCTGCTGCTGGTTGTTGTTGATCGAAATTATATTCTGTGCAGAGGCACAACCTTCATTAAGAAGGCCTGTTTGATCGAAAATGACATCATGTACTTTGGTGCAAGCGAGACATGTTGAAAAGTCAGACTGTCGATAATGGATGATAGCTTTCAAAAATATTTAGAAAAGTTTAAAAATTGTTTAAAAAAAACAGAAAAGAAAATGACATGATCCGATTTATAATTAAACTGAACTTTATTCAATATTAATTTAAAAAAAAAAACAAGAATTAATTCACAAAGAATAGTTAAGTTGTTCCTGCGTTAAAGTAAATAAACATCGATTTTTTATGGATTTTAAAGACCAAAATTTGTTTATAAAATAATAAACAAATTTTAAAAAATAGATTGCGAACAATCTGAAAATAATTTTATTTACACGTTTTTATTTTAATGAATATGTAAAGTCAAGCAATGCTGATTAGAATTTTTTGTAAGCTACATATCAACCTATTTGTTGTTTAGAAAATTTTGTTGGTTACGATGTGTTTTTTATTTTTTTAAGCAGCATACAATCAAATACTGCAATTATGAATTTAGGGGAAAAAGCAAACAATTAAATAAACAAATTCAAAACAAACAATAAATGATTTAAAAATGAAAACAAACGCTGAATAATTACAAAAAAAATGAAAAACGATAAGTTAGTTTAAAAGTTTATATTGAAGCGGTTAGCTCCCAAAATGGCTACCAAATTTGATCAACTAGTTTTTTCTGATTTACCAAGCGACAACAGGATAAATTAATTCACTATTAATTTGCTGTCTCATTTCTTTTTTTTTTTTTTTTATAAATATGTTTTGATTTTTTGTGGATTAAATTGTATTTTAAAGACAATTTCTTTGGCAATATTCTATATTGGATACGTCATTATGTTTAATTTGAAATATATTTCAATTTTAATAAACATTGTTTGATTTTATTATTTGTTTCTTACAAAAAACATACCCTCCCTTAACCCTTTCAATAACCCTAAGTCCGAGTGGCAATATTTTTAATAAAGAGTTTGCTTTTATTATTTGTTAATTAATATTTGCCAAATAAAAATTAAGCAAAAATCAAGAAATCCGCAAAAATAAAATAAATTTAAACGGTGAATTAATTTGCTCTGTCACCGCTTGGCAAATCAGACAAAACTAGTCGATAAAATTTGCCAAATATTTGGAGAACTAACCTTTTAAATATAACCATTTAAAATAAAAACAAATGATAAATAAATTACTTTAAAATGAAAACAGGCGAAAAATAAAAAAAATGAAATTCAAACAAATAATTTCAATGCAAACAAACAATAAAGTTACTAGTGCAGAAATAAATTAAAAAAAAAAAAATCAAACTTATAAAAATATCTGTTGGATGATTTAGTTGAATGTTTTAAATTTTCTTTTACTGCTTAATTTGTTTTTAGTAATATAATTTTTCTTGCCACAAAAATTTAACAGAAAATTTAAAGTGCACCAGACAACTCATCTTTCTAGTTTTTTTTTTCAATACTGTGATCCTGATCACGAGTAAACATTAAAAAAAACACTAGAGAACCTCCCCTGAAAATAGCAGTTCATTTTAGGTATTTCAAAGTCTCATTAGGAGACAGCTAGCACCAACCACTGTGACATCAACAGAAAAACGAGACACAATGGAAAGGCCTTCTCTTTACAAAAGCCACGACAAATCCCACAACGATCGTGCTTAAGGAATGTTTGGTCTGCATAAAGTCTTCTTCATTGGCTGTAACTATTTGTTAGATCTGCAAGATTTCAGGTTCACTCTGACACAGAGGCCCAGGAAGTTTGGGCTCAGGGCACACAAAAGGAATGGCGCTTTCACATTGCACATGAAAAAATTCCTTCCATGATAGTGTTGTTTCTCTGGGCAACTTCTGCTGCTGGTTGTTGTTGTTGACCGAAATTATATTCTGTGCAGAGCCACAACCTTCATTAAGAAGGCCTGTTTGATCGAAAATGACATCATGTACTTTGGTGCAAGCGAGACATGCTGAAAAGTCAGACTGTCGATAATGAATGATAGCTTTCAAAAATATTTAGAAAAGTTTAAAAATAAAGGAATGGCGCTTTCACATTGCACATGAAAAAATTCCTTCCATGATTTCTTAAAGCTGTGCAGAAACAACGTTTGTATCCTCACTCTATGGATTTGCAGTTCCGAGTCTGACACCTCCTAGCATGCCATATAGGCAGAAATTTTGACCATTGGGGAGTGCTGTGATTTTTTTTTTAAATAAATTGAATATTAGATTGCATTTTTAAACATCAGGGAAGGTATAAAGATAAGAGTCACCTCCCCTTTTCTCTTAAATAATTATCTCTCTTTGTCCATTGTGATAATGAATTACCTCCCTTGTATTCTTGAATGGCCGCGTTTGATTGGGCAAAGCAATTTACCTTGACCAATAAACAGGTACTTAATTTGGGCATTAATAATGTCAAAACCTCTCTCTCCTCTTTTGAATGTGAGAGCTATCCTGTTAACAGCCTAAGGGAATTTGTCCTCATTTTAGAACAGAGGCATTCAGGGAGCTGTCTATTCCGACATTAAATGTACACATTTCATAGTTGGTCTTTTAATCAAGCCACAAAAATACAATTAGACATTTCCTGTATATTTCCTGTCTTTTATCTCTGTTCCGTGTGCATTCTTATCTCTGCTTTATTTCAGGATTTTACCAACGTTTGGCAAGCAACAGCCACATCGTTTTTTGCCAGAATCACTTCAGGGAGGGGGGTTAATTTATTTATTATAGTTTTATATTCAAAGAGACCAGCGATGTCTATAGCGTGTGAAAGGTTAACAAGTGATTTAATAATTCAATTAAATAAATAAATAAAAAGTTAATATAAAGTAAAATCAATAAGATTAGTTAAAATTTTAAAAATATATGATTATAATGGGGTCTGAGGTATGGGTTATGTTTTTGTTTTTTTGGGTCCAGGGCAAAAGTGGCATTTTAAACTAGACATCCCATATTTGAATTTCACTCAGAAAAATACAATAAAACTATTTTCAATGCAAATGGAGTCAGCGTGTCATATTCATATTAGAAGAGAGATAGTCTTCTACGACAAGCTTTGCTTGATGTGAATAATGTCATTTGAAGTTCGTGGTGGAATAGTAAATTAATTTTATTTTTTATTAAAATTTTACTCAATAATTTTCCGTAATTTTTGGTCTACGCTAATAGATAGGAGGGAATTCCCAAAAAAGTGATGAATGGAACAAAATTTAATTACTTATGAGGACGGTTTATGACAAGTATTTGTAGATGACCATGTTGTAATCTGCATGGAAGCAGTACCTTTGTAATGTGTTCCACAAGTGTAAGAAATTCTGTTCATAGAAATTCAACCTGACGCTAGGCACATGAAGAAAGAAAAGTTATTTGCAGTTGTGGTAGGAAGACGGATTTTTGTTGCGAATGTCTTACAAGGAGGCACCGAAGATTGGAAATAACAATAGAATAGAGAAAGACTAGTAATGTCTCTTCTGTGAGAAAGGGGCTGTAAAGAACAGAAAGGGGAGCCTGCCTGTTGCTTGATTACATCTGAAATTTGGGCCATTTCTGATCCTTGTATTTATTGTGACAAAGTTCTCGAATATCGTAAATAGTGGAGGCGGGTAAACATGATATAGTTCTTTATATTTTCAGTTGACAGATAACCACCTATCCTGAAGTGAGAATGTTAGCTTGGCTACTAAGTGGTGCAATCCTCCAGTAATATCCAAGAAGAGTTCTTCATCTCAACCGACCGGAACTCCGTAAGTAGGTCAGCAAATTCCCTTAACTTCAGAAGTTTAAAGAGTGCATCCTCTATCACTTCAAGGTTATCGATCCCATATTCTTATAAGGGTTCTTTTTGGACAATTCAGATGGACAAACCTCTTAGCATGTTCCCCTGACTCGTTACTGAGGTATTTTATGAGTAGGTCCATTTCTTCACTATCTGAGGCTAAAATGCCTGATGGCACTCTGGACGAACCACTTCCAAACTGTGGAGTCCTCTGGTCTTGTAGCGTTGCTGCTTTGTCTCTTGTTGTTGTGTTTCCATTAGTGTCCGACTCGCGGGGTAACGGCTTCACATACATAACATTCAAATAGGAACACAGAAATAAATAAGAGAGACAACAGTTGATGTGTGCGCTCCGATCGCTTCCTTCGTAAGAGGTCGATCCATGTAAGCATTTATTTATATAGCATGAGAAATATACAAGGGAGATAATTACAGATTGACTAATGTAAGGGAGGTAATTGGATACTGTTTGGATTCGCGTATCTCTGTAAACATTGTTGCCGTTTCCAAATGCACGACACTACAGATCTATCCTTAAAATGAGACTGTTCAGTAGTGCAAAGCTTGTGCAAGGTTAAGTATCTCACAAGTCGGATGTATATTAGGATTGAAAGGCATTGTTTCTGTCATTAAGGGAGAGAAGATACTGGTTACTAGGTAGTTCAATGCCCTCAGGGGGAGGCGAGGGATACCTGATAACAGGAGGTAAAAAAGAGGGGGGGGGGCAAAAAGAGCAAGACAGAAAGAGGAATACTTATATAATAAGTGCACTAAAAGAATACCTGTCCCAGGACGAGTAAAATTCATTCCTCAAACAGAACAGTTTTGCACCACTTTTATGTCCCCTTACAAAGATTTAAAATTAAGATATAATGATACTAAACCTTATGTATAGAATCCTTATCAATATCTAATACCTAATATTAAAATTTCGCAAAAATCCGAGATACCTTAATTTTCACAAAGAGGTTCCACTTGCTTTTTACCCTCTTTGCATAAAACTTAATATAGCCCACATTAAATTGAAATCTCGGCCTTTTGGCTGAGATCAAAGTGTAGTATCTGTTCCAATGGATTCTACACCCCCGTAGACCAATATGTGCGAAAAGCCCTCAATGCGAGTCTTAGTTCTTCGTGGTGATAGTTTCCAATTGCTTCAGGTATGATGGCCTTGCTGCACCATAGATGACACTTCCTTAATCAAGTTTCGATTTCACAATTGTTCGATACAGCTTGAGTAGGGATTTCTTATCAACTCCCCAATCAGTGTGAGCTACCACTCGGAGTAGATTAATTGCCTTGGCCGGGCACTCTTGAGTGACTTTAATAACAAGCAGTACACATAGCTACATGCACGATCCGAACGCGTTCGTAGATCACTCTAGCTGCTTGGTAAATCTAGCCGCTGACTCGCTATTTACATCTAAATTCCTCTCTAATTACTAACTAATTGTCTATGGTCGATGGGATAAGACACTTGACTGTGAATCAGTGGCGATTTGTGATCGGGGTTCGCGCCCGCCGACCATTGAGAATTAGTTCCTGCACTGAAGATTGCGTTAGCATGAAACATCGATGTCTGTAGGTATTAAAATAATTAATGTTTATTTATAAATATTATATATATATATATATATATATATATATATATATATATAAACTTAAAAATTATAAAGTAAAAAATAAGAATGCAAATGTTAATAAGAGCTTCAGTTCCGTTCAAGATTTGGAGAAGAAGTGCACAGACGTTCTCGTCGATTCCTGGGAAATGCAGAGTATGCCTTATGACTATAAATTTACCGCAATTTATTTCAATTAATGTTACTTTACTTGCACTCCCTGCGACTCAATGGTTCAGCCTCAACCAAAAAATTGAATATTATAAAATATAAAAAATAAGAATAAAAAAAAAAGTAATATGGAGTTATGGGCTGTAAAAGGACATACGGTCCCTCATTCAATCCTGGGCAATGCCGTGTTTTCCTGCTAGTCTACCTATAAACTTATCTTGTCGGATTTTCAAAGTTAGATACAATTTGATTCTGACTAGCTCATTTTCATGTTACAGTATTGTCAATATAATAACGTACTTTGCTACAAATTATTTTTTAAATTATTTAGTTCAACCCAGAATGATTGATGATATGAAACATTTTTCTATAATCACTGAAAAATCAAATTCATCAAGGGGAATAACTCATTATTTTAATTTAAGATATGTAAAAGAGTCTACAACAGCAATTTTATTTCTTTTTCTGTATAACTTTTAAAAAATGTGCCAACAAATAAAACTTAACAGCTAAAATGATTTCAATGCATCCCGTGGCAACACCGGGTAGGTACAGTGAGTTAATAATAAAAGTTAATATTCTGTTGAATAAAAAGTTCGATATAGAGACGTAATATTTGAGATTATTATTATAATCTATTAACTAATGTAGACAAGTGCTTAAACTAGTAACGGATAATCCTATCGTCTGGATTTCAACTTGCATCTCAATTACTTTGGATAATTAGCCTGTTTACAAACTACAATGATTGCTCGGCTAATTAAGCTCCAAAGTTCAACAATGATGCATATGTAATGCATACATCCCATAATCTGTTAACTATTGAAGAATTAGGCTATACGGTCTTCAGTAATCTCCTCCCCAGTCATGGTGCCGACAAGTGCAAGTATAGCCTGTCAGAGATGATCCTTCTCCAGAATTGTCAAATTTGTATTACATTTGAGCTTTCCTTTTTTTTATATATATGTACTAACGAGTCACCACTTATCAAAGCCTACTTGAGGATAAAGGTTATCGAGTTTGTCAGGTAGATGGTGAGACAACACCTTGAGGATTGGTAACGATGGTTAAGACCAGGCAAAATTTGATTATTTAAGAGGACAGCTCAACAAGAATTTGTTAACATTGGACTCAAAAATGACCATGTTGTAGTCAGCTGGGAAGCAGCCCTGTGGTATTGTGTTCCACAGATGGGTAGTTCTTGGAAAGAAACTTTGTTCATGGAAGTTCCGTTTAGTTTTAGGTACACAGAGGGACAAACGAAAATTAGACTAATTGCCTTAATCAGGCTGGAAAGTCTAGTCTACTCACTCAGAGTCCCTTGAGTGATACGTGGGTCCATTTGTGTTGCCATGAGGGTCGCACGCCTCTAATTGAAGACGTTTAATGAAATTATTAGAGAATATTTTTGCTACTAAGAAACATACAAAATGTATACAAATTATTTTTTTGTCAATCATTCCTTTTGATATTTTTACACTAAAAATTACAATAAGTTTCATTTTAATTTCTGGAGCTTTCTGAAATTTAAAAAAGGTTAAATTATATTTCAGTTTGAACAAAGGTGATACATACCATCGTGGGGTCTGCGTTCACACCAACGTCCATAGAATGGAAATATTTTTAAACGCAGCAGCAAAATACAACAGATGACGGATACAACTGTGGAATTTCCACAGGTCCCTTTAGTGTTCATCAATACAGAAAACCCGAAAACAAAGTTATGCCGAAAGCTACATGAAAAAGGTTACATGATTAAGGTTATGGGCTTTTTAAGATCTTTCGCCCACATTATAAGCGGTCTAAAAATTAGTATAATTTGCTAATATCTTTTAGAATTTGTACCGTTTTATGTAATTTAGTTTTAATTTCATTAAAATTCGAGGCAAAAACTTCTTCAGTTGAGAGTTTAGTACTTTATAAGTAAAGCTATAAATATACATAAGTAAGAATATAAATATATGTAAGCAAGAATATAAATATACATAAGTAAGAATATAAATATACATAAGTAAGAATATAAATATATGTAAGTAAGAATATAAATATACATAAGTAAGAATATAAATATACATAAGTAAGAATATAAATATACGTAAGTAAGATTATAAATATATGTAAGTAAGAATATAAATATATGTAAGTAAGAATATAAATATATGTAAGCAAGAATATAAATATATGTAAGCAAGAATATAAATATACATAAGTAAGAATATAAATATATGTAAGCAAGAATATAAATATATGTAGCTTCTGTTTGCTGTATCAATAATAGAATGTCTGTTTCAAATCTAGTTATTTTAGAATTTTGAAATATTTGTTTGGTAAAACCTAATGGGCAAAGGGACACAACTCTAACCTTAAACAGAGTTCCTATTTACTTGCCTCCCACGAGGTTGGTTTTTAATGTGGCAAAATCCAGCTCCCCAAAAACGGGGCAATATGGATTGGAACAAAAGTTAAAATTGCCTCAGTCTAGAAGGACTTCTCCTCACTGACTGAGCACAAAAAAAGATGAAGTGCAGTATCTGAACAGATACTGCACTTTCCTCCTAGCCAAAAAGCAGCCTAAAATAGAGTAATCTCCACAAGAAAATTCATGATACATTTGAATATACACAGACAGGCAAGAAGTAAATAGACATTAATAATAATAATAAATAATAATAATAATAATAATAATAATAATAATAATAATAATTAGTAATTAATAATAATTAATAATAATAATTAATAATAATAATAATAATGAAGGCTGCTATGAGAGGATCTTGATCGATCTGAGCAAGAGGCTATTGAGATATTTCCCTCTGATGAATTAGACAATTGTTCGTTTAACAGTGGAAAATTGAATCCTGGGTTCTGCGCTGATTTAATCTTATTTTTAAGTACACCTTCAGATTAAACATTAATATTTGATACTGAGGATTCTGATGCTCCTTTAGTCCATGTGACACTTAAAACGTGATATATGATAGATATTTTGATCTCTGAAACACAAAAATAATTTCAATTAGTATAAATTATCGATGTTCAAACTTTTACTCCTACTTTGTACAGCTCCAAGTGCTGGTCGTCAATGAAGGAAGCAGAAAATTTAAACATCTACAAATTATTTTTGTAGGGTGTCTATTTCTTTCTTTCGTGTATGTATATATATATACATATATATATACACACATACATATACACACATACATATACATATATACACATATATATATACACACATACAGGGTGATTGGAAAGCAACTCCCTATTATTAAGTGCTCGTAATTTATTACTGAAATATAATTATTCAAAATTCAATATTGGTGCCAGCAATCGCCATCAGCTTCTAAAGCTGCCTGGAAACCGCATCAACTGATTTCACAAGGAACATTTTTTTTTTTACTAATGAGTCAACACTTATCAAGTCTAAAACCCACTCAATGATTAGGGTCAATAAGATGGATAGATTGACAGATGAATGGTGATGAATATTATGAGAGTATTGAAAACAGCAGCCAACCCAGAAATCAGTATTTTTTCTCCATTGTCAAAAACATCGCTCGTCGAATGTGAGGACTAAAGAAAAAAATAATGCATAATTCATAACTCTTGCTTCTCCCCCCCCCCTCTTCATTTCTTGTAAGAATTATATTTCAGTAATAACTAACAAGTATAGGACGTTACTTTCCAATCACCCTGTATATATAATCTTGGTAAGTTTTTTGCTCATAGGAGAATCTTGCGTAACTTTACTGCGTTTATATAAGTGCTCAATAACAAGTAGAGCTATATATTGCATTGATAAAGGCTTCTATTTGGTACATCTCTGAAATATGTAACATAGTTTTTAAATAAATAATTGGTGTGTGTGTATATATATATATATATACAGGGCTTTATGCGCTCCATTACTTTTGGAGCTGCTCCCGCTCCTGCTCCAACGCTCAAAATTGGAGCTGGCTCCTCTCACGCTCCCCATTTTCAAAAGGGAGCCGCTCCAGCTCAAACTCCTATAAAAAAGGAGCGGCTCTTTTTCAGCGCTCCATAATGAAAATGTACCTTCTTTCATAAACGTTCTATTCTGCCAATGAGTGGTCGAAGGATAGGGGTGGGCGTCAAAGGATCTCGTCAATATGGGTGGGGATGTCACTTTAAGTGACCATAAGATAATATTTGACAAAATCTCGCTAATATTTTGAGATGTGCTAAGGGTTATAGGAGAACATGTCGGATGAAGCATAGGAGTATACGTAAATTTTCGTTTCCTGAGGTATAAAATAGAAATAGAAAAATCCCTAAAGTATTTTAAAACAATTTTAATTTTCATTACATTAACAACCTATTTTTTCAGGAAAGGAAAATTTGCCCCGATATTTTTTCTATTTATTTTGGATGAGAATTTTGATTTGTTTTAAGTAAATAAAGTTTTACTTTTAAACATTATTAGTGATTATTTTCTTTTTAAAGAAAACATTTCTCTGGAAAAGGAGAGACAGCCAGGACAACATTACTCGTCGAGCTGTTGTTTAATATTTGTTTGTTTTATGAACGTAACTATATTGTATAATATATACACCACAGAGAAACGTGCAAGTACTTTCAAACAAATCGATTTATCCATTTTTTTTTTTAGTACAATTTGGGGCGAAAAAAACCAATGAAGTTTATTTTTTAAAGATTGAATAAAAAAAATATTTTTCATGATTTCCCCCCCAGTTTTAATAGCAAAAATTAAGAAGTTAAAACTAAAACATACCAGTCAATAAAAAAAAAATGTCGGAAAAATGATGGTGGGTCGGGTAAGAATTTGACATAAAAGTTTAATTTTATATACGTTAAAAAATAAATTCGAATGTTATGTCAGGACAAAAAGTACAATTTCACACCGAGGATGGATTTTATCCAATATTTGGGCGAATTCTTGGCCTTTTGGCTAATATCAAAGTGTAGTATCTGTTCCGATGGATACTACACCCTATAGACTGATACCGTCTTGGCCTTTGGGCCTTGATTCCGCCGGTCTGTGGATTTGTCCTGTGCAGTTCTAGGAGGTCCACCCTCCCGGGCTTTGCCTTCTCACCCTTTGAGAAGGGGTTAGTTTATTGCTAATCGCCTGAGGCGCCCCCTACCGAGGAATGCCGACAGGGCTGCCCAGGCATTTTTTGAGGGGCATAAGTCCGCTTCCTCTAGGGTTCTGACTTATCAAATCCCCCTTTCCGATCTTGTGTCACATCTTACCGCTGTGGGGGTAGATAAATACCACCATCAAGCGAAATAAGCGAGAAACTCCAACGGTCCCTCATCTACAATTGAACCTAGTTTTTGCTTATTTATAACTAAAACTTAATTTATTTACTACTTTTTAAAATTTAAATAATAATTTAAAAAGAAGATACAAGAACTTAGAAAAATCGATTTTGTTTGCTCCAAAACAATAGAGTAAATACTTATTTAAAAAAATATTTATTTAAAAATATTGAAACGGGGGGGGGGGGGGGGGGGGGGGGCTTTCAATATTTTTAAATAAATAAGTATTTACTCTATTGTTTTGGAGCAAACAAATATTGGGAATCTTTTACTATAATCAACAGAACGAAAAAAGGATTAAGAAAAACAAATGCATTATACAATAAATGTCAACAATCATGCGAAAATGTAATGTTCTATCAGTTTCTATTTTCGATTTTTTATCGATTTTCAAGTCCTGGCTATGGACGAGCCTCCATTTTGAATTTCTTTTCGAGCAGTCAACACCGACTGTTTTGAACAAGAAAACCACCCTTTAAAATAAGTTAAAACACAAATAAAATTATCTAGGTAGGTAGATGAGTAACTTAACTTGCCTTTGCTAACATTTATTTGTTGCACATTTGTTTTTTAATCCTTTTTTCGTTCTGTTGATTATAGTAAAAGATTTCCGAAAATTTTATATTTAAAGAAGATAAGATTTATAATATAAAACTTTAATCTTAATGCACTCTCATTATTAAAAATTGATTACACGTTATTTCCTACACTATCTGGTCCGGAAGTGGTTGATGATTTCATGTTAAATTTATATAGGAAAGTGATCCTCCACACTAAAGTCTAAAATATTACTTTTTTTTTAATTCCTTTTTTGTGGATATTTTCCCAGGCTGTTTACATGTAATCGCCTAAAAAAGTAGCATCTAATTTTTATTTTTCGCTAAAATTAAAATACGATGGATTAAACTAAATGATCCAGTAATACCAAGTTTTCTTATTAAAAACAATATTAGAACAAATAAAAGAAATACATTTTTTTTAGAAAGTCTCGGTTTTATCGTAAAGAAGAACACATCACAAAATAATGAATTTATAAAAAATCAGTTGAAAATATTTTACGGTGTCGAAAGTATAAACTTTACCAATATACGGATAGGCATTTAAAAGATGTTAATAGATGTATTGTAAAATTTTAGTTAACTTACAGTTTCGGGGCGAAAAAATATTTTCGTCGGTGTAGCAGGAGAGGTGACACTTGCGAAGATACTACACTTTGAATAGCAGACAAAAAACACAGTTCTATTTTCAAGAGTTATGGCGATATGTTGTATTATTTCGTTGAGGTGGGTAATATACAATGGGTAGGAGTCAAATGGCTTAAAAACAGATGTATTTAATTAATTAATATGAAAACAAAAATTTCTTTAGTTATTATTACCCTTAAAGATTTATTTTTAATACCTTTATTTGAAGAAGAAGAAGAGCAGTAAGATTTAGTACAAAAATAAATTGTCTGTAAATTAAAAGAAAAATTGGCTTATTTATTCAATCAGCAATAAATATCCTAAATACAAAAAAAAGTTCAAATCTTTAAGAAAATAACTTCAACGGCATCTCTAGACTACGTGACGCATTTGAAGACATTTGTCGCCAAATTGTCTACTGCCCTATCAAAAATGTAACATGTCCATGTGAAAATTTACAGAGAACTTAAAATGTTCTCTTTTCATGTATAACTCTCTCGTTCTTTCTCCTCTCTCTCCCTATCTCATATACATTTACAATATACATAAAAAAAACTCAAAGATGTTAGCTGAGACTATCTTTTCTTTTCCTTTTTATTGCTGAATAAAAAAAACTAATGTTTAAAAAAAAATCAAATAATTTTGGAGCGAGGAGCGCGGAGCGATAAAATCACCGCTCTTTAGGGCCAAATGGAGTTGCTCCCGCTCCACTCCCGCTGAATATAAAATGAGCCCTCCTCTCCTTCGCTCCAGCAAAAAGGAGCGAGATGTTAAGAAAATTACATTTATTCTTGCTCTGCATTGAGCTTTCTCAGTCAAGAGCTACCAAAAACCCTCCATTCTTCATGGATCCAACAGATATATATATATATATATATATATATATATATATATATTAGTACTTCATGTATCCACATAAAATATTATAAGGAGATATAATTTTTTATGTGTCCGTTTTCAGTATTTACTTCAACAGTGCTCGATACGTAAGTAGAGCTCGGTAGTAAGCAATGAAAATATATATGGCAATCAAGCTACACAGAAGCTCCCGTGTTTCATCCCCGGGGGGAATCGTCAGGCTAAATGACGATTCCCCCCGGGGATGAAACACGGGAGCCTCTGTGTAGCTTGATTGCCATATATATTTTCATTGCTTACTATATATATATATATATATTTGGTGCCAGGTTATCTAAGAGGTGTGTATTCTTGGCTTGTGGCCCTCTCAGTGCAATCTGCATTGTGGCTAATTTCTTACCAAATTTCACATTCTTAGATCAAACAGCTTAAAAGTAATGAGCAGGCACACAAGTAGACATGCATCTCTCATAATAACGTTGATAACAGAATGTGTCGGTTTGATGCTGTCTTGCCTCTTAATGAGGCAGGGAGTCATCTTTGTTCATCTGTGTCTTGTCGTAACACGAGGCGTCCGGATTTAGTACATCACAGCTACTGCATAACACATCTCATTTATAAAAACGCACGTGCGTGAACTCGATACACGTTCACAGATTTATTGATGTTATATCTCTCTGACAAGGATATCGCAAAACCGTACTTGTTGATCGGCCGACATTAAAGGACCTTCAGCCCCCACCTGGCTCTTGGGAGAGATGGAAGATCCACACGGGCCTAAAATACACACCTGCCTCAAAGGTTTGCTGCTGAAGAAAGTAACTACTGCTACAACCTCAACTCTTGCCGTGACGTCACTCAAACGATCTTGTCCCCCCCCTCTCGCATTATACAACTCAATCTTGCCATACCATCAATACACAATTGTCTTATTTGTTCATGTGATATTGAATCTAATAAAAAAAATCATGTCACCCAAAATCTATATAAATTATTTTATAGATTTTGAGTGGAAGACATTTCATGTTGGTATGTACGTTATCACCTTCCACACCCATTTGTCTTAACAAGATGAAATGCAATGCAAAAAAGTAATTGAAAATATATTGGTGTTGTTATGGTAAAAGTTTTGACTTTACCCATTTTAAAATGAATTGTTCCAAAATTGAATCCAGTCGTCCCATTTTAAGTTTAAAAACCTACTTTTTGCATTCTTTTTACTTGAATAGCATTTTAACACACATCTAAGTGTTACAATTTTAAATAAATAACAAAAATACATATTCGTTTTATTTATTTAAATTTTAACTGACAATGACAATCATTTGACAGAAGAAAAAAAAATTTTTTTAATATATTATTAAACCTTAAATACATTTATTATTTCAAGAGATATTTTAGGATTAGCAGTAAATTATAGCGATAAATGCGAGGTGGCGGTGGTGAAATGATTAACGATGCGCACTGATGACCTGGGTGTGCTAAGTTCGAATCCAGTCAGTTCCAAAGCATCACTTTCACTTAAGGATGTTGGCAAACTTCACCAGGTCCCTCTTGTAAATACCCCATTCTAAAAGAAAAGAATCATCGGGGAAAGTAATGCCAACAATAACAACATCAAGTCAGTCAAAAAACGTTGTACTGTGAACTTGCATGAGTGCGTTTACTGCACTGATCACGATCGCCCTACTCGTTGTGCCGGTCCAACGTTGTAGTTTGACTCAGTTTGTGCTGCAACAAAGAATTATCATCCGAAGTATCCACGGGTTTCATCTGTAACCTCTAACAAATCAACCTATTACTGGTTGCCAGCTCCCAGGTAAAACGAGCTCGTACTCAGAGGGCCGGATCTAACTCCCTTCCCCAGGGGCTGGGATCTTTTCCTCCTGACTGGAAATCTTGGATTCTAGTCTTTCTCACAATGGTCACCATTCGACCACCCAGAGGCTGACTCTTAGATATATCAACTAGAAATAACTGCCAGACAGTTCACTGAAAGGGGTTTATCATGGAGCCCATCTATGAACATTAATTTTTAGTCTCAGCATGATTCCCTGTTTTTATGAGGCATTTATTCCATTTCAAAGAGAAATAAGATTCTGTGTGGCCCAAAATACAAAAGCAGAGATATTTTCAAATTCCTCTGTGGCCCCCCTCCTTTTTCTTTTGGTCAAACATCTATCACTTGCAACATCTGCCATTCGCATGCACCACTAAAACATGCAACCTAGTGCATGTTTACATCACCATGCTGATCCATACAGATTTACTTTTTATACAGGTAGATGAAGAAAGCAACCATGGAATCTCCACGGAGTTGTTATTGTTG
Organism: Sepiola atlantica; assembly: GCA_963556195.1. NCBI lineage: Eukaryota > Metazoa > Mollusca > Cephalopoda > Sepiida > Sepiolidae > Sepiola > Sepiola atlantica. The sequence continues at coordinate 89,073,793 of OY744529.1, read as the reverse complement.
CAACGATGTTCATCCTGGTCAAGTTGAGCCGGTTTCTTCCCTGACCGGCACTACATCTTGAATCATGCATGGCGGTCCTGGGAAAGGTCGCACGAGATGGCTAGCTCATCGTGATTTCACCACCGAAGACCGACCACCTGTGGACCTGAGAGCTTAGATAAGTCCTTTTTCACGGTTGTTGTCCAGGTCCTCACCTGTCTACGGAGACAATTGTGCCACATTAGCAGAGATGTAAGGCAGATTACATTGTGAATGAGCTCTCCCTCCGGGCGACGAGCTGCGTGCCCAAAGCATCGAAGACGTCATTTCAACAGGATAGATGGTAAAGGCTTAAGATTGAGGGGTTGACGATTTGGTTTGGTTTGGTTTAGTTGTCTTGTTTTACGGCATATCAACCATTTTCAGGTCATTTAATGCCGAATCCGGTCATTTTGGTAAAAAATTTTATGCTTCAAGTTTTTTATATCTTCAAACATTTATTCATGGTGTTTGGTTTAGTTGTTTTGTAGAGAAAAAATGTTTTTGTTTTTAGCTTTGCAGAAAATGATTGAGTTTTATAAAGGGAAAGGAAAAAAAAAACAATAACATCAATGTTTGATGCATTTTAAGTTAGAAAGCCGGTAGCACCAGAGCGGGTTGATGGAGAACAGCAGTTTGGACATGGTCAGCTTGCTGGTAATGCAAGATGCAGCGTAGGTATTCATTGTCAAAGACTTCCAGCTTATGCCAATCAGTCACCTTTATTCGCCATGTCTCGCCACCATAGAAGAGGATCGATTGGATGACAGATTGGTAGATACGCCTCTTTGTTGATATTGAAATCTCCCTACACCCTCATAAGGATCACTGGAGGCATACAAAGACGAATCTAGCAGCCTCAGATTGACGATCAATCTAAGCCACGCCTTGATCACGGATGTAGTCAATAGTGTAATTGAAGAGAGTTGGTGAGAATGCACATCCCTGTATACGCCAGTCTACACCTTAAAGGTCTTCAACTTGTCACCATATGTTCGTACCCGAACCTGTGTCGACCTGTAATAGCACTGGAGGAGATAAAGAAGCTTAGCAGGAATGTCTGGATGATGCGCCAAAGGGAGACTATCGATAGAGTCGAAGGCAGATACAAAATCAATAAAGCACAGGATAGTCAGGTGCTGATGATCCCAGCACTGTTTGAGGATGCAACGAAGGTTTAAAATTTGATCAACACAGACCCTTCTCAAACGGAAACCACCCTGGGTTGGGCGTGTATGGAAATTGTGAGATTTCTGGAACCTTTGCAGAACTGCAAAAGCCTTCATCACCACATCGATGAGGCTAACACCCTTGTAATTTGAACAAAGTTTTCGATCCCCCTTTTTGTGGGAGGGTAGGATGATTGCTTCACTTCATTTATCAAGGATGGACTCAGTCGATCATACTGGACTGAAGGCACAATGTACCCGTGTGGCAAACGTTCATGACAAGAATCCCATCTTCTCCGGCAGTCTTGGTGTTATGCAGCCGACATAGGACCTGCTGTACTTCCTCTACCGTTTTCACAGCTGTGTTACAGTCATACCCCTCTTTAGCCAGCTCAGCATTGACTTCTGTCATTGGAGGTGAGTGATTGAGCAGCTCGTTAAAGTGTTCTTTCTGCTGCAGTCAGATAAGTGATCACTGCACCGTTCTGGGCACAAAGTATCTCTTTACCATTTGATACAGCTTACGTGTGTCCTCACAGGCTACAGCTTTCTCCGTCTCTTCAGCAAATGCACACCAGTATGCATTACGGTCTGCTCTAATTGCCTGAAAGGTTTGTTACTGTAAGCCCCGGAAATCCGGTGCCCACTAGTTCTCGCCCTCTCTGCAAGTTCCAGCGTTTACCAGTGATCAAATCCTGATGGTGATGATGTGTGACTCTCAAATACACCCATGCTTCGACCACGTCAGATTTTAGCATAATCCATCCCACCGACAGTTGCGGCACACTATCAAGCTGGAGAAGAGCAAACTGGTTCGGAAGTTCTAGTTTAAGCTCATTTCCAGCAGGCAACTTAAGATTGGTTATATGCCCGTAGTCGCAAACACAGATTTGCACGGACAAGTGCACATTCGTTGCCTGTATCTGCCCCCCCCCCCCCACCTCATATGCCTGAGAGTTGATAACGAAGCTGGCTCATCTTGCGCAGACCAGAATGTAATCTATTTGATTTGTGTGCGGCTGTCATTGGGGTTCCATGTCACGAGATGTTTACGAGTCGGTCACTGTTCTCACACCGCATGCCTAGACCAGAGCGTCATAGTAAACGCCTTGAGGTCTCACCTGCTGGTCACTCGCAAGTAGCAGACAGTCATCGGATGGGATGCGATCTACAGCTGTTCGAAGGTCATGGTAAAATTGATGTTTGTCTTCTTCGACTGCGCTGAGCATTGGTACATTTACAGTGATGATGCTGATGATCGCTCCTTCGAGTTAGACTCTCGCCAATCGATGGGAGATTGGCGCCCACGCCAAAAGGACGGTTTGTGCTTCAGTTTGATGGTTACTCCATGCAGTCCGCCATTATCAGTTACACCACTGTGATATAGATGGTATACACAATCTGCACCGTGATGACGCAATGCCCAGTATCAGGAAGCCTGACTTCTGATAAGCACGTCACGGAAGTTCAAATTAAAATAAATAAATAAAACAAAACTGATAAATAATTAAATTCATTTTTATTTAACATTATGCACACATATATGTGTGTGCGTGTGTTTGTACAAATAACTAGAATATAAAAATTTACGTTATCTTTTTTATGTTTGTGACTGGAAATGAGATTAAAAAATTGCCAACAAAAAAAAAAGAGAAAGAAAAGAACAAGAGAAAGAAAAGAACAAAAAAGAGAAAGAAAAAAGAGAAAGAAAAGAAAAAAGAGAGAAGGAAAAGAAAAAAGAGAGAAGGAAAAGAGAGAAAAAGAAAAAGTGAGAAAAAGAAAAAGAGAAAGAAAAAGAGAAAAAAAAGAGAAAAAAGCTAAAAGAGAAAGTTTTTATTTTTTGCAATTCAACTTTTTTTACATCCATAATAATGCAATCATTAATGAGACGCAATCAACCAAGAAAAAAAAACGAAATTCATCCACACAAAATAACAAACGCATATTTTATTTACTCGTATGATGGTTCAAGTATGAATTTAGAAAAAGGGGAACCCGTCATTTATTATTTTCCATCTAAAACTAGAAAAAGAGTTTCAGAAATATTTAAATCTTTGGTGAAACGACGCAACTGCACATTTAAAGCCAGTTGCAAAAACAAATGTGGAGGATAATAGTTTCTTTACCTCTGTCCTCCCAGATGAAGTATTTCCGGAAAAAATGTTTCATTTTGAATCAGACATTTTGTTAAAGTGAAAGCTCCGAGTAAAAACTGAAAAAAAGAAAGAAAAAAAAAAGAAAAAAAAAAGGAAAAAAAAGGGAAAAAAGAAAGGAAAAAAAAGGAAAAAAGAAAGAAAAAAAGGAAAAAAAGAAAGGAAAAAAAGACAGGAAAAAAAAGAAAGAAAAAAAGAAAAAGAAAAAAAAAAGGAAAAAAGAAAAAAAAGAAATAAAGGAAAAAAAGAAAGAAAAAAAAAAGAAAGAATCACCCTTCACTACCAGAGTTATAATACTCTTGAGGCAGCTCACGTTGTGTCAGAATGACGTAGCAAGCTAAGGAAAGCACAAGATATCACATTAGCAGTTCGTTTTTGTAAGTATTTTCTTGAGACATCTCTTGCGTTTCCCTGCAAGATAAGCAAAATGAGATATTTCGAAAAAAAATCTGGTAGGGCGTTAAACAAAATTAAAAAATTTTTTTTTAAATAATTAAACTTTCTTTTTCAATGACAAAACACTTTATAATTCCATCCGTTAACTTTATTTTTACGATTATACGAACTTTCATGGAGAGTTGAAATAACGTAGGTAGGTAGGTGGTAAAAGCAGTATTAGTAGTCCTTAGAGGTAGACACAAAACTAACGAGGGTGGGAGACGCAATTCTTTATTCCACTGGCAGTGGCATGCAGACGGCTTGTGATGTCTGGGGTCAATTATTGTGAGAAATGGAGATGTTTGAATATGATTGGAAAATTTGGATGCTCAGGATCACTGGCCTGTTGATCCCCCCCCCCCCTCCTCTGCAGGCCACTGTCTACTGGTGGTGGTGTGGTTCAGCCATGATTGGTTTACAATCTGATTTCAAAATGAAGGTTAGGAGAAGGTATGAGCCCATTTTCTATAGACCCATTTGACCATGTATCAAAGACAACCGGAAAAGTTAAGAATGTCTAAAAATTTATTCATTGTTAAAAAAAAAATTTTTTAAATTTAAAAAAATTGTAACGTGAGAAAAATATGAACAACAATTTTTAAGAGAAAAAGTGAATCTATTGATCGCAGATTTTGTAGATTTATGTCTGATGGTATTAAAAAGTAACCAACACCATTTAAGAAATTTTATTTAATATTTTAGCTAAGTTAGTATGGCCCAGAGAAGAATGGAGAGGGAAAGGAATTCTTTGATGGAACAATCATTTTTTTTTTTCTGCTTCTTTTTGTTTTTAAAATTTTACTTAATGGAAGATATAAATACATTCCTGGTATGCTATTTGCCCTGACTGGACATCTGGCTTCCAGCAAATGAGGAAGTTTCTAGGAAATATTCCATAGAGTTGAAATAACATCGGTAAGTAATAAAAGCAGTAAAAGTCTTGGGAACGATCGTATGCTTAACCGTTGTTGATCTTAAATTCTTGGAACTGAAATAAATAATGTAAATTTATTTATTTTTAGTTATTCTATCTTTCTCATATATATATATATATATATATATATATATATATAGTATAAATTTTTATTTATACAAACATTATTGGTTACATATGTGCATACATGTTTCGTCTGTCTTCTTTGGTCTGAAGAGGTTGACTCTCTGTGAAGAGTACAACCGAAACATGTATGCACATATGTAACCAATAATGTTTGTATAAATAAAAAATTATACTTAAGAACAGCTCTACTTGTTATTGAGCACTTTTTATAAACACTGGCGTTTCAACGGATTTACATCTACAGAAACTAATACAATACGTGTACTATATATATATATATATATAATGAAAGTGACATTTCTTAAATTATTGTTTTGATAATTCAATTTACAGGAATTTCGTTGAACTTTTGCAAATAGTATGAACTTTCGTATTTTTGTAAACAAGTTGAAACTCAACTCGTTTGTTTCAGATGAGACAAAGCTAAAAAGCAAATTGTCAGATATGGGGCAGATGCACTCAGTCACCTTTTAAAATTGTAAACCCGATTTAGTCACTTGCATTAGTCCAAACAATCGTTTTGAGATTGGTGTGACCTTTTAGATTGTAAATGATGTTGCCGTTTCAAAATGATTGTTTCGATAATGCAACTCACGGGAACTTCATTGCACTGTGCAATGACACAACAAATCCTATTTTCATAAAGAAGCTATAAGTATTATTTGGCTAAATCTCTCGCTAAAAAAGTGTGTTGCCCCCCCTTTCTTTTAATACATTGTTCCTTAATTAATTTAACATAATTAACCAATTAATATCACACCCGTAAGATACCTTATCGTGTCACACTAAAAGGGTGAGACAATGGGCAACCACTGCGTCCCATTGAGAGTCTATGCAACATAAGCACTCAAAAGTTATTTTCTGATTCTAAATCAAGTGAAAGTCAGTTCATAGATATGATGCAGGAAAGATGATCCAAGTTTTCATGTTCAGATTGTCTTAAAGCAAATGTAACAATCAGAGGAAAAACAATTGCAGCCTCTGCGGGCAACTGCAAGAGATTTATAACTGTCGCTTTCGTCTCAATAGAAGAAAGGCAGCATTCTCTGCCCGTGTTTCTGTTTCTGTGGAACAGCCTGCCAGAGGAGATCGCAACGATGATCCCAGTTTAAAGTGTCCTTCGATAAACATTCAGACTGTATGTCGATGTAAATCTCTTCGACCAGTCTCTTTGCATGGCTTGTTGCACTTTGCTATTTTTTTGCCAAATAAATTTGAATTTACATCGAATTTAGAATTTTAGATCAACCTCAAAATTTAATTCTTTGATCAAGAAACAACTTTAGTAAATGACATTTTCTAGAAATTCTTCGAGAACTTTTGTAAATGTTGCAGATTATCTTGACACTTCTCATTTAATTTTGGAACCAAAAGAAAGAAAGAAAAAAAACTTTTGTTTCTTATCAATTATTGGTAATTTTCAATTCCACTCAACATATAGCCTCTAACAACACGGAAAACGGTGGGATGTCTATTCTTAAAAAGGGTTGGCGGGACCTTACTAACCTGCCCCTCATTTTATTTAATTTCTTTCGTTCAGGGTATTTTTTTGTTGTCCCACTCCCCATCATGTTTTCATCCAATGGTAAATATCCCCTATAAATAAAATCATGAAAATGCTGGGAATATTTGAAGTAAAACAAATGTGATATTGTGGTGATTGTTTCTAGCTAAGAGTAGAAAATAGACAAGCAAGAGTATCGGCCCTCTCCAATCTCCAGAATCGTAATTCATTAAAATCAAATCATTGTAACTTTAATGGATAGATAAAAACTCATAGCCTATTTTTTTTATTTGTTTATTTTTTTTTTTTTGTAACAATCTTGTATCAAATAATTTGTTAAAAAACAAAAATATAAATTAAATTTTAATCTTTTAATTTAAAAAGGATTTTTGTTTGTTTTAATTATTAGTGACTTTTTTTTTCTTTGGATTATTGTCTTCGTGTGACATTGATATTCCTATTTCATTTACGGTAATGTTTTGTATGGTGATGTTTCTCATGTACTTAAATAACGTCCAGATCACACTATGAGTGTGCACAAATTTAAAAATAGATGTCAACAACACTCAGTAACTCACTATTGATGTACACAAATGAGACGAGAAGAGAGACAAGAAATGAGAAGACAAAAAACAAGACAAGAAATAAGATGAGAGATAAGAAACGAGACGAGAAACAAGAAGACGAAGCAAGAAAAGAGATGAAAAGAATATATAAAAAAGCATCAATGTACACAAACAATCAACATCATATTTAGATAAAAGAAAAATATGATTGAAAACTAAACAATATTCTTGAAGAAAGATGGAAGAAACATCAACGGAAACGAAATATAAATGTTGCTGAGGAAGGAGAATTGTCCAAAAAAGAATAATGCAAATAAGGATTTTTTTTTTCGCTTCCGGAAAGAGAAACAAAATCAGAAATTTTACGACAAATCTTCACGTACAGTTCCGTCTTGTGTAAAACGTGGACCAAGACGAGAGACGAGACGAGCATTATCGGAAATGACTGTCACCGAGGGTCAGAGGTCAAAAGTGAGATGTGTGAGAAGTTTAATAATAAAGGGTTTTTCCATTTTCAAATATGCGTAAGTGTAGGTTTTCATATAAGGGAATTAGCTATCACAGACAAGGACAGAGAGATGAAAGTAACAACTCGCAACATAACAAATGTTACAAGAATTAGCCACAGGAGGATGAAGGGGAGGCCGTCAGTAGTTAGATATCACGCACGCATACTCACTTACATAATTTAGTCTGATGTAATATTTCATACAATAAAAAAAATTATATTTTTGTACAACTGTCTTTGTGTGAAATAATTGACAATCAATATCCAGCCATGGCGAGCATTCCATAAGAATCAAATATAAGTCATACCCACAGAATCATCATCATCATCATCATCATCATACAATAAACAAGCAAGTCAAAGAAACCTTTCAAAATAACAAGTTACACCAGAGTTTGTTAATAAATCTAATCCATGGTAGAAATTGGAATGTGCAACAGAGAATAAATGCCATATCGGACAGAGTTTATGAACATTTAAAAAGACGCTTACATTAAAGCTCCAAACGTATAATAATATTCCCTGGATGGTTTTTAACAATCAGTGACAAAATCCCAAGTCGTTTTTTTTTTGTGGCAAAAGAGAAAGAAATATTTATTTTTCTTTCTTTACCTTTAAAATTTATGAAAATTCAATTTTGATATCTTTTATTATTAAAGTTCGTTTCGCAAAATACTTTGAATAGTTAAAATAAATTAAAGTTGATTTCCTAAAATAGTAACGAGAAACGGAGATGAAGATGAAATAAGGAAGGGACACAGTGAAGCGAGGGGGGGGGGAACGGAGAGGAGAGATAGATGGGAGAGAATGGATGTAAATCTTAATAAGGCTTTGCATTGAAGATGATAAAGTTTTAAGAAAACTAAAATTCCATCCTTCCATCTCCAGATTTTCAAACAGATTACATTTATGAAGAATCGAACTTACTAAAATGGTAAAATGTGGCCACTTTATTAGAAGAACGTGTGGTCGACATTTCGCCAAAATATTAAACAATCTGTGGTCAACAATGAAAAAAAAAAAAAAGATTTGAAGGGAGAGTTTGCTAAAGTGGCACCTGCAGTTGTTGTTGTTGTTGTAGTCGTTCGTTGCGTTTCTTGTAAATATTTTTGAAGGTTTCAACAGTTTTTACAACAAGAGAATCAAAGATTTTGTGGCTGAGCTGCACTTTTAACTCATAGACATCATCATCATAATCCACCCAGTGTGGCTCTTCCTCCTTTAACTCCTCAATCAAAACCCGATCAACATGATCCTTTTTCGATGAATTCCATTTGTCAAATTCCTGCCGCTTTCTGGTGTTGCCATTACCAGTCTCCAAATTCTCCAGGTGCAAAAGATTGCCCACAGCGTCCTGGACAACCTTCTGCAATTCTTCCGGCGTGCTTGGCGGAGACCGACTCTGACGGTAATACTTGTTTATAACGGGTTGGCATTTACGGTGAACAAGTTTGGCCATCGGATAACGAGAACACTCCTTGATCGGGTTATTGTTATTGTTGCCGTCGTCGTCCTGGCTGCCTTCGTAAACTTCCTCAATGATTTCTCTCGTTAAATCAAAAAGCATCTTTTTATACGACCTGCAACTCTGTTGGTCCATCTCAGACACCAGGTCATCCGTCACGGTAAGGAAACAATCGGGCATTGTGGCGTCAATCAGTGAATGGTTACTCGTCTTGACCTGCCACAATGTTTCCACTGCACTTGATACAAGTTCATCAATCTTTGCACGCTTTTGGGGAACAGCATATAACTCTTTGGAAAGGTTATGCAATTCTAAACATGTGTCACCATCTGAAATAAAAATAAAATTTTAAATATATATTTATTAAAAACAAGCAAAAAACTACCCACCATCCGGTGGTTATTAATCTAGCTCTAAATATTCTTTTGAAATGTATGACTTACATTACAATAGATTTATCTTTAAAATATGTAATTTGAAGAATTAATAGTTTTCATTTAAATTACATCTCTTGAAAATTAATAACATAATATTTTAAGAATGGTTTTAGTAATATATCCTTTTTTTTTATTAAATAACTTTAATTACTTTTTAATATCGACAAAACAATTGCATATATATATAAGAAATAGGGCAATAAAATTACAAATGAATAAAAGCAAACGATCTATTAAAAACTGTAAAAAATTAATTATGCAAATTAGACATACAGATAGCTGTGTTTGGGTCTTTGCCATCTACTGTATATATATATATATATATATATATATATAGAGTATTTCAAAAAACGATGTTGTATTATTGATTTAAATAATAGTGAGCCATTTTAGTGGTAACAGAGGTGATAAAAAAAAACTTGCATTCATTCATTTATATATATAACAAAAACGTTCGTTGAACCCTCTAGATTGTCTGCTGTTTACTGCCCGCTGTATTTAAGCACAAATAGAACTTAATTCCTCCTGTATCACGTGATAATTCCTGATGGCTTGACGATAGAGCGAAAGCGTGCAGAGTCTTGATTGACTATGAACCGGCTTTGCGCCCTGATAAGAGTGAAAGTCTAGGTAGATTCTGTGGCAGGGGTTCGAACCTTGCAACCGTCTGAGATTATCATTCTCTACACTGATGAGAGTGAAAGCTTGAAACGCTGGCGTATGTCGGTAAAAATAATTTAATATTTATTTATGTGTATAGTAATTTTCAAGAATCAGTACAAAATTACTCTCGCAAGAACATGTTTATTAATGAATCATACAATCATATCACCTGCTATAAAGGTTCCATTAGTTTCACAGGACGAAAAACACAAATTATATCCGATCGTCAGTCAAAACAGGTTAAAGACAGAAAAGAAAGAACTTTAAAAAATGCCAATGAATCCAGAGACAGGAAACCCGGGTACCATTTGATGGATTCTTTGGTGCATAGTATGTAAATAAGAACACATACACGGCAGTTGTTTATACGATCAAGCACTTTCGTAGACTTTTCCTGCTAACGCAAGATACAAACACTATATATAGAATGTTTACTATATAGAATAGTGGATAAGCATGAAAAGATTAGTAAAAATGTGAACACAAACACACCTATAATGCTGAACTGATATTTTGGTCGATTCAAACAACCTTTATCATTTGATATAAAAAAGCTTTTTCTGAGAAAGATTGTGAGATTAAAAGAGAAGGAGTGTGTTATTTAAAGAGAGAGAGAGAGAGTGTGTTATTTAAAGAGAGAGAGAGAGAGTTAAGATGAAAGAGAGAGAGAGAGAGTTAAGATAAAAGAGAGAGAGAGAGTTAAGATAAAAGAGAGAGAGAGAGTTAAGATAAAAGAGAGAGAGAGAGTTAAGATAAAAGAGAGAGAGAGAGTTAAGATAAAAGAGAGAGAGTTAAGATAAAAGAGAGAGAGAGAGAGAGAGAGTTAAGATAAAAGAGAGAGAGAGAGAGTTAAGATAAAAGAGAGAGAGAGTTAAGATAAAAGAGAGAGAGAGAGTGAAGATGAAAGAGAGAGAGAGAGTGAAGATGAAAGAGAGAGAGTGAAGATGAAAGAGAGAGAGAGAGAGAGTGAAGATGAAAGAGAGAGAGAGAGAGAGTGAAGATGAAAGAGAGAGAGAGTGAAGATGAAAGAGAGAGAGAGAGAGAGTGAAGATGAAAGAGAGAGAGAGTTAAGATAAAAGAGAGAGAGAGAGTTAAGATAAAAGAGAGAGAGAGAGTTAAGATAAAAGAGAGAGAGAGAGAGTGAAGATGAAAGAGAGGGAGAGAGTGAAGATGAAAGAGAGAGAGAGTGAAGATAAAAGAGAGAGAGAGAGAGAGAGAGTGAAGATGAAAGAAAGAGAGAGAGTGAAGATGAAAGAGAGAGAGAGAGAGAGAGTGAAGATGAAAGAGAGAGAGAGAGAGAGAGAGTGAAGATGAAAGAGAGAGAGAGAGTGAAGATGAAAGAGAGAGAGAGTGAAGATGAAAGAGAGAGAGAGTGAAGATGAAAGAGAGAGAGAGTGAAGATGAAAGAGAGAGAGTGAAGATGAAAGAGAGAGAGTGAAGATGAATGAGAGAGAGTGAAGATGAATGAGAGAGAGTGAAGATGAATGAGAGAGAGTGAAGATGAATGAGAGAGAGAGAGAAAAATGATAGGGGAGAGAGAGAGAGAGAAAGGATAGGGAGAGAGAGAGAAGGATAGGGGAAGTAAGAGAAGGATAAGGAAAGAGAGAGAGAGAAGGATAAGGCGAGAGAGAGAAGGATAAGGCGAGAGAGAGAGAGAGAAGGATAGGGCGAGAGAGAGAGAGAAGGATAGGGCGAGAGAGAGAGAGAAGGATAGGGCGAGAGAAAGAGAGAAGTATAGGGCGAAAGAGAGAGAAGGATAGGGGGAGAAAGAGAGAAAGATAGGGAAAGAGAGAGAGAGAGAAAGAGAAAGATAGGACGAGAGAGAGAGAAGGAAAGTTCGAGAGAGAGAGAGAGAGAGAAGGATAAGGCGAGAGAGAGAGAGAGAAAGATAGGGCGAGAGAGAGAGAGAGAAGGATAGGGCGAGAGAAAGAGAGAAGGATAGGGCGAGAGAAAGAGAGAAGGATAGGGCGAGAGAGAGAGAGAGAAGGATAGGGCGAGAGAGAGAGAGAGAAGGATAGGGCGAGAGAGAGAGAGAGAAGGATAGGGCGAGTTAGAGAGAGAAGGATAGGGGGAGAGAGAGAGAGAGAAGGATAGGGGGAGAGAGAGAGAGAGAAGGATAGGGGGAGAGAGAGAGAGAGAAGGATAGGGGGAGAGAGAGAGAGAGAAGGATAGGGGGAGAGAGAGAGAGAGAAGGATAGGGGGAGAGAGAGAGAGAAGGATAGGGGGAGAGAGAGAGAGAGAAGGATAGGGGGAGAGAGAAGAGAAGGATAGGGGGAGAGAGAGAGAGAGAAGGATAGGGGGAGAGAGAGAGAGAGAAGGATAGGGGGAGAGAGAGAGAGAAGGATAGGGGGAGAGAGAGAGAGAGAAGGATAGGGAGAGAGAGAGAGAGAAGGATAGGGAGAGAGAGAGAGAGAAGGATAGTGGGAGAGAGAGAGAGAGAAGGATAGTGGGAGAGAGAGAGAGAGAAGGATAGGGAGAGAGAGAGAGAGAGAAGGATAGGGGGAGAGAGAGAGAGAAGGATAGGGGGAGAGAGAGAGAGAAGGATAGGGGGAGAGAGAGAGAAGGATAGGGGGGGAGAGAGAGAAGGATAGGGGGGGAGAGAGAAGGATAAGGGGGGAGAGAGAGAAGGATAGGGAGAGAGAGAGAGAAGAATAGGGAGAGAGAGAGAGAGAATGGTAGGGAAAGAAAGAGAAGGATAGGGAGAGAAAAAGAAGGATAGGGAGAGAGATAGAGAAGGATAGGGAGAGAGATAGAGAAGGATAGGGAGAGAGATAGAGAAGGATAGGGAGAGAGATAGAGAAGGATAGGGAGAGAGATAGAGAAGGATAGGGAGAGAGATAGAGAAGGATAGGGAGAGAGATAGAGAAGGATAGGGAGAGAGAGAGAAGGATAGGGAGAAAGAGAGAAGGATAGGGAGAAAGAGAGAGAAGGAGAGAGAGAGAGAGATAGGGAGAGAGAGAGAGAGAGAGGGAGAGAGGGAGAGAGAGAGGGAGAGAGAAGGATAGGGAGAGAGAAGGATAGGGAGAGAGAGAGAGAGAGAGAGAAGGATAGGGAGAGAGAGTGAAGATGAATGAGAGAGAGTGAGATTCATAAGGGGGGAGAGAGAGAGAGAATGATAGGGAGAGAGAGAGAGAAGGATAGGGAGAGAGAGAGAGAAGAATAGGGAGAGAGAGAGAGAGAAGGATAGGGAAAGAAAGAGAAGGATAGGGAGAGAAAGAGAAGGATAGGGAGAGAGATAGAGAAGGATAGGGAGAGAGATAGAGAAGGATAGGGAGAGAGATAGAGAAGGATAGGGAGAGAGATAGAGAAGGATAGGGAGAGAGATAGAGAAGGATAGGGAGAGAGAGAGAAGGATAGGGAGAAAGAGAGAAGGATAGGGAGAAAGAGAGAAGGATAGGGAGAAAGAGAGAGAAGGAGAGAGAGAGAGAGATAGGGAGAGAGAGAGAGAGGGAGAGAGAAGGATAGGGAGAGAGAGAGAGAGAGAAGGATAGGGAGAGAGAGTGAAGATGAATGAGAGAGAGTGAAGATGAATGAGAGAGAGTGAAGATGAATGAGAGAGAGAGAGAAAAATGATAGGGGAGAGAGAGAGAGAGAAAGGATAGGGAGAGAGAGAGAGAGAAGGATAGGGGAAGTAAGAGAAGGATAGGGAAAGAGAGAGAGAGAAGGATAAGGCAAGAGAGAGAAGGATAAGGCGAGAGAGAGAGAGAAGGATAGGGCGAGAGAGAGAGAGAAGGATAGGGCGAGAGAGAGAGAGAAGGATAGGGCGAGAGAGAGAGAGAAGGATAGGGCGAGAGAAAGAGAGAAGGATAGGGCGAGAGAAAGAGAGAAGGATAGGGTGAAAGAGAGAGAAGGATAGGGGGAGAAAGAGAGAAGGATAGGGAAAGAGAGAGAGAGAGAAAGAGAAAGATAGGACGAGAGAGAGAGAAGGAAAGTTCGAGAGAGAGAGAGAGAAGGATAAGGCTAGAGAGAGAGAGAGAGAAAGATAGGGCGAGAGAGAGAGAGAGAAGGATAGGGCGAGAGAAAGAGAGAAGGATAGGGCGAGAGAAAGAGAGAAGGATAGGGCGAGAGAAAGAGAGAAGGATAGGGCGAGAGAGAGAGAAGGATAGGGCGAGAGAGAGAGAGAGAAGGATAGGGCGAGAGAGAGAGAGAGAAGGATAGGGCGAGAGAGAGAGAGAGAAGGATAGGGCGAGAGAGAGAGAGAAGGATAGGGGGAGAGAGAGAGAGAGAAGGATAGGGGGAGAGAGAGAGAGAGAAGGATAGGGGGAGAGAGAGAGAGAGAGAAGGATAGGGGGAGAGAGAGAGAGAGAAGGATAGGGGGAGAGAGAGAGAGAGAAGGATAGGGCGAGAGAGAGAGAGAAGGATAGGGCGAGAGAGAGAGAGAAGGATAGGGCGAGAGAAAGAGAGAAGGATAGGGCGAGAGAAAGAGAGAAGGATAGGGCGAAAGAGAGAGAAGGATAGGGGGAGAAAGAGAGAAGGATAGGGAAAGAGAGAGAGAGAGAAAGAGAAAGATAGGACGAGAGAGAGAGAAGGAAAGTTCGAGAGAGAGAGAGAGAGAAGGATAAGGCTAGAGAGAGAGAGAGAGAAGATAGGGCGAGAGAGAGAGAGAGAAGGATAGGGCGAGAGAAAGAGAGAAGGATAGGGCGAGAGAAAGAGAGAAGGATAGGGCGAGAGAAAGAGAGAAGGATAGGGCGAGAGAAAGAGAGAAGGATAGGGCGAGAGAGAGAGAAGGATAGGGCGAGAGAGAGAGAGAGAAGGATAGGGCGAGAGAGAGAGAGAGAAGGATAGGGCGAGAGAGAGAGAGAGAAGGATAGGGCGAGAGAGAGAGAGAGAAGGATAGGGCGAGAGAGAGAGAGAAGGATAGGGGGAGAGAGAGAGAGAGAAGGATAGGGGGAGAGAGAGAGAGAGAAGGATAGGGGGAGAGAGAGAGAGAGAGAAGGATAGGGGGAGAGAGAGAGAGAGAAGGATAGGGGGAGAGAGAGAGAGAAGGATAGGGGGAGAGAGAGAGAGAGAAGGATAGGGCGAGAGAGAGAGAGAAGGATAGGGCGAGAGAAAGAGAGAAGGATAGGGCGAGAGAAAGAGAGAAGGATAGGGCGAGAGAAAGAGAGAAGGATAGGGCGAGAGAAAGAGAGAAGGATAGGGCGAGAGAGAGAGAGAGAAGGATAGGGCGAGAGAGAGAGAGAGAAGGATAGGGCGAGAGAGAGAGAGAGAAGGATAGGGCGAGAGAGAGAGAGAAGGATAGGGGGAGAGAGAGAGAGAGAAGGATAGGGGGAGAGAGAGAGAGAGAAGGATAGGGGGAGAGAGAGAGAGAGAGAAGGATAGGGGGATAGAGAGAGAGAGAAGGATAGGGGGAGAGAGAGAGAGAGAAGGATAGGGGGAGAGAGAGAGAAGGATAGGGGGAGAGAGAGAGAGAGAAGGATAGGGGGAGAGAGAGAGAGAGAAGGATAGTGGGAGAGAGAGAGAGAGAAGGATAGGGGGAGAGAGAGAGAGAGAAGGATAGGGGGAGAGAGAGAGAGAAGGATAGGGGGAGAGAGAGAGAGAGAAGGATAGGGGGAGAGAGAGAGAGAAGGATAGGGGGAGAGAGAGAAGGATAGGGGGAGAGAGAGAGAAGGATAGGGGGAGAGAGAGAAGGATAAGGGGGGAGAGAGAGAAGGATAAGGGGGGAGAGAGAGAGAGAAGGATAGGGAGAGAGAGAGAGAAGGATAGGGAGAGAGAGAGAGAAGAATAGGGAGAGAGAGAGAGAGAAGGATAGGGAAAGAAAGAGAAGGATAGGGAGAGAAAGAGAAGGATAGGGAGAGAGATAGAGAAGGATAGGGAGAGAGATAGAGAAGGATAGGGAGAGAGATAGAGAAGGATAGGGAGAGAGATAGAGAAGGATAGGGAGAGAGATAGAGAAGGATAGGGAGAGAGAGAGAAGGATAGGGAGAAAGAGAGAAGGATAGGGAGAAAGAGAGAGAAGGAGAGAGAGAGAGAGAGAAGGAGAGAGAGAGAGAGATAGGGAGAGAGAGAGAGAGAGAGAGAGGGAGAGAGGGAGAGAGAAGGATAGGGAGAGAGAAGGATAGGGAGAGAGAGAGAGAGAGAAGGATAGGGAGATAGAAGGGGAGGGGAGGGGCGGGGGTGGGGGGAAGAGAGAAAGTCAAGAAGATAAGAACCACTTTCCCCATTAATTTTTATTTAGAGTTCAAGGTTTCATTGAGTATTAATAGATCACAACAAATATATAGACCGAATCTTCGACTGATGTAATATTTATGCGAAGAATGTAGAAAATGCCAATTGTAAACAATGTGTAAATAAAACGGAGGGGTGGTGGTAAGGGGGGGGGGAAGTATCTCCTTGGCAACAATTCATTGATTTAGAAACTCTAATCAAGCAGAAATAAAAAAACAACAAGAACGAAAAGATGCAAAACAAATGTTTTAAGGAGATGAAAGATGCTGAAATGCAAAATCGTGTTTTTGTTGTCGTCGTCGTCGCTCATCAGGAGGCGACTAACTTACCACTGAGTCGTCCCGGATAAGGTGGCGGTGGAGTCTCGTGTGGCACCACGTCTGGCCAAATGTTCTTATCTGTAATTTCATCTGATGGCGATGATAGAGATAGCTGTGTAGAAATGAGAGAAGAATAAGTGTTGGGTGTTACGAGCGGACAACAAGAGACACACTAGACATGACGGATAGGAGATATGAGAAAGAAAAAGATGAGCGAAAGACGGAGAGGGAGGGGGTGGGCATGAAAAGAAAGGATCTGATGGACGAGGGTGGAGAAGGAGGAAATCAATGATGTAGTTTGTTGTAAAGGAAATAAATTGTAACCGAGGCAGTGAAAGCAAAGCTTCATCAATAGCAGCAGCAGCAGCAGCAGCAGGCCGGATAACAAAATGGAGAGGTAGTATTTCAGAGAGACATGGATGAACTGATGAGCACAGAGAGAAATAGGGAGAGAGAGAGAGAGAGAGAGAGAGAGAGAGAGAGAGAGAGAGAGAGAGAGAGAGAGAGAGAGAGAGAGAGAGAGAGTTTGTAAAGGAATTAGAGAGAGACAGAGAAAGTGTGTGTATGTGTGTGTGAAGAAAGAGAAAAAATGTGTGTGCATGTAAAGGGATGACAGAGAGAGAGAGAGAGAGAGAGAAAGAGAGAGAGTGTGTGTTAAAAGAGTGAGAAGGAATGTGTAAATAAGTGAAAGAATGTGTGTAAAAGAATGAGAATGGGAGAGATTGTGTGTAAAGAGATGTGTGAGAGAGAGAGAGAGCGAGAGGGCGTAAAAGGGATGAAAGAGAGAGAGGGAGTGTAAAAGTTATGAAAGAGAGAGAGATAGGAAGTGTAAAAGGGATGAAAGAGAGAGAGAGAGAGAGAGTGTGAATAGGGATGAAAGAAAGAGAGAGAGAGTGAAAGGGATGAAACCGAGAGAGAGAGTTTGAAAGAAATGAAAGAGAGAGAGTGAAAGAAATGAAAGAGAGAGAGTGAAAGAAATGAAAGAGAGAGAGTGAAAGAAATGAAAGAGAGAGAGTGAAAGAAATGAAAGAGAGAGAGAGTGAAAGAAATGAAAGAGAGAGAGAGTGAAAGAAATGAGAGAGAGAGAGAGTGAAAAATATGAGAGAGAGTGAAAGGGATGAAAGAGAGAGGGAGTGTAAAAGGGATGAATAAGAGAGAGGGAGTGACAGGGATGAAAGAGAAGGAGGGAGTGAATAGGATGAAAGAGAAGGTGGGAGTGAAGGGATGAAAGAGAAGGAGGGAGTGAAGGGATGAAAGAGAGAGTGAAAGGGATGAAAGAGAGAGTGAAAGGGATGAAAGAGAGAGAGAGGTAAAGGGATGAAATAGAGAGAGAGAGAGTGAAAGAAATGAAAGAGAGAGTTAAAGAAATGAAAGAGAGAGAGAGTGAAAGAAATGAAAGAGAGAGAGAGAGTGAAAGAGAGTGAAAGAAATGAAAGAGTGAAAGAAATGAAAGAGAGTGAAAGAAATGAAAGAGAGTGAAAGAAATGAAAGAGAGAGAGTGAAAGGGATGAGAGAGAAAGAGTAAAAGGGATGAAAGAGAAAGAGTAAAAGGGATGAAAGAGAAGGAGGGAGTGAAAGACATAAGAGTGAAAGACATAAAAGAGAAGGAAAGAGTGAAAGACATAAAAGAGAAGGAGGGAGTGAAAGACATGAAAGAGAAGGAGGGAGTGAAAGGCATGAAAGAGAAGGAGGGAGTGAAAGGCATGAAAGAGAAGGAGGGAGTGAAAGGCATGAAAGAGAAGGAGGGAGTGAAAGGCATGAAAGAGAGAGAGAGATTGAGTGAAATGGATGAAAGAGAGAGAGAGAGAGTGAAAGGCATGAAAGAGAGAGAGAGAGATTGAGTGAAATGGATGAAAGAGAGAGAGAGAGAGATTGAGTGAAATGGAAGAGAGAGAGAGAGAGAGAGTGAACGAAGTGAAAGAGAGAGTGAAAAAGATGGAAGAGAGAAAAAGAGAGTGAAAGGGATGAAAGAGAGAAAAAGAGAGTGAAAGGGATGAAAGAGAGAAAAAGAGAGTGAAAGGGATGAAAGAGAGAGAGAGAGTGTGAAAGGGATGAAAGAGAGCGTGCGTAAAGGAGAGAGAGAGAAAGAGAGCGTGCGTAAAGGAGAGAGAGAGAGAGAGCGTGCGTAAAGGAGAGAGAGAGAGCGTGCGTAAAGGAGAGAGAGAGAGCGTGCGTAAAGGAGAGAGAGAGAGCGTGCGTAAAGGAGAGAGAGAGTGCGTGCGTAAAGGAGAGAGAGAGAGCGTGCGTAAAGGAGAGAGAGAGAGAGAGCGTGCGTAAAGGAGAGAGAGAGAGAGAGCGTGCGTAAAGGAGAGAGAGAGAGAGAGCGTGCGTAAAGGAGAGAGAGAGAGAGAGCGTGCGTAAAGGAGAGAGAGAGAGAGAGCGTGCGTAAAGGAGAGAGAGAGAGAGAGCGTGCGTAAAGGAGAGAGAGAGAGAGAGCGTGCGTAAAGGAGAGAGAGAGAGAGAGCGTGCGTAAAGGAGAGAGAGAGAGAGAGAGAGCGTGCGTAAAGGAGAGAGAGAGAGAGAGCGTGCGTAAAGGAGAGAGAGAGAGAGAGAGAGCGTGCGTAAAGGAGAGAGAGAGAGAGAGAGAGCGTGCGTAAAGGAGAGAGAGAGAGAGAGCGTGCGTAAAGGAGAGAGAGAGAGAGAGAGAGCGTGCGTAAAGGAGAGAGAGAGAGAGAGCGTGCGTAAAGGAGAGAGAGAGAGAGAGAGAGCGTGCGTAAAGGAGAGAGAGAGAGAGAGCGTGCGTAAAGGAGAGAGAGAGAGAGAGAGAGCGTGCGTAAAGGAGAGAGAGAGAGAGAGCGTGCGTAAAGGAGAGAGAGAGAGAGAGCGTGCGTAAAGGAGAGAGAGAGAGAGAGCGTGCGTAAAGGAGAGAGAGAGAGAGAGCGTGCATAAAGGAGAGAGAGAGAGCGTGCGTAAAGGAGAGAGAGAAAGCGTGCGTAAAGGAGAGAGAGAAAGCGTGCGTAAAGGAGAGAGAGAAGAGCGTGCGTAAAGGAGAGAGAGGAGCGTGCGTAAAGGAGAGAGAGAGGAGCGTGCGTAAAGGAGAGAGAGAGAAGCGTGCTTAAAGGAGAGAGAGAGCGTGCGTAAAGGAAAGAGAGAGAGAGAGAAGAGCGTGCATAAAGGAGAGAGAGAGAGCGTGCGTAAAGGAGAGAGAGAGAGAAGCGTGCGTAAAGGAGAGAGAGAGAGAGAGCGTGCAGAAAGGAGAGAGAGAGAGAGAGCGTGCAGGAGAGAGAGAGAGAGAGCGTGCGTAAAGGAGAGAGAGAAAGCGTGCGTAAAGGAGAGAGAGAAGCGTGCGTAACGGAGAGAGAAAGAAGCGTGCGTAACGGAGTGACAGACAGAGAGCGTGCGTTACGGAGTGACAGACAGAGAGCGTGCGTAACGGAGAGAGAGAAGAGCGCGTGCGTAACGGAGAGAAGAAGCGCGTGCGTAACGGAGTGACAGACAGAGCGCGTGCGTAAAGGAGAGACAGACAGAGCGCGTGCGTTACGGAGTGACAGACAGAGAGCGTGCGTTACGGAGTGACAGAGAGAGAGCGTGCTACGGAGTGAGACAAGAGCGTGCGTTACGGAGTGACAGACAGAGCGCGTGCGTTACGGAGTGACAGACAGAGCGCGTGCGTAACGGAGTGACAGACAGAGCGCGTGCGTTACGGAGTGACAGACAGAGCGCGTGCGTTACGGAGTGACAGACAGAGCGCGTGCGTTACGGAGTGACAGACAGAGAGCGTGCGTTACGGAGTGACAGACAGAGAGCGTGCGTTACGGAGTGACAGACAGAGAGCGTGCGTTACGGAGTGACAGACAGAGAGCGTGCGTTACGGAGTGACAGACAGAGAGCGTGCGTTACGGAGTGACAGACAGAGCGCGTGCGTAACGGAGTGACAGACAGAGCGCGTGCGTTACGGAGTGACAGACAGAGCGCGTGCGTTACGGAGTGACAGACAGAGCGCGTGCGTTACGGAGTGACAGACAGAGAGCGTGCGTTACGGAGTGACAGACAGAGCGCGTGCGTTACGGAGTGACAGACAGAGCGCGTGCGTAACGGAGTGACAGACAGAGCGCGTGCGTTACGGAGTGACAGACAGAGCGCGTGCGTTACGGAGTGACAGACAGAGCGCGTGCGTTACGGAGTGACAGACAGAGAGCGTGCGTTACGGAGTGACAGACAGAGAGCGTGCGTTACGGAGTGACAGACAGAGAGCGTGCGTTACGGAGTGACAGACAGAGAGCGTGCGTTACGGAGTGACAGACAGAGAGCGTGCGTTACGGAGTGACAGACAGAGCGCGTGCGTAACGGAGTGACAGACAGAGCGCGTGCGTTACGGAGTGACAGACAGAGCGCGTGCGTTACGGAGTGACAGACAGAGAGCGTGCGTTACGGAGTGACAGACAGAGAGCGTGCGTTACGGAGTGACAGACAGAGAGCGTGCGTTACGGAGTGACAGACAGAGAGCGTGCGTTACGGAGTGACAGACAGAGAGCGTGCGTTACGGAGTGACAGACAGAGAGCGTGCGTTACGGAGTGACAGACAGAGAGCGTGCGTTACGGAGTGACAGACAGAGAGCGTGCGTTACGGAGTGACAGACAGAGAGCGTGCGTTACGGAGTGACAGACAGAGAGCGTGCGTTACGGAGTGACAGACAGAGAGCGTGCGTTACGGAGTGACAGACAGAGAGCGTGCGTTACGGAGTGACAGACAGAGAGCGTGCGTTACGGAGTGACAGACAGAGAGCGTGCGTTACGGAGTGACAGACAGAGAGCGTGCGTTACGGAGTGACAGACAGAGAGCGTGCGTTACGGAGTGACAGACAGAGAGCGTGCGTTACGGAGTGACAGACAGAGAGCGTGCGTTACGGAGTGACAGACAGAGAGCGTGCGTTACGGAGTGACAGACAGAGAGCGTGCGTTACGGAGTGACAGACAGAGAGCGTGCGTTACGGAGTGACAGACAGAGAGCGTGCGTTACGGAGTGACAGACAGAGAGCGTGCGTTACGGAGTGACAGACAGAGAGCGTGCGTTACGGAGTGACAGACAGAGAGCGTGCGTTACGGAGTGACAGACAGAGAGCGTGCGTTACGGAGTGACAGACAGAGAGCGTGCGTTACGGAGTGACAGACAGAGAGCGTGCGTTACGGAGTGACTGACAGAGCGCGTGCGTAACGGAGTGACAGACAGAGCGCGTGCGTTACGGAGTGACAGACAGAGCGCGTGCGTTACGGAGTGACAGACAGAGAGCGTGCGTTACGGAGTGACAGACAGAGAGCGTGCGTTACGGAGTGACAGACAGAGAGCGTGCGTTACGGAGTGACTGACAGAGCGCGTGCGTAACGGAGTGACAGACAGAGCGCGTGCGTTACGGAGTGACAGACAGAGCGCGTGCGTTACGGAGTGACAGACAGAGCGCGTGCGTTACGGAGTGACAGACAGAGAGCGTGCGTTACGGAGTGACAGACAGAGAGCGTGCGTTACGGAGTGACAGACAGAGAGCGTGCGTTACGGAGTGACAGACAGAGAGCGTGCGTTACGGAGTGACAGACAGAGAGCGTGCGTTACGGAGTGACAGACAGAGAGCGTGCGTTACGGAGTGACAGACAGAGAGCGTGCGTTACGGAGTGACAGACAGAGAGCGTGCGTTACGGAGTGACAGACAGAGAGCGTGCGTTACGGAGTGACAGGCAGAGAGCGTGCGTTACGGAGTGACAGGCAGAGAGCGTGCGTTACGGAGTGACAGACAGAGAGCGTGCGTTACGGAGTGACAGACAGAAAGCGTGCGTTACGGAGTGACAGACAGAGAGCGTGCGTTACGGAGTGACAGACAGAGAGCATGCGTAACAGAGTGACAGACAGAGAGCGTGCGTAACAGAGTGACAGACAGAGAGCGTGCGTAACGGACTGACAGAGAGAGCGTGCGTAACGGAGTGACAGACAGAGAGCGTGCGTAAAGGAGTGACAGAGAAAAGGTATTGGTAAAGAAGTGACAGAGAGAGTGTTTGTGTAAAGGAGTGAGATATAGAGTGTGTATACGTATGTTCTTTAAATCCTGGATTTTTCAAAGAAAATATTTTTCTTTTCAGAAGGTAATAAGATGATTTTGTAAATAATCAGCTTCAAAAATTTTTTTGAAAATAATATTAAAATAATTAAAGTTACTAAAAAGGAAAATATATAAAATCATTTGAAAAAATGATAAATAATGTGCATTGTTCCAAAAAAATAATTGGAAAAAAGGAAATGATCGATAGTATTTTTCTTTTAGCATTCGGCAAAACATCAAATTGTGTAGTAATGAAGAAATAAGTAGATGTGTGTTTACAGACGTATGTTGATAGTTGATGAAAGATATCCAAGGGTAAGGGTAGAAGTAAGAGATGAAGAGAAAAAAAAGTATATATGAATTATCAAAATAATATATTAGTATGAATTATACATGGCAAAAAAATAAGCATTTTCCCTGCCAGATTAAAATTAGAACAACGTTAAAAATCTGCTACATAAAGTAAGGATGCTAATGTTAACAAGAGATAAAAAATGAATTTAAAATAAATTAAAAAAATAATAATAGTTCAAATTTCAAAGAAAAAAAATATGGTTTGGTTAATTCAAAAAAGAAAATAGAAAACGAAGCTATTCACATCATCAGTGTAATTTTGATGGGAAAAATCGGTTCTATCATGTTTGACATTTATTTACTTATTGTTAGAATAGTTTTTCTTTCTATAATTAATAGGGGCTTAAATTTTACATGTTATAATAAGGTTGACGGTAAGGTAAATTAACATTAAAATTAGAAAATAAATAAATATATAAAGAAATAATAATAATACTCAATAAAAAATAATAGTGAACATAGAAAAATAAAAAATAATTAATAATAATAAATTAAAAACTATCAGGTTAAAACTAGGGAAAAAAAACTTGATCAGAATTTATTAGTTTTTGTTTTACTTATAAATGCTTTTTTTTAAAAAGAATTTATAATCAATAGCAACCCAATAAGTATAAGTTCGATCTGTTATATATGAAGTAAAAAAGTAAAATTGAAATAAAAAAAATTAAAACGGCATACTTAATACAAGAAATTATATGAAATGTTGAAAGTGAAAAATCAAATCTGTTTAAATCATCGGTGAAAAATGGAAGAACATTCGTAAGCAGATAGGTAAAATTAAAATTCTTGTTTTTTTATGGAAATCGCTCCAGACAGTGTGTGAAGCCACTTGATGTAAAAAGCTAACAAGAATGAAAGATGATTATCGCAAAGAAAGGCGATGCCAATTGGCTTTAGTCTTGCAACGACCAAAGCTATAGGTAGGAGGAAAACAGTCAGTAGGAAGAGAGTTCCACAAGCCTCCAGTTCTTGGAAAGAAGCTACTGGAATAGGAAACTGTATTACAATGAGGTATTAAAATAGTGAATTGATGGAGACCACGAGACCAACGAGTCAATGAACGGGAATAGATCACATAATTCTGAAGAACACATGCCATAATAGTATTTATAGAAAAGACTGAGACTAGCATCATCATGTATGAGAGAGAGGGTGCAGAGAAGAAGAAAGGGTGTGGCCAATCAAATTACAGATACGTTTCTGCACCTTATCAAGAACCCTCAAATGGGACAGGGATTCACCAGCGCAAATATTACAACAGTACTCTAATACATGGTCATAGGGAAAGAAGTTGGGTATATCGAATTAAACTAGGGAAAAACATATCGGTGCTATTTTACTTATAGGCCGATCAAGTTAATTGTGTTCATGTAAAAGCATTATTTTGTACTTACTCAGTCATATTTTATCTCTCACGCCCCGAAAAAGAATTTTAAAATATCAAGCAGAACTTTAATTAGAACGATTTTTCCATTTCCATAAGGGTGATATGAAATGGCGAGTCTGCGATTTTCGGAGTGGCCGGTTAGCTAACTAAGGGCAGATAAGTGTTGCGAAAAGTTACCATGTAAATATGAAAAAAGAAAAAAAACCCAAGAAAATTATATCGTGGAAAGTATCCCGGTGAACAAAGTAAAAATAATTATTTAATTTTCTATTTTTTAATTTAATAAATATATATTTTATTATTATTGCTTATGTGTTTCTTTCTTTTTATAATCCTAACAATAAAAACGGAGTTAATGCCCTTGTCTATTCTACCGACCGCTCACAGCCCAAAATGTCGGCTCGGGCACAAATACAGGTTGAACATCGAAATGGAAAAATCGTTCTAATTAAAGTTCTGCTTGATATTTTAACATTCTTTTTCGGGGCGTGAGAGATAAAATGTGACTGAGTAAGTACAAAATAATGCTTTTACATGAACACAATTAACTTGATCGGCCTATAAGTAAAATAGCACCAACATATCTAGCCAATTATAATAGTTATGTATCTACTTTTATTAGAAATTTAAATTGTTATTAAAAAAAAGTTAATATCAACATAAAGCATTTGGTGTTAAGATAAGAATTAGTGTAATTTGAATGGCAAAACTGGGTTAGCAATTAAAGGGAGGTAATTCGGTCATTTTAGAAAAAAAACATTTTTTTAGAAAACAGTTGAAATTTTTTTGAATTATTGTGTATGGTAGGAAGAGAGATGCAAATTAATTTTGTCTATTAATGACGCACCACACCGGGGGGACAATCGTGAATTGACTTGGCTTGGCTTTACGAGCGCCTCTCCATTGCCATTATTCGTGGAACCGCCTTGAGCTTGCTCTTGGCCTGCCAAGCAAGCTGGTCATTCAATGAAACTTCCTGATGCGTGCTTGTTGGTTTCGAAAAGGGACATTTTATTAATTAATTATTATTTGCCTCCCTATTTTCCTTTCTCAATATTTCATTTGACTGTCATTGTTTGTATTTCATATGAGAAATAAAAGATACAGAGGTGGCTCTGTGAACCGGGCTCACGCCTCATGACTGTCTGAAATTATCACTTTCTACACTGACGAGAGCAATAAGCTCGAAACGACGTCGTCTGTAGGTAAATATAATTTAATATTTGTTCATATATATATATATATATATATATATATATATATTACTAGCACAAAGACCCAGAATTGAATCAGAAAACATATATATTCTTTTACACCCAGTCCATAACACTATATTACTGTTTTATTCTTTTTTTTTTTTTTACATTATATGTAATCAATTTTAGGAGAGGGGGCCCAAAAATGTATTCAGCATTGATTGGGTATAAGGGCTGTAAATAAAGTGACATTGATTGAAATAAATATACTTTAACTGTGTTGATGCATATTCTGAGGACCTATTGGTATTCCTTCTCCAAGCCCTGAACATCTCAATAACAAGTCTATTCATATTGTTTTAATTTCTATAACTTTCGAGTTATAAATAAAATAAAACATTGTATTTCTTTTTTATGGCTGTCGCGCAAAAGGGCTACAATATTATCGTATGGGGTTTGCGTTCTTGCTCAAAACGAAGTATACTAATTCAAGTAGCCTGGATAATGTAGTTTCAGAATATATATATAGTTATAAGAGTCTGTCTCCAAAACCCTAACAGCTCATAAACAAAACAGATAAAAACTACAACTTATATATATATATATATATACATTCCTTCTCTAATAGAAGTAGAATGCCTGGACGTCAAGCCGCTTTAAAAGTGTTAAAATTATCATTGTTTATCAGCTATTTAAAATTGGCCGAGCGGTTAGCGACGTTGAATTTGAGTTGAAAAATATTTGTAATCCAGGGTTTCGAATCGCATGACCGGTAGTGATAGTCATATCTCTATGCTGATGAGTCCAGATTAAAAAGGACGAAACGTATACGTACATAGATAATAACAAATATTTATATATATATATATATTTATATATATATATATATATATATATATACACACACACTAAAAGAATACCCATTCCAAAATGGCTAAAAGTTAATTCCCCCGAACAAAACAGGTACTTATGTCACCTTACGAAGATTAAAATTAACATATAATGATACTAAACCTTATATTTACAATCCTTATTTCAATTTTGATCAAAATCCATTACATGATTTTGATTCTAGAAAATGTCTAAAATTTAAGACTTAAGCTTAAGGGGTCACACAGCATGACCAGTGAGAGAGGATGAGAGTAATAGACAGAAACTTAGTAAGAGATGGGTGACTTGGTGAGTAAATTGCAACTTATGGCTAATTAAATGGAATTTTTTTCCAAACCTAACTCAATCCTAAAACAGGGGAATGTTTTAGCAAACAAATTTTGATTAACTCACATTTAGTATAATAATAATAATCGAAATAATTACACTGATGTAATAGTTTCATACCTTTGGTTCGTTTGGTAAAGGTGAGTGTGGCCTCGGGACATTTCTCTCAAAATCATCATTGTCAGCCGCTGGTGAGAAATCATCAGAGGAGTCAGAATCGAGTGAAAGGCTCCAAAGGAAGGGATCTTCGTCAAGACTGAAAGCAGAAGGTTCAAAACTTGAACCCCTTCGCATTGTAACCTTTTTCTCATCCACCTTAACTTCTTGGGGACTTGTTGCAGGGCTCACCCGTTTGCTGTTACCGATTCTCCGGCTCCTGATGTCAAGAACGTTTTTTATTGACCCTACCAAAAGAGATTCCATTAAGTCATCGGTGAATTTTTGGTGGAGTATTTGTTTTTTCTTTTTTGATTCTGTCTCTTCTTCGACCTTTGATTCCTTCAAGACGGTGGACGGGGAAGTGAATTTAGAAACAGACACTGGCGTCTCCTCCTCATTTACTGTGACAGTGACCACTCCGGTCGTCGTCATTTCAGTTGGGGTCAACGACAGTTTTTTGACAGGGGAGGTTTTCCTCTTTGGTTTCGGTAATACAGGAGGCCCAGCTTTTTTTGCATTGGCCATTGTTTCCTTTTTCTCAGTGGCTATTTTGCATATCGTCGAAACGGATGTGGATACCAATTTGTCGAAAATTTCATCTACGACATTATCAATTTGCTGCGATGATCTCTGAAACGTGGAGTCTTTTATAGATTCTTGCAAAGGCGCGTCTTCAATACCAATAACGAGCGAGCTTTCACAGGTTTTTTTCACTTCCAAATCACTTGATCGTTTTTCTGTAGCTTCCTTGTCAAGACAAGGCTGAGGGATTAAAGAAATGGCATGCGACGAACAGCTTGCAGAATTGCTAAATTGACCATCAGGCTCGTCTCGCGGACCTTTCGATACGAGAAGAGATTTTGAAGAAGACGTTCGCTCACTTGTGTCACTATGAAGAGAAATTTGTTCACTGATCTCGTCTTCTTGCTCGTCCTCCGAAGCTGTCTTATCGAGGGAAAACTGACTGAGTTCATCTTCTTTCTTTTCATCATCACAAAATGACGGCAAATTATGATGACTACTTGTGGAGTTATCGACTTCTTCAAAATTTTGGGAATATTGTTCTGAAACGGACGTTAAATCTGTGGGACGTTTATTGTCCGCCTTTGCAGATTCTTGATCCA
Source organism: Sepiola atlantica (assembly GCA_963556195.1). NCBI lineage: Eukaryota > Metazoa > Mollusca > Cephalopoda > Sepiida > Sepiolidae > Sepiola > Sepiola atlantica. The sequence goes on along the minus strand of OY744529.1, from coordinate 89,045,857 downwards.
GTTTCACTTCTTCCGATTCCACATTCACCGGTCGGAAAGAAGAATAATCTTTTTCTTTTTCCTCCTTGAGATTCAATTTCAAAATGGCGTCGTTGTTATCGCTGCATTTAGACAAGGCACTGGATGAAGCTCCGAACTCAAATTTCTCACAAATACTTGTTGGAGTCTCGGACACGGCAGACGCTAACTGTACAGACTTGTCAGTTGCCAGATGTTCAGAATCCAGTTGATCTTCAGTCTCTGGGCATTTTTCATCAGTTTTCATGCTCAGCTGCCGAGATTTTGCGGAAGCCGATTCTGATACCAAATCTACCTTCACAGAAGGTAAGACGTCCTTAGAAGATGGAGCCGATTCCTTATTGGCCGTCATAGTTGTGCCGTAGTTGCTAACGGATCCGACTGAGGAAAGAGTCTTTTCTTCAATTTCTTCGGCAATACTAGCACTTTTAATCTCTGTAGATTTTGCGCTCTGCAATTCAGTTTGGATGTTTTGTGAAAGAACATGGCTGGCGAGTGGTGAAGCGGAAGACGTTGACAACTGTTGAGGCTTGCTGTTATCTCCTTTGCTGCCAGCTGGAAACCGAGGTGATAATATTCCAGAACAAACAGACGTTTCAGCTTGTAAATCTGATTTTATTGGAGACAGCGGCAATGAGGGCTGAGCTAAATAAAGAAAAATGAAATTGAAAAAATTAAAAAAAAATTAAAATTAGATTAAAAAAACTTTAAAAAAAAAAGAAAACGAAATTAAAATAAGAAATTTGAAAATATTTTTCAACAAAGCCATCAGAAAAGCTGAAGCTTCAGATTCTTACTTCCCAACATTTATAGCAGTGTTTCTCAACAAGGATTCCTTGGAACCCTAAGGTTCCACAAAAGGTCCCTAGAAGAAATGAGATAAACTATTACTTTAAAAGTATTAAGAGCAAAGACAAAAATTCTCTCCACTTAATTGAGAATGAAATCCATGTGTCTCTATCTAAAGTTTGACCTCAAATTAAGTAGTTGTGTACCAAAAGACAGGCACAGGTTTCACATTTGAGAAACCCATTCATTAGTTCACAGGTATTTTGCCTTGATTTACCTTATGTTTTTTTCAACATTGCCAGTAAAGAATAAATAAATAACAAACTGATGCAGTAATTATCTGTTTTCCTTCTGGTTATATTTATCTTATAAGTTTTATATTGGTTACTTATGTTTATTTTTTAAGTTTGAGTTTAGAATTTTTCTTTTTTGTGAACGAAAAACTCCTTGATGAAGTATCATAAACGAACAGTACGAATTTTATTTAAACTTACCGAAAAAATTCGACTAGGAAGTATTATTTTTTTTCTTTAAACCAGTTATTCAAAATCATATACTATGATATTTTACCATGTGAACTATGGTGAAAATAAAATGAGAAATATATGGTGTATAATTTTGTTTTCGTGCAGGGGTTCCTTGAGACATGTAATTTATTATAAAGATGATGCAAAAGGGTTATAGAAAACGCACAAGAGTTCTATGCCTAATCCATTAAATCTAGAGTTGCTTAGCAATGGCTTGGTTTCCGTGAGTTTTGGAGAATAAGAAACGAGGCCCTGAACAGATATAAGACCTTTATTCCAACCATCATTAACGGACCAGGGATGACTTTCTCAGCATCTGATAAAGCCAAACATTTCACATAGAACTTGGCATTAAATTCCACCTTTTGTGATCATGGCCACCTACTTCCAGAATTTCCTCTATATCTGAAAATACTGTAAGCAACATCTATATATCTGTCTTGGATGTTACCAAACTTATCAAGAACCTTGATGCCAGCAAGTCAATTGGTCCTGACAACATTCAAATCATTGTGCTGTAAAATCTGCAACCAAAACTATCTCCTATTCTTACAAAGCTGTTCAACCATTGCTTAAAAGAGAAATGATTTCCATTTGCTTGGAAAACTGCCAGTCTGCCCAGTATTTAAAAATACGGGAGATCAGTCGTCTACATCTCAGTACCGACCGATCAGTCTCTTATGCGTCATGAGTAAATTGCTTGAATCTGTGATAAATCAAGTTGTCAACCATCTCAACGAAAGCGATCTACTTGGCAATATGAATCTTGTCTTGCAAGTTCAACAGCTGACTGTAATATTGCACGGAATCAGTGAATGTATCGACTGGGAGAGGGGGGTCGTTTCTATGATGATGGCCGTTGATACAGTTTGGCACAAAGGTTTGCTTCACAAACTTGCTAGCTATGGAATATCTAGAAACGTCATCCATCAAATCCTTTCTCTCTGGTAGGTCTATAAAAGTAATTGTTGATGGGCAGAAGGCAGAAGTCTGAAGCACGTAAAATCAATGCCGGCATGACTCAAGGATCCATTCTTGGCCCAACCCTCTTCCTGATCTTCATTAATGATCTGCCAAATCATATTCTGGGATCATTTATTGATATCTACACAGATGACACAACTGTCTATAGCAGCACTTTGAAGAACATTGGTGATCAAGATTTTGCCGATTCTATCTTCTCAGACCTGGAGCACATGATTCAATGGAGGGAGGGGGGGGGGAGAAGTGGCTTGTTATTTTTAACACTTCTAAATATCAAGCTTCTCTCCTTTCACCACCAACACTTGGATCCTCGTTTTTCCTCAGTTGAATTGTATGGCTCTCTCTCTCTCTCTCTCTTTGATAATCTCCTACGACTAACTTAAACTCAAGACCAAAAATGGAAGACTTACATCAAATCTGTTGCTAAGGTCGCAGGAACAATGATTGGATCATTTTAATGCTCCAGAAAGTACCTGACTCCTGATGCAACCCGTTACCTATATAAGAATCAGATACGTCCTAAGATGGGGTACTTCTGCCACATCTGAGGAGGTGCCATGCAGAGCAGTTTTTTTTTTGCACTGACAGAGTACAAAATTGACTCCACATTCTAGTGGGGATGATCTCTTTTCTTCCCTACAGACCATTTCTCACAGAAGAGACGTTGCTAGTCTTTCTCTACTCTACCATTATTTCCATGATTGAACACCAATCACTTATTCCCCCTGTAAAATGTTAGCTGCAAAGAACTTTTCTTTCTTCCTCTATATACCGAAAACCATGGCACCTCCATGAGCAGAGTTTCTTTCGAAAACTTCCCGTCTGTGGAACACAATATCACGGGACTGCTTCCCTGCTGACTACAAGTGGGTCGTCTTCAAGTCCAATGTCAACAAATACTTGTTGAGCCGTCATCGTGAGTAACCAAATTCACCCCATTACACCCATCGTTTTCAATCCTCTCATAGTATTACTCATCATCCAATTGACAATCTCATTAACCCTTATCCTCAAGTGGCTTTTAGTCTTGATAAATGTGACCCATAAGTATAAAAAAAAAGTTGAAATAATCATTGTCATCTTAGTCAGAAGCAACTCCAAGCTAAGGAAATGGATATCCAGTAGTTTAGTGAATAAAATACAGTTCAAGTTGAAATATCCATTGTTAATCGTTATCTCCTTAAATATAGCAGCATCCCGATGCAAGTATGAGAACAGCCTCACTCCTAGCCAACGAGATAAACAATACAATGCAGTATCCAATAAGGATAGGTGATACTGTTTCTAATGTAGTTTGTTGCTTGGAATCAAAATAAATTGTTTATGATACGAATCCCATTACTTTTCAGACGCATCTTGCCTGACGTTAAAAAAATTGATGTATGTTTTTTTTTTTTCGGAAGACTTACTTTCATCGGCACTTGAACCTGTCGAATCCCTTTTGCTCATTTGGACGGAGCTGACATCAGGAGCTGACCTCTGCTTGAATTTCCGGGATTCTGACACTTTCGGTTGTTTTATTTGTGGCTTGACCCCTTTATTATTTGAAGATTTTTGCTCTTTTTGTAAATCAGCTTTGATCTCTTCAATGTAATTGTCATAAGCCTGAAAAAGATAGATTCAAAGGAAAATCAGAAAGAAAAAAAACAAGTAAAGCGTGAGTTGTCTCCCCTTTGTAATCACTACTACTTTAATAATGTAAACAACCATTAATACAAAATTTTGGTTGGATATGGAGTATGGGTGAAGTAAAGACTGTACTTTTACATATTTGTGCAATAGTTGAATCTTTGTCAACTAGGGGCATATTTCCATCGTAAACCAGCATTTGTTTTGTGTAAATCTATATACTATTAAAACTTTGTTGATATTGAGATCTTGCTTGCCATCATGCACAATAATGTTTGTAGATGGTGGGGGTAGCGTGAATGATAAATAATTAAATAAGAGGGGGTAACGAAGAGAAAGGGAAGTAAAGATGGGAAAGTGGGGGGTAAAGAAAAGAAGATGGGGTGGATAAGAAGAGAGAGAGAGGGGGTGAAGAAGAGAGAGAGAGGGTGGTGAAGAAGAGAGAGAGAGAGAGGAAGGTGAAGAGAGAGAGAACCCCCTTCTCTCTCTCTTCTTCACCCCCCTCTCTCTCTCTCTTCTTCACCCCCTCTCTCTCTCTCTCTTCTTACCCCCCCCCATCTTCTTTTCTTTACCCCCCACTTTCCCTTCTGAAAGGGGTGAAGAAGAGAGAGAGGGGGGGTGAAGAAGAGAGAGGGGGGTGTGAAGAAGAGTGAGAGGGGGTGTGAAGAAGAGTGAGAGGGGGTGTGAAGAAGAGTGAGAGGGGGTGTGAAGAAGAGTGAGAGGGGGTGTGAAGAAGAGAGAGAGAGGGTGTGAAGAAGAGAGAGAGAGGGTGTGAAGAAGAGAGAGAGAGAGGGGGTGAAGAAGAGAGAGAGAGAGAGGGGTGAAGAAGAGAGAGAGGAGGGGTGAAGAAGAGAGAGAGAGGAGGGGTGAAGAAGAGAGAGAGAAGAGGGGTGAAGAAGAAAGAGAGAGGGGGGGGTGAAGAAGAGAGAGAGAGGGGGTGAAGAAGAGAGAGAGAGAGGGGGTGAAGAAGAGAGAGAGAGAGAGAGGGGGTGAAGAAGAGAGAGAGAGAGAGAGGGGGTGAAGAAGAGAGAGAGAGAGGGGGTGAAGAAGAGAGAGAGAGAGAGGGGGGTGAAGAAGAGAGAGAGAGGGGGGGGTGAAGAAGAGAGAGAGAGGGGGTGAAGAAGAGAGAGAGAGGGGGGTGAAGAAGAGAGAGAGAGGGGGGTGAAGAAGAGAGAGGGGGGGTGAAGAAGAGAGAGAGAGAGGGGGGTGAAGAAGAGAGAGAGAGGGGGGTGAAGAAGAGAGAGAGAGGGGGGTGAAGAAGAGAGAGAGAGGGGGTGAAGGAGAGAGAGAGAGGGGGTGAAGAAGAGAGAGAGAGGGGGTGAAGAAGAGAGAGAGGGGGTGAAGAAGAGAGAGAGAGAGAGAGAGAGAGAGAGAGGGGTGAAGAAGAGAGAGAGAGGGGGTGAAGAAGAGAGAGAGAGAGGAGGGGTGAAGAAGAGAGAGAGAGGAGGGGTGAAGAAGAGAGAGAGAGGAGGGGTGAAGAAGAAAGAGAGAGGGGGGGGGGTGAAGAAGAAAGAGAGAGAAAGAGAAAATAGAGAGAGAGAGAGAGAGAAAGAGAAAATTATAGAGAGAGAAAGTTTTTTTTTTTTTTAATGGTTATTGCATTGCTACTTGACAGCAAATATGGCACTGGAGTTTTTCCCAGACAATAGTTATACCATTGACTCAAAGTTACTATTTTACACATAGCTTGTGGGAGGGAGGGGAGTATCTGACTTTGACATTATTTTGTTCTTGGGATTACATGATTGGTTTAATTAATAAGGTTGTAGACTATGGAATCAACTAACACGAACCTGATCGTTTTTTCTTACCTCTATTTGTTTGAGAAGGGATTCTTCTTGTGCTTTTAGCTTTTCGCGATATTTGGCTTTTTTCTCCTGTCGTAGTCGATCAGCTTCTAGTTTCTTCTTTTTCAGATCCTCAGAAAGAGCACGGATCCTTACTTCAATATCACTTGCATCTGAAAGAGTTTCTAACAAAACACAAATAAATGGAGATAAAAATTATTTTTTATATTTAATTTTTGTTTCAGAAATCATAAAACCACTTCAATTAGTTGTAGAAATTCCATCTTCAAGAATTCAATGCAATTTGATTAAATTTTCAATCTAATTCCAATAAAATAATGTTATTCTTTTCGTTTTTTTAGCAACTCCTATTTTGAAATGATCGGTAAATTGTCCTGTAATAAAACCACTGGTAAATAGTCCCATGTTGCATGTTAAATACTTTTAAACTAGAAAGAAAGCAAAAGAAGAACACTAAAAGAGAGGAAGAGAAAAGGAAGAAAAATGAACGCAATACAATAACTAGATCAAAATCCGGTCAGGAGAAAAGGAGGGAAGATCGAAGAATTGGATGCGTAATTGGAAGACAAGTACAAAACAGGCAAGAAAAGACAAAGGAGAAAAGTCAGAAAAAAAAAAGGATGAGAAAACTTTGAATCGTTAAATATCAATCAATCAAAAATGACAACAAAAAGAATTATGCTTCACCAGTGTTCGCACTCACTATTTATCTAGATATATTACTAAAATATTCAATTTTACATATATAAATTGTCATCATTTCTAATGACCTAAAGAAAAAAAAACGCTGACTTCTTCATAAAATGGAGGATTTCTTTCCGAATTCGTTTCAGACAATAGGGTAAGTCTGAGATGGTTGTCTGACTTGCTATTTTCTTTCTCGCTTCCCCTCGCCACTTGAAATGGTTTTGCTCGGGGAGCTATAAAATGGTATGTGTTTTACTTGCTAACTTTTTCGTAACGGGATGGAAGTACATATATTTATCTCTATTTATATAAAGTTAGGTGTGTGTATATGTTTATATGTCTATGTAGAGGATTCACTCCTAAACTAATTAATCGATCATTATAAATTTTGGAATACAACTGTTAGACATAAGAGTGAGTAATGTGGGCTACATTTAGTTTTATGCAAAGGAGTATAGAGTGGGTGGACGCCCTTTGTGAAAATTAAGATATCAGTTTCTTTGCAGTATTTTAAAGGGATTTTAGAGGGTATAATATGGGCACAACCTCTCACTTGAAAATTCAAATATTTCAGATTTGCATTAAATTTGATCCATAGTCATTAGACAATTAATCAAGAATCCTAAAATTTCAATTTCTTTTTAAGACGCCTTAAGTTTAAGCATTAAATTTTAGACGTTTTCTAGAATCAAAATTATGTAATCAATTTTTATCAAAATTGAAATAAGCATTCTAGACATAAGGTTTAGTAGCATTGTATGTTGATTTTAATCTTCGTAAAGGGATATAAAAGTGGTTCAAAACTGTTTTTGCTTTAGTTTATATATAAATATACATTGACATCATTATAGAGTGGAGGATGCAAAATAAAAACAAAACTTGGTGTGGGTAGTGCCTGATGCTTATTGAACACTGGGAGTAAAAACAAAAATAGCACAGACTCCACTTGTGCTGCCTATTTTATGAGTGTCTCAGTCAGAACACCCTTGTCCGGAACTATTTGATCATTTAGAATATTTACAAGGTGTTTTTTGGTACTCGTACAGTTTGTGACTCATGCTAAAACCGATTTTTCGTTGGTATCTTACGGCTGTTTACGTAAACAGCTGGAAGCGGTAGAAGTGCTTAGCCAATCAGATTGAGAGACAGCAGGCGACAATTTTCAATTATGAATTGAGTAAATATTAAAATTCGTTTGCACTTACACCAACAGAAAATCTGCAAAATTTTGAAAAATGAAAAAAAAAAAAAAATTTCTTGGAAACCCTAATCTTTAAAAAAATGTAAGAAACAGTTGTTTTTTTTTTTTTTTTTTACTCTAACCTAACCGGTCTGGTTCAAAAGCTGTACCAGTACAAAAAAAAAAGAGTATTGAAACAAAAAAAAAAAAAAGTATTGAAACAAAAAAATAAAAATAAAACAAACCATAACTTTTATGTGGAAAAACATTTCTTGTAAAAAAAAAAAAAAAAAAAAATTACAACAGCTGCTTCATTATATTTTCTTTGTAAAAAAATTTTTTTTCAAAAATGTTTACAGACTGTGACTGTTTTTTCTTGCTTTAAATGTTGTTACATTATTTTTTTTGCTGTTTGATAGCGTTGCCTCATTTTGATTTTGACGCTGGGTTGTTTTCATTCAGCATCTTCCAGCTGTTTACATAAACAGCCAGAAGATGCTGACGAAAAGTCAGTTTTAGCATGGGTCACAAACTGTACTAGTACCGTCTTTTTTTTTTTTTTTTTTTTTTGAAAAAGAATTCCTGGACTAAGTTTGATTTGCTGTTTTACAACATATAAACCCCCTTTTAGGTTATATATAGCAAAACCCAATGCTTACTGAAAACGATTCATCGAACACAAGTTGCTATTTCATTCATAGCTGGCGGGGAGAAATTGTGGGTTCATACCTTTTCCCAGACATATTTCTGCATAATCGAAACAATATCTACCAGGCCAGCCATGCAACCCCCTCCTTTTCGACAAGGTTTAGGAAACGAAAGACAGTAAACCAATCCTGCAATTCTATTAGAGATGGTTTAACGATGGTATTCATGAATAAGTTCACTTTTATCCACCCGACATTTTTCACAGTATTTTTCACTCTTGATATCTCTAAATGTTCATATTTACTTGTCTCCCCATGAGGGCAGAGTTAGACACAAAGTTGGTTTTTAATATGGAGAAAAAACAACTCTCCAAAAAAAAAAAGAAAAAAAAAAGTACTCTGTACTGAGACAAAAAATTAAAATTGCCTCAGTCTAGAATGATTTCTCCACACAAAAGACAACAAATAGCAAAAAAATTATTTTCAGCTGAAAATCTTCATGAAAAAGTCATTTATTTTCCAAAGCAAAAACATGATTAGATAGATCTGCAATGTGAAATCTGACCAAATGTTACACGTCAGGTCAGAGGATTGATTGAAAGAACTACACTTGCCCAGCATGGAGGTTATCCTAAGGATGAATCGATTATGCTGATATGATCATGTGGAACATTCATCCTCCTGGATAAACCGTTGCAGAAGCATGGATGTTTTAAATCGCAGGAAGGTTGGCCGGCCAATGAAAACTTGGAAGCAAGTGATTAGACAAGACCGCACAGAGTGGAATCTGGAAACAGCCGAACCGTGAGAACTGGAGAGTGAGCTTGCTTAATATCAGAAAATGTCTGACCTTTGAACAAGTGAAAAGTGATGTGAAATGAAAGAAAGAAAAATTTGCAGAACAGATTTTGTTTTTTTCCTTGAATTGTAAAAAATGTTTCGTTTTCCTACCTGATTGGAAAGAATCCTCTGTGTCACTCTCAGACCCTCGAAGCCGACACCTGGACGATTTAAAGGGCGAACTTTGATTTCTGGTTCCGACTAAAGGCTGAGGAAGTCTACGAACAGGAGAAGCCCTACAGCTGCTGCTGATTGAAGTTTCAAAACTTCGACTGTACTCATCATTTGTGGCCGTATCGTCACCGGATTCGGAAGCAGAAGGCCTAAAAGAAAAATCATATTCAAGAATTTTTTAGATGAAGAAACTGGACAGCAGGCTATTACCTACTGTGACCACTAGCGTTGAATGTCTTAACATCTGAGATAATGAACCTGCTACTGAGAGTGGAAGAAATTATGGCGTTTTTGTTTATTTCCTAAATAAATTTTTTCGATACTGGTAACCGAGAAAACTCAATTATTTTATGGAATATGTAATAATAACATTCAAAATTAATAAAATAATATGGCAACGCGATTGTTGTTGTTGCAATGGCGTTCACCCTGGTTGGGTTGAGTTGGCTTCTTCCCTGGCCAGCGCCGCATACCGAACCATGGCAGCCCATGCACGGCGGTCCTGAGTAAGGTCACATGAGATGGCTAACCAATCGCAATTCCACCATCGAAAACTGACCACCTGTGGACTTGGGAACTCAGCCAAATCCTCCTTGATGGTTGGTTTCTTGGTCCTTAGCTGTCCACCGATAGTTTGCACCACCCAGGCAGAGAGGATTATATTGCAAATTGATTCTCCCTCTGAGTAATGAGCTACACGCCTGTATCATCGAAGGTATCGCTGCAACAAGACAGAGAACAGAGACTTCGAATTGAGATGTTGATGGAGAACAGCAGTTTGGACATGATTGGCCTGCTGGCAACGCAAAATGCAGCAGAGGTGGTCATTGTCAAAGACTTCCAACGATCAACCTAATTGGTCATATCTTGCCACCATAGAAGAGGATCGACTGGATGACTTATTGGTAAACATGCCTCTTGGTTGACATTCAGATCTTCAGATGGACCCACAAGGACCGTTAGAGGTCAACAACACCACTTAAGGATTTCAAAAATTATGGTAGACAAAAAAAGAAAATATTTTAAGGTTTTAATCCTGAATTTGCAGATTGCAAATGTCGCCATTTTGAATAGAACACATGTGAATAAATAAAATGGAAAGAAATTAAATTTAAAAGAATTTATTCTAAATCAACCTCTTATTAAACGCATGGAAATTATTTATATTCTTTTTTCCACTAAGTTTTTTAAATTTTGTATTAATAATTTTTTATAAAAATGCACAATGCCAGGTAGTCTTCCGTGTCTCAAATGTGTTTAGATAATTTTCCTTTATTGTATTGTTCAAACGGTGTTCTTGTATGTTTCTTATGTTGATATATGCTTTTTATTTCATCATCATATATCATGTTTACCATCTGTTTTACATGCTGGCAGGTGTTGGATGGCTTTTAGAAATTGACTTCCAAGTTAACCTATCTCTGGCCAGGTCTTCATTTATCCTCCATTCACACAAGTTCATCCTCATCATTTCCTCACATATTTTCCTTGTGAACTGACCCTGTTACCTCAACTGCTCTACATCTATTAACCCCAAAACCCTCATCCATTTTTTTAACGTGACCATACCAACAAAGTCTCCTTCTCTGCACACATCTCCCTATACTGTCCAGATTTAATTTTCCTCCGAGGTCATCAGATCTAAGCCTGTCTTTAAGACTCACATTACACATACATCATATCATTTTTCTTCATGTCTTCAACCCTCACTGGATAGGTTTCACTTCCATACATTGTAACACTGCGTACGCATGCCCGATAGACTCAGCGTGGTTATCTTTTAAAATAAACTGAATGCGTTAAAATCTCAGTCATTCAAAATCTTCTCCACTCGTTTCCTCGTCTTAATCTTTTCAGTTTTCCTTTCACCTAGAAATTATAACATGAGCTAGAGCTAGAGCCTGTCATTGAAGTTTGTAACAGGTTGCTCATGTTGAAATTTTATCTACTAGTTTTAAGGGTCATCTGATATTGATGTTGGAGAGCTGATAATATGGGGGGTTAAACATTTATTGTTCCTGATTTTCATAAACGACCTCTCTGATGACATTGTGTCTGAGATGGGTATATTTGCTGACGACACTACTCTCGTCATGTGGGTAAAACGGATGTGCACATATCCAAGGCAATGGCTGAATCCTTAGAAAGTGACCTCCAGTCTGTAGTGGAATAGGGTCATAAATGCATGTTAACATTTAATGCTGCTAAGACAAAGCTCCTTTTCTTCAACAACTACAAGAAACCTCTTCAACCAACAATTGCCATGGCAAACAACATTCTACCGGAGAGTCCAACTCCTCGGCCTAACATTCACAGGTAACATGAATTGGAACAAATACATAGAAGACATTGCCAAGGCTGCTGCAAAGAAAGTGGGCTCCCTCTACCGTGCTAGAAAACTTTTCACACCTGACAGTATTCTATATATCTACAAAGCCACCATCCACCCATGCATGGAGTATTGTTGTCACATCTGGGCTGGTGCACCATCAACCAGTCTCCCCCCTTTAGACAAAGTTCAAAAATAAGCTTCTAATCTAATAGGTCCCTCACTATCTACCAAGCTCCAGCCCCATCTCCGCTATGTTGAATCCTTGTGCTTGTTTTACAAGTACTTCAATGGAATGTGCTCCAATGAACTTGCTGCTTTGGTGCCCCCTTGATGTAAATACACTCAACCAACCTGACAATCAGCTAAATCCCATCCATTCACTGTGGAGGTCTCCAGATGCCAGAGAGCCTTCTACTCCAATAGCTTCTTTCCTCGAGCTGCCGGCCTTTGGAACTCCCTCCCTGCTCCCTGTTTCCCCCGACCGTACTGACATGCAGAAATTTAAAACTAATGTGAACAAGCATCTCGCTGCACAGCTCCCAATTTAAGATGACCCCCTAAACTTTCACTGTAATTCTCAGTAGCCCCTTACGTCTACAGTGGCAACTGGACTTGTTTGGGGTGAACTATTTAAAAAAAAAAAAAAAAAAAAAAAAAAGAAGATGATATTTCTTCTTTTAGTTTAAGACTCGCTGTTGTTGTTTTGTAACATAATTTATCAGTGCAGCTGCTTCTTAAAAGGGCTTCTTCTTCATCAACTGTTTTGCTGCAGTGGAAAAAAGGGCATGTAACCACACTTAAATAAACTGGTTTGTTCAAAAAAGGGAAAAACACTACTTTATATATTCTTCATGAAATCTTTGATTAAATCTGTCATGATGGTCACCGTTTTAAGAAATTAACTCTCGTAAATGAAATAAATTAATCCTAGAAGGCTCTATTTAAACACTCATCTTGTCTTTGGTAATATTTATTTGTTGCCTATTTGTTTTTTTCATCCCTTTTTTGTTCTGTTGGCTATTGTAACATATTGCCAATAGTTTTTTTGTATGCGTGAACCTTGTAAAAAATAAAAATAAAAACCATATTTATTTTTTAAATTTGGTTACATGTTTTATATTTCACAAGTGCCTTTTCATGCACAAAAAAACAAAATGCATCATTCTTGCTAATTGTACACAGAAAAAAGAAAATAATTTTGTGATGATCAAAAAGTGGTTGCTCAGTTTACACCAAATTTATATAGGAGACTGATCCCCTCCTCCTAAAATCTAAAATATTTTAAGAAAAGTTTCAAAAGACACGGAATTCTCTAGCGACATGATATTACTAAAAAAAAAAAAAATATTATTTTGCAAATATTAATTTGTTGTCTAACTTTTGCGGATTATTCTGCAAATAAATATTATTTTTTTTCCACAAATATTAATTTGTTGCCACCTGGACCTAGGGTTAATGGGAGGTTTAATGAGGTCTATATTTTGTTTTGGAAAAAACAAATCCTAAAATAAAACAGTGTTTATTAAAAATTGAAATATAATGACGTATCTAAATATAGAATATTGTCAAAGAAAGTGTCCGCAAAACGAAAATAATATGGCGCTTTTTCGTATTTGTCCAATGTCCATAACCCGTTTTTCCCAACTTTTTTATTGACCATTCTTTTTCTTTTTTCGGTGTACAATTACCTATCAGGTTGCTATAGACTTCCGTTTTTTTTTAATAATTTTTTCCTAATCATTTAGATTTTAGGAGGGGGGATCAGTTTTTAATATAAATTTAACGTAAACTGATCCCCCTCTTTTTGACCATTTCAAATTTTTAAAATTCTGTTTCTGTGTACGATTATTGCCTATGATGTCACTAGAGAATTTCGTGTTTGGGGGAAATTTTCTTCATATATTTTAGATTTTAGGAGAGGGGTATCAGTTTCCTATATAGATTTAACATAAACTGAACTCCCACTTTTTGACCATCACCATATTTTCTTTTTTCTGTGTACAATTAACGAGCATGTAGCATGAAAAGGCACTTGTGAAATATGGCAGTTAAAAATAAAATGACACCAAAACTTTATGAAGTACTTACTTGGTATTGAAAAGTATTACCGTACAGTACACCGACAAGTACGGAAACCAAGCAATTATTTTCATTTTTATTTAAGAAAATAAAGGCGCTGGTGATTAAAAGATACTTGTGAAATATGGCAATTCAAAATAAAATGTCAGCAAGACATGTAACCAAATTTAAAAAATATATATTGTTTATATTTTTTACAAGGTCCACACATACAAAAAAAAGCTATTGGCGATATGTTAAAATAACCAACAGAACAAAAAAGGGGTAGAAAAAACAAAAAAACAAATAGACAACAAATAAATGTTACCAAAGGCAAGATAAAACTGATCCCCCCTCCTAAAATCTGTGAAGAAAAATTCTCCAAAACCCAGAATTCTCTAGCGACATGATAGGTAACAGTATACAGAAAAGGAATTTTAAAAGTTTTAGATGTCAAAAAGAGGGGGATAAGTCTAGGCTAAATTTATATAGGAAACTGATCCCACCTCTTAAAATCTATACTATTTGAAAAAGTTTTCCAAAAAACCCTGAATTCTCTAGCGAACTGATAGGTAATCGTACCCAGAAAAAGAATTAAAAAAATTTGAAATGGTCAAAAAGAGGGGGATCAGTTTACCATAAATTTATATTAGAAACTTATCCCCCCTCGTAAAATCTAAATTATTGGAAAAAAATTTCCCAAAAACCTGGAATTCTCTAGCAACCGATAGAAAAAATGGTCAGTAAAAAAGTTGGGAAAAACGGGTTATGGACAAATACGAAAAAGAGCCTGAGATTATCCATCATAATGCATTTCGGTTTCTTCGTAAACAAGCCATTTTAATATTTTGTTAATGATTGAATTACTTCTATATTTATTCCATACTTACCTAATTTACCTACCTTGCCCAAATTACATAATTTTATGGCCACAAAAACGCACACACCCTTCCTATTACTAACCCTAAGTCCGGGTGGTAATACGAAAAATAAATAAAAAATAAATTTAACAAAAGTCGGAAAAAGTGCGTGCGACGTGGGTGTAACGAGGCTGTTGGTAGTCAATTTACTGAGCATTAAAGTTGCTCTTTTGTTGTGTTATTTATTTTAAATAAATCGTATTTTATCACTTAGCTTTCTCCATATAAGTTCTATTTTATATTTTCTTTGTCTAAAATATTTTTTTAGATCACAAATTTCAGGGGAGGGGGGGGGGGCAATGTAATGTTAAGATAAGCCACATTTATTATTGTTTATTGTACCTATTCTTCTCTGATCTGTCCCATCCTATCAATAATCCAGATGAGATGCCCTTTAACCCTAAGGTCAAAGGAAGTCTCCTAACCTGTTGTTTATTTACGCATAACTCGGGCGTGGGGGATAGTGTGGCAGAATTGCATTCATGACCTTTCTTTGTAGATGTGTGAACATAAAAAATACATCTCTCACCCAGTCATGGTGTGAACTCCACTTATTCCCTAGTCTCAATCCCCGTGTTTCTGTTTCCGCATAAAAGGGGCCACTTTCACCTAGAAATTATAACATGAGCTGGGGCCTGTCATTGAGGTTCATAACAGGCTGCTTATGTTGAAATGTCTAACTAGTTTTAAGAAGGCTCATCCAATATTGATGTTGGATAGCTGAAAATAGGACATTAAACCAGATTATATTTCTTTTTCTAGTTTTTAGGCTTGCCATCTACCCTACCCCACCCCATCTTCGATAGTCTGTGGTTCATTTACATCAGTGACCCCCCACCCCCCCACCCCACCACCATCTACCCCCACCTCCCGATCTACCAAGTTGATTGGTTGACTATTTTGTTTTACTGCATATCAACCCTTTTCACTTTGCCTAGTCATTTTGGTAAAAGTTTTCTAATTCAAGTTCTCTAATTTCCTGTCATAACCAGAACAGATTCTCTTTAACCAACAGATGAGACCTTGGCAGATTCTACCACTCGGTCATAGTGCAATGGGAGAAAAGGTAACTGGTTACTTCTAATACGTCTAAAACCAAGCTTCTCTCTTTTCACCACCAATGCTCGGATCCTCACTTTGCTCCAATTAAAAGGAAGTCCCCTGCCTTGATAAGCTTCCAAGATTGACCTTCACTCCAGATCTGAAATGGAAGACTGACATTAAATCTGTTGCTAAGGTCGCTGGGAAAATAGTTGGATCACTCTTCCGCTCCAAAAAATATCTCACTCCGGACACAATTCTCTACTCGTGTAAGAGTCAAATACGTTCAAAGATGGGAGGGTACTGTTTCCACATCTGGGGAGGTGCCGCTCAGAGTATAAAGCCTTGACAGAGTATAAAGCAGACTTCGATGTCTTCTCTTCCCTACAGTCTCTTTCTCACAGAAGAGAGGTAGTTAGTCTCTCTCTACTCTATCGTTATTTTCATGGTAGGTACTAAACAGAGCTCCAATCTATATTTCACCCCCCTGTAAAGCATTCACAGCAAGAACTCGTCTAGCTACAACCACTGAAAATAATTCTCCTTTCTTCCTCTGTGTAAACAGAACTTCAATGAGAAAAGTTTATTTCCAAGAACTGCCTGTCTGCGGAACACATACCACGGGTCTGCTTCCCAGCTGACTACAACATGATCGCTTTCAAGTCCAATGTTAACAAATTCTTGTTAAACTATCCTCCTAAATAAGCAAACTCTGCCCTGTCCCAGCAATCGTTACCAATCCCTTGGACAAACTCATTAATCCTTATCCTTGAGTGGCCTTTGGGCCTTGATTAGCATCGAGTCGCTAGTACATAAAAAAAAACAAATTTCTCCACCCACCACCTCCAAACAAGGGCTTGAACCCATACTCACTTGGTGGTCTTTTTAGTGTAGGAAGAAGTAACATCAGCTTCATCATCATTCCTTCTTGTCGTAGAATTTTCTATGTCTTCTGCAATAGACGTCTCATCACTCCTGCGGCTTGATGGTCTTTTAGACTTGCTGCCATTTGAGGATTGAGACCATTTCTCTTGAATCTCTTCACTGACTGAACTATTCACACCTCCTCCCCCTCGACTTCCATCGCTTACCGGGAAGTGGACTTTACCTACTTTAGTAGTACTGTAAGACGTGCCGCACGAAGGACTTGTGGCATTAAACACTTCCGAAATTGAATGATCACTCGGGTTGGAAGAGTTTTCAAGACCTGAAAATAAATTGACAAACAAATTAAAAACGCAGCTAAATAAAAATATCAATATTATAAAAATCAATAAACAGACATACAAATGCAATTGATAGGATCTTCACAATTATCTACACTTATATAATGATCGAATATGGAAAAACAAAATTGTGATAATCACAAAAAACAAGATACCGACATTTTCAGATTGTCTTCTTTCAAATAAACTTCTGATGGTATACGTACACAATTTATGTACACTTTTGGTTCACACTGTAGGTACAAATAATCAGTCATATACGTATATATTACGTACGATAAGTAAACCATACATAGTTTTTAATCACTTTGACACACCAGTTCCCGTTAGATCACCGAAATTAAGCACCGTTGAGCTTGGTCAGTGTTAAAAATGGGTGACCATTTGGGGATACCAGGTGCTGTATGTGCTCTCCGCTTATCTCGGCATTGTTTCTAGTTGTCTTGCACTTCCCCTCGCCACTAGAATCAGGCAGTGCCGATTCAGGAGGGGTATGGTTGAAGATTGTGCAACCATTGCTTTCCAATTACATGCACAGCCACCCTTACAGGGGGTATCCATTGTTTCTCAAGACTGAATTATCTACACTAGTGCGACCCGTGGAAATTCCACAGTTGTATCCGTCATCTGTTGTACGTTGCTGCCCGGCTTCAAAATATCTCCATCGCAGACTTCCACATTATTATTGTACCATCTTCAGACAGAACAGATACTACACTTTGAATTATGTATTTGCTATGAAGTGAAAAATACAATTTAAACTTTCATCCTAGCCCAAAGGGCAAAAAGTGTATTTTATTTTGAGTTTCACGTTAGACACAACAGCAACATCAGATGAAATTTAAAAAAATACTTTTTTTGCATTGCATCTTCGATGATCGGGCGAATCCATCTTTAAAAAAAAAAAAAAAAAAAAAAAAAAAAAAAAAAAAATCGAGGATAATGATGTACATATGAATATGAAATTGCCATAGTGTATTATTATATAGATAATATCTGTATAATCTCTTGTATAATAATATGTACACGTTGTGTCTGTTTCAATCTCTATAAGTATAGATGACTCATCTTTTGCATGTAACATTAAATGAGGTAATCTAATATATAAAGTTACCTTGTCGGATTTTACAATTCAGACCCAAATAGCATTGCATCTGACATATCGATATTTGATTCTGCCTAGCCACTTTGTCATTTTTTTCTTTTTTTTCTTTCTTTCTTTCCAGAAAGTTTTTTTTTTTTTTACAATAACAAAATGTATTGTGATGTCCTTATTCTTGGAAATATGAATTCTTCATTTTGTTACTATTTTATCTTAACTCATCTGCTGGATAACACTCGGCCATTTTTGGTTCTAATTGAAACATTTGTGTAGCAAGATATGTTTGTTTAAATAAAATCTACCACATCTACCAATCCCCTCTAAAGCTATGGCTGAAATAGTAGTGAAGACTCAAGCTAGTAGAACTCGTCTAGAAGGGTAAACCTGAAAATAACAAATATTTGATGTTATAGTAACTCCAATTGAATAAATGATGACTACTTGGTGTGAGTTATTTGGCATGGGCTGGGAGACCAGGGTTCAATCTTTGATAAAGTCTTAAAAAAAAAAAAAATGGTACTTTATGCCTTCTTGCTAAACACTCAGTATTAAAGTGGAGTAGAGTAGAAAATGGACCCTGGGTTTAGTTTTCGCAACCTCGTAACTCTTGCTTCCCTTATTTTGTCCTTTAGTCGTCAAATTCATGAGCGATGTTTCTGACAAAGGGGGAAGAATTGCTGTTTTCTGGGTCGGAATCTATCCATCTAACACTTATCGTTGGTTGGTTTTTGACCTTAAAGTGGGAATTTTTTTTTTTAGCTCCTTACATCGAGTGGCTTCATGGGACCGGAGTGATGCCCTCCCCATAACCTCGGTGTAGTAGCCAACGAAAAAGAAGCCTTCGGATCGCCCTCGACTATGACCGACCACTTTACTTATCTAGTCTGGGCGAGTCACCCGATTTGATCTGATGGATAGTAAAGAAGAATAAAACCACTGTTTAATACTCACGTCTTCTGGAGTTTTGCTTTTCTCCGGATTCTACAACGTCCTCTTTTATAGAGCTTGTACTGTAGCTGACACGGCTGCAATTTCCGCCGGCCAAGGACGTGATGTCAGCATTTGATTCGTTGTATTTCTTCAGAGTCTCTTTCTTCAACTTGTGCAAATATTTCCCTTCGTGCTGTAACCGTTTTTCCAAAGCTTTAACCTCCAATTTCTTTTCGACAAGGCACTTTTCCTTTGACGCAGACCTGTGGAACAATATCATACCATAAATTATCTGGATATCTTACAAACATTATCAAAAGGGGGTGTGGCGGGAGGGCATGCTGGGGTGGGATACAATTTTGTACCAACAAATTCTTTTAGATTTCACAGTGATAAGTGTTTGTCAATGGAAGTGATAATAAAGTTTTTGTCAATGTATAACCCTACCCACAAACCCCAATGATGAGTTATACCCTTCAAGGTGGTGGAGGGGTTCTTCACCTCTCAGGGCCAGACAATCTAAGGATGCTTTGCTCTCGAAATATGTTCAGACTTTATTACCTTATTTATGGAGACCTTTCCTTATCTATAAGTTGCTTCTGGCTATTAGATACAAAAAAATATTTTTAAATACAATTTGAAATTCCAAGATATTTGGTAGTTCAATTCCTAATCAAAATCACTTCCCCATAAAACAAATGTTCATTTATAAATCTCAAATTTTCTCTCTTTCTCTTATATATATTTGTAACTTTTTATTTTTGGACATTGTAGATTTGTATTTTTTGTTGGGCACCCCAAAAAATTTTGTTCAGAAAATAGTCTAGTATTTTAAAAAAAATGTTTGTTGTATGCTTTAAAATAGACACTGCCTTGAAACAGCTGTAAACAACTATAATATGCTCTTTATTTGGAACTGGGGTTGAAAAATGATTTAAATTGTCAAAATACATACATATGTATATTAGAAAATATATGACCTGTTTAGTTATCCATCGAGCCATGGTTAGAGTGTTTGAATCATAAAAAGTGAGTTTGTAAAGCCAGTTAAATTTAAAAAAAAAATAAAGACAAAATCAAAACTTAGTTTTTCTGTTCACTATATGCATCCATTTCTTTATGTCCAGCTACGGGTTAAATAGTATTAATACATCTGGTGATATCCACTATGGTTTATAATGGCCTGTTAGAATCTTATTTTATAGTTTTATTATGTTTGACAGTTAATAAACAGAGAGAAAGAGGCAAAAGTAAACGTGATAAATACTGTATAAAATAAGAGGGGGGGAGGTAAACAACATACAGTGATAGAGGGTGAGAGTAATAGACAGACACTTAGTAAGAAGTGAATGACTTGGTGCTTACATTTCAAATTACAGCTAATTAGATCAATTAAAATGTATTTTTTTTCTCCCAAACATAACTCAATCCCCAAATTAAGAAATATTTTAGCATGTATTTTGTGTGATTCAAATATACAGGACAACAGCTTTAGAGAAACAAAAATTGATTAATTCAGTTTTAGTATAATATATATATATATATATATATATATATATATATATATATATATATTTATTTATTTAAACAGTGTTGAAAGAAACGGCAACTACATAATGGTTGTATTTTTCTTTTTATATCTAAATTTTCCATAAATGAAACTATTTTTCTCAATTCTTGAAATAAACGAAGAGAAATATTTAAACTCTATAATATAAATGTGATGTTTCTGTCTATCCAGAGATTTAATTAAACGCTAAGATATTTGACTTCAAAATATTTTGGTATTGTTTGTTTGTATGCTTTATGGCATATGTAGCTACGCGCTTACTTCTGTTAATACAGATAGGACAACTGCCACTTTCTCTGTCTATATGTGCTTACTACTACTGTTATTAATGTCTGCAACTATATGCAATGTGATTTCAAATAATTTTGGTATCTTTAATATCTGTTTGCATGTTTTACAGCATATCTACTCAGTCATTTCATTAGATTGATTTTTTTATTTGCTTCAAGTAATCACTGAGGTGGCTGGCAGCTTCTTTTGTTATAATAACACATTTTTACTATGCAGTCTGTTTGAAAACATACACATGGTTATTTCCGTTTCAGTTTGTTTTCTTTTTACAAATAATTTATTTTTTTAAATATATTTTTTCATTGGCTGCGTATATCATTTCCTTAAGACAAAATTCGAAGTAGGTTTTCGAAAACAAGTTATCTAAATTTATGATATAAAAGTAATTTTAAGAAATAAATATTATAATTTTTCTTTTAAACATATATAAAAATATATTTCTAAAGCTGCGAAAGAGAAATATAGAATTTTATTTTTTTTATCAAGAATGTAAGCGGCTAAAGATGTGATGCGAAAACAAGCTATGGTTAAAAAAATACTTCTGAACTGGACTAAATGTCATTCGAAAGAAACTGGAGTGAATTACATCTTTGTAAAAAAAAAGAAATGGTCCAAGAGAAAAAAAGAATTGGCTAGTCAGAATCAAATAGTGATTTGTCAGATAAAGTGCTATCAATGCGAAACTAAAAATCTATGCATGTCTATTTACCCTCTTGAAACAGATGTATATATGCCCTTGCATCGATATTGAGCACTCTTCCTTTGTAAATAGAGCAACTAGTACAACTAAATTAATAGAGTCTGTGATTGACTTAATGGATACCAACACAGACTATTCATAGATGAAAGTGACAATTTAAAAAAAACAAAAAACTCTGAAAATATTTTGTATTAAAACTTCACTCAGGGTGTCTGGAAAAATTTGACATAAAATAGAAGGCTGTGGTGGATTCTGGTGATATTTGAGCTTCAAATTTTACATAAATTTCAATTGAAAAAAACAAATTTTTTTAGTAACAAAACTATTTTCTTGTGAAATCAGTACAAAAATAACTAAAAATGAAAATCACTTGTAATATGACGATCTATGTTGAAACTATAAAATAACTTCAAAATAAAATATTTAAAAACGTTTGACTATTTTTTGTTTAAACTTCTTCAGAGAATATACTGATAGTTCTCGTTTCTGCTGCTAAATCATTTTATTTTTCATCTTTTGTGCTAGTTGGTGGACTGTTATTTTAGTAGAGTTGGTGGAAGTCTCTTTGATTTTCAGGTTTTCTGCTTTCTTCAGTTTCAATCTGAAATTCCAGAATTCAGGAAAACCCCAGAACACTGTTATCATTGATTATTATAATGCCAATAACATGGTACAACAATAACAAATGAAAATTTGATAGTCTGTAATACTATCGTGGCCCGAGGGGTTTATCTTGTTGTGGCTGCACCGATAGAGATATTTCGGAGATGAATTTTATTATCCTGGGCACAGCATCACTAACCTCTGGGGGGAAGGGGGGATGATATAATTACATCCCCCGTTTCAATCAGCCCTACAGAGTTTAACCTCTGATCGAATCGATTGTCGTCATTTATGCATTCATTTAATTGTATATATTTAATCCTTGTTATAGGTACTATGCTTCAGTACTAAATAACCTCAAAATGTTTCCCAGGCAGCCAGAATATCAACAGAATATGGAAAGAAAATCCCACAGTACGAAGGTGCTTTCAGAAATTCTATCAAGGTAATGAGAGCCTCATCATATTTGGTTTAACATCCATTTTACATGCTGGCATGTGTTGGACGGCTTTTAGAAATTGACTTCTGAACCAACCTATCTCTGGCCAGGTCCTTAATTATCACTCCCTCAAGCCCCCCCCCCCCCTCTCCCGGTGGGATGACCCTGCTACCTCAACTGTTCTGCATCGACCAACACAGGAACCCCCATCAATTCCCTTAAAACAGCCACACCATTGAAGCCTCCTGCTCTATACACATCTCTACACTGTCCAGATTTAATCTTCCTCTGGCTGAGTTCATCAGATCTAAGCCTGTCTTTAAGACTTAGGTTACACATCCATCGTATCATTCTCATTATTTCTCTCCATGCAACACATGTGCTCAAGCCTCACTGGCCAGGTTTCATTTCCATACATCATCACACTGCGTACATGTGCCTGACAGACTCTTCCCTTGGTCGAGAGTTGTAACGCTCTGCTGGTTAGTAATGGCAAAAGTTCTCTAAACTTACTCCATCCACTCCTAATTCTTGCTATCACACTAGCACCTGCTCCACCTTGTGCTCCAATGGTATCACCAAGGTAACAGAATTTCTGAACAACTTCAATAACTTCGACATCCACATATATTTTTTCCATATCTGAGTTTGCATTCATCTCTGTTGTTTTACACTCCTTGAACACAAACTGGTTGTGTTCTCTCAAACTACAAGTAATTCAACTGCACTTCTTGTGTACCCAATGCCTACATGGGCCACAGAAAATTGAGTAGCACCCGACTCCCGTAACACAAACCGAGCATGGGAAATTTCCTCTTTCCGGGGGATTTCTAACACTACAACCATTGATCAACACTTTTGTCTTGGTAACATTCACTCTCGGCCTTTACTTTCCATAGTATTCCTCAAAGTTTTAACTTAACAAGTAAACCTTCCATTAGAGATGAAAAAGGTTGAGAACGGCCATCTTGTTTGAAAGAAATTCTTGAACAAAATCCAAGTGAAAGTGTCAGAGAAATGTTTAAGGCACTTAATGTCAGTATTTCAGTGACGTCTGACCATCTGAAGCAAATTGGTAATGTGAAAAAAGCTCAATAAATGGGTCGCACATGAACGCAATGAATAAATGTTTATTTCTGAAATAAGTCATTATTTTCTGAACAATCTATTATACGAGAAATCTAATAAGCTGTAAATAAAGAAATATTTATAGGTTTTAATGATTGAAATCGAACAATCAAAAATATAAACTGCAATTACTTACGTCTGTCCTTTCTGACCATGGTTAGGATTCGATCCCAGTTCTTTGCTGCTTATGGGTTGTCCATAGATTTCAGAGTCAGATTTACTGTGGTCTAAAATGAAAATTCAATTTTTCATAACATTATCTAATCAAATGTGTGTGTGTGTGTGCGTATATAAAAAAATGTTGGATTTGAGTTACTCTGGTCCAGGATTCGAATTGTTCGACTGGTGGTACAGTTATATAAGCCACAGTGATGATTGTTAGTTAACAGGAAACAGACGTCTGTGGATAATGAATATTTATTTATAAAGAATTACACATATTTAAGCAAACATTGTTAAAAATAACAGAATTCACTGCTTAATTATACCTTTTTTGATCTTTTCAATTTTTTCTAATGATCTTTTTTTGTGTTAAAATCAAAAAAATTAATCTATGTTCAAAATGTATCACGAACGTTTTCGATTCTTTGTCGAATCATCTTCAAGTGATAAAAGCAAATGAATAAAAAGACTTAAGTAAAGAAGAGAATTTCAAAAGATAGTGGAGAAACGAGCATGTGAAGTCAGACGCATTGTTTCTGTTTTTTTTTGTTTTGATGGTTGAATCGATTAAAAAAGGTGGCAGTTAAGTCCAAGATTGAGGAATTCCTTTTGGTGTTCTGTAAGTTTGTGGTCAGATAGATTAATGTAGTGTTGCATGTGGTTGGGTAATAAAATAGATCCTCTGTATAGCGAGTTTCATTTTTAAAAAATTTTTTATAGTTATTCGGTATACATAATGTTATTAATTGTAGGTTGCTGGGTTTCAACAAAAATAGCTTTGAGTATTTTAAATTTTTTTCAAATTAGTTCCGGAATACACCACTTCTGTGTTATTAACTAAAATGTGTCTTAAATTAGAGGGGTGGCAGCTATGTCCCTTCAGATGTTGGTAAATTGAGCTAGAGTCCACAAGATGCATGGTGATGCGACGGGATAGAGCAGTGGGTGTAAAACCAATGCAGCCACTAGCTTTATAATCATTATGGGAGTTATATTCTCCCAAAGGGTATTTAAGCTTATAAATAACATTGGTTCTTTCCAATGCTCCAGGGGAAGAGTTGTCTTTCACAACAAGACCCTGGGTCCCAAATCTCCCATAGTAAATGATCAGTCTAGTTTTATTATTATTGTTAATTGGGGATATGTGTATGTGTACAATATTTTATTATTATTGTCAATTGGGGATATGTATCTGTGTACAACACCTTTTATGACTTTTTCCTCTAATCTGAAGTCTGGTCGCACTATTACAATAGCACATGCCAATACAGCTGGAGCTGTGACGTAGGATATTATCATTATTTGCAGTGGTATCGTTTAAGTTTTGAATCATTAATTTTATTTGTTCATCGACGATATAATTAGCAAATTATTTTCTTAAATAGAATTGTTTTTTATAACACCAAAGTTTTTGTAATAGCTCAATAGTGCAGAACTAGAACTCATTCAATTTAATGTCATATAACCGCAGCAAAAACAGGGAAATTTACATAAATTTATCAAAAAACAGTTTTTATTTGCATACAATTGTTTCGGTCTAACTCAAACACATGGGTTATTTATCTACCTCCCACAGTAGTAAGATGTGACACAGGGTCAGAAAGTGGGATTTGATAAGTCAGCACCCTAGAAGAAGAGCACCTATGACCTTTAAAAATTGCCTGGGCAGTCCCGTCGGCATTCCCTGGTAGGGGTGCCTCAGGCGATTAGCAATAAACTAACCCCTTCTCAAAGGGTGAGAAGACTTACTCAAACACAACATATTCATGATATATAGAATATTCAAAATGTACTAAATATAATTTTTTCCTGAGGAGGCCATGATGTGCATAAATACAGTTTTATATAATATATTTTTATTATGAATTTATTTGTTTCATTAATTACTTAACAGTGTTCATTCAATATGTGAGTAGAGCTTAGTAATTGTATTAAATATACTTATGGCAAGCAAGCTACACAGAAACGCTTGTGTAGCACTCCAAGGAGTTAGCCAGGCTAATTGATTCATCTTATAGAAAAATAATGGGTGCTTCTATAATAAAAAGCTGAAAAAAAGTTTTTCTTGTCTTTTAGTGTTGGAAAGGTAAACAAGGGGCAGGTAACTCTTCACAACAGCTCTAGCTTTCGAACAATATTTTTCTAACCCTAACCCTTTTATGTCTAATCGACGTTCTCCTTGCACAGTAGCCACATGTGCAATGCCAATTAAAGCCATCAGTTTTGATTACTGGAAAATCGTGTTTAAAATTAGTTGTAAGAGTTACCTGCCCCTTATTTACCTCTCCAACACTAAAAGACAAGAAAAACTTTTTTTCGGCTTTTTATTATAGAAGCACCAAATAATGTTTACATTTTTGACTTGCTTAAAAATAATGTCAAAATCTTATTGGAAATAAATCGGTAAAATTTGTTGGTTGTTAGGAATGAATAGGGAAGGATGTAGGGAGGGTGAGTATTTCTACAGTAATTGCCTGTAGAAATACTCACCCTCCCTTACATCCTTCCCTATTCATTCCTACAACAGCGACATCAGATGAAATGTTAAAATTACTCCTTTGCATTCCATCTTTTTTTTTAAATAGGGTGGAGGGTGCTAACATACATACAAACATACAATTGCCTTAGCGTATTATTATATAGATATTGTTTCATAAATGCTGACGTTAAAACAAATTAACTGTTAATAACACATCTTCAGTGTTTGTCATGACCTGTAAGATGTTTACATTGTATTTACATGCTCTTTAACCATAAGAATTCCTTCAGTTCTCGCTATTCATAATTTGAATGAACTATCGCCGCCTCACTATGCCCAAAACAACTACAAGTATTCAAACGGATAAAGATGGCTGACGCACTCACAATTTCGCTATAGGCGATAATGAACACTAGGGCCAAACGTAGCTTTATTTTTTACACGTCAAATAATCAAAATAAGAAAACTAAAATTTATCGATTAGTTTTCACGATGCTACCATTTTCATACAGTAATAATAAGATTTATAGGTTTAATAAGAAATAACTCTCGAGAATAAGACTGGTGATACCAGATCAGGCTGCCCTGTGGCTCCCTGAGACGAAATTCACCTACATTGACGTTTTTTTTTTTTTTTTTTTTTTTTTTGTAAAACTTAATTATGTTCTACAAAACCAAAAACAAAAACAACAGCCCCTCTCCCTTTCTCCCTCCCCTTTTTTATTTTATTTTTAGAACTTGAAGCATAAATCTTTTACTATAATGACCGGATTCGGCATTAAATAACCCAAAAAGGGTTGATATGCCGTAAAACAAAACTACCAAAACTACCGAGAATAAGAGACAAACTTTGTAATTCAATAGACAGGTCTGCCAGAGTTGGTTCTAAAAAAAAACAGTGCTGAATTAATTTAATGCTTATCAATGTATTTTATTTACATGAAAAGAAATACGTATAAATAATCTACAAGATGTTCTTGGAAATGTCAAATTAATTTTTATTAGCTATATCTGACATATAAAGTTATCTGGCAAGATTTTTAAAGTTGGACCTAAATAGCATTTAAGCTGACATATCAAACTTTGAATTTTCAGTTGTTGATGCTGTACTATGTTATTGGCCCTATAGTAACAGACTTCACTAAAGTTTATTAAAAAAATATATATACATGGTCCCACCCGGACAAGTGTTAATATGGGAACATTTTTCAATTATGACCGAAAAATCAAAATCAGCAAGGGGAATAACTCATATTTTAATTGAAAAATATAATAAGAGTTGTCTAGGAATTCAAATATTTCTTTTTCTGTATAAGTTTTTTTTTTTTTTTTAAATGTACAAAAGAATTAGAAATTAAAAACTAAAATGATTTCACATCCCGGGCAGATACAGCAAGCATATATATATATATATATATATATATATATATATATACAGGGTGGGCAAAAATAAGGGTCCTATTTTTAAAAATTCATAACTTTTTTATTTAATAATTTTTTTTTTTTTTTTTTTTTAAGAATAAGTAAAGGACCCATTCCGAAGCAAGCATGAGCCGTATTAGCCCTAAGGAACGTACCCTCATTTAGAAAACATTATTTTTGCTTAAAAAACTCAAAAGAGTGTAAAAAACAATACTTTAGTTTTTGTAAGTTTTAAGAAGTGTTTTTCGGCTAAAATTTGTTTTGTTTATTTCAAAAAATCTCGGAAGGGTCAGTCTACACACACATAAAGTTTGGTGAGTTTAACTTTTATTTTGTGGAAGTTATTCAAATTCAAGTTATTAAAATTTAAAGATAGGACCCTTATTTTGGCCCACCCTGTATATATATATATATATATATATATATATATATGTGATTATTTTTATTTATACAGACATGTACAGAATCTGCAACACTGGCATGTCGATGTTATCAATCAACAGCTATTATAAACTGAGATCTCATCAGGCAGAGTTAGAATTCGATTTTTACCTCAGATCATATTCGGGAAGGATGAAATGGGGAAGAAAAGAAAGGAAAATTAAAAAATTTGGAAAGTCACGTGGTTAAATTTGAGACCGTTGAAAGTCAAATATAAAATGAAATGGAATAAAATGAGATATAAGATAGAATATAAAAATATAGAAATATAAATTATAAATTCATTGTAGATAGAAAATAGGAAGGAGAAGGTGGGAGGGAGAAAATTCAAAAGAAAAAGGGGTGAATGGAAGAAGTAAAAAAACACATAGCTAAAGCTCTATTTGATATTGAGCACTTTTTATAAGCCCGGTTGAAATTCTTTGGATTATTATTATTATTAATATATATATATATATGTCCATTGACACTCTACAGTTTGATCTTCCATCGATACCTTCAATTTTACGGAAACACTAAACTCCCCCATAGGGCTAAAGATATCAAATGTTATTGATTCTTCAATGTTTTGGGAATGTAACATACTGAAAAATCGGTAACATTCGGTATCTTTAGCCCTGCAAGCTGAGTTTACAGTGTTTCCGTGAAATCACAAGTATTGATGGAAAACCAAACTAATGTTTAGTGTCAAGTGAAATTTATTTATATATATATATATATATGTGCTCTTGTACAAGTAATTGAGCACTGGTTATTTCTCACTCAATCGTACTATATATATATATATATATATATATATATATATATATATATGACAGATAGAGAGACAAAAACAAAGGAAGAGTAAAGAAAAAAGAAGAGAAAATCCACAGCCTGCCTAGAATTGACATACCTGAAGTGAATAGGTGAGCTCTAATTAGGCTAACAGCATTCTCAAACTAATAAAGTATTTTTATGCAAAAATTTATTTGTTAATTTGGGTTGTTCTTTCACACGTGATGCTTTACAAAACACAGAGACGAATAATAAGAGTCACTGGGTTAAGAGTGTGGAGTATACAGGATTAATGGAAAAGTAACACATGTTTTGTGGAGAATATTTATATAAATATGATTATCTAATCAAAACTATCTTTTTGATAAGCTTCTACAAGTTCACACACACACATATATATATAAAGTGTGTCAGATTATGTTGAAAAGAAATCAATAAAGTGCTCGATTGCAAAAAAGTGAGAGCTAAATATAAATTTTTTATTTAAAAGCTATAAACATGTAATGTATAGTTTTTAAATAAAAAATTTGTGTGATTATATATATATATATATATATATATATATATATATATTTGTTTTCGCCCAAAAATGAACCACTGTATAGTGTAGGTTTTTTTCAAGGCATTTTAATCCAAGAACTTTTTATTCTTTGTGGATTTTTCTGATGATTTTGTAGTGTTGCAAAGACGATATTAACATAAAAATGCTGTTTGACTCATGGCAAATGAAACGGACCGTAAAAAATACATCTCACAGAAATGTTATGTCTATTGGTAATGCGAAAAAAATAAAGAAAAAAATAAAATAAAAACATGGTTGTTGGAATATAAAATAAACCTGACCTATCTATCTATCATATATATATATATATATATATATATATACACACACACACACATGATGAGTATTCAATAGGTGGAACACATGTTTGTGGAAGATTTTAATATATATATTTAAGGAAAGTTTAAATTACAGAAGGAAAACAATTCAAGAGTTTTCCCGGGTGAGATTAATTCATATATGTCTTTTGTAAAAAATGATATTATTAAGTGTCCAAGATATGATTAAATACTACAGATAAACAAACTCAATGATTAACAGGTTATATCAATCAGAGCTTTCATATATTAGGAAGATTATAATATATATATATCATATACATTTCCAAGTTTTTCTTAAATGTAATTTTGATGATAAAGTAATTTTCTGAAATGCATGTACATATGGATAAGCATTGTTAAGTGTTCATTTCTGAAGCTGGATTGTAATATTTAAAATAAATCAAGGGAGGCGCGAGAGCGCACTACCCCGTAATAGATTTTAAGAATGGCCTATGTTGGAAATCTTATTTCTTTGATCAATCATAACTCAAAAACCAATAAACCAAATTAGTTAAAACTTTGCACAAAATTTGTATTTGATAGGTTCTATAAGTGTGTAGAATTTCAGCATCATTAGTCAAGGCAACCCAGAGATCCAGAAAGTTCAATCATGAAATCAGGTTATCTGTGTGTACGTACGTATGTATGTGCCACCCTGTATCTCATCAACTATTTGATGGATTCAGCTAATTTTTGGCAGAGAGAGAGGTTCTAGGGTCTAATTGATGGCATTTTAATTTCAGTTTACCATATACCTTAGTTTTCCAGAAAATTCCCAAAAACCTTATTAGAAGGCATTGTATTGAGGCATAACCTTTACAAAAGTAATGATATTCCATGAAAAATGCCAGTATACTGAAATCATATGCCCTTAATAGGGTTAAGATGAAAATTCATATACACTAAATGTACAAAAGCAAGGAAATTCCCAAATTTTTACACTTTTATTGTCATTAAGGGTATGCGAGCACAACAGGGCTATGTATTTTTCTTCAGCGCACCTCACACACTTCATTCACTCATGCATAGATATTTATACTGTAGTGATGTGATAATGAAATGGTTTGGTTGATACGTAGTCATACCTTTAATTAATGACAATAAAAGTGTAAAAATTTGGGAATTTCCTTGCTTTTGTACATTTAGTGTATATGAATTTTCACTTTAACCCTATTCAGTATACTGGCATTTATCATGGAATATATATATATTTATTTCAAATATTATATATACATATAATTTATACTAAATTATATATAAATTATACTAAATTATATATAAATTTATACTCATTATATATCTTTATATATATAATTATTTAGTATAAATTTTAATGTATGCAAACATTTTTGCTACACATTTGCAGACATGTTTCCATTTTAGCTGAACTTCCTCAAAAGTTCTTAGTATAAAGGCGTTTCTTATCTTCACTTTCATACTAAGAACTGAGAAAGTTCAGCTGATTTCCAGCTATAGCTGAAACATTTCTGCAAATGTGTAGCTAAAATGTTTGTATAAATAAAAATTTATACTAAATATATAGCTCTACTTGTTATTGAGCACTATTATATAAACACAGTAAGGATTCACTGGATTAACTCTTATGAATAAAACCTCACCGGTATTATATAACATAAAAAAAATCAACTCTTCGCAGTTGGAACAGATGCAATCCAATACAGCAGATCCAGCACACATTAAGAACTCAATATCCTTTTTGACAGAGTTTTATAACAATAATAAAAGATAAGATCCTTTTAATTATTTATTATTGTTTATATATATGTATAACATATAATGTACGGATTATTCAGTCATGACCATTGGTTTCATGCTTAATGTGAATCGTCAGATGATTTTAATTTTTTAAGCTCTCTAGCTTTGCCGATCAAACATGAAACCAATGGTTATTACTGAATACATTTTATTTAATCGAGAAAATCTTCAAAAATATTTGTTCAATCAATACATACTTGAATTTTTGACAAAATATGGTTATTAGATTTAAATCTAAAAGTTCAATTTTATACACGTTAAAAAGTTGATGTAAACATTTACTTTGTTGTCGTCATATTCTAAATAATCTGTTTCAACTGCCAAATTAAAAAAAAACATTTTGTGGATATATCCGAAACATCGGGAAGTTTCAGCGGATGTCCTGCTGGCTGGGCAGGCTGAGAGCAGGCTCGAAGCGTTCCCTCAAGTAATGGAGAGGCGTCTGTAGAGCCAAATCTACTCATGATGGCCACTGGTATCTAGAGAATCTGTCGGTTCTCCTACATACAAAATAGGGTGTGCAGTCCATACGCGTAAACTGAATGACGACAACAACGATACTTGTGAATGCTGAAGACTTTCGAACCTATTATTATAAGGCTCTGCGCAAGGAAAATTTATACCTGTTTTTTAGAATGCTAATACTCACTATTAGTATCACTATATATATATTATTCAAATTCACACAAAAGTTGGGTTGATAGCTCAATAGTGTATACATTACTAGAGCTCAACATATAATATACGTTCCGAATTCGTTTTAAAAATACATTGTTATCCATGCAATTGTTTCTGCCCATTTTCAAAACATACATTTTTTTTTATAATAATTTCAATAGGTTTCCAAAACGCTTCTTCAGTGAAATTTTCTGCATTAAATAAGGCCCTACAAAAAATAATTCGAGGAGGAAAAATTAACTAAAAAGGGCTTTTGAAAACATCTTGAAATTATTTTCAAGAAAAAAATGTATGTTCTGAAAATGGGCAGACACAATTGTATGAAGAAAAATGTTTTTTTAAAACAAATTTGGAAAATTTATTAAATTATTTATAAATATATATATATATATAAATTATTACTATAAACAGACCATATTTATTTTTAAACATAATGAATTAAAAAATAAAAGAATGAAGGGACTAGCTAACTGGTTTTGAACCTCGCTCAACAAAGATACATCCAGGTTAAGATTAAGAGAGAAAAAACAATCATACTATGAAAACTACAGGAGGGGAATGGGAGAAAAAACAATCCAATAAAATAGAAACAACATTAAGTCAGATTTTTTCTTTTCTGGCGAAGAGAAGGTCGCAAAGACTTAATATAAATAGTTTCTTGAATCTTGAGATAAAAGAGAGAATGTGACTTACTTCGAATGGAGAATAAGTCAGCATTAAAATTAGAAACATAGGAACAGCTATTTATTAGATGTTCAGCAAGCGATGACCCGTATGTATTGTTCAGAACATCCAACAGTAAATAGTTTGCCTGACAAATTTTTGTGGGTCCATGTTATTAGACTCAGATGTTTAATCTTTGCGATGTCCTTCCAACATAGTGCAACTACATTTAAATAAATAATAGAATT
This sequence comes from Sepiola atlantica, assembly GCA_963556195.1. NCBI lineage: Eukaryota > Metazoa > Mollusca > Cephalopoda > Sepiida > Sepiolidae > Sepiola > Sepiola atlantica. Next base: position 89,012,709 of record OY744529.1, on the reverse strand, counting down.
ATCATGGTGTGTGTGTGTGTGGGGGGGGGGGGCATCTTTTTGAATAGACATCAAAATCTGCCTCGTATATTGGAGGCAAAATTGTTGTACAAAGAGATTTGTTTGTCGAATCTATCATTACTATTACCTAGCCATGGTAGGCAAAGGTAATTGTAACATCTGTCCACCAAAGCTGTTTTACTTTTATAGAAATTCGAATTTTTCTTTCTGATAGTAAATTGAACAATGTCAAATTGGTAGTCATTGTTGCAGAGGATCTTAGTGATGAATTTAATTTCATCATTCATCTTGGTCTTAGAAAAAAATCATTAAGGCTCTATGGATGAAGGTCTGAATCAAATTCAACTTTTGTTTCGTGGGACAAAATGAGTTCCAACGAGTATATAGACATCTATTTGAAAAGATGTTCTCCCCCCCCCTCCGCCATAATAATTCTATTATTTATTTAAATGTACTTGCAGTTTGAACTACGTTGGAAGGACGTTGCAAAGATTAGACATTCGAGTCTAACAACACGGGCCCACAAAAATTTGTCAGGCAAATTATTTACTGTTGGATGTTCTGAACAATATATACGGGTCATCCATTGCTGAACATCTAATAAATAGCCGTTCCTGTGCCTATTTATTATATAATAAATAGTCGTTCATTTATCTCCAATTTTAGTGTTGACTTATCCTCCATTCTAAGTAAGTCACACTCCCTTTCATTTCAAGATTCTAGAAACCATTTATATTAAGTCTTGTGGCTTTCACATTGTAAGCAAAGAGAAAATCAACTCGGACTTAATGCTGTTTCTGTTTGATTGAATTGTGTATTCTCCTATTCCCTTGCTGTAGTTCTCATAGCATGATTTTTTTCCTCTCTTAACCTTGATCTATCTCTTGCGCGAGATTCGAAACCGGTTAGCTAGCTCCTTCATTCTTTTATTTTTTAATTCATTATGTTTAAAAATAAATATGGTCTGTTTATAGCCATAATAAAATTTTGTATTACAAAAACAAATTAAAAAAATGTTATATATACATAAAAAAAAAACAATAAAAGAATCATTATAATTAATAAAATAACAACTATAAATAATTGTTTGCTTGGATTATTTGTCAGAGAAAAAATACTACATTTCCGATTAAAAATAGCTGTTTTTTATTTTTTTATTTATTTTATTCACAATTTATTCACGGGATTTTCAACAAATAATAACTTGTGGAAAATCCGGCTATCCAAACAAATTAAAGAAGAGCTAAACTTACCCGAAGGGCTGAGGTCCGACAAGACAAGGGACTGCATGTGCCCTACTCAGACAGGGCACATGCACACTTTGAGTTTAGCAAAAATGCCAACTAAGCATAAAAATGACTCAGATGGGTTGCTTGATACTCTAATATTTACTTTTTAAGGTTAAATAATTCTTTTGGATTTCCCTCGGGCAACGCTGGGACACGAGTCTTACTAGTTTTTAATAAAAACTAATGGACGTTGAAAAAAAGAACAAAAACATGCCTGTGGAATGTCATGGTACAAATGAACAATTAAATACAAGTTTAACATTTTCTTAAATGAAAGTGTATATTTCTACAAGTATTTCATTAGTAAAATAAATTTTAATAGTAAAACTGTTTTACAACAATTTATTTTATTAATGAAATAATTGTAAAAAAGTCAAGTTTTTCCTCATTAATAAAATACTAATTATAAAAAACTTGTATTTTACACCAAAATATTTGTTTTTCCTTCTTAGTGGTTGGAGTCATTTTCATTTAATTGTTTTCAAATAAATCTCAAATATACAAATAAAAAACCAAACATAACTTTTATTCCTGCTTTTAAAGTGAATAAATAACTTTTTCTTGCTGTAAAAAAAAAAAAAAAAAAAAAAAAAAATCAATTCAATCTCAGATTCTTTTGGATAAATAAAAAAAGGTTTTTCCTGCAGTAAAACAAATATATATAATTTATTTTCAAATAATAAAAAACAATCAAATTGTTGAAAACAAATTATTAATTGCCTGAAAAAAATTCCGGCCTAAAATATAATAGGGGTTAATTTTTGGATAAAAAAACGGTTCTCAATTTTCGATTTCAGAAACGGGTTATGAGCAAGTGGATACTTTCTATTTTACTCGTTTATTATTTTTAAAACTAAATTTGTTATAGTTGACAACTATTACATTTGCCATGATAAAGAAAAACGACCCCCCCCCCACATGGTCTCAACTTTGTAAATTACAAAAAAAAAGATTTAAAAAAAAAATCTTCATTAAGTCTTTTCTGTCTTTAATAATAAAGACGAAAAACAAAGTAACCATTTCACATTACTCAGGAACATATAATTGTTTTATTTGACCAATCAATGTTTTAGGCTTTTTCATTTCATTATATTATCAGTTTTTAATGGGGAATTCATTTTCATTTTTATGCTAATACAAAATCAAATTCCTTGACTTTGAATATCGAAAAGACCATATAAAATAACCTTTTTGTTGTTTATTTCCTAATTAATAAAATGTTACTATGTTCATACACAGTAAATTTCCTCAAAATTAGAATATATGACAATGTTTTTATCCAAACTACCAAAATGTGAAATGAAAATTATGCCTATGTTTTTCTGTAAAGAAGACTACAACTTCATTACTTGCTGCTCGGATGGCAAGTAGATTTAGCTAGTATATATATATATATATATATGTGTAATTATTTTTATTGGTGATTGCAGCGTTCGTTGTTTTATGCTTACTATTATTTCGATTGTCTCACTTCCTAAGTGATTAAGATGCAGAAAATTGCATTATTAGTCGCCCTTAACTTTATAGGACGTATTTTTCGTTAATATATATATATATTTATTTATTTTATATGTACATAAAAATAATCCATGGACACGTGTTTCTGGTTCACAGCCGTCATCAGCATGGCTAACTTAGACAGAGATCGAACCTTCGATATTGATGTCTATAGTCCAGCGTTTTACCATCGGACCAAGACGCTCCGTCTAGAAATATGTACGATTTTTATCACCTAAATATTTAATGTATTTTTATGTAATTATTTTTATTGGTGATTGCAACGTTCGGAAGTGAGACAATCGAAATAATAGTAAGCAAAAAAAACAACGAACGCTGCAATCACCAATAAAAAATAATTACATAAAAATACATTAAATATTTAGGTGATAAAAATCGTACATATTTCTAGACAGAGCGTCTTGGTCCGATGGTAAAACGCTGGACTATAGACATCAATATCAAAGGTTCGATCTCTGTGTAAGTTAGCCATGCTGACGACAGCTGTGAGCCAGAAACACGTGTCCATGGATTACTTTTATGTACGTATAAAATAAATAAATATATATATATATATGAATGTGATAATATTAAAAAAACAGTTATTTTATATAAATCAGATCGATTATGAGAATCAAATTCCAGAGTAAAAGTGAAGCTCAATATTCAAACCGTTAAATAGTTATTTCAAAATGTGTAATAAGCTTTTCACTGCTTCCAAAGTGATAATAAATCACAGTATGACATAACTTTGATCTGTCAGTATGTATATATATATATATGTGTGTGTGTGTGTGTGTGACATAAAACCTATTCTATTTGGTAGGTACATATTTCTGGCTTCATTGAACAGAAGCTGAAATTAACTAAAATAATTTAGTTAAAGATCATTTTCAACATTGTCTCACACACACACACACACACACACACACACTCACTGAAGAAGACAAGACAGGAAACTACCAATCACCAAGCACTGTTGATTATATCAACAAACTTAGATCTACAGAAGTTCTATCAACGATATTGAGCACTCTCCCCTATAAATACAGCAACTAATACAACTATATTATTAATAAATGCATAAATACAGGTATGAATATATGCAGGCAAATACATTCACACACATATTTGCATACATACATACATACAATACCTGGCGAATATACTCTGTGCACCAAGTGCAAAAGAGATTTAAACAATTGCACTTAAAGGGACGGTTAGAATCCTAAAAAGATCTCTTGGCTGGTGTCTCTGAAATAGCGAGTGCATGTCTGGCATTTTGTAGGATGACCCATCCCCAACAAAAAAAAAAAAAAAATACATAGATCTACATGTGAATGAGATTTTTACAAATGATTTGGACAAAATGTTTTGAAAGAAAAATTCAGGGACCAAATTCTTACCTTTACTTCTGCGTGATTTTCTTTCAGGGATTTTGGCCTAAAATGAAAATTAAAAAAAAACAAAAAAAAGAAACTCCATCAGATAAGAAAGAGATTGACATATCTTTTGCTTATAAGTTTGTCGTAAGTGTGAAGTAGAAACACAGGATAAAAATACTTTGAATTTTTATCAAAGCAAAGATTACCAAGAATAAATAGCAAATCATTTTCTTTTCCAACTGAAGAAAGGCATGAAAACAGAAGGTGAGTGGGGAGGGGGTTAAATCTAGTCACGCTCCACTTCTTTGTTAAGAGAGACATTTTTATACTCTATCATAGTAGCATGGGTTCAGGGGCAGAGGTGGGGGAGGAGAGAAAAAGAAAAATATTATTTTGCATTTAATTAAGTAGGACAGTCTGAATTAGACGTTGTTGTTGTTGTTGTTCGTTTTGTGGGCAAGGATTGAAGGTGTTCTCTTGGACCTTTCCTCGGGACTGGTAACTTGAACATGTTCTGTTGTTCCTATTCACTTGCCTCCTCACGAGAGCAGAGTCAGACACAAGGTCGGATTTTAATGTGGGGAAAAATCTAGCTCCCCAAATAGGGGCACTCTGGATTGGAATAAAAATCCATATTGCCTAAGTCTAGAAGGACTTCTTCACTGACCGAGAACAGAATATGCAGCACCAGAACAGATACTACACTTAGTCACTGGCTAAAAGGCCAAGGAAGAAATTGAACATGTTCTGTTGTTGAAGAAAGAGATAATAACAATTTAAACTTATATTTTATTTCCTCAACTATTGGAGATCTACATTTCCTTAGCTAGGAGTTATTTCTGATTGGACGATCCCACCACAGGTCTGAGTGTCCCTTACTATCAGGACCTTACATTATTATATCTATTTTCACCAGTGGAAGGGGGGAGGGTAGATGGGCCGGTGGCCCAAGGCATCCAATCATATTCAAACTATCCCTCTTTCTCATAATATTTTTTAGTACTAGGACTTATACTGAAGTATTTGGGGCAAACAATCAAGAAGTTGGCCCCTGGCATCACCAGACCTTGATGTGCCACTAAAGTTTACTTGGCAACTAAAATTCAACTTCAAATCTTTTCCATGTCACTTGATTTAACTAATCAATCAAATCCACTTATACACACGGAAAGAGAGGGGAGGCACAGCTGACCCTAAAAGTAAACATCCGTACACTTATCTTTACTGCTAAGTAATATGCAACAACTAGAAGTACCCATGACCCATTGAATAACAACCACTATTACTATTTATTCTACTTTGATATCATACAAAATTCATAAACTCTGACATATCTTTTAAGATATTCTTCTTGCATAATTAGAAAGATGGGTCGTTCATTTAAAAGCATTGCTGGGTCAGTATTATTAAAATTGAAAATAGAAGCCTTTATCAATGAAATATTAATTTATTATTTTTTACTTTAATCTTATTAATTTCGGAATAATATTCCATCATCAGAGTTGACCAGTATTGTGTCATTTTTTCAAAAAATAAAAATAAAAACAAACTTGTTTTTGTTTTTTGATATAATGTCCTTGTTAATGGGTGTTATCCGCAGAGATGTTCTTGGCGGTTATGAATTCAAATTCTGCTTGTAGAACGAAGAAAGCATTGGCATGCTCCAAGTTTAGAAAGATGTCTTGTTCATTTAAAAGCATTGGTGGGTCAAAAATGACAATACTGGTCAACTCTGATGATGGAATATTATTCCGAAATTAAGATTAAAGTAAAAAAAAAAAAATTAATTAATTTTGCATTGATAAAGGCTTCTATTTTCAATTTTAAAAATAATTAGTTTCTTTACTTCTATATTAACTTTAATTTTCTGCGGTGCTGTCTTCATGGAGGCAGCCATCTTTGACGTTTCTTTCCTTTAGACGGATTGAACTTCTGTTCTCTTTTTTAAAAGGGGAGTTTTTGTCTCGAAATATCAAAAAGTTTTCCACCATCCCGGATTTTATTAATATTCACAGTAAGTCTTATATTTACTGATACTGTATGTTTAAAATCTATCGAAAAATAAATAATTGTGAAGAGTAATACATCAAACATTGTCTTCGATTATTTGTTTTTGTTCATCCTCTCTTTCACCATTCCAGTTTTCTGCATTGCTATCAGCCTTCTTAAATACCCACATAATTATTATTATATTATTATTCACTCACTAAAGGTTTTCGCACAAGTCATTATCAATGATTGCTCACTGACAATAACCAGTGATGTTCCCTGGAGTCTGAGTGACAACAAGTCTCCACAACTTTCCAGCACACTCTGCGTCTTTCGATAATCATTGCAAATAATTTTGCGTTATCGCAGCAGCCGCTTACTATTGATTTCTAGTCAACAACGATCATTGGTCTTCTCTGGAATTGAGGTGGAAATAAGCCTTCCCAAGTTTCTAGTACATTTTGCACCCTTCCAGTGGAGGTTTGGTTGATGCTCTCCCCTTTTTTGTATTATACTACGTGTAGCTGTGAGTCGTTGGATCACAGCCACGGCCATTATTTATTCCAGTTTGATTTCATACAAAAATTCATAAACTCTGGCATACTTGTTAAATATTCTTCTTTCATAACTAAAGATAATAAATCTCTTTACTTCTATGTTATCCTTATTACTATTTTTATAGAGAAGTATTAGTATTCTTTATTATTCTTACATAGATAGAAGAAAAGAGTTATTATTTTGCCATCTAATTTACATATGTGTTTGTGGTTTGTCTGTACACATGTATGTAAATTAGATGCCAATGCTCGCTGAAAAAAAGACACTCTTTAAAAAACAGTATAGAGATGGGTGACTTGCTCAGTTAATTATAAATTATGGCTAATCAGAACAATTAAAACAGTTTTTTTTCAAACATAACTCAATCCCAGAACTAAAGTATATCTTACATTGTATTTTGTGTTATCTCTGTTTATATAAAGTTAGGTATGTGTATATATTTATATGTACAGGATTCACTCCTAAAACTAATTAACCGATTATTATGAATTGTGGAACACAGCTGTTAGGCATAAGGGTCCGTAATGTGGGATATAGTTAGTTCAATTCAGTTTTATGCAAAGAAGGTAAAAAAGAGTGAAAAATCCTTTGTGAAAATTCAGATAAGCCCCGATTTTGTAAAATTTTAACAATAGATATTAGACATCAATGAAACATCCCAATTTCAGTTTCTTTGGAAAGGGTTTTTAGTGGACATAATATCGGCACAACCTCACATTCAAAAATTCAAATATATCAGATTGGCATTGAATTTTATCTATAGTCATTAGACACTAATATAAGAAAGTTCCCTGAGTTTCTACTTCGTCTAAGCTTAAGTCTTAAATTTTAGACATTTTCTAGAATCAAAATCATATAAAGGCTTTTGATTAAAATTGGAATAAGAATTCTAGACATAAGGTTTAATATATTGATTTTAAAATTGTTCTGTTCGAGGAAATTATTTTACCCATTCTGGGACGAGTATTCTTCTAGTTTATTTATATAAAAAAAAAAAGTAGAAACAATTAACACGACAAAGAAGAGTTAACTTGTCCACCCAATTTATATCAGGGAAGTTTGTGCCGAATTTTAAAAGGCAATAAAAACACCAAAAAATTAATGCCATTAGATATTGTTACAAAATGTTCATGAATGGTGGATTTTGATATGTTAAACCTTTCTGCTAATTCTGGTGTAGTATAAAGTGGGTCATTCTCAATTAATGTCTTGACTTGGTCATAATCTGTAGAGGGTGTCTGCCTCAGTGCTCGTCATCATTAAGGCTAAACTTTGTGAACCATTTCCGTACAGTTCTGTTAGTTAAAGCATCTTCACCATACACGCAACATATCTTTATTGCTTTTGAAGCAATTTTGTCTTCATGGAAACAGAAAAAGCATCAAGTGCCTAAAATGGGTTTTACAATCTTCCATTTTGAAAGGGCTCCAAAATTAACACAAGTTAAATAATTTTTAACCTTTTTCTCAAAAGATAGCTTGAAGTATGCTCTAACCGAAAATGTAAGCACATATCTGTTAATAATTGGACATTTTCTAATGTGTCGATACATGAACTACTAAAAATCGGCACGGATTTTCCGGACAGCCATATATTTATCAGAGTGTAGAGAGTAGTAAATTCGTCCAAAACATACAATTTCAAAAATGGGTACAAACGAAATCTATCAATTCTCATCATTTTCTGTGCTCTTCTTAGCTAGGAATGAGTATATTCAGTAGCTCATAAGTGTGATGGTTGTGTCTTTTCTGCCATAGGTGTCGCACTGTCATTCGGTATTTTTTTTTGTGTTTCATTTATAAAAAAATGTCTGAAAGCGAAACTTATGTCCTTGAAAGGGGCATAATAAATAAGACAAACACATATGTTGAAAAGAAGAATAAGTTTATACTACATAAATACAATGTCACCAGTGTAGCTTCTCCTACTCATTTCCTTGAGTGGCCTACAAAGTTTTATATACTTATCGAAAGAGTCTATTGTGTATCTAAACAGAAACTGTTTCTCAAAATAAAAGCAAACAAATAAAAAAAGAGTTGAGAAAGAGGTTAAGGAAGACTGCAGGATACATTGGCGAAAATGTCTGCATAAAAATGGAAACAGATAAAAGCTTGAAAAATGTAAATCTATGAAGAATTACAAATAATAATTTAGATTTTCTACAGTTTTAATCATTTTTGATAATTTAATTAATGTTTAAATCAATTTTTGCTTACCTGAGATTTTAAGAGTGATTTAACCCTCTGATAATGTTCCCTGCGAGAGGATTCTTGTTTTTCTGTTAATCTTTGAAGTTCAGCCTAAAAATAGAAAATATTGATATTCATCATTATTTTGTGATCTAAAAAAATATTTTTATCAGCCTCAGAATACTCAAAATTAGTCTGAGAATTTATGCCCCCCACCCCTAACTCTAGGCATGACAAATTTATGACCTCCCCAATAACTCTAGGTATGAAATATTTATGACCCCCCCCCCCCAACTAACTCTAGGCATGACAAATTTATGACACCCCCCAAATAACTCTCTCTCTCTCTCTATATATATATATATATATATGTATACAAACATATATATATATATGTATATATATGTATGTATACACACATACACCAAATTTTTAACTTTCAACTCTTCAGATTTCAAAAGATAAAGATATATGAATAAAAAAGCTTTAATATTTGTCCTTATTTGATTGATTTTTTAGTTAAATGTTAAAAAAAACCCATCTTAATTGAATAAATTATTAAAATAATTTCTTGTGTGATAGAAAGAAAACACTAAAAGAAAAAAAACAAAAAAACAATGAAATAAAATAAAGTTAATTTTAATTAAAATCTATAGAAAATGGTTGAATCTATAAGTAAAGATTAACATTTCATGATGCAAGTTCATCAAGTCAGTAGTAGATCTTTGACATCAGTCTGTGAGGTCAGTGGTAAATCTGTTAGGACATGACATAACTTTACAACATTTTTGCATAAAAATAGTTATAATTAATTTTAAAAAATTGGAACAGTGTATTCAGTTTTTTTTCGTTTATTTTTTAAAGAAATTAATCTAAATATGTTTCAGAATATTTTAGGTGAGGATTAATACTTTGGATTATTGGTCCCCCGATTTATAAAATCGGGGTACTTATGTTTTGAGGCATGTCTGTCCGTCCGTCCGGATTTTTCTCCGCAACCATCCATTGAATTTCTCTGAAATTTTGCATGAAGTTGTAACTTTGGTCAGGTTAGAAAGTAACATTCTCTGATTTTTGAAAAAAAGTCTGGTTAGCCCCCCAGGGGGTCAAAAGGCCCCGAAATGGCAAAAAATTACATTTTTTGCCCCATAACTTTCCATTCATCCATTCAATTTCTCTGAAACTTGGCCAAAATGTGGAGGCAATTGTTCCTAATAGAAAATAAGTATCGCTGACCTTGGAAAAAATTTGGTTCGCGCCCCCAGGGGGTCAAAAGCCCCCAAAATGGCAAAAATGACCCTTTTCTCCCATAACATTTGATCCATCCATTCAATTTTTCTGAAACTTGGCCAAAATGTAGAGGCAATTATTCTGGATATAAAATGAGCATCCTTGACCTCAGAAAAATTCTAGTCTGCGCTCCCAGGGGGTCAAAAGGGGCTCAAAAATGCCTCAAATTGCCCAAATTTATTGCATTTTACACTCGCCACATACAGAGGGGGACCACGCATGCGCGGCTTGTTCGAACTACTATTCTCGTTTGGGTTTTTATTTTCACAACATTCCTGAGTTGGACAAATATTCAAAAGATACACCTGAAGAAGATTGAAGGTTACATTGACTGCAACGTTGTGAAAATAATAACCAAGATGAGAAAAGTAGTCTGAATATTCTAAATAACTCATTGAATCCGATATATTAGGAACTTAATAGTTGAATCCGGAAACCTGGACAGAATTTTGAATCAAAACCTTTTATTTAATCCACTGGGGTAAATTGTTCGCCTTTCATCAGCCATAACCATGTTAGTTTATGTTATTTTTAGTTATTATTGCTCACAGTAAGGATTGAACCTTCAACCTTCAGAAGACTGTCACTTAGAACTGTTTGTTAACCAATACTTTTACCTATTACGCCATATTTCCAGTTCAAAATACCATACAGGTTCTCAATTTCGACAAATATTTTAAAGTTTTGCTTGAACAATGCCAAGTTTAGAAAAGATTCACCTGAAGATCGGAGGTTAAATTGGCCAAAATGTTGTGAAAATAACAACCAACCTGAAAATAGTGATCCAATTGATCTAAATATATATTAAACCTTTTATTTGTCTAAAGCTCTGAAGATGAAGAAAGAAAAAAAATATTGTTTTGATTTTTGATTTTGATAAAAATATCTGCATCTAACATGATTTTTGAAGGCATTTTGCCTCTTTCTTTAAGTTTAAAATTTTAAAGATGCTTAAAAAGAAATGAACTTTCCCAAATTTATACCTACCAGCGATCATTCGCAATTTAAGTTCAATTTAAAAGAGACATTTACACCGTTAGTCCACACAACATCAGACATCACTTCTACAAGACCAGGAAGGAGTATTACGAAAAAAAATATGGTTAATACCTTTTATTTGTCTAAAGCTCTGACAAGGCTCGTTATATCAAGCGAAATTATTAGATAAAAAAGTCAAAATGAAGAATAAAAAATAAAAAATATTGTTTTTATTTTGATTTTAATAAAAATATCTGCATTTAACACATGGTTAAGTTTTATATATATATTTTTTCTTAAGAAATAAATTTTTGCCATTATTTTAGGGGGGGGGGGAATTCTCATCAAGTCAATTTTAAAATATGAGCTTTTTAAATTTTTGCAAGGAGTAGCCTTCAAGTAACATCGGGTACAGTGTCATGGTAAACCTGTTCTTTTCGATGGTGCAAAGTCCCACTAGAAAGTACATCTTGATGTAATGCGTTCGTCCCATTGTAGGGGGTGAGGGCACATGCAAAAGTCTCTAAGGTTCCTCAAATGGTTAGGCATGACATTGTTTCTAATAGTTATGTGTCACGGAGCCAACATCTTCGATGATGCCGCGTTAAAAGACTGAAAAGAAACACTCGTCTTTCTTTAGATGAAGAATTCTAGCATTTCCCAAAACATATTACGCAGGCTGGTTCACAAATGAAAACTAAAAAAAACAACAAAAAAAAACAGAAGGAATTTTCATCACTTACTTTTATTGATTGTATAATGTCGACATTACCTTTAACTAATTCCTTAACTAAACCCCAAATGATAATTGTTTACTTTTCAAATCAATCGACAACTCACAATGTTAAAACACATTTGAATTCCAAAAGCACATTCCTAACTAAATTCCAAACTTAACCTAAATTCTGTCAGTGCACTTTTGTAACCCCCATTGCCAGCTACTACAACAGCCATCATGAATTACCATTATTATTATAATTAGTATTACCCCCCCCCCCCCCCCCCCAGGTCCATCTCTCGATGAATGTTACAGAATAAAAAAAACAAAAAAAACATACCATCATGCGCGGAACTTCTGCAAAAACCACTAATTTTCTTTTAACCAATTCTGGAAGAACTTCATCCAATTCTTTCTTAACCAATGGATGTTGAAGACTATTCAATTTCTCTTGAACTTCTTGCAATTTACTCTGCCAAATTGAATCCTGAAAATAAATGGGACAGAAATTTCAATTGAAAAAGGTGGTTCAAAAAAAAATTTTTTTTTAAAGAAATTTATATCTAATATATAAAGTTACCTTGTCGAATTTTCCATGTTAGACCCAAATAGCTATACATCTGACAAATCGATTTTTTCCCCTTTTTATCCTTGCAGCATTTTCTTTACACTAAAGGAGTGTAATTCGCTTCAGTTGTTTTCCGAGAATAATTATTCTGGCAAAGAAGATTATTATAATAGAGAAAATTTTAAATAATGACCTAAAAAATCTTAAAATGTAAGGGAGATAATTCGTATTTTAAATTAAGGTCAAAATATGAGTTACCTCCCTTATATTTTGAGGGTTTTTTTTTGTTGCCATCTCTTAGTGACTTATACATTATTATTATTATTATTTAATTTTAAATTAAAATGAAATTAATGGATCCCAGCTAAATAATATTTAAAATAATAACATTTTTAGAGGGGCGGGATGGGGGTAGGTAGTGGTGGTAACATATAAAAAAGAAAAAAAATTTACTGACAAAAACGTAACTTAACCAAACCTGATAAGCATGAATGCAAAATATTTTATGAACTTTTTATGTCTGAAAGGAATCCATTTTGTTTTGATATGAAGTCTCAAATTGAATTACTACAAGAATGTTTTCCATGAAGTAAACCGTGGAATATGCTTATAATATTCTTAAAATTAAAGATCTGAAAATCGGTTCCAAAGTTAATGCAACAAATGTGCTTCTAACGTTTATTTTTAAATGACTGACCATTGTTGTTTTTCAAGAAACCAATATCTTTTTTTTTTGTCCTAGTTTTATTTTAACTTCAAAGGCAATTGTGGTTAAATAAAGAAAGATGCCCAGCAAGACAATGCACAGAGTATTTATAGTATGTATATTTGTCAAATAAGAACTATATATTTCTTAAGTGTAACACATTTTCCGGCACATGTTCGTCTTTGTCACCGAAAAAGATTTTTAGAAAAATTGAGATGGTCAAAAAGAGGGGGATCAGTCTACGTTGAATTAACATTGGAAACCGATCCCCCCTCCTAAAATGTAAAATATTTGAAATATTTTTCCAAAAACCCCAGAATTCTCTAGCAGCCTGATAGATAAGTGTACACCGAAAAAAGAAAACAAAAATGGTCAGTAAAACTCTGTGAAAAACGGACAATGGACAAAGACGAACATGTGCTCATTTTCTCACGATCATAGATGTTTTTCTAAACTGGATTTAAGAGGATTTTGAATATACCAACGTTTATACTATGTGCTTCAGACTTCTGTCCATCACAACTACTTTCAGAAACCTATCAGAGAGAAAGGATTTGATGGTCGAGAAGACATTGCCAGACATCCCATAGCTAGCAAGTTTGTGAAGCAACCCTTTGCGTCAGACCCTATCAAAAGCCTTTGATATGTCAAGAGTTATTGCCCTAGAAACATAGCTCCAATTAAGAGATTCACTTATCCTATGTGATATTACAGCATCAGCAGTTGATCTTGCAGGATGAAATCCATATTGCTTGAGATGATATGCTGTCATCAATGTTGTTAGAGAACATAGAAGGCAACTTACTTATAGGGAAGGTATGTTGGGGTGGGGGGTAGATTACAGGGATTTATAGTTTAAAAAGGCAAACATTGTGTCATATTTTTGCCCGCACTAAATAAAAAATTAAATTAATGGATCCCGAGTCATGACTGGTCAGTACAGCTAGTGAATAATAACATTTTTAGAGGGGCGGGACGGGAGTAGGTAGTGGTGGTAACATATATAAGTCCGACCCCCCCCCCCAAAAAAAAACGGTATAGTTTAAAAAAGAAGGTATATACAGTGATTCAGAATAATTGTTATCAATTTTTTATAGTTGTCAAAATCTCTTAGAATAGTTAATATTTTCTCAGAAATATCAATATTTTTCATTTTCACTAGTAAATAATAAGAAATTGTATCGAAAGCCTTGCTAAAATCTAAGTTTATATTGACATCTATACTTACCTGTATAAACCAATGTAATTATACCCAAACTATTGAAACAATCAAATGCCTTGCTAAAATACAAATATATAATGTCTGCATTATCCCTCTTCACCAAATATTAATTTATAATATCAACACTTTACAAATATATTAAATAACTAGCTACACCTACCCGGCATTGCCCGGGAATAAAAGGAAAAATAGCTGGCTTGTTTCGGAAGAAACGGAAATTAATTTTGGTGACTTCAAATTTGTAAAAAGATTATTTTGTGATATAGAAGCTTGTAAAAGTTTGTTTTAGTACTAGGCACTAATCAGGCAAGAAACACGCACACTTGAAGTCGCATAATTTAATATATTTATTTTTGAAGAACTCAAGAGAGGGAACTTAATATAATAATACACGATAACTTCCCTTTAACTTGCTTCAGTGAGTAAGGGAAAATGTCTCCACTCTAACAGTTTCCTTAGCTGGTATAAGTATTTTAAAAAATCAGAAAAAAAACTTGAAGCTAAATAAAATACAATTGTGCTAATAACAGTGAAAGGAGAAACAAAAAAAAAATAGGCTAGTCTGAATCATGTATTGATATGCCAAACAGATTGCTATTTGGGTCTGAGTTTGAAAATTCGACAAGATAACTTTGTATGTGAGATATTAATGTTGATTTACCATAGACAAAAGCATGTTGATTACAATTGATATCATCCATTATAAAATTTAATAAATGGTTTCTAATTACTTTTGCAGAAAACTTTACACAAAATATATATTCGAGAAACTGGTCTGTAATTACTTTTTAAATGTATCAAATCTTTTTTATGCCGTGGTATTACAAGTCTACAGGATTTGCAGAGGAATAGTACCTTTCCGAGATGTCCTGTTCACGGTATCCTTGATTGGTCTCCATGTAGAAGAATAGAAAGTGTACATTGGGTTTACTTTCGGCAACCTCGTAACTATCGCTTCCCTTATTTTGTCCTTTAGTCCTCACACATTCTATGAGTGATGTTTCTGACAAAGGGGGGAAGAATTGCTGTATCCTCGATTGGTCTTCATACATCCCAAAATTATGTGATGCACAAAATACCTCTCCTCAGTGAATCACTGTCCATGCGTGGTGAAGAGCCCCATCTTTCATGAGGTTAGCCTGTTGATTGCATCGGCATAGACAGGACACGGCCGATCTAGAGGAGTAAACCATAAACAAAAAATCTTTCTATTCTTTACAGAGAGTAGCAGTTCTTGTGCTGATCATCGACAAACGGATGCTTCGGCAGAAAAAAACATCACAGCTTCGTGGAACACCATTCTTGAAAACGAAAAGGTGTGTTGCTCCAATGAGCGGAGGAGAACCATAAAAATGTGGAGAGCTGTATACTTATCCAGCCCTGAAGATGCTTTTAGTAAGCACTTCAGTATAATCTGTTCATTTTGTTCTACATCATGTGGCGAATCTCTATGGAGTATGCACACACCCTTACAATTGCCGTTTTTATAAATATATAATGGATTAAATTAATAACAGAATATTGAAAAATAAACCATTAGGAGAAAATAAAATTAAAACATCGGTGCTTATGCTGTTCAGCGGCCGTATTAAAAAATTATTTTTTTATAAAAACAATATTATATACTTATTCAGCATTATATTCTTACTCACTGTACAAAAAAGTAGAAAAAATTATCCACTAGAACTTTAATTACAAGTATTTTTCCATTCTGCGTATCATAACAGCGATTCGTTCATTAAGCCTCCATCTTCTTAAGATTTCAAATTATCTGCCCTTGAAATCTTAAGAAAGAAGATGGAGGCTTAGTGAAGGAATCGCTGTTATGATACGCAGAATGGAAAAATATTTGTAATTAAAGTTCTAGTGGATAATTTTTTCTACTTTTTTGTACAGTGAGTAAGAATATAACGCTGAATAAGTATATAATATTGTTTTTATAAAAAAATAATTTTAATACGGCCGCTGAACAGCACAAGCACCAAAAGATCTCGTACAGAATAATGAAAACTATAAATGCAAAGGTTTTCGATTTTAAGAATAACCGAGAAAAAAAACAAACTAATTGATTAAATTTTATAAATTAGGAATTATTTTTTGAGTGAGTAATGCCCTTTTGCTATAATAAAGAGTAAGAATTAAAGTGGTCGACCATAATGAAAGATTCCCTTTTCATTGGCTCCTATATGAAGATGTAAGGGAGGGCGTCACTCCTTTCTGAGGATTACTCCACTTCTCAATGATCCTCACCTTATAATGCTGAGCGTTTAGCTGACAAGGGGGCATCAAGTACCATTTTTGCATCCTTGGTATGCCTGAATCCTAGTCTGACGACCCACCAATATAAAAATAAATAAATTAAAAAAAAAAAAAAAAGGCGCCAGGTCGATTAAAATGGTATACGAACCTCTTTGTGGGCTCTTTGCTTCTCTTCTTCTAATTGAACTTTCCAGGCTTCCTTGGGGTTGCTTGTCTGATTGCTAGAGAGATGCGACTGTTCAGGAATAGACGCACTCACCAAACTAGCCTCAATGTTGGAACCATCTGAACAAAAGTTAAGAGACAAAGAATCACATTAAAACATTGCAAGTAAAAATGAAAATGCTAGACGTTTAAAAGAGAAAAAAAAAACAAGTTACATCATATTCAATCAACCAATCACAGAAAGAAATACTGATAGATAGTGATGTGATAGATTTTCATTGAATGATCTACTAAATGTTAATAGATTAGATCTGATGACCTCAGAAGAAGATTAAATCTGCAGAGTATAGAGAGATGTGTGCAGAACAGGAGACTTCAATGGTATGTATGGCCACGTTAAAAGAATGGATGAGAGTTTTTGGCTTAGTAGATGTATAACAGTTGATGGTAGCAGGTCCAATTAAGAGGGGAAGGTCAAGGAAAACATGGGAGGAAGTGATAAGAATGGACTTGAATGAAGGAGGGATAAATAAAGAACTGGCCAGAGATAGGTTAGTTGGGAAGTCAATTTCTAAAAGCCGTCCAATACATGCCAGCATTTAAAACGGATGTTAAACCAATGATGCTGATGATGGTGATGGTGGTGATGCTGATGATGGTGATGGTGAGAGGCCAATCAGATTGACCTTATGAGACATATCGATATAAAAAAGTAACAGGTACACTCATGGCACACTTATTGGCAATATAATTTCAAGGGTTAAAACCAGTCACACTACATTCTGCTTAATTTATCTTTCATTATATACTAGCGGAACCCATCGCCCGACGTTGCACGGGAGAAAGTACTACCTATTGCATAAAAAAGAAACGGCCTATTGTTCTCCCCCCCCCCCATACCGTGTTGGTGAATGTTTTAAATTAAAAAATAAATAAAAAGTGGTAGAGTAGAATGGGATCGAACGCTGAAACTGGCGATCATGAAACCTCCCTTCTTAACGACTGCGCCACGGTTTCGAGATAAAAATGAATGTGAAAATAGGCGAATTAAGCTAAGCTTGTTTATTGGCAGCTTCTGCCGACAAATATAAAGTTAAAAAATGACACAGTTTAGGTAATTTATTTGGGCAAGTTTTCTATAATATGCGTGTTAAAGGTGTATGATTTTGAAAATGTAAATGTATCGGGGTCTACCAGTATCTTGGCGCTTATTTAATTAAATAGCAAGTCTGTAGCAAATTATGCTTTGAGTATCTTGGCGCTTATTAAAATTAAATAGCAAGTCGATTCGATCAAGAAATTGTAGCTGCCATGTTGAATGCTTAAATGTTGCAGGAACTGTGTTCATTAATTTCATTCGCTGAAATCCGGACTGAATTTTAATATAGAAGTCATAGGTAGAATTAGAAATAACATAATCTGATATTCGCGGAATATCATCGGAGTGAACGGGAGCGGTCATTAAGTCTTTGCATATTGCTTTATATTATGTAGTAAATTAATACCAGGCAAATAATAAATAAGGACGGACTGTTTTGTGAAAAGTAAATTGTGTTTATTAGTTCCCTGTGTTGATGAGTGGAGTGACAGTACATAATTGTTAGGGAGGAAAGTTTTTGCTACCACCTATATAGAGTTGGTTTTTTGGAGAGTCGGAGATGGCGGGCCAAATGTAATATTTAGTGTTAGTTGGAAAAAAATAAGAAATTTACTAAAACACACTCGAGTGAATAAGTGTGAGTTTAGTAGCCTGAGATGCATGTGGTTATTTTCCTATACCCGAGAAGGTACGGGGGAAAAATCGTCTCTACTTTATATATTAGAAAAGAGATTTGTCTGTGTGTGTGTGTGTGTATCCAGCTAAAAGTCAAAAGTTACACAAGACACACCCACACAGCTGATATCTTATTAGTCAGATGGGGGGGGGGGGTCAATATTTAGAGTGATTTTTATTATGCAGTAATTTATCAACGATTCTTTTCCAGTTGCCAAAGAAAGCGACAGAAAGAATGATAGAGAGAAAGAGAGAGAGGAGAGAAGGAAGCAAGTAGAGAGAGAGGGAGGGCAAAGAGGGGAGCAAGTAGAGAAAAAGGAGAGGAAAGAAGGAAGCGAGAGGGGAAGGGAATAAAGGGAAGTGAGTGGAGAGAGAGAAAAGGGAGGAGATAGAGAGAGGTATGAAGAGATCTATAGAAAGAGAGAGAAAGAAAGAGAGAAGTTTTAAAAGGAGGTTACACACGCTATTTAACACTTCAATTTTGTTGTCCATGCCCCTGGGCAATGCGGAGTAACCATCTTCATAAATAAATCTTATCTCTTATGCAGAGTTAATCTGGCAAAGAGATGCAGCTTTGAGTAATTTTAATGATTTTTCACACACATCCTACATACATTTTTCCTGATATAAAAAAAATGCTTTTGAATCATTTCACAAAATTGATGCTAACTTAAAATATTCAATTGATCTGTAGAATCATTTTTTTTTTTTTTTTAAGTTCTTCATTTATTTTCATCATCGAGATTCAACAGTTTAAAAAAAAATGAGTTTGATATAACTCTGACCAAAAATGTTTAAACCGGTTTTTATTTTGCTCTGATTTTTAAAAAAAATTGGGGGTCAGGAAGCCGATATCTTCAGACAGCCTGATCTGGTAGTACTAGAGAGGATGTATGGAAGTGATACCTGGCCAATTAGGGTTGAGGACATGCGGTTCATGGAGAGAAATTATATGAGTATGATACGATGGATGTGTAATGTAAGTGTTAAAGACAGGCTTAGATCTGCTGACCTCAGAGGAAGATTAAATCTAGATGGTACAGGGAGACGTGTGCAGAAAAATAGACTTTGATGGTATGGTAATGTTGAAAGAATGGATAAGAGTTCTTGGGTTAGTAGATGTAGAACGGTTGAGGTAGTAGGGTCAGCTCACAGGGGAAGACCAAAGAAAACATGAAAGGAAGGGATAAGAATGGATTTGAGAGAAAGAGGGATAAATAGAGACCTGGCCAGAGATAGGTTAGTTTAAAAGTCAATTTATAAAAGCTGTCCAAGATATGCCAGCATGTAAAACAGATGTTAAACCGATGATAATGACATGTATATTTACAATCATTTCTATTTTGTCTACATAATTTTGATATACTCAGTAGAATAATAATATCACTATTATATTCGGTTAACGTCTGTTTTACATGCTGGCATGTGTTGTACGGCTTTAAGAAATTGACTTCCAAACTTAACCTATCTCTGGTAAGATCTTTATTTATCCCTCTTTCAAGTTAATTTTTATCACTTCATCACATGTTTTCCTTGGCCTTTCCCTGTGAACTGGACTTGCTACTATGATACTATGAACTGTTCCCTGCCAGCCAAGACCCCGAACAATGGGAGGAAATGATACACAAAGACGATCGGCAGTAGGATGGTTAGTCAGCTGGGAGTGGCCGAGAGGGCGAATCATTTTCCGCCTATCAGTCACTCTGAAACAAAGACGAGGTGTTTAGGATTTCCGGTCCTGAGTCAATATATTTAGGAGTTTGAGTTAGTTTGCAACAGTTTTTATGTCAGTTTTTAGAATATGTTGGTGTACAGCAGTTTGAATTTGTGTCATAGGGAGGTCACCTCCCATGAGAGATTTCGTCCTTGGGCAGATGGGGTCGACCCAAGTGAGGTGAGGGAGATTGTAGATTGGCACAGACCAGAGATGAGGTAACTTCAACCGAACGACAATGATGCCGTGACAGATATCTATGAACAGACGTTTGGGGAGCCTTTTCTACGCTGACTGTATCACACACACTCAGAACACAACTGATTTATACACAATGTATAGGAGTTTTTTTTTTTTTTGTGAGTCTGCATTGCTTTTGTTTTTGTATACTTGTAAACCAGTGCTTGTGCCCTCGGCGATTGTCAGTGGAATAGACGACATAGCCATAACAGAAGGTAAACGAACAGGCGCATAAGCGTTAGGGGTCGGCAGTTGTCGAAGGGGCGGCACATAATCTTACACTACCTTAAATATAACAATTTTTAAAAATTGCAAGAAATTGGTTTTATTTCATCATTATAAACTAGCAGATTTACACAACATTTCCTGGGTATCAAATATGTCGAATATAAGTAATAAAACTTGGGAAAGGTATGAATTTTGTTATGATCGTGTTTCAACTGATGTCCTCTGCCAACACCTCAATCTTAGGTCTCTGTCATCTGTCCTGTTTTAACGACGTCTTAGATGGTCTGGGCATGCAGCTAGTCACCCAGGGGGAGAGCGAATTCACAATATCAATCTCCACGTTCCGACCTTGTGTCACATTTTGTGTTGGAAGGGAGTTAAAAACCAACCATCACTTAATAAAAAATTTTTGGTTTGAGGCATTTTTCATCGTTTATTGTTTTTTTGTTTTTTTCCAAGATTGGTGAGATTCCACCACATGGAGAGAAACTAATAGTCACTATAACTACAATTTGTTTCTTACCAGAAATATCTTCAGCGATACTATCTGACGTTTCCTCAGCACCTCTAAAATCACTGGCAGTCTTCACCGAGCACCTGCTGCTGCTGCTTCCATCACTATGACTATCACGATGAGATGACTCGTGTCCATTTTTATGGTGGGAACGGCTGAGGAGAAAATAAAAAGATACCAAAATCATAATAAAAATAATTTTCAGAAAATATAAAAAGGAATAAATTAAATATATACTACCGATAACACACTATAACCTTTATTACCACTTTAAATTACTGATTCTTTCCCTATATATAATTGCATGCTCTTATATTTATCGTTTTGTACATCTAATATATAAAGTAAAGTTAGTCTCTTTATCATCGATAGCTTTCTTCCTACAAAATCAATATTAGATTCTGCTTCGTTAGTTTTTATTATGGATCGGTGCAACAAGTTGTTAAGAATAACATTTAATTTGATTTAATTCTTACAAGAAAACACTTTGTATCCAGGTGGGAATTATTTTCAAATGGCCACCATCTAAAAAAGGGACATAATTCTGTATTCGTCAATACAGAGTTGTTTCCCTTTGATTGGAACAAAAATATATTTTAAAAAAAAACTAAAACAAAACTGGCATAGTTTAAAAAAAAGAAGAGCAATTGCAAGTGAATACATTACTAAGTTACACTTGATAGGTA
Source organism: Sepiola atlantica (assembly GCA_963556195.1). Lineage (NCBI taxonomy): Eukaryota > Metazoa > Mollusca > Cephalopoda > Sepiida > Sepiolidae > Sepiola > Sepiola atlantica. The sequence goes on along the minus strand of OY744529.1, from coordinate 88,990,740 downwards.
CAGCTACTCACAAGAACCGTCTGGCTAATACCACAGCAAAAAACTTTCCTTTCCCTCTCTCTCTGTACCAAAAATCAAGCGGAACTTCCATGAACAAATTTTATTTCCTAGAACATCACATCTGTGGAACAAGATACCACAAGTTTGTTTCTCAACTGACTACAGCATAGTCTATGGCAAAATGTGTGAGCTTTTGGGGAGCTAAGTGCTCCCCATTATATTCGTAATCCTTATGCCAGACTTATTTCAAAAACAGTAATTCTCTGCGTTTTGAGATCACTGAGTGCACCTGTGCCTCAATCATATTTGGAGGACTGAAGGTCGGTGTCAAACAAATTCAATGACAGGTGCATGTGATGGAGTCAGAGATCAGGCAGTCGTCGTTTGAGAACATCAGTTATGAAACTCAAAAATAAACATTTGACAAGGCGTACACTGATGACACCAGTATTCCCTCTTTCTCTCTCTCTCTCACTCCCCCCTCTCTCTCTCTCTCTTTCTAGTAAAGAGATTGAAAATGAGAGACTGGTTTTGAATTCTGACAGACACACACGTCTTGTCGCGTTCTCTGCTAAGTTATAAAAATGTGCTTCGGAAGAAAATAAATATATATTTTTATATTAAAAAGTAAAATGGTGTGTTCCATTATTACATAAGATTCTTTTGCAGTACGATGGTCCCCAGCCAGCCAGCCAATCCCAGAAGCAGACCGACAGTGACTATCGTCAGACGATAATTGCTCACTGGCCATAACAAGGCGAGACATTGCACATACGTGCACATGTTGTCACACATCGCCCCGTCGTCACATAAAGATCGTCCAGCCGTCCAAAGCAAACGATGTTGCCACATTGGTGCCGGTCCCAAGAGATACCCCAACGTCCAAAGTAATATTACCACAGGTCATCTTCAAGTTTAATGTGAACAAATACTTGTCGAGCTGTATTCTTGGAAAATCAAGTCCTCTTGAGTAATCTTCTGCCCATTCGTCCCACTGCTTCCAATCCTCTCGTGATGGCGATCATTGTCTAACCAACAATTCTTTTAACCTTTATCCTCGAGTGGTCCCCAGGGCCTTGATAGGTGGTGACCCATCAGTAAATAAAAAAGAACACACAATTGGAATACATGTGGTCTTCAAGGCATTGAACTTCACTTAGTGTAGAATGATTTCCAAGACACACTTGCACTACATTTTGTGCCAAGTCACCCAGAATATGGCACAAAGTGACTTCCACGGCACATACAGACACATTACAATCAGATATTTATCTTTCTAAAAAGAGTAAGAATTAAACCCAAGAATTAATTGCGACTTTCTAAGACGTGCAATATATAAAACTCTTCAACTGAAGAGCATTTAAACTTACCGTTTTGATTCTGTTTGTGGAGAAGAATAAGAAGTTTTCAAATATTTTCCTCCTCCTCCTCCTCCTCCTGATGCTGATAAAGAATGCGAATATTCAGAATGGCTGTGCAAAGAGTCACTTATCTTTGGTTTGCTGACACTTTCTGTTCTGCTTGGAATATCCTGAAAAAAATGGTTATACAGAAAATCAGAAATAAAAACATCATCATCATTATAGTCAGTTTAACATCTGTTTTACATGCTGGCATGTGTGACAGTATTTAAAAATTGACTTCCAACCAAGCTAACCCATCTCTGACCAGGTCTTTATTTATCCCGCTTTCTCTCAAATCCATCCTTATCACTTCTTACCACAGCAGTTGTACATCGAACCCAAGAACTTTTATCCATTCTTTAAATATGGTCAAACCATCAAAGTCTTCTGTTCAGCACACTATACTGTCTAGATTTAATCTTCCTCTGAGGTCATCAGCTCTAAGCCTGTCTTTAAGATTCACATAACACATTCATTGTATCATTCTCATATCATTTGTCTCCATGCAGTGCATGTCCTCAATCCTCACTGGCCAGGTTTCATCATAACGCTGCGTACACATGCCTGATATTCTTCGCTTGGTCGACAGTGGTAACACTGCTGGCTAATAATCGCAGAGGTTCTCTAAACTTACTCCATCCACTCATAACTCTTGCAATCGCACTAGCACTTGCTTCTCTCAGTACTTCAATAGTATCAGCAAGGTTACATAACTTCTGAACATCCAAATATACTTGCTCCACAAGGTTCAAGATTGAAGCTGTCATATATATTTTTTCTAGAATTTTGTGAAATAATAATTGCCTGTCAACAGTGTTATGACTAATTGCCCACCTCTCCTCAGAGAATGGATCATGGCACGTATTGATGATTCTGCGTGCTGTGTTAGAATCCTATTAAGTTTTTATTAGGGATGTTGGCAACTTTCCTTTAGGAACCTGATTACAGCAGGGAAACCAATGCCAAGGAAAACAGAATCATAACCCATCCTTAGAAGTCATATTTTACTCATTTCATTCTTTTATTTACAATCCTCTCATAATACTCATCATCATTCAACGTTACAAAGAAATGAAGTTGTCAGATGAAAATAGCCATTACGAAATTTTTTTTTTTATTTAAGTTATGGCTTATATTTCAATTTTATTAACTAACCCTGCAATACTTTGAAATTGAACGACCAACCCACATTTTTCAAGACAGCGAGCCAACGCTTCTTTCGTTCGACACCGGATTTGAATCATAACCGCCGATAACAACACTGCGGAGACATTGTACCAAAGACGTTTATCAAGTAACAAAGAAATAAGTTTGTTTTATTCTTGTTTTCTGATGAAAAAAAAAAAATGACTCAATACTGGTCACCCCTGAAGAAGGAATTTTATTCCGAAATCGATAGGATTAATGTAAAAAAAAAAAAAAAAATTAATCTTGTATTGCTAATATGTCTTATATTTCAATTTTATTAACTAACCCTGCAATACTTTGAAATTGAACGACCAACTCACATTTTTATATATATATATATATGGAAAAGAAAAAGGAAAAAAAACAATTATTTATATATTCATCAACGTTTCGTCTTTATTTCAAGACTTTCTCAAGATGACTGATTTGAAGAAATATCATAGAAGTACAATATCTTAAAATATGTGGTGCATTTTTGACGTGAAAAAAATGTTTTTAGTTTTAAAATGAAACATACTCGTTAGAATTCAAAAAATGTTGTGCGATCATGGCATATAAAGAATGTTATTGTTCTTTTTTCTAAACGAACGATAGCCTCCAGAATTCAAAATGAGTGGCGTGTTTATGGAGTGGAGTGAATGTTTAATTTTATTTTTTTTTTAATATCGATGTTATGGACAAAGTTTTGTTGGGAATGTAGTCTAAAATAGTTAGCCTGGATTTAAATTCAAGTTCTGTTCGGTTAGAATAAGTTTGTTGATTAAAGAAGATACATTTTAGAAGCTGTTATGTTGTTTAATTGTGTTAGAGTTTATAATGGATGCTGATTCAAGAAGTCTTCGCCGAGATTTATTTAAAACGAATTTAATGAATCTAGCTGGTTTAAAGTTTAAAAAATGATTATGTTGTAATGCATGAGAGAATACTGCATTTAGAGAAAAGTTTGTTTTTATATCTCTTTTATGTTCACCAAGCCTTTTCTTTAGTTCCCATTGAGTTTCACCAGCATATATCTGATGGCAATTATTGCATAGAATAGTATATATACCTGCATTAGATGTGGGTGTTTTAGGAAAATGTTTTGTTGTTTTTAATGTTTGTTTTATGGGTTGTGATATCGTTTGTATTGTCAGAATTTTTCGTTTATTATGAGTGTTCTAAATTATAGTATTATTGGCATGGGTAGGTTAAAAAAAAGATGTTTGTTTTTAAGAGAAGTGTTTAGTGCATATGATTTTTTTTATTGCAATTAAGCAACGTAACGGCTTCTACAATTTATCTCCTTTAATCAGCAAACTTATACTAACCGAACAGAACTTGGATTTAAATCCAGGCTAACTATTTTAAACCACATTCCCAACAAAACGTTGTCCATAACATCGATATAAAAAAACAAAAACAAAGAAACTTGACAATATTCTTGATTTTTGTTTAAGATGATATGTATTCTTCTTTAAAACTGGTATATACAGAGACTCAAGTCTTTCTTAGGTAGATGGAAGGGGGTAGCTATCTTTGCTTCTGGATAATGACATTGGGATTTCCAACTTTGACTCTGCAAAACATAATTTAGTGGACGATCGATAAGAAAAATCTTACTTTCTAGGATTTTAGAAAAGGGATTCACTCGATAACATTCAGGCACACAGCTCTCCGACTTAATCTGTCTCTCGGCTGTAAATTCAAAACTGACCGTCTGTTAAATTTTCCTCTGCACTGCTTCATATACCCAGGCAAAATCACTTGGCATTGCCCGAACGAAATCTACTTGCCTCGACTAGCACGCAATCTGATTGGTTACTGGCTTACCTCGACACACCTTAGGAGCCGGACTTCTCATGTCAATCCCTGCCTCGTTTTCGTGCAGACTAAATTTTTCATCTTGTTTGTACGTAATGCGGTTATTGAATTGAAAATTATTATGCATTACGATAAAATGTGTTATATTGTATAAGTCTGGGTTAGGGTTAGTCTTATATTTGGTTACTCTGAAAATGTGAGACATTCACTACAAACTTGGATGTCTTCATTTTGTTTGGATGTTGGTATATAGGGCAGAGACATCTATGCTTACGCAAACAGAGATGTGATTGGCCAATGGCATAAAAAATCTGAAATCAAAATGAATTTCTCAACCTGGGAGGAGGGGTGTTCACTCAATCACCTAAAAAAGAGTAGAATCTCATTGGGAGGAGATTTAGTGTGTTAATCATCAATACCCATTATTTTTTTTACTGAAAGTATCGACTGATATGTTTTAAAGAAGACATTCATTGATGAAACAAAAGTCTTCTACCCCCCTCTACCATGCACCTATACAATACATTCATAACATGCTTGGATTGTTCGGACTGTCATCTTTTAATGCAACTCTCGTAAAAAGAACGCGAACATTTAAAACAAAATTAAAAATAAACAAAGTGTAGTATCTGTGCTCAAATTTGTTTCAGTCTCTTCCGGCACCTCCTAAAATAAAGGTGGGGCTGGGGGATGGATTAAAGAAAACAGGAATTTTATTAAATGATTCCCAAAAGACGCTGGGTTCCCCACATGACTTTGTGTCTCATCCTACGTTGACCAGTAGGAGGGGGGATACCAACAATGAAGTATCTGAATAAACTTACTTTTGTATGAGTGCGGGTTTGTGTTACAAGTGATTCAGATTCATGTTTCGACGAAGTTCTCTTCCTTTCTTCATTTGTCGTAATACTTTTCAGAGAAAATGACTGTTCTCCGGAGATTAAGGCTTCAGAATTTTCCAGGATTTCCGATTTCGGACCAGGGTTTTCTTCTTCTAAAAGATCTACTTCATGCCTGAGACGATTCCAGTAATCACGTTCTTGGTTCTTTGTCTGCTCAAGATTCTGTAAAACAAAAAAGTTGATTTGATTTTAAGTATAGAAAATGCAGTACCCAAAGTATTTTCGGTGCTTCTACAGAATTTGAACCAAACCAAACAGACTTTTGTCGAACTAAACCTAAAACAGTACGATTCAAATTCTGTAGAATTACCGTATTTTCTCATGATTATACAAGAATTTCAGAAGGAAAACACTTTGATGATGTAAATGTAAAGTTTTGTGGCGCTTTTGTTTTATGAGATACTAGCTGTCCCAACCCGGCATTGCCCAGGAGTAGGGAGTATTTATTCTTTCATGTTTATGTTACATTGCCAGGAAAAAATTGAGGAACCCAAGATTATTAATTGTAAATCTTTTAGATGTCTGACGATCTGATCTAAGAGAGAAAAAAAGTATTTTTAATTTCAATTTTATTTCGCATTGCCTTAAAAAAAAAAAAAAAAAAAATGTGGAACCCAAGCTTATTAGAAGGTTCCGACTTCTGACAAACTGGTGAAATGTAAATAGCATACTTACTGTTGAACGTCTTTTTTTTTTCTTTTTTTTTTTTTTAAGATTATAAAAGAGAGAATTGCTACCCAATTTGTGTAAAATTTAACGGAAACGGTGAATGATGAAACCAAAATTCATGCTGGTATATTTTACATTGCATTCGCTCCTAACTCTTGCAATCACACCAGCACTAGCTCCCCCTGTGCTCTAATATTATCACCAAGGTAATAAAATTTCTGGACAACCTCAATAACTTTTCAATCCAAATACACTTTAACCACATACAAGTTCTCACCTGTCTTCATTGTCTTACACTTGTTGCACACAAATTGGTTACCTCTATCTAAACTTACCTGTAATTCTGCTGCACTTCTTGTGTATCCAATGCTTACAAGTACCACAAAAAAAAAACGGAGTTGCTCTCAACTCCGTTTCCACAAACTGAACAGAAGAACTTTCCTCTTTCTGGGAGATTTCTAACACTACAACCATTGATCATCACTCATTCACTCAGACCTTTACTTTTCATAGCATTCCTCAAAGTCTTTAACTTAACAAGTAGGTCTTCCATTGTTTCAGACAAGCATTGAATCATGAGTATAAAGCATCTCTTCTGGACAATCCATACAAAACTCCCAAGACAATGCTTCTAAAACAAATGAAAAGTAACGGACTCAGTACAGATCCCCGATAGTCTGCCACTTTAATTTTGTGTTTCCAATTTTCTTATCTTTTTGTTTTTTGCTGGGAATTGAGAATCCTACCAGATACCAGACATTTATCAGCTATTTCAGAGACTCCAACCAAGAGATCTGTTTAAGATTCTTGCCATCCCCTTAAGCGCAATTGTTTGTCTCTTGCACTTGGTTCACCGGGTATATTCACCAGGTAGTTTTTGAAATTCTTTTTCATGAGCCCGGTTGCTCCTATAATTACTGACATGGAGATTTTCCTAAGATTCCAGTTTCTTTTCTTTTCTTTCTTTTTTTTTTTTATTATCTTCCTTTCCACAGCGGTAAGATGTGACAAGGTCGGAAAGTGGGATAAGCACCCTCACTTACAAAAAAATTGCTGGCCAGCCACGTCAGCATTCCCTGGTGAGGGCGCCTCAGGCGATTCTTTTCATGTCGTACATACGCCCTTGATATTTCGTTATCTTCCCCTCTAGACTCTTTTTAAGCCGGCATCATTAGGGAAACTGACTTCAACTAAGGTTTCTACTTTCTCTCTCTTGTCCCATATCATTATGTCAGGGTTAACAGCTCCGTTTTCTATGTATGTAGCTGTAGAAATTGCATAGTCATAGTTGATGGTGTATGACCTATTTACAACAGTTTTAACATTAAAGCTGTCATTAATGTCTTGTTGATTCTAACATGACTGAGCATTTCTCTTCATTACTTAAACAACCTTCACCAACCACTCACTTGCAGGCAACATCTCTTGGCACTGTTAAAAACTTTCTAAAAAAAATATAACATCAGTGGTACTCCGCTCAGGAATAAAACCAAACTGTATTTCATCTATGCATATCTGACTTATTTGCGGCTCAGTTATTCTCTCAACCTCTTTTAAGACCTGGTGCATCCACTTTCATTACCCTTGTAACAGTTCATAATTGTACAAAGATCCCAGTCTTTAGGAGCAACCTCTTTTTTTATGACCTGATTTGTGAAATATGTGATCATCCCAATACCTGTTTCACCTGCAGCCTTCAACATTTCTGCAACAACACTAGCATTACTTTTTTTCATCTTACTCTTCACTTCTCATACCATTTCTTTCTCTTTATCTCATGAACCTTCTTCAACTTGAAGTCGTAAATAACCGGTTTATGCCGTGTCACAATTTCTTCATCACATTATTTTCATATTGTTAGATAGTGAAGGAAGCCGGAGGGAGGACACCCAAAAAGGAAGGGGGGGCTAAAAACGAAAGTCGGAAATGACGTCACTTTTATTTTGAGTTGCTTCTGTCTCTCAGCTTGCAACCAGCCGACTGGTCAGACGTGAGAAACGGCCGGTCCTCTGCCATTCGGCAAAGGGAGCCAGACGAGGTGGGGTGACTGATGCTATGGTAATTCTTTCTGGATATCTCTATCGTACAAACTATTTTCAGTTTCTGTTGTGTCTTGTTTTAAATAAAACGTTTTGAAAACCATAAGTCTGGCATCGCGTGTTATCATTTCAAGGGCCAAGATACACCAGCCAGCAGCAACAAAACCTGGGTGCACACAGCACATAGGTAAGTAGCATCACTCAGAGCTTCCTGTCCTTTTTCCTTACCAACAGATAATCTACTTGAGTATTTGCTGTTCCAGATTCATGGATGGCTTTCCCTTTTCTTAAAAACAGTATTTACAACAAACATGTCATGGCAAGACCAAATTCTAAGATTCTTTCTCCTGTATTCCTATCACCATATAAATTTTTTTTTTTTTTTTTTAATTAAAAGAAAATCTTTTTCCTTTTCATTTGTCATGGATTATAGATTAAACAAGAGTTTAAGAAAGAAACAAATTTAATTTCAGTGAAAAAAAAAATTTGTATGATTCAATTTTTAAATTAAAACACGTTTAAAATATTCTGAGCAGACCTTTTTTATATTCAGTTTCAAATCGTCTATGGCAAGACCAAATTCTAAGATTCTTTCTCCTTTTGTATTCTCATCATCATATACATTCCCTCCATAAACACTATCAAAATCATCAGAGGTTTTTCCAGCATGAGCATTCAAATCTCCTGGCACAGCAACTACTTCCTTCTCAGCAACCTTATTAGTTATTGTAATAAGCTTGTCATAAAGCTCATCTTTCGCATCTTCACTAAAACCACATTGCGGTGCATGAACAGATATTGCTGTGAAAATTTTCTCACCAACCATCAACTTCATCAGTATGATTCGATCATTTACACATTTAACATCTATCACTTTATTTACTCATTTTGTAAACATGCACTAGGCGGTTGCATGTTTATGGGTTGCATGTTTATGGGTTGCATGTTTATGGGTTGCATGTTTATGGGTTGCATGTTTGCAATGCATGTGAATAACAGACTTGCTGTAAATGAGTGGGGAAATATTTAACTAAGAGAAAAGAGCCTATACAAGAAATTGGAAATGTGCCTGATCTGGAGATTTGGAACCAACCAGAATTCCATTTCTCTTTAAACAAGGGTTCATGTTAAGATGGAAACCCAGAAAAAAACGTTTCTACAGATACAAGGTTCCCTGCTTTGGTTATGACTCACTCAGTGTCTTCCAAATTTAATGACTGTCCAGATACGTAACTCTTGAGCAATAGTTTTTTGATCTTCATAGATAAGGCTGGCTATTATTTTCAAGTGGATATCTGGGTGGTCTTTCTGGTGGGTGTTCCAGGAATGTCTATATATTCTAGCAGGTGGGCAGGTGGGGGAGTTGGTTGGCCGAGTGTCGGACAGTCAGTTGACCTTCTGATAGGCAGTTGGGCCTGTGTGTCCTTCAGAGAGAGATGGGCCCTTAGACCTATTGGACTGGTGTTTTAATCTGGTAGAGCTGAGAATTCTTATTTGCAAGTTCAGTAGAGGAAAACGAATGATTATGACCTCCAAAAAATAAACCTATTACTTGTTATAAACTGGAGTTGTGGTTTTATTTGGAGGAAGAATCCTTGACTGAGACCACATAGTTGACACAGCAACCAATGTCAGAATCAAGGAACGACCGTGGACCAGCACAATGAGCGGACGATCACAGCCTGTGCAGTGAACGCATACAGATGCACGTTCACAATTACGCTGCAATAAAGATACCAACGCGATCTGTCCCCTTTTCATTTTCAATCTAAAACAACTTATAACTTGCATTCTGTCCCACAGTCAGTCTGACATTTACCTCTCCATCGTGTTTCTTGGACACAACATGGGTCAATACGTCATCTCTGAAAAAAAAACAACAATTTTCCCCTGACCTTCCTCCCAACATTCAAACTGCATAGCCTGAAGTACGACAAATAAACTTTGGACGACCTTTCATTAAACGAGGCAAAATTTTTATAGGTCGGATGCCCTTCTAAACCAGTGAGGTGATAGGGACAAGTATTTTATATAAATATAAAATGAATTCAAAGTGCAAGTAGAAAATTCAAAAATCAAAATGACCAACCTGGAAAATCTGTCCTAAAGAAAACGTTCCCTGTTGAGCAAGAGAGACCGTCTCCACTGTCTGTTCAAAATTATAAAGCTCAGCTCTCAATCGCATAGGCAGGGTGCTTGGGGCATAACGTTTGTTGACCATGCTCAGATCGGTAGCATCTTTCCCTGGTCGATGATGGTGTTGGGAATAACTGCTAATCTATGAAAAGTAAAAGTCAACTATGCATGATAATAATGAAATTTAAACAAATACAGAGTATTCCTCCACCCCTCCCTAAAAAAAATGCCACCCTTGGAATCATTAATAAAATTCACAACTCTTTCTGTAATCCAACCATTGTAACAAAAGGAGAGAGAGAGAGAGAGAGAGAGAGAGAGAGAGAGAGAGAGAGAGAGAGAAGGAGAAGGAGGGAGGGAGGGGAGGGAGAGTGAGGGAGGGAGAGTGAGGGGAGGGAGAGAGAATGAAGGAAGGAGGGGAGGGAGAGTGAAGGAGGGAGGGGAGTGAGAGAGAGTGAAGTGAGAGAGAGTGAAGGAGGGAGGGGAGTGAGAGAGAGTGAAGGAGGGAGGGGAGGGAGAGAGAGTGAAGGAGGGAGGGAAGGGAGAGAGAGTGAAGGAGGGAGGGGAGGGAGAGAGAGTGAAGGAGGGAGGGGAGGGAGAGAGAGTGAAGGAGAAGGGGAGGGGAGGGAGAAAGAGGAGGATAGAAAGAGAGAGAGAGACACACACACACACACCAACAGACACAATCATATGTTGTCATCATCATCATATTCGGTTTAACGTCTGTTTTACATGCTGGCATGTGTTGGATGGCTTTTAGAAATTCACTATCTATCCTATCTCAGCCAGGTCTTTATTTATCCCTCTTTCTCTCAAATCCATCTTATCACTTCTTTCCAAGTTTTCTTTGGCCTTCTTTTGTGAACTGACCCTGCTACCTTAACTGTTCTGCATCTACTAACCCAATAACTATTATCACTTCTTTCAACATGGCCATACCATCGAAGTCTCCTGTTCTACACAGTTCTTCCTATACTGTCGAGATTTAATCTTCCTCTGAGGTCAGCAGATCTAAGCTTGTCTTTAAGATTCTACATTACACATCAATCAATCATTTCTCTCTATGTAACACATGTCTTTAACTGGCCAGATTTTGCTTACATATATCATCACATTTCATACATATACTAAATAGGCTGTACCGTTAGTCGATAGTGGTAATGCTCTGCTGGTTAGTAATGGCAGAAGTTCCCCGAACTTACTCTATCCAGTCCTAACTCATTAGCACCTGCTCCTTCTTTGAAACCTTATGAATTTGGCATTTAACTTCAAAAGCATTTTTCTCTAATATCTAACACTTTCAAAATATTTCAAAATAATTCAGGTCTCTCCAATTCACTAATGTAATTAAAATAAAATGGGGAGGGGAGGCTATTGGATACCGTTAGAGTCTGTGGAATTGGCTATGAAGAATTCAAATAAACTCAGAATTATCAGGGTCATTTATGCACTAATAACATGTGTATTATTTTTCTCAACTCGATAATTCAGTATATAACTCGTCTAGCTACAACCACAGCAAGAACTTTCTCTTCTCTATCTCTTTACTAAAAACAAATGGAACTTCCATGAACTAAGTTTCTTTCCTAGAACATCCAATCTGTGGAAAAAGATACCATGAGGTTGCTTCCCAGCCAACTACAGCATGGTTGTCTTCAAGTATAATGTAAACAAATACTTGTTGAGCCATCCTCTTGGATAATCAATTCCTCTTTAGTAATCTTCTGCCCATTCTACTCATTGTTTCCGGGCCTCTCAAGGTGGCAATCATCGTTATCATAGACCACACAACAAGACTCCAGCAGTCTGCATGAGAATTCACCATTTTGATTATCTGCTGCGATCAAAGAATGGTTCTCTATACATCTACAGAGGGTCTTCAAGTTAGTCTTGATTACAGCCAACTACTTTGATGTTTTTCTTTCTTTTTTTTCTATCTCGTAAATACAGAAAAACAAAAAAAAATGAATCAACAAAAAAAAAAACAAAAAAAAAACAGATATGATTTTGATTGAACTTTTTTATTTATTATTTACTAATGAGTCAGCACTTATCAAGGCCAAAAGCCACTTGAGGATAAAGGTTAATGAGATAGTTGAAAGATGAAGAATATTTGATTAATGGATTGGACTAAGTTTGATTACTTATAAGCACAGATCATGACAAATATTTGTTGACACTGAATTTGAAAGCGATTATGTTGTGATCTTCAGGTAATCAGTCCCATGGTACTGTGTTCCACACATGGAAAGCCTATGGAAAAAAAAAGGTCTGTTCATGGAAGTTTCACCTGGCGCTAGGCATACGGAGGAAGAAAGGAAAATTTTTTTGATTTTTTTCGTTGTGATTGCATGACAATTCCAATATCATTAGAAATCTTACCGTTGGATGAGACGGATTGGCACGAATCTTTGCTTGTTCATTTAACAAATTGGGCACATCCGAATCTGTGGAATTTCCCAGACTAGATTGACTCCGTAATGGAGCATCACTCGTGGAACGGTTACTGATTTCACTGTCTTCACTGAAATTAAACAAAAAGGACCTTGAATCAGATTCTCAACTTGAATAAGTTTAAAATTAAAAAAAAAAAAAAGGAAAAATAAATGATATTCAGAACAAAATGTAATTTTTACATTTTCTTATAATTTCCCGTACAGTAATAATCAAAATCATTAGATTGAAATGTCTCAATGATTTTGTCTTACCTAAAAGATGGAAAGCTGGTATCAGTATGAGAATCCGGATCTACAGACTTGGAAGGAACTTTATAAAGATTCCTGAAATACACAAACAAAAATAAAGCAAATAATAATTCCAGACTGAAATGTCACTTCATTCATTTGACTCAGCATTTTATACAAGCATAACAACATATAAAGTTATTTTGTTGGATTTTCAAAGTCAGACCCAAATAGCAATCCATCTTACACATCGATACTTGATTAAAAAAAAGGAGTTGTTATAAGACAAAATTTCAATGTAGAAATTAAATATTTTTCTGAAAATTTATAAAAAAATTACTTTTAGACTATTTGCTATTTTTGAGAATGTTCAATTTGGTGACCTTTAAAAGGAAAGGAATCATTTTTACATGATAATTTATAAGATTTTGATGCATGTGATCTATATACTACTAAAAGTCTGTGAATCTTGCTTGTCACCATGCAATTATCAGGAAAAAAAAAATATATATATATAGTTAGTATTTGAAAATAAAGGATGAATGGTAGTTGCCAAAAGCTGTGGACGTGTATCTGTTTGAAAGCAACAGTCATAACTGCTGCCGGCTGTTGCTTTATCAACCAATGTTCAAGTTAAGACCATTATATAGTTAATAATATATATAACAAATGCTGATCCAATGCATGGAGTTGACGGAAATAGATCTTTCGAATTCGCTAGACAGACACTTTTCTGCAGATCTCAATTAATTAATTAATATAAGATTTTTGGACACCCAAGCATTCACAACTGCAATACCCATTCCAGGATTTCGTTTACACATTCAATGTAGTCACGCGGCTTCCAGCCATTTTATTGTTTATTTAGTGACAGGTGTATTTTCGTCTGCAGGTGTCTGCATCAAATCAATAGATGTTTATTTTTCCGGCCAGGTGAGTGTCTGTGTCAATCAGCCGGATGTTATTTCTTCCGACCAGGTGTTACGTCCAGTACCTCAGACCACCTGATATTCAACACTTATTTCAATCTTAGTTGATCAGTTTGCTGAATGGTTCATGTCGTTGTGCTTACCACTTTTCTTCTGAATCATGATACATCAGTTGATGAAGAAGAAATTAAGCTTAAAGCAAATGTAAGGCATATCACTCTGGATGTTTGCATATGATCATGTCCAATACAGCCGATACGTCGAATCTTCATTTTACTCGGCTAGAGATATATCAGTAATTCTTAGAAGATGACTTTCTTGTTCAAAGAGGATACAACACCTTTGCTAAAATTACGGATCTCAATGCATTTATTTAGACCACCATGCTTTATTTTTAGCGATATTACAATTTATGTTAACAAGCAAATTTGAGGCAAAAAGAGTTGAGAACAAATAAAATTCTCTTTATTAATTTATGTTTATTTGTTTTTATATGATGATAAATGGTGGCTACTAAAGCAGTGCTCAATGCCACAAGGACAGAGCTTTCCTAGGTGTATTAAGCACTAATCAGACTTCTCGGTTTTTTTTTTTTTAAATTTAAATATATCCATACATAAAAATAATTGTAGACACCTTGACCAGTACCAGTTCTAAATAGTATCACCTCGTCCTCCATCCATCCATATCCGCCTACCACGCCCTCAGTCCATCCCATAAGCATACCCCCCCCCCTACATCCATATTGACATACCTTTCCTAGGTATATATCTATTGCAAGGTTTAAATCAATCAATCCATTCATATAGGATTAAAAGAATAAATGGTAGATAAACTTACAATTTTTTTCTTGCGGACGTTCCTCTCCTGCTCGCAGACTTAGAGGATGTTTTGCTTCTTGTTCCATCAATAGTGTTGGAATCATTCTCCGATGAAACATCCCGAAGCTCTTCAGCTTTCATTAAGGATTCTTCATTTTTATTCTCCAAACTGTGACTGATTTCATGCTGTTGTGCCATCAGGTGCAGATCAGTTTTAACAGGTTTTGCCCAATCAGATGTTTGTTCTGTGCACCCGCGCTGACGGCGTAGATTTGTTGGCGGATGTGGTATGAATCTGTCCTTGTTGCTACCAATTGAACTCACTGGAGACAGGGTAACAGGAGAATGTAATTTTGCAACATGTTTCGCAATTCCATTTTCCGATGAATGATCAGAATCTAAAAAAAAGTTTTCAAATAAATAATCTTCAATATTTGATTGTAATAAGGGTACATTATGAATCTTACAATTTGATATTTAATAGAAAGGAAAGTTTGAAGCATCACAAACAAATGCAAAAAATAAATTAACACGAGTTGTCTCCTCTTGTAATCACTACTGCTTGAATAAGTAAAGCAGGAGTTGTCTGCCTGTGAGCAATACATTTTTGACAAAATCTAATGCAAATATTTGTTTTTTGTAAATACACATTATTTTTAACATTTGGTGGGCGATTTTTAACCTACCTGAGTGCACACGCATGCATGTGTTTGTGTGTTGTATAGTTTTACCAATACATGATTCATGTAAATAATTATTAATCCTAATTTTCAGTGAATTTTGTGTAAAAACCAAGAAAGTGATTTTTAGATATTTGTAAATATTTGAAATTTTCGCCAATTTGGGGGGCATTTTTCAATCCTGCTCATGAACAAACCAAATTGTTCCTGGAGGTCACCAGTATTCGTTTCATACAAAAAAAAAAACAAAAAAAAAACAATCCAAATCTTTGGTAGATTTTGAGCAAAATCTAATGACTGAAATTTTAGATATTTAAAAAAACAAAACAAAACAAATAAAATTTTTTTGACAGACTACTATTTTAAACTGGCAGACCGAAGAAAATGCTATTTCAGACCGAAGAAAATGCTATTTCAAACCAAAGCTTGACAGACCAAGGAAAATGCTATTCCAAACCAAAGCTCGACAGACCAAAAAAAATGCTAATTCAAACTTAATAGATCTACGGACAAGCAGAGTTTTTTTGTATATGTTTGATTAAATCTGAAAACAGCAGATGCAATAAGAATAGAAAACTTGTGTAAAATTACCTGTTGGAAGGAAATTCTTATATTTTGATGCAAATGTATTAACAATACTGAATTGGTCAGTTGTACCATCTTCTTCCCATGGATATTTCGGATAAACAGTTAATGATCGTGGTTGGCGCTTATAGTCTTTTATTTCCCTTGTACAAGGAATGCGATTTGGATTCACACTTTGCCGCTCTGCTGCCAAATGATTGTGAAAGAGGCTCTAAAAATTAAAAAAAAAAAAAAAATGTAAATAAATATATAGAAAGAAAACAATGTCGATATTTCAGACTTCTAGAGATTTTTTGTAAAGCGGTTTTTAGAAGACAACAATTTTATAGTTAGAGTAACCTAGCTAAGGCATAGAACAAAGTGTAGTATCTGTTCTAATGCTACACTTAGTTTATTCTGTACTCGGTCAGTGAAATTATTGGCCAAGATAGGACTTTTTTTATCTTTCCAAAAAGTGTCAAATTAATTCTGAACACCCTGTATATTTAGTTTACTAAAAAGATTTTTCTAGAATGAGGCAATTTTTATTTTTGTTCCAATCCAGAGTGCCCCTTTTTGAGGAGCTGAATTTTCCACACATTAAAAACCTACCTTGTGTCTAACTTTTCCCTCATGGGGAGGCAAGTAAATAGGAACCTATCTCATAACTGAGATCCATCCAGGATTGTGGAGTCGGTAGTCAAAACGATAGGTCCGACTTTGAATCCTGAAAAGGGTCAACTCTGGCCTAAGAAATAAAGGTTCAACTCTGGCCTAAGAAAGCTTCTTCCACAAATAATAATTTATATACACTATATATTATTTATAGCATTTTGATTTTTAAAAACTACTTGGCAGGAAGTAGTTAGCCCTTGCCACTTGGCAGGAAGTAGTTGGCCCTTGCCACTATGCAGGAAGTAGTTGGCCCTTGCCACTTGGCAGGAAATCACTGCATTTACGTACATATCTGATGGAAAGTGTTGCTTGATTAACTCAATCATTTGTTTAATGAATTTGTTTATTTTCTGAATCTTTTACAGATATAAGAATTTTATCAAATATATAATTTTACTGTTTCGTCCTATTGTATTTAAATTCCAATGTTACTCTTTCTGATAAATATTAGTGGAGAGAAGATCATCATATTCGGTTTAACGTCTGTTTTACATGCTGGTATGTGCTGAACATATTTTAGAAATTGACTTCAAAGTAATCTATCTCTGACAGGTGTTTATTTAGCCTTCTTTCTCTCAAATCCATCTTTATCACTTCCTCCCTTGGCCTTATCACTTTTCTTGACCTTCTCCTGCAAACTGACTTTGCTACCTCAACTGTTCTACATCTACTAACCCAGGCACTTTCATCCATTCTTTTAATGTGACCAAAACAATAAAGTCTCCCGTTATACACAGATCTCCCTATACCGTCAAAATTTAATTTTCCTCTGAGGTCATCAGATCTAAGCCAGTCAGTAGGATTTACATTACACATCCAAGATCTTAGGAGAAAATTTATCAAAATAAAGCACCGGATTAAAGTATAACAATGCATCAGTTTACTAAGGATTTTTTTCAAAAAACAGCAATTTTTATAGTTACAGTAAGTTATCAAATAACCAAGATTGTCTAAATTGGTTCATCAGCTTTTGATATAAATATTATTTTGTAAGTTAATATAAGTGGTTTTGGATTTTTTAATGAAAAAACAATTATTCTGAGACCAAATCAACTTCAATATATGTTTTGTTTACGTCCAAAGATGTGGCGCTTGAGTGAATTCAGATATGATGCCATGCCAAACTCATTCCTTTCGGCTGCTAACATAATCGGGAGTGTTGCATCTATATGTGTCTTTAAAAACGGAACTTACCTTAAATTTAGGAGCTTTACTCAAATCAAATGAATTGACAGAAGATGCATCCGATTGGTCTTGGAAAGAATTTGGTTGAAAAGCAGATGTTGACTAAAAAGTAAATACACATAAAACTTAAATAATAAATGAAAATATATATATAAATCGATCGGAATTTCTAAATCACACCCAAATAGCAACATAACTGAAAATATAAATATTTGATTATGACTAGCTAATTGGTCTTCATTTCCCTTCTACCTTGTTCTTTGTAACAAAATAATGCATTTCGCTTAGGTTTCTTTGAAAAACAAAAACAAAAAAATTATTCACACTCGGAAGATTGTTACAATGGAGATAAATTTAAATGACCTAAAATGCTGTCATTATCTTTTTCTATGAATAAAATAAGGGACATAACTCTTAATTTTTCACTTGAATATTAAAAACGGAGTTAGCAACCTTACAGCATAACCTCCTCCCCCATATTAATATAAGTATGTGACCACTTGTGTGTATGTGTTTTTCTTGGCTATACATGATTTAAACATTTTTCAAATTTAGTATCATCAATCTAATATTTATTTAAATAAACAATAAAAAATAAAATTTTAATTCTTTCTATGTATAACTTTGAAAATGTGCAATCAAAGAAAAAAAAATTAAATTGATATTACATTACTGAATCCCACTTGCTAGGATATATAGTGTGTATTTAGGCAGCATTCTTTCATTTAAGCAAAGAATAACACAATTCTATGCTTAATTATAACTTTTTTGTTTTGTTTTATTCAATTTTTCGAATGATCTTTGTTTTAAAATCAAAAAAAAAATTAATGTATGTTCCATATGTATTACGGACGTTTCTGATTCTTTATTGAATCATCTTCAGGTGACAAAAATAAAAAAGCTGGAGGAATGTAAATTCTAGAACACCAGAGTTATCGTCACAGGATAAAATTAAATGTTAAGCATTTTAAAATGTTGTTACTGGTTTCATAAGTAATGTTATTAATTGTCGGTTGCTACGTTTTAATAAAGATGGCTTTGAGTATTTTTAATCTTTTTTAATTGGTTTCGGGATGTATTATTTTCGTGTTACTAATTAAAATTTGTCTTAAATCAGAATGGGGAGGCAGTTATGTTTTTGTAGATGTTGGTAAATTGAACTAGAGTTTACAATATGCATAGTGAGATGGCGGGATAGGTTAGTGGTTGTAAAATCAATGTAGCTATTAGCATTATTATTATGGGAGTTACATTTTCTCAAAGGACATTTAAACTTATAGATTACATTGTTTTTTTATAACTGACTTCATGTGCACGTTCTTGCTGCCTTTTGAAATTCTCTTTTCTCCAGCTTTTTTGTTCATTTGTTTTTGTCACCTGAAGATCGAAAATTCATTGATTTTTTGATTTAAACACGAAAAAGATCATTAGAAAAATAAAAAGTAGAATTAAGCAGTAGAATTTTGTTATTTTTAACAATGTTTGCTTAAATATATATATATATATATATATATATATATATATATATATAAAGTGAGGCGTTCAACATTTGTAAATTTGAAAAAAACTTTTTTTTCAAAAATTGTTTATTTTATTATTTTAGAACGTGTTTCGAGCATCTTAGCACTTCAGATATTCTTTCCATTTGAAAAAATGTGTGTTTTTAACAGTTTGGCGTTTCTGCATGTGTGTGTGTGTGTATACATATCTTTTACTTCTCTGGGTCAAAGCTATGTGTTTTTATAAGCATGTGTGTTTTTGATTTTTATCTCTGCTGTCATCTTCGTGTTTGGCGATTAAATACATTTTAGTCAGTGAAAGTAGGAGTACCCTTGAGATTTTATTACGGACTCTGTTGTCTCTGTGTCTGCGCGGAGTACATGTACATTTTGATAAGTGTGTTAGTTTTCGTTTGTGTACACACATATACATGTGCTTTCGTTTATATATATAGATATATACACACATAAACGCACTTACCAAAATGTACATGCACTCCACATGCGCACAGACAACTAAGTCCGTAATAAAATCTCAAGGGCACTCCTACTTTCACCGGAGAAACTGAGCAAAATATACTTAATCACCAAACACGAAGATTAACCGCAGAGATAAAAGTCAGAAACACAGTTTTGACCCAGAGTAATAAAAGATATGAAAACACGCGCAGAAATGCTACTGTTAAAAACAAACTTATTTTTTCAAATGGAAAGAATATCTGAAGAGAGCCAAGATGCTCGAAACGCGTTATAAAATTATAAAATTAGAAGCAATTTTTGAAAAAAAGTTTTTTTTCAAGTTTACAAATGTTGGTAGCCTCACTTCTATAAATATACACTTTTCTCTTGTTGGAACCGCACTACACTCTACTCTCATATATATATATATATATATGTATATGTATGTATGTATGTCATCCAGAGACAAACTCTTGCAGTATCACAGCTCTTCAGTTCCATCTAGTTGAGAGTCAGCTGCTCTTAGCAATAGGCTATGGGAAAAACGCTTGTAAATGATATCTATGATGTCTATTTATATAAACATTAACCACTGCTTTCACCATGCACAATTTGTTTATTTACAAAGATCTTTGCATTATACTAAGAAAGCAGCAGGAAGCATCACCCAACGACAGTGCTTGACCCGAGAAAGGGGGGGGGGGCGCTTATATATGTTTTATTAAATTAAAACCCACAAGAAACTATTTAGTCTGTTTTCCATAATTTTTCTTGTGAATAAGTACCGACTTTTCCTTCTTGACCAAAGGAAGAAAATACCCAAATGATGTTTTATTGATTTTATTTTCATTTGATCGATGATTTACAGCTACACCATCAGCAGGGTCACCTTGTATTTCTGACTTCTGGCAAAAATGTATATTTTTGTTTTACTTCCCATAATTTCGTGATCAAAACTCTGACAATAACTAGGGTTTTCTTTCAATTATTTCATTTTAGACATTGACCAATTTTAAAAAAAAAATTAGCTTCAAATTAATGAATGAAACTAAAAACATTTTTTTTTTAATGAAGACAGACAGAAAATATAGTTTTACAAAAGGACAAACAATCATATTTAGATATTTATATATAGTATGTAGTTGTACCTTCCTGGCATTGCACGGGATGCAGTGAAGTCATTTTATCCTTTATTCTTATTTGTTTGCACATTTTTTAACTTAAAGTAGACAACTCCTATCATAGTCTTCAATTTAAAATAAGTTATTTCCTTGCTGATTTTTATTTTCAGGTGATTATTTTAAAATATTTCATATTAGCAGTAGTCTGTGCCGGACTAAGTAAATTTTAAAATAAATTGTAGCTAAGTATGTTAATATATTACCAATAACATAGTATAACAATAACAAATGAAAATTCTCTAGTCAAAAGCAAAGTTTGATTTGTCAACTCAAATGCTATTTGGGTTTGACTTTAAAAATTTGACAAGATAACTTTATATGTTAAATTAGAAAATATTACTGGTATTTGATTAGGTAAATAGATGGGGAATAGAGATATGGGGATAGATAAGAAGGAGAGGCATTGATTAATGAGTGACATATGAAAAGGGCATATTGTAAATAATAGAGGGGGTGGGGGCAGAGAAGGGAATATAGATAGGTAGATGAGAGGGGGTAAACAGATAGAGGTGAGAGGGAGGGGAATTAATTCTTCAGGGAACATATTTGTAAACAATCTTTTTGGGCTCAAATGTTGAAATTGAAATAATTTACCCTTACCTGACCGTCTATGTCAGGTAGACCTGTTAGATATTGCCATTTAAGATTCTTTCGAACCATGTAACCTCGATAAACTGCTTGGATTCTTGTGGCTGCATCCTGCTCTTTTTTCTCAAAAATTTCCTGAGCTTTTAACCTCAAATTCAGAACACCTAAAAAGGAAATAAAACATTAAAAACAAAAGGAAAAACGAATCTATCATGTACCATATGACACCACGGTTGCAATCCATAACATGGGAAGAAATTTAATAAGACAATTTTTTTTAGAGAATCACAGGTAGTAAATCATATTTTCAGCGTTTTCATTGGATCGCATTTGACTTTCCTTCTGACATTTTTAACATGGCCATCACGAGATGCAACACAATTTTATTAATATAGAAATAAGGTTATTTTAATTCATTGATTTTGTAACATTAAAGCTTTTTTCACTCAATAACTGGTAAATAATAAGATACTTTTTTCATGTGCATGTAAAGAAAAACTAAAAAAATCAAATACAAAAGGAATATTAGTTACTCTACAAAATTAAAAGAAAAAGATATTGTCTAAAACTGTTTAACAGAAACAATCCTATTTTGACAAGTTAAAGGTTACATTTTTTTTTCTTTTCAAATGGCAATTATTGACAATGAGTTTTCTTTCTTTTTTTTTTTACCTGGTAAATTATCATCCAGCAAAGTACCAACATAAGTAGGACCGGTTCCAGACAAAATGTCACGTTTAGGAGAATAACACTCACTACTTTGGGGCACAGAGTCTGTATACAAAAGATCTAAAAAACAAAAACAAATAAACAAAAATCATTTTCACAAAGTAATTGATAAGATATATCAAATAATGTACTTCTGTATGTAAAACACACACGTGAAATATGGCAGTTATAAATAAAATAAACAGGAAAACTTCAGGAAATACTTATTAAAAAATATTAGCGTACCCCAAAATTTATGAAAAAATAATGGAGTAGAATACTAATGAAAATAAAATAAAATTATGTATAAGATTAGCGATTTTACGTGGTATCGCACCAAGGGAAGACAACCAGTGAGTCTGTTACATTAACTAAATCGAAAATCTCTGATAATTGCTAAAAATGGCGGAATCCGAATCGCAGCTGAATTTCGTAAATAAAAATACTTGATTATTTTCTGTAAATTTCGGTGTATATAGTTCTGAAGAGGGAGAGGGGGGGGTTAAATCATAACTTCAGTTATACATTAAAGTATCTTATTTAGTCATGCATTTAATATTTAACTGGGAATTCTTTAAAGTCTTTAAACATTAAACTCTGAAATACTAGTTTTTGTCCAAATTATTACATATCAAACACGTAAATTCCAGATTTCCAATCGTCTGAACCCTAATTTCCCAATTTGAACCCTTTTAAACTTTCTGAATTATATATAAGTTTGTATAAAAATCCGTTTTAATTACACCCCCCCCCCCTTCAGAACTACTTACTGACCTGAAACACTTGTTTTTAGCTTATGATAACCCCACCCCAATTCCTAAGTTAAGCCAGCCTAAACCTCTCATAGGTTTATTGCTTACTAGCAATGAGCAGTAACCTAACAAACCCTTCCCCTTCTCTTCTCCCAGCATCAGCCATAGTTCATTTAACTAACCCTATCACCCACCTCCTTTATCTCTACCCCTTCCCCCACTTCTTTACTTGGCCTCATCTCCGACCAGAGCTCTCTCGCTTTTCTTAGACTCGATCGAAGTCACAACTTAAATTCTCGACTGCCTGCGTTTAATATATACATTTCAAACTCAGCTTCTGAAAAACTACCTGCATGCTCGGTCCACAGAAGTATTTTAAAATGGCCCTAATTCTCAAAATTACATCCGAATAGGTGTGTTCCATCTACGATTGAATTAAACATCTTTCTATTGGATTTACTTCATTTTAAACATTTTCAATGCTGCCTTCACAAAACCCCTTTTTTCCATCTTTAAATCTCCATTCACCGGAAACCTTATCAATGGACATTCACCAACTGGACAGACTACATACTCTTACTCTCCATTACTTTATATTTTTCAAATTTTGAATAATTTTGTCTTTTCCACTGCCAACTTATCCATCTATGTAATTCCTCTGATGATAAGATTTTAATCTTTGAAAAGCCTTAGCTTTAGGAAAGAAAAATAAACATGTTTTTATCAAGTACACCTTGCATTGAACAATCGAAGTTGAAATAGATTTGTCATTCGTACATCTTTATCTCTCTTCCTTCATTTATCTTTATAATAGCTCTATCTCGTATATTGAGCTTAAACCATTTCACTATAGGTTCTATCCTCTAAAAGTATACTTTTAGTTTCATATTATATATATATATATATATATTATATATATATATGTAAAAATAAAAATGGAATAAAGGATAAGCAATTCAACAACTAACAAAAATAAACTCAAAAACTCATATTGTATAGTTCTGCCGAGATATTTCGGTCGTTAAAATACGCTCCCAGGTGTTGTCCGGTCCTAAAGATGTCGACTTGTTGACAGTTTGCCGAGTAGTTTTTGAGGAGTAGCTAAACAGACAAACAAACATACATACATACAAACAACTGCCCTTTATATAGTAGAAGATGTCTAATCATATCCATACAAGGATCTGTCCATTGGTTAGTCTGTCGTGTTTAAGTTTTCCGTCTGTCTGATAAGAGAATACTAGAAAACAGAATTCATTTTTAGACACATCCACAGATCAACAGGCCCTGCTGTCCATCAGTCAGTATGCCTTTTGATCTGAAAAGTCTGAAATATAACTTTTATCATGAAACTTACAGACTGAACGGGCACATGTAAAGAATGGATCCATTCTGGTTTTTATCCATTTTGTTCTTTTATAAAATTTAAAACCACATAAGAATAAAGAAAAGATAAAACTGGAAAGATGTTGTAGAGCGCAGGTTTTATATCAGAGTTTCCGTCTCCTAGATGAATGACCTTACAAGGTCTACAGGTCTATCTCGCCTAATGGGGAAATATCCATGCATCTGGGTACTATATCAGGTATATCTACGACCCCACGGTAATAAAATTCTGCCAATTCCACCCATCATTTCCAATCCTCTCATAGTATTG